>CAMZMU010000053.1:18323115-18923115 GCA_947311845.1 Poa pratensis
AGGACCCACCAGTCGAGGTACTCCTCATTGAGCCAACATGGACTCAACCCTTCCTCGCATACATACTCCGCGGCGAGGTACCCGAAGATTATAACAGAGTCAAGACGCGTCACTCGACGATCTAAAGAACACTGTCATCAACGGTGAACTTTACAAACGCAGCATATCAGGTATGTTCCAGCGTTGCATAGCATTTGAAGATGGCCAATCCATCCTTCGTGATATTCAATGCAGGTACCTGCGGGCATCACGCCAGCAGTCGATCACTCGTAGCCAAAGCCTTTCGCGCAGCTTCTACTGGCCCACAGCACTCAAAGACGCGGAGGACATAGTCCAAAAGGTGCATCGGCTGTCAAAAATTCGCCACAAAGCCGCACGCCACCCGCATCAGCGTTGAAGACAATACCATTGGCCTGGCCCTTCGCCCAGGGTGGCTTGATATAGGTTGACCTATCAAAAAATCCTCCATGGGAGGGCATACTCACCTTCTGGTGCGGTCGACAAGTTCACCAAGTGGATTGAAGCAGTGCCTATCACAAGTTCGACTGCCACTACAGCAGTCAATTCCAATAAAATCCATCAATACCGCTTTGGCGTGCCAAGTAGCATCATCACTGACAACGTACAAACTTCAGGGATGAGGAATTCAAATCCTTCTGCAAAGAGCAAGATATCACGCTTAATTATGCATCTGTGGCACACCCGCAATCTAATGGCCAAGTCGAAAAGGCCAATGGACTTGTGACGAGTGGAATCAAGAAGCGCCTCCTGGTCCCACTCAAAAGAGCAGCGGGTTGCTTGGGTCGAAGATTTCCATCTGTGCTATGGAGCCTACGCACAACACCCAACGCCTCAAAACAATTCACTCCATTCTTCATGGTCTATACGGCGCAGAGCCAATCCTGCCATCAGACGTAAGGTTCAAGCACCAAGAGTCGAAGCATACAATGAAGACGATGCAGATGAAGCACTCGAAGATGCAGTCGACTAGCTCGAAAAGCACGCAACACGGCTCTAGCACGCCACAGCTGTCTACCAGCAAGACCTACGCAACTATCACAGCCGTCGACTGCGTACCAAGTCCTTCGAGGTGGGTGACTTGGTACTTCGACTAAAGCAAAAGAAGGTGCATAAACTCGCGTCTCCATGGAAGGACCCTTCATCATCACCGAGGTCATTGGTGGTGGAGCATACAGACTGAAGCACGCAAAGACCGGCGAACCTCCCACAACCTTGGAACGTTGCGCAGCTGCGCCGTTTCTATGCTTAGATTGCTCAGTCGCATAATGTAAAAGGCACATATTCGGATGGCTGCAGGTTTCAGACGCGCTCTTTTCCTTACCAGGTACCTAAGGGACTGGAAGGTTTTTAATGAGGCGGCCTGCAGCCTAACATTCATAAATGGAATATAGTCAATAAATTTCTCATATTTTTCCTGCTTACTACTCGCATAACTTATCAGCACAAACTTAGCCTCACCCGTATGATCGGGGGCTGAGTTGCCTCATAACATAAAGCTTTCGCTCCTTCAAACATAATACTACAGCCACACTCGAATACTCGGGGGCTGGATCATAAAACTCAATACATAAAGGAAAAAGTTGCTCAAACCCCACTCAATTACTCGAGGGCTAAGCCTGCAGCTTAAGTTGAAGCTTCAACTCTCATAAATTCATAGCCTCACTCGAGCACTCGGGGGCTGTATAATTCATGATCTATGTAAAGTGTTTTTCATAAACCCCACTCGATACACTCGGGGGGCTGCATACATACAAGTGAACAATATGTACCAAGTGGCAAAATTAACACTCGGGGGCTGTTTCCTATACAGAAAAACCCTAATTTCCGGTTCGTCCTTTGCTGGAAGAACAGGGCCCATAAGTTGCGCGTGATATCAATCATCCAATGTCCTCGCATGATCGAATGTATCGTCAAGATTCCACTGGGACAAGGACGATCCAGGCGCGGGTGGACGTAGCTGCAAATTTGGACGTTGACTTCGGAGATATGCCATGGTTGCGTTGGCGCCATCCACAAGCTTCTGGGTGATAAAGCCTCGAATGGAACCTGTTGACCGGAAGAGCTCGAGTAACGCGTGGATTCCTTGAGGTTGCGGCCCAGCTGGAAAAAACATCTGGTTGATTCGACTGAAGGCCGACCTGCATAACTCAAGTAGAATAGTACTCGCCACACTCGATCCTGCAGGGTGGCGGTATCCGTGCTCGGTGCTTATCCAAGCGAAAGTGCTGACGGCCAGTCGTGGGTTCGTCATTGCTTGTTCAACTGCTCATCCACGCGAGCCTGCTCCGCCTGGAAATCTTGAACAAAACCTGCAACAACACAAGTTGGGTGAACAAAAAAGAACAAGGCTGTGAACTCACAAGATCAAGGCAGTCATGCTTACACTCGAGCTGTCTGTTCACGATCTCCATCTCGCCAAGCACATACTCTCTCCGTTGGGTGGGTAAAGCAGGCCTTGGCCTCATCTATCCAGCTCACTTCGGGCACTCGCCAGCTCTTGCTCCTGTTTCGCGAGTTGAGCCTTCATATAACGTATTACTGCGGATCGTTTGCACCCGAGCTCGAGATCGAGTAGGGGCACGATGCCTCGACGAACTGGATGAAGTGGCGGCTGGCCGTTTCTGTTCCAGCATCATAAAAGTTTCATGAGAAACTAGTCACAAAGCTCAGACGAGCAACAACATACAGCCTTACAAGCAGGATCATAATGAGGAAATTATATTCATACAAAGATAGCAAAGGCACATGCATACTTGCATGGTCATAAGTTTAATTACAAAACATCAAGGCGCGGCGCCCTACTTCTCAGACATTGACTCTGACCTAGCCCTACTCGCACGAGCGGCGACCTCTGCTGCCCGGCGCTCCATGGTGGTTGGTGGCTCTAAGTTGACGAGGGAATATCTCCCCGGCAATAGTGCCAGAAACAATGCTTGTACGTCACACGTCAGTTGGGAACCCCAAGAGGAAGGTATGATGAGTGCAGCAGTAAGTTTTCCCTCAGTATGAAACCAAGGTTTAATCGAACCAGTAGGAAAACGAGGTTTGCTTCGAAGGTGTTGGTGAAGGAGTGTAGTGCGGCGCAACACCAGGGATTCCGGTGCCAACGTGGAACCTGCACAACACAATCAAATTACTTTGCCCCAACTTAACAGTGAGGTTGTCAATCTCACCGGCTTGCTGAAAACAAAGGGTTAAACGTATCGAATGGAAAATGATGTTTGTTTGCATAAAACAGTAGAGAACAATGATTGCAGTAGATTGTATTTCAGATGTAAAAGAATGGACCGGGGTCCACAGTTCACTAGTGGTGTCTCTCCAATAAGATAACTAACATGCTGGGTAAACAAATTACAGCTGGGCAATTGACAATTGATAAGTGCATATAACATGCATGTGTGAGCTGTGGTGTCTACTATGAGATTCATTTGGGCATTACGACAAAGTACATAGACCGCTATCCAGCATGCATCTATGCCTAAATAGTCCACTTTCCGGTTAACATCCGTACCCCTTCCAGTATTAAGTTGCAAGCAACAGACAATTGCATTAAGTAATGTGCGTAATGTAAACAATACATTCATCCTTGAATAAAGCATTGCTGTTTTACCCCTAGTGGCAACAACACATCTACAACCTTAGAACTTGCTGTCACTATCCCAGGTTAAATAGAGGTTGAACCCAACTATCATGCATAAATACCCCCTCTTGGAGTTACAAGTATTCACTGGCCAAGGCTTCAACAAGTAACGGAGAGCATGCAAGATCACAAATGACATAGACATGATAATATAATATTCAGCTCCACATAGGTATCAATATAAGTCAGATCCCAGCAAACACAACATGTAGCATTACAATAAGATGATCTTGATCATGATAGGCAGCTCACAAGATCTAAACATGATGGCACAAGTGGAGAAGACAACCATCTAGCTACTGCTATGGACCCATAGTCCAAGGATGAACTACTCACGCATCACTCCGGAGGCGGGCATGGCGATGTAGAGCCCTCCGGTGATGATTCCCCTCTCCGGCAGGGTGCCGGGAAGAGCTTCAGAACCCCCCGAGTTAGGGTTGACGACGGCGGCGGCAGCGAATATGTTCTGGATGAAAGGCTCGGTGTTTTAGGGTTTTCGCGTCTCGGGGAATAAATAGGCGAAGGGGCGATGTCGGCGGACCCCCGAGGGGCCCAAACCACAGGCGGCGCGGCTGGGCCCACTGCCGCGCCTGGTGGTTTGGCCACCTCGTGGCTCTTCGTCTCTCCTTCGGACTCCGTGTACGTGCTGGAAAAATAGGGACTGGCCTTTTGTTTCGTGCAATTCCGAGAATATTTCCAGAAGTAACTTTCTGAAACCAAAAACAGCAGAAAACAGGGAACTGGCACTGTGGCATCTTGTTAATAGGTTAGTCCCAGAAAATGCATAAAAGTGATACGAAGTGTATATAAAACATGTAGCAAATGGTATAATATAAGCATGGAACAGCAGAAATTATGGATACGTTGGAGACGTATCAAGCATCCCCAAGCTTAGTTCTACTCGTCCTCGAGTAGGTAAAACGATAACAACAAATAATTTCTGAGGAGACATGCTTTCACACAATCTTGATCAATATATTGCAAGGCTCATGTCATGAATGAAGTGACTCAAAGCAATGATCTATAGTTTGCTAACAAATAGATAAAGAGTAAACAATGAATCATATAAGCAAAAACTTTTCATGAATAGTACTTTCAAGACAAGCATCAAAAAGTTTTGCATAAGAGGTAACTCATAAAGCAATAGATTCAAAGTAAAAGGCATTGAAGCAACACAAAGGATGATTAAGTTTCAGCATTTGCTTTCAACTTGTAACATGTATATCTCATGGATAGTTGTCAACATAAAGCAATATAACAAGTGCAATAAGTAAATATGTAAGAATCAATGCACACAAAGTTGACACAAGTGTTTGCTTCTAAGATAGAAAGGAGTAGGTAAACTGACTCAACATAAAGTAAAAGATAGGCCCTTCGCAGAGGGAAGCAGGGATTAAATCATGTGCTAGAGCTTTTTAAGTTTTCGAAAGCATATAGAGAGCACAAAATAAGTATTTGAGAGGTGTTTGTTGTTGTCAACGAATGGTAGTGGGCACTCTAACCCCCTTGTCAACCAGACTTTCAAAGAGCGGCTCCCATGAAGGACGTTATCTCTACCAGCAAGGTAGATCATCCCTCTTCTCTTTTGTTTACACATGTATTTTAGTTTCTTTATAGATGACACTCCTCCCAACCTTTTGCTTACACAAGCCATGGCTAACCGAATCCTCGGGTGCCTTCCAACATTCACATACCATGGAGGAGTGTCTATTGCAAAATTAAGTTGCTTACTGATAAATCAGGGCAAAACATGTGAAGAGAATTATTAATGAAAGTTGTAATTAATTGGGGCTGGGCACCCCGTTGCCAGCTCTTTTTGCAAATTATTGGATAAGCGGATGTATATGCCACTAGTCCATTGGTGAAAGTCTGTCAGAAGTAAATGACAAGATTGAAAGATAAAACACCACATACTTCCTCATGAGCTATAAAACATTGACACAAATAAGGAGTAATAAAGTTTTGAATAGTTTAAAGGTAGCACATGAAATATTTACTTGGAATGGCAGGAAATACCACATAGTAGGTAGGTATGGTGGACACAAATGGCATGGGTTTTGGCTCAAGTTTTGGATGCACGAGAAGCATTCCCTCTCAGTACAGAGTTTAGGCTAGCAAGGTTGTTTGAAGCAAACACAAGTATAAACCGGTACAGCAAGAATCACATAAAAACATATTGCAAGTATTATAAGACTCTACACTGTCTTCCTTGTTGCTCAAACATTTTACCAGAAAATATCTAGACCTTAGAGAGAACAAATATGCATCCCAAGTCTCAACAAGCTCTACGGTAGTTCTCCACTACTAGGCTTTAACTACATGATGCAAGAGCTTAAACATGATCTACTTGAGAGCTCAAAACAATTGCAAAGCATCAAATCAAAACAAGACAATGATCTACAAGAATGCATATGTCTTTTCCAATACCAACTACTACATGTAGCATTTTCTTTCTTCCAAACAAACACCAATAATTTATTAAACATAAACTCTCCAAATGATAATATAATGCAGCAAGAGAGTATTTATAAACAAGTGCTAACAGCTCGAAGAGATGCATGAAAAACAGGAGCTAAAAGCACTGCAGTAGCTAGTTAAGAATACTCAACAAATATAAGTGAAGAACATGAGTATTCACATGAAAAAGCGGAGCGTGTCTCTCTCCCACACAAGGATTGCTAGGATCCGAATTTATTCAAACAAAAACAAAAATAAAAACACACAGACGCTCCAAGTAAAGCGCATAAGATGTGAAAGAATTAAAATATAGTTTCACTAGAGATGACCTGATAAGTTTGTTGATGAAGAAGGGGATGCCTTGGGCATCCCCAAGCTTAGACGCTTGAGTCTCTCTGAATATGGTTGGGATGAACCACGGGGGCATCCCCAAGCTTAGGCTTTTCACTCTTCTTGATCACATAATATCACCCTTCTCGCTTGATCCTTGAAAACTTCCTTCACACCAAACTCAAGACAGTTCTCATTAGAGGGTTAGTGCATAATCAAAAATTCTCATATTCTGTAATGATACAATCAATCCCAAAGCTTCTGGACATTAGCTACAGCCACCAATGCTTTGTGGAGCAAAGAAATCCACACAAACACAGTAAAAGAGCGAATGCAAAACAAAAGGCAGAATCTGTCAAAAACAGAACAGTCTGGAATGACGAATTTTTTCGAGGCACTTAAGTTGCTCAGATGGATCTGGCCTAAAATAATGAAAGTTGCGTACATATCTCAGGAATATGCGTGATTTTTCTCAGAATTTTTTGAATTTTCTACAGGGAGATAAGCTCAAATCCGTGACAGCTAAAAATCTGTCACTGCGCAGAAATCCAAATCTTGCATCAACTTTCAATATAGAACTTTACTTGGCACAACATTGCGATAAAATAAAGATACAAAGGAGTTGCTACAGAAGTAACAAAACTCCTTGACTCAAAGAAAACAAAAATAACAGCAAATAAAAACGATGGGTTGTCTCCCATAAGCGCTTTTCTTTAACGCCTTTCAGCTAGGCGCAGAAAGTGAAAATCAAGTGTTGTCAAGAGAAGAAGCATCAACGGAGAGTTTAGAAGTTTTCTCAACGATGCATTGCACTTTATCTATGTAAGTTTCAGAAACTCCCCTTTCATTACTTTTAGGTAAACTATCCTCATCAAATAAATTTTCAGGCACAATCCAATTAAAGTTCTTTTCTAGTGCCTCATGCATTCCTGCAATCTTAAAAGGAATTGGTATTTTATTCTCTCCTTCATAACTAGTTTCTTTAGTGTACTTGGATCTTTCCTTCTCTAATTTTTCAAGTATATTGGCGATATCAATGTAATAACCAAGCATCCTATATCGCATAAAAACTTTTCTAGCTTCACTAGCTACATCTCCAAATTCTTTGAGAAGGGTTTCTAAAACAAAATCCTTCTTTTCCCCCTCTTCCATATCATGAAGTCTAAGAAACATATGCTGCATTATAGGGTTAAGGTTAACAAACCTAGCTTCAAGCATGTGGACTAAGGAGGCAGCAGCAATTTCATAATTAGGGGCAAGTTCTACCAAGGATCTATCTTCAAAATCTTTCAGCTTGCTAACATGACTAAAAAATTCTTCAATGTTGTCTCTTCCAATGATAGACCCACTACCCACAGATATCTTTTAAAGTGTACTTAGGGAGAGCATGATGAAATAATAAAAACTAAACAGAAAATAAACTAGATGCAAGTAACTAATTTTTTTGTGTTTTTGATAAAGAGAGCAAACAAGACTAAATAAAAATAAACTAAGCAAGACAAATAACAAAGTAAAGAGATTGGGTGTGAGAGACTCCCCTTGCAGAAGCAATTCGTTTTCCCCGGCAACGGCGCCAGAAAACGTGTTGGTGGCTCTAAGTTGACGAGGGAATATCTCCCGGCAATAGTGCCAGAAACAATGCTTGTACGTCACACGTCAGTTGGGAACCCCAAGAGGAAGGTATGATGAGTGCAGCAGTAAGTTTTCCCTCAGTATGAAACCAAGGTTTAATCGACCAGTAGGAAAACGAGGTTTGCTTCGAAGGTGTTGGTGAAGGAGTGTAGTGCGGCGCAACACCAGGGATTCCGGTGCCAACGTGGAACCTGCACAACACAATCAAATTACTTTGCCCCAACTTAACAGTGAGGTTGTCAATCTCACCGGCTTGCTGAAAACAAAGGGTTAAACGTATCGAATGGAAAATGATGTTTGTTTGCATAAAACAGTAGAGAACAATGATTGCAGTAGATTGTATTTCAGATGTAAAAGAATGGACCGGGGTCCACAGTTCACTAGTGGTGTCTCTCCAATAAGATAACTAACATGCTGGGTAAACAAATTACAGCTGGGCAATTGACAATTGATAAGTGCATATAACATGCATGTGTGAGCTGTGGTGTCTACTATGAGATTCATTTGGGCATTACGACAAAGTACATAGACCGCTATCCAGCATGCATCTATGCCTAAATAGTCCACTTTCCGGTTAACATCCGTACCCCTTCCAGTATTAAGTTGCAAGCAACAGACAATTGCATTAAGTAATGTGCGTAATGTAAACAATACATTCATCCTTGAATAAAGCATTGCTGTTTTACCCCTAGTGGCAACAACACATCTACAACCTTAGAACTTGCTGTCACTATCCCAGGTTAAATAGAGGTTGAACCCAACTATCATGCATAAATACCCCCTCTTGGAGTTACAAGTATTCACTGGCCAAGGCTTCAACAAGTAACGGAGAGCATGCAAGATCACAAATGACATAGACATGATAATATAATATTCAGCTCCACATAGGTATCAATATAAGTCAGATCCCAGCAAACACAACATGTAGCATTACAATAAGATGATCTTGATCATGATAGGCAGCTCACAAGATCTAAACATGATGGCACAAGTGGAGAAGACAACCATCTAGCTACTGCTATGGACCCATAGTCCAAGGATGAACTACTCACGCATCACTCCGGAGGCGGGCATGGCGATGTAGAGCCCTCCGGTGATGATTCCCCTCTCCGGCAGGGTGCCGGGAAGAGCTTCAGAACCCCCCGAGTTAGGGTTGACGACGGCGGCGGCAGCGAATATGTTCTGGATGAAAGGCTCGGTGTTTTAGGGTTTTCGCGTCTCGGGGAATAAATAGGCGAAGGGGCGATGTCGGCGGACCCCCGAGGGGCCCAAACCACAGGCAGGCGCGGCTGGGCCCACTGCCGCGCCACCTGGTGGTTTGGCCACCTCGTGGCTCTCTTCGTCTCTCCTTCGGACTCCGTGTACGTGCTGGAAAAATAGGGACCTGGCCTTTTGTTTCGTGCAATTCCGAGAATATTTCCAGAAGTAACTTTCTGAAACCAAAAACAGCAGAAAACAGGGAACTGGCACTGTGGCATCTTGTTAATAGGTTAGTCCCAGAAAATGCATAAAAGTGATACGAAGTGTATATAAAACATGTAGCAAATGGTATAATATAAGCATGGAACAGCAGAAATTATGGATACGTTGGAGACGTATCAGTGGCCATAAAAATTTCAGCCAACTTTGCGGCTGGCTCGTTCACATGCTTTAGGGACACCAGTTTCCCGCCAGGCTTACGAGGGAAAGCAGACAGAGCGGCTTCGAAGTCACCCTCTATCCCATGACCTAAAAGGAGTTTGAGGGTGGTCTCTGAGCCGCGTACCGTCAAAGTGCGAGCAAAGTTCGCCATAGTCGAAGTTCTCGGGCCCAAGACGTCTGCGAAGTCATCCACAGTCGAAGGAGGTTGGCTAGATGGGAACACGTCCTTGAACACGGCGCCGAGGGTGCTCGTAGACTTGGCGAGTGCATCCTTGGCTTGGGTGGAGACGACGTCCGAATCGCCTATAGCGCGGTCAAGGGACAAATCACCACTCGACTAGTCTACACCTAGCGGTGCGCCAACAACTCCTGCAAAAATCAGACAGAACACAAACTTTTACACAACCTTCAGTGCCAAAAGAAGGGGACAAAAGTGGAAAATTCAACTTACCGCCCACGTCTCGGGTGAGGCTAGCCAAGCGCTCAGCAAAATCTTTCTCGCGCAGCGCAGCGGAGTTCATGGCGTCATCCAAGGCCTTCTTCGACTCCGCGCGCTCCTTGGCGAGTGCATCTTCTAGCTCTTTAACCCGGGACTCAGCAGACGCCTTGTCACCTGAGATAGATGGCCAGATGTCATTCACAATCAACAAAGCAAAGACATACAGAAACACAACACACTTACGGGTGAGCTGCTCCATAACAGTGCACAGATTATCCCTCTCCTGTTCAACCTAGACAAATGCTTTACCTGATTCCACCAGGTTGAGGTAGAAGGGCTGCACGCACACGAAACCAACATAAGCTATACACAAATAGTCCCAGAAGGAAGACTCGACAAAATACACTTACGTGTTCAACCCAAGGCGCAGGCTTGGTAGCAGAAGTCCCAATTTGCGGAGTCGACGTACTCGCAATCTTGGCGGCCTCAATGGAAGTGGCCGTGGCTACTGTTTGCACAACCTCAGCCGCAACAGGAGAAGCTTCAGGCTGATCTGGAGTCGAAACTCTCACGGTTGGAGGAGTTGGAGGTCGCACAGTCTCGGCACTACGAGTAACATAAGACATACAACATAAGCAAGGCTATTAACAAGCAGAAACTTGAGTACAAGGAAGTTTAGACGCATACCTGTGCTCTTCTTCCTCTTCGCTATCGAGGTTGTCAAAATTGGGGCCTCCAAAACATAGCTCTCTACCCAACTGAGGAGGAGGAGCCGAGCTCAACGGGCTCACGTCCAAGGGAGCAGCTGTGGTCATAGGAGACGAACCTGAGTCTCCATCGTCCCTCAAATCCTCCTTCGCGGGTGAGCTCATAGAGGAGGACGCAACTTGGGCCGCCCGACGGTGCTTGCGAGTAGGAACCTCGCTCACATCATCGGGCTTGTCTTGTGCTTCCTCTACCCCTTCCTCTTCAACCTCTTCTGTGGGAGAAGTGGTAGCCGAAGGTAGAGGCGATTCGTCCCCTCCCTTTGCTTCTACTGTCACTTCTGTTTCATAAGTTGGGCCATCTTCGGGAAGAGGAGGAAGGGTAGAGGTAGTCGAGTGGTCCTGCATACAAAATACAGCAGTCGAAAGTCACAAAGATGTACAGCAGAATAACAAAAACAAGAGATCATAGACTCGATAGATTCACTAACCTCTGGCAAAGGCTTTTCAGCCCCATAAGGAGTGACAGGGCAGTCGACGTTGCAGGGCTCGCTTTGTTTTGTACTGGTGATGGACCGCACATGTGACACCAGTTCACTCCTAGACAGCTCCTCCTTGCTCATTCGAGTAGAGTCGAGGGGACCTTCGTACTCCCACATTGGGTGGGCACGAGTGCGTAGCGGCCACACCCGCATCTTCACAAAAGGTGGCAATCAGATGCACACCCGTGATGCTGTTAAGGAGCCCTCCAATCGTCTCCAGCAGAGGCGCTGCTTCCGCCACTTCTTCAGTCGAAAGCTCATGGTCCCAGGCCTTCGTCCTAGCGGCTATACCAGCAGTCGAAAATGCTGGAACCCCATCCTGGTTGACACGCACATAGAACCACCTCTTCCTCCACCCCTGCGCCGAGTCGACTGGCTTCAGGGCAAAGTATCGGGTGTCGCTGCGCACTTGGATCTGTAGGCCTCCGACTGGGTAGGTTCGACCGCCTCGGTTGTTGGGCCGGACCATGAAGATTGACTTCCAGAGAGCCCAGCTGGGAGAAACTCCCAAGAAGCACTCGCACAAAACCATGAAACAGGCAATGTGCATAATGCCATTCGGGGTGAAATCATGGATTTGCACCCCGTATGCATACATGAGTCCACGAACAAAGTCGTGGAGAGGAAATGAAAGGCCCCTAGGCAGAAACTCCGCAAAACAGACGCGCTCGTTAGTGCGAGGCTCGGGGAGTACCTCCTTGGGTGAAGGTGCGCGGACGAAGAGCTGCTCCGAGGGTGGAAGCATCCCCTCCTCGCGCAGCTTGTCCAGCTGCGCCTCCTTCATGGTGGATTTTATCCAATCGCCGTTGGGCTTCTTGAGGTCGACCGCGGCCGCAGTTTCTTGCCCTTCATCGCCGCCGCATCGGGCGCGGCGGCAGCAGTCGAGGCAGAACGTTTGTTGCCCGCCACTTTCTTCATTGTCAACGAGCAGGAGGTGGAGCGCGCAAAGCTCTAGTGCAGGAGCAATGGAGGAAGAGCGCGAGGAAGAAGATGGAATAGGGCGGCGCGCAGAGCAAATGGCAGGTAAAAACAATGCCAGCGTTGTTCCCCTATTTACCACAAATCAAAAGCAATCACAGCCATTCAGATCCAAATCGTGCGTTACGCACGCAATCTCACCGTACACGTGGCAAACGCGGAGGGCAACCGTCGCCGGCCACTCCGCCCACTACGCACGTAAAAAGAGGAGCCATCATCACGCCTCTGCAAAAAGTGGGCCCGTGTGGTCAAATCAGGTCAAAACGGCACCGTCTTCGGTCAGCTCTGCACAAATGGGCCCACGATGTGTCATGTCCCATCCATCGCAGCATAACGCACGCCACGCGTGTCAGGAATCACAGTCGAAATAAACGTCATCCCTGACATCATTGAAGCATCTGTTCAGAAATACATTCGAGTCTGCCCAACGCATATTGGTCACTCGATTGGCTTGTTTAGTTCGGGTGCGACAAATCCTTCTCAAGACAAAATCGGTCACTCGATCATTCCTTCGACTAAGTCATATAACTGCCATCGGGAGCGTATTCAAAAAATTCTTCGACTGAAGATGCTCAAGACAATGATTGAGATTATCCTCCATTTACAAGTAATACAGCATAATCTCGGGGGCTACTCCCATCGGGAGCACTGTCGTGCACCCGATAGAATTATGGCACAAATTTGTTCGATTAATATATGTAGAATAAGAGGATTTTGAGATTATCCTCCATTGCAAAGCAATAAAGTACAATCTCGGGGGCTACTCCCATCGAGAGCGCTGTCGCGCACCCGATAGCATAACAGCAAATATCAGCCGACAAAGGGCATGACTCATCCAACAAAGTTCAAAAAACATACTCGAAACATTCCCGAGTTGCGTCCGTCGCAAATACCTCGGATGCTGCACGCATAATGCAAAGGTAAGACCCGCCGAACTTTCGAGCTGGGCTAATGACCGTTCCAGCAACGTCAATCCTTATACTTTCCATGTCAGCAGACATGATGAAAAATCCCGACGGACGCGTTGGGTAAAGTTCAAAGTTATACTGCAGATCGACTCAGTAAGACCTCAGCAGCCTAGTCGAATCTGACCAGTTTGTTCCAGATTCGAGTCCGGGGACTCGAGTTTGATTGAAAGCTAGTAAGGTTTTACCTGAATGTGTAGTTAACCAGTCCCGATCCGTCGAGTGTACTGGGCCTGCTAAGCTATTATCCCTTGGTCATCATAAGCAGAAACCACAGTCGATGAGATACTCGACATAGCCAAACATGTGCTACTCATACAAGAATTCCAAATTATATATACAGAATACAAAGCATATGGCGTGCACTTACGAAAGAGTCCATGCCCGATTCTTCGAGTCAGCCAAGTACTCGGGGGCTACTGACATGGGTATACATCTCGGGTACCCTACCATGAGGGTACCTGGTGCACGTGACGACTAAAGGCCCAATAGCGAAGAGACTACTCAAAGCCCAAGGCAAGAGGCCCAAGAAGATGGAGTATCCTCCAAGATTAGACATAGGCATAGTCGGTTTAGACTTTCCTTACGTGTAAACTAGGTCGGTTACAAACTCCCGAGACCCAGCCTATTTAAAGGCTGGGAGGGGTACCGATCTAGGACCAAGCCATACTCGAACCACCAAAGCTCTTGCGAGATCGTCATCTCACCGGAGCCACCTTGTAACCTCATAATCTCCAGCGATCAATAACCGACAAGCAGGAAGTAGGGTCTTTACCTCCACCCGAGGGGCCTGAACCTGGGTAAATCTTTGCCTCTGCTTGTCAGCCGACGAAACTACCAGTACTACCACGTTCTCTCCCTATAATCTCAACCCTAGGTCCTTAACCATGGGATTCGATGAGGGTACACCTCGTCAGGCGTCTTATGGCACGACCCGCTAGGGAGCTACCACGTGGAAATGTGGTTTGATGACAGTTGACACCCACCGTTGCTTCTTTGATCCGACGACTGTCAGCTCGTATGTTGTAGATTTTTAAAATCCGACCATTTGCTCTTTTACTTGACTTTTGCTCCTACAGACACAAAAGTCAAAAACCATGTCTGGTTTCACTCACTGTTTATTTTCCTATAGGGAGAATAACCACAATGCCACTAGTCAAAACCGAAAGTTTGGCGCCGATGTCAGGGAGATTGGCGAGGGTGCGGAGACCATCACAATCCAGACACAAATTTAGAACCAGAAAAAATCTAGGGAGGGTGCGGAGAGCCGGGAGGGCACCAGTGTCAGGGAGATTGGCGAGCCCTTGTTTCCTCATTGCGTTTGGGGAGGGCACCGGTGTTGGAGGGGGCAGGTCGCGACGTCGGAGCTGAGGAGGGAGCAGGGGAGGGATTCAAAGAGGAGAGCAAAGGAGCCGCGACGACGACGATGGGGTGGTCGGGGATGCCGCCATGGCCAACATCGAGACTGGAGGATTTTGGTCTAGGCTGGACTTTTGTCTAGGTTAGAGAAGGTTAATTTTGTTATTTCAAAAAAATCTGACAAGATCCTAACAGTTTGACTAACTTGAAAATGTTTGACATGTCACGCGAGTGCTATATGGGCAAGTAAAACCTTACCGGCAGTGCTATTTTGGCAACATGGGTTTCTTGAGTGGTATTGTGTCAATTCTCTCTTTCCTATAGTCTAGATGCTCCCTCTCGGCCGTCAGATCACCATCGGACGGCTGAGCAGCAACGGGGATGGCTGTTTAAACCGTTTTTCTTGTTTGTCTCACAGCAGCGGCGCTGAACGCGGTGTTCGCTAAACTCGGCCAGAAGGCGGACCCGACATGGAACATCAGCGGCGACCCCTGCACCGGCACCACCACAGACAACACCGACATCGACAACAACGCCATCTATAGGGCCTCCATCAAGTGCGAAGTCTGCACAACCGGCACCGGCAACACATCCGTCTGCCGCATCACCAGGCTGTAAGTGCTCCTCCTAGGTCCCAAGCTTGTTCGATGGAATGCCAGATCCGGCGGCAGCTCCGTTCCTTGCATCAATGCCAGCGATCGGTTGATCGATAGGGCGTTAGCTGATGAGATGCTTGCGATGCGGCAAAATATATGACATGGACGCGGTTGGCCCCATTCCGGAAGAGCTCCGGAACCTCACAGAATTGATCAACCTGTATGAATCTCAACTAGCACACATGGAATTAATAGTCTATATTTGTAGCATGGGGGAGTTTGTTTTGGTTTGAGGAACCTAAAATAAGATTGTTTATTTGTGGTGATTTCATTTAGTGAAACCGTCCACAATATCGTCTACCTACTTAATAGTGGCAATGATACTCTGCTGTGCTCAATTGATAAAGACGTTCCGTATAATATTCCATTTTCTCACAAAATTCAATTTTGTTTCAGGAATTTGGCAAGAAATTACCTAACAGGGCCTTTGCCATCGTTCATTGGGCAGTTGACTAATATGCTGTGGATGTGAGATTCACAACTCAAAACATGATTGCATCAAATGAATACATTTATTTCTTGGCATTTAATATCACATTTTCTCTCTTCAACATATAAGGACTTTCGGTTCCAATGCATTATCCGGACCTGTACCACCGGAGCTCGGGAACCTTTCCAAACTTCTATCGCTGTAAGAAATATATTTTCATAAATTTATGACTGTATTTTAGCATACAACATTAGAGTCAAATTCGGTTTGAAGGGTAATTATGATGATAGCCCTTCATGCTTTTTCGAATATAAATGTTGCGTGTCTAACCTGGAATTTTTGGTGTATTTTAGGAGCATTAACGGAAACAATTTTAGTGGCTCGCTTCCTTCCGAACTGGGAAACCTGGCAAACCTTGAGCAACTGTACATATTTACTGAATTCTTGGGACTCTATTTTTCTTCTGCCAAGCCTGTTGTCTTTTCGCTTGGATTAGTCAGCTCCTTGTCTAATCTGTATTGTCTCTGTATTTCTCAATTACAGATACATTGACAGTGCTGGCCTTAGTGGTCCACTGCCATCATCACTTTCCAAGCTTACGGAAATGAAAACATTGTATGCCTATAGTTGATTTTTTGTTGATATACTGTAATATTTCACGCCATTCAATCTTATGTAGCTCTCTTCTCTTTGTTTAGGTGGGCATCAGATAATGATTTTACTGGGAAAATACCAGATTATATTGGAAGCTGGAGTAAATTAAGAGAGCTGTAAGATCACTCTGTTCTCAGTTAAACTAATTCTGCAAAAAATGAAGAGACTCCATGTTTGTGTACTATTTCAAAGAATACTTACTGCAGGGAGGTTTGGAAGAATATTTGTGCAGTTTGCTGTTGTTATCTGCAAGCTGAGCTTTACATTGTGTAAAACCTAACTGGTGTGTAAGTGGGGGATTCTTTTAAATAATAAATGTCTTGGTGCCAGAGATAGCATTTTTAGTTACTAGAGCCTTTCCTGAACGTGCTGAATATCCATCTGTGGCCTCTTAAGAAACAGTTCATTTAAGGTCTCAGATATTAGATCAGCGCTCGATAAACAGTGCATCTTCCTTTGCCGACTATCAATTAGATGGTTGCTAGTTTGATAGGGTCGTAATATCAATAAGAATTGAATTCATGTTCTTTTTCTTCCAAGGAATAGATACACCTGTTCTTTCACTACTAGGTTGCTGCATTGGTCAGGAAATGATGTATGGCTAACTAGAAATATGGGATTGCAGGAGGTTTCAAGGCAATTCTTTTCAAGGTCCAATTCCCGCTACTATTTCCAATCTTGGCCAATTGACAAGCTTGTAAGTGCCTATTGCTGGTGATAATTGCTAAATGTGATTCTTAAGTGTGAAGTTTGCAGCAGGGAAAACTAATAATCAACATCTGTGGTGCAGACGAATTGGTGATATATTAAATGGAAGCTCTTCTTCACTGGCATTCCTCAGTAATCTGACATCTTTAAGCACCCTGTATGCATAACCTTTCATTCAGTTAATAGCTAGAAGTACAGTTGTAAATCTCCAAGTTCAACCCTAAAATATGTCATATGCAGGGTTTTGAGGAACTGTAGGATATCTGATAAGCTCAGATCAGTAGACTTTTCGAAGTTCATGAGTCTAAAATTACTGTAAGCATTTTATTGCGACAATGATGCCTTTCATGCAAGATACTTAAATGCATTACTATGGATTATACACTGGCTGATGACATCTTTTCCTTGTCGCTTTTTATTATTATAGGGACCAATGCATTCTAATTTTTGCCTGTTGTTCATCCTTTTTAGGAATCTGGTGACAAACAATTTCGTGGCAGATAGTTCTAGCAACAGGTTCGTCAACATTTCAGTATCTCCTCAAGTCCAAGAAGTTGATAAGTCGGTTCCCTCAGCTTGTATTTTGGGTTTTAAATGTCACTTTGTTACATTTGCAGTCTATTACCTACGGGGTGGGGGTGCCTTCAGCGGAATACACCATGTTTTCTTGGTTCCCCACAGTGTGAGACTTCTGCATTTTGACATTTGAGCATGTGCCTACTCGAGGAACTATAGACCCGCAACTGCAGTTTTACTAAACTAATACCAATATTAAATAATTTAACCTGCTTGCAGCTTCTTCTTTCGCTGTGGACTCCGGCAGTACGCAATCCGTAACAGGCTCAGATAATTCTGTGTATGAACCTGATGGTGCCAGTCTTGGAGCTGCATCAATTTATGTTACAGGAGCACCAACATGGGGTGTTAGAAACGTTGGAATGTTCATGGATGCAACTAATGGAAGTTATACAATCTCCAGTTCACACCAGTTCGTGAATACACTTGATACAGAACTATTCCAGAGTGCCAGGATGTCACCATCATCCTTAAGATACTTTGGTATTGGGCTTGAAAATGGAAACTATACAGTTACACTTCACTTTGCAGAGTTCAGCTTCCCAGACACTCAGTCTTGGAAGAGCAGAGCTAGAAGGGTTTTCGTATATATGTCCAGGTAGGTTCCCGTTGTTAAGTGACAAACATTACTCTTAGATTATAAGCCAATCATATCTTTCTTCTTATTTGTATAGGGTGTGCGTAGGGAGCAAAACTTTGACATAAGGAAGGCCGCAGGCGGGAACTCCTACACAGCTGTTCGGAAGCAGTACATTGTTCCTGTGACTAAGAACTTTCTTGAGATTCATCTCTTCTGGGCTGGCAAGGGCACCTGTTGCAACCCTACTCAAGGCTACTACGGCCCTGCGATCTCAGCTTTGAGTGCAACACCAAGTACATCCCTTGACTTGGAATAACTGTTACGACCTCTCTCCACAAATATAAGACGTTTTGGTGAGCTGTTTTAGTCCACCAAAACGTCTTATATCTGGGGACAGAGATAGTACCATTTATTCTCAAGATTAACTTGGTAGAAACACATATTAAAGTTAAGCTGAATGCAATATTATGCGTCTTGAGATAAAATCAACCGAAAATACAAGAGCATCAATATGAAAAGGACACGACTATGTGCCGATGGTTATTTATTTAGGGGTAACTACAGAACGTCCACAGGCAACGTAGCTACACATTGCATGCATGCAAGTAAGACAAAACTATAGAAGTTATCCAGATTCACTCTAATTCCAAAAATTCAAAATGTTTTGATTTCTAACGGCACATCCGAGCTCGATTCCTGGTGAGGTGCGGGAGAGACGAGCGTGTGGATAAGAAAGCAAGCGGGGTCGAGTGATTCAGATCAGGCGACGTGCAATGCGTTCGAGCGTAAGAGTAAAATGGGACGTTCTACATATAGATTTCTCGATATGAGAATGAGGGTTGATACTGTTAGATGTGTATATATAGTGGCCTTGTGCCCCCAGTGTACAGTAGTTGCTCACATTGTAACATGGTATCACAGCTCCAGGTTAGCTCTCCTCTCCCTACCCGTAGCAACTCCGGGCTTTCTCCGTCGCCGGCCTGCCGCGCCGTTGCCGCCGTCTCCGGCCTGCTGCGTCGTCGCCGCCGTTCCCGACCTTCTTCATCGCCGCCATTCCCGGCCGATGTGCTCGTCTCTGCTGCCATACGCGGCCTGCGGTCCTCTGCAGCCGACCGCCCCTCTGCCGCTCTTGCGGCCTGCTGTCCCGGCCGCCGCCGCCGGACGCCTGTGGCCTGCTATCTCGCCGCCCCTCCGCCGCTCTACTCGTTCCCGAGCTCCGTCGAACCGGCCGCCCTCTGCTGCTCCGGTGCGCAGCCGCCGCCTGCGCCCCTACCCCGTCGCGGCTGCCTCTGCCGTCCGGCCGTCGCCGCCGGACGCCGTCCGGCCGCCGCCGCCGGCCCCCGTCCGGCCGCCGACGCCCCGGCCCTCCCGTGGCCCGACTGCTGCATCTCGCTTCCTCGCGTCCGTCCATGCGCTCGGGCTGGTGAGCACGATCTACATTCTCTCTCTTAGTTGACTTCAAAAAAAAAAAATCAGCAGAGAGCCCGCGATGTCTCCGTCGGGCTATGTTGCTGTTCCTCGGTGCTCTGTGATTTTGATGGCACCAACTACGCCGAGTTTGTGGGCTTTATGCGTATCCACATGCGCGGCCTCTGTTGTGGGGCGTTCTCTCTGGCGAGGTCTCTTGTCCGCCATGCCCCGTTGCTCCTGTGGCTCCTACTCCACCGGTGCCACCTGTTCTTGCTGCTGATGCTTCTCAGGCTGATCGGGATGCTGCCAAGGATGCTGATGATCATGCAGTTGAAGCCTACGACCAGCAGGTATCGGATTATTCTGAGTCCCTTTCTATTTACCGGGATGATCTGTCTGTTTACACTCAGTGGTGCAATGATGATGCCGTGCTGCTGCTGTTCTCACTGCTAGTGTTCTGCCTCAGTTTGCTTCTGAGTTCATGGGATTAGGCACTGCTCCTGCTATGTGGACTTATCTTTGTCAGCGCTATCAGCCCTCTGGTGATGCTCTTACCTATCTGTGGTCCGTCAGGAGCATGATCTTCAGCAAGGAGACTCTACTGTTGATGAGTTCTACTCACAGTGCTCTGCCATCTGGCGTCAGCTTGACTCTCTGAGGACCGTTGTTTGTGGTACTTGTCGCTGCTGTCAGACAGTCAGGTCAGACTTGGAGTTTCAGCGTGTCCATGAGTTCCTGTCTCGCCTCCGTCCTGAGTTTGAGGCTCGGCGTGCTCACTTGCTTGCCCGTGGTCGACGTGTTCCCATCTCAGAGGTACTTGCAGAGCTTCGTGCTGAGGAGACTCGCCTCCGTTCTGCTGGTCTGCTTGTGGTTCCCACTGTGCTTGCTGCCCGTGCTCCGATGTCGTCTGCTCCACCGCTCCTACCCACTCCTTCACGGGGGTGGGGGGCGGCCCTGCAGGGGGGTCGGCCTCGCTCTCACATGTTCTGCGACTACTGCAAGAAGCCGGGTCACCTGAGTCCACCTGTTTCAAGAAGGAGCGTGACTTGGGTCGCTCCTCTACAGTGGGTCGTACGCCTTCACCGAGCTCGTCACTCACTGATCAGGACATTGTGCGGCTCAAGCGTCTGCTGGCTTCCTCAGGCTCTTCCTCGACGGCACCGTTGCCTCGCTGACTGCTTCCACTACTGCTGCTCCGTCACCGTCGCCTACACAGTCAGGTACATCTCCGTGGGTTCTGGATTCTGGAGCTTCCTTTCACATGTCTTCTGATTCTTCTGCTCTGTCTTCTATTCGACCTCTTGATTATCCTGTCAATGTTCTCACTGCCGATGGCACACCTCTTCCTGTTGCTAGTCGTGGCACTCTTTCTACCCGTCTTTCTCTGTTCCTAGTGTTTCTCATGTTCCCGTCTTACTATGAATCTTTTCTCCGCTGCTCAACTTACTGATTCTGGTTGTCGTGTCATTCTTGATACCGACTCTTGCTCTGTTCAGGACCGTCGCACCCAGGCTCTAGTTGGAGCTGGCCCTCGGCGCCGTGATGCTCAGGGCCTTTGGGAGGTTGACTGGCTTCGTGTTCCTTCCGCTGCCACCACACCCGCCAGTCCACATGCTCTTGCTGCCTCCTCTTCTGCGTCCTTCCAACAGTGGCATCATCGACTTGGTCATATATGTGGCTCTCGCTTGTCTTCATTAGTGCGTCAAGGTGTTTTAGGGTCTGTCTCTGGCGATGTTTCTTTACATTGTAATGGTTGTAGACTTGGCAAACAGACTCAGTTACCTTATCCTACGAGTGAGTCAGTCTCTCAGCGTCCTTTCGACTTAGTTCATTCTGATGTATGGGGTCCTGCTCCCTTCGATTCGAAAGGTGGTCATCGCTACTATGTTTTTTTATTGATGATTTCTCTCGCTACACTTGGCTCTATTTATGAAATCTCGCAGCGAGGTTCTCCTATATACAAGCGATTTGCTGCCATGGTCACACCCAGTTTTCCACGCCATTCGTGTTTTTCGTGCTGACTCGGCTGGTGAGTATATCTCCAGATGTTGCGTGGTTTTCTTGCCGAGCAGGGTACTCTTCCCAGTTCTCTTGTCCTGGTGCCCACGCTCAGAATGGCGTTGCTGAGCGCAAGCATCGCCACCTCCTTGAGACGGCTCGTGCGATGATGATCGCTGCCTCTCTTCCTCCCCACTTTTGGGCTGAGGCTGTCTCCGCATCCACCTATCTTATCAACATCCAGCCTTCGGCTGCCTTGCAGGGTGGTATCCCTATGGAGCGTCTCTCTGGTCGTTCTCCTGACTACTCTGCTCTTCGCATGTTTGGGTGCGTGTGCTATGTTCTCCTTGCTCCACGCGAACGCACCAAATTGACCGCTCAGTCGGTTGAGTGTGTTTTTCTTGGCTACAGTGATGAGCACAAGGGTTATCGATGTTGGGATCCTGTTAGTCGTCGGCTACGTATTTCCCGCGATGTGACTTTTGATGAGTCTCGTTCCTACTATCCGCGTCCTACCGCCTCGACCTTCTCAGTTGAGGATATCTCCTTCCTTATACTCCCTGACACATCTCCTCTTGTGCCCCATATTCCTTCTCCACCTCCACCTCCGGCGAGTCCCACTGTTTCTGATACACCTTCGACACCACCCTCTTCTCCTCCCTCGTCACCTACCTCTCCACCTACTCCTCAGTGTGCCCTCCTCTTTCTCCCTTCCCTCTCCACTACACTCGTCGCCCTCGTGTTGAGGATGATCCCTCTGGCATGCCCTCTACTTCCGGAGCGCCACCTTCCCCTGTACACCGGTTCATAACCTTCGTTCTCGGACCTCATTACGGTCTCCTGATCGCTATTCTGATTCCCAGTACGGTCTTTCTGCTGTTGCTGAGCCCACTTCCTACCGTGATGCCATGGCTCAGTCTGAATGGCAGCTTGCGATGGCTGAGGAGATTGCTGCCCTTGAGCGCACTGGCACGTGGGATCTTGTTTCCCCTCCTCCCGGTGTTCGTCCCATCACATGCAAGTGGGTCTATAAGATCAAGACTCGCTCCGATGGTTCTCTTGAGCGTTACAAAGCTCGTCTTGTGGCTCGTGGCTTTCAGCAGGAGCAGGGACGCGATTATGATGAGACATTCGCTCCTGTTGCCCACATGACCACTGTTCGCACTCTTCTCGCTGTGGCTTCTGTTCGTCATTGGTCTGTGTCTCAGCTTGACGTCCAGAATGCCTTTCTCAATGGTGAGTTGCGTGAGGAGGTTTATATGCAGCCACCACCGGGGTACTCTGTTCCTGATGGTATGGTTTGTCGTCTTCGGCGCTCTCTCTATGGCCTTAAACAAGCCCCTCGCGCCTGGTTTGAGCGTTTCGCTTCTGTGGTGACTGCCGCTGGTTTCGTGCCTAGCGACCATGACCCCGCGCTGTTTGTCCACACCTCACCTCGTGGTCGGACGCTCCTCCTCTTATATGTTGATGACATGATCATTACTGGCGATGACTCTGAGTATATTGCCTTTGTTAAGGCCCGCCTCCGTGAGCAGTTCCTGATGTCAGATCTTGGTCCTCTTCGCTATTTTCTTGGGATTGAGGTTTCTTCGACTTCTGATGGCTTCTACATCTCCCAAGAAAAATATATTCAGGATCTTCTTGCTCGCGCCGCTCTTGGTGATGAGTGCACTGCTGAGACTCCTATGGAGCTCAATGTTCAGCTTCGTGCTACCGATGGTGATCCCCTCACAGACCCGACACGCTATCGCCATCTTGTTGGGAGTCTTGTCTATCTGGCTGTCACTCGTCCAGACATATCATATCCTGTCCACATTCTGAGTCAGTTCGTCTCTGCTCCCAGTTCTGTCCACTATAGTCACCTTCTCCGTGTTCTACGATATCTTCGTGGCACGATCTCTCGCCGCCTTTTCTTTCCTCGCTCCAGCTCTCTCCAGCTCCAGGCCTACTCTGATGCTACGTGGGCCAGTGATCCTTCTGATCGCCGCTCGTTGTCTGCCTATTGTGTTTTTCTTGGAGGATCTCTCATTGCTGGAAGACGAAGAAACAGAAGGCAGTTTCCCGCTCCAGTGCAGAGGCTGAGTTGCGAGCGATGGCTATGTTGACGGCTGAGGTGACCTGGTTGCGATGGTTGCTAGCAGACTTTGGTGTTTCTGCTGCTGCACCGACTTCTCTATTGTCAGACAGTACGGTGCCATCAGCATTGCGCGTGACCCGGTGAAGCATGAGCTCACCAAGCACATCGGCGTGGATGCCTCCTTTGTGCGTGCTGCTGTGCAGGATCAGATTCTTGCTCTTCACTATGTGCCCTCCGAGTTACAGCTGGCGGATTTCTTCACGAAGGCACAGACTCGAGCGCAGCATGGGTTTTTCCTCTCCAAACTCAGTGTTGTTGACCCACCATGAGTTTGAGGGGGGGGGTGTTAGATGTGTATATATAGTGGCCTTGTGCCCCCAGTGTACAGTAGTTGCTCACATTGTAACAGATACTATACATATTTCATTTAGTCCTTTCTATACTCGTAGCTGTTATAGAATGTTTTGTCGGAGCCTGTTAGGCTTTGCGCAAACTAAAGAATTCAGATATTGTTCATTGAAATAAATATAAAGTTGGATAAAACATCAAATTTTCTATTGGCTGTATTAACTATTAGATTGGTTAAACATTCACAAGAGAACAAGTGAATTAAAAATACTAAAGAAACTACTCAGGGATATTAGGTATGAGTTTAGATTTCTGTGAAGGAAATTTTAGAGAAGTGAAATTCCTAATGCATGTATAGTCTGACATTTAAGACGTAATACACTAACCAGTTTACATATAATCATACCTTTCGTTCAACCTCACTTGAAAATTGAAATATACAGACTGTTGACATCACATTTCTAACAAGTAAACTTTCTGTCAGATTTCACCCCTACAGTGCGTAATGCTGCGGCAAAGAAGAAAGGTAGTAAAACAAGTGTGATTGCGGGAGCAATAGTTGGTGTTGCAGTTTTAGGATTCTTAGCATTTGCTGGAATCTTTGTTTGGAGGCAGAAAAGGAGAAAACTATCGTTGGAGCAAGAAGGTATGCGATACACTAGGACCACACTGTATTTTAACCGGGCAAAGGAGCATTTGAAGTAAACTTGTTATATATTTTGTGATGTCTTGCAGAGCTGTACTGTATTGTGGGAAGACCTATAATGTCCTCAGCTATGGGGAACTGAGGTCAGCTACTGAAAATTTCAGTTCTAATAACCTTGGTCAAGGAGGATATGGGTCAGTTTTTAAGGTATGTTCATCCCATACCTAGTCTTGAATTTTCTTTAAAGTTTTCCTTCTGGAAGTAATTCCCAATAAGCTAGTAGTACAAGTAAATATCAAAAGGCAAACCTGTCTATACAAGCTACTTCTGTATTTTTCGTTTCTCCACATAGTGTATCTGGAGCAAATGATGTTTAACAATGTGGCACCTGAAACTTCTTCCTTGTTAAAAATGTTGTTGCCTTTTTGCAGGGGAAGTTAACTGATGGTCGATTTGTGGCAGTGAAGCAGCTGTCTGAAACATCTCATCAGAGTAAAAAGGAATTCGCGACGGAAATAGAAACTATATCTCGGGTGCAGCACCGTAACCTCGTGAAGCTGCATGGTTGCTGCCTTGAGGGCAATAAGCCATTGCTGGTTTATGAGTATCTAGAGCATGGAAGTCTGGACCGTGCTCTATTTGGTAAAAATTTCGTTGATTGACCCAGTTACAAATCTGCAAATTCAGGTTTAGTATTGACAACTAAAACTTGAATCCACATCTGCAGGAAAAGGGAGGTCAAACCTAGACTGGCCAACACGCTTTGAGATATGCTTAGGCATTGCAAGAGGCCTGGCCTATCTTCATGAAGAATCTAGCATCCGTGTCGTGCACAGGGACATAAAGGCCAGCAATGTCTTACTTGATGCCAATCTCAATCCTAAGATCTCAGATTTCGGGCTCACGAAACTTTACGATGACCAGGAGACACATGTCAGCACGAAAGTTGCTGGTACATTGTAAGTGCATTTCTGTTTTTCTGACCTTTATGTTTACTTACTATTTTCATATGTATGCTAATTGCGTTTATCCTCTCCTTTGTCAAGTGGTTATCTCGCACCTGAGTATGCCATGAGAGGCCATGTGACCGAGAAGGTTGATGTGTTTGCATTTGGCGTCGTGGTATTGGAGACTTTAGCTGGAAGACCAAACTATTACATTACTGAGGACGAAAACAAGGTTTATATTTTCGAATGGGTAAGCTCACTGAGGAACTCCAGGCCCTAGTATTCTCTATGTTGTCGATAAAACCTATAGTGAAATTCCTACTCCTAAATATTGGAAATGTAGAGCTCACATGCCTTGACAGAATTATAACTCAAAACCTCTCAACATAGTTTTGGCATATGTGACTGCTTGCATCATGAACTAGTCTCCTTGATTTGTATATAGTTTTGGCATATGTGAAACCATCTGGACGCTTTCAGGTCTGGGCACTGTACGAGGACGGCCGCCCTCTAGACATGCTAGACCCCGGGCTGGAGGACTTCGACAGCGCGGAGGTGCTCCAGGCCATCAAGGTGGCGCTCGTGTGCACCCAGGGCTCGCCCCACCAGCGGCCACCCATGTCGAGGGTGGTGGCGATGCTGACGGGCGACGTCGAGGCGCCCGACTGGGTGCCGAAGCCCAGCTACATCACAGAGTGGCAGATCAAGGGCGGCGGCGACACCAGCTACATGGGCTCCGATGTCAGCGGACAGTCGAGCTCGGCGCCCGCGCGCGCCTCGTCGCTGTTCCTGGCCTCCGCCATCGATGAAGGCCGTTGATATGATCTCTACGGTCGTCGATCGGTTTAAGGCTACTTCTTGTGGTACAGATTCGTTGGGAACGCATACATTTTGTGGGTGGTGTCGCTACAGTCAGTATTTTTGTTTAAGAGTTTTTGTAGTTGCATTGTGCAGTAGGAGCAATTCTTGGAGTAGCAGTAGCATAGAAAGTTGTGTGTATCCTTGTATCTGTCCTGTCCATCCATGTCATGCCAGCATCTGCCACAAATAGTTGAGCGTAACAACAGAAGTCAACCAAGATCTTTCTCTTTCTTACAAAGAACTCGTCCAAGGCAGGCGCGCGCACGAAAAAATGGACGAGGACCTGCCGTCCATTTGTCCAGCTTGCAACTTCCTGCGACACCCAGAACTGTCGTCATCCTTCCAGCTCCTGCGTATCAATGGCGCCGCGCCGCTCCGGCTGCTGCTTCTTGCGGCGGCGCCAACGACAAGCACTGATCCGTCCGACAGTAAGCATACCTGAAACTCGGACGGAGTGTTTGACCTGAACGGCCGAATCGTCTTGAACTGTACCTGGATACTGTTTTGCTTTGCGTTATTGCATACTGTTCCTGGAGTAGTACTCTGCTTGTTTCTCCTGAACTTTTTTCCATGGTTCCATGTCATGCCGATCCATGCATGACATGTCACGCCAGCACCTGTCCCAGTTGATAATTCACAACAACAGAAGTCAACCAAAAGATCCTTCCCCATCTTACAAAGAACTCGTCAAGACAAGACACGCGCGCGTTGAAGGGTCCGTACAACTTGGCGGTTTATTCCGTCTGGCGGTTTCCTGGGTTCTTCCCCTCTTGCTTGCAACGGTCGCATCCGCATGGTGCATGTAGGCATTCCATATGGGGTGGTGGCGGCGGCTTATTCTGTCCTCCAATTCCAATCCAACATCCGAGGCTATGTACTACGTACTCCTTTAATGATCGGTGCCACACATTGTTCCATCAGCTAGCTAATTAGATTACTGATCAAGTGGCCACTCAATAGTTGATCCACTTGGGGGTGAAGGACCAAGTTGCTTCAAAAAAACATATGAATTATCAACTCATCATCGCTATCCATGATCTAGGTGAATCAAGCAATCCATCAGCCGATCACCGGCGACGATAAAATTCTAAAAATTGAAGCCTACCATCGAGTTCGAACAAATTGCGTGCAAGGCAGGAGCGCGAGGTTGCTGGGAAGCTCGTGCCTGGTGAGTCGACGAGCGCCGGCGGCGGAAGGCATAGGCGAGACAAAGGATGGTCGCCACAATTTCCGTGCCCAGCGAGCGGCGAGCACCGACACGGGCCAGGCGAGACACTAGTGAGCGGCTATCAAATGACGACGAGAACATGCGGGGGAAATGAATTGGAATGATGGGAAAGAAAGAGAAAAAGTTTGGGTTATAGTATGACAGCGCTGGCCGTTTGTCGTTATCCGATGTGGTGGTGACAGCCCTAATCCGTCTTTCGCTATCCGACGTGGCGACACACTCGGCTTTGTCCGACACTACCATGTGGCTCCTAATGGACGGGGCGGCGCTACTAATAATACACTATTGTGAAGACTATGGGTAATGGGGGAACGAGTCGAGATATGCTAAGCTTTGCACAATTTTGGGTGTGAACAATGAGTCCGAGCCCCACCATACACATGTCCCTTTCCGATATTTTGTTCTTTAATTGTCGCGGCTCTCTCATCCTTCACCACCTCTCTCTGTACTCCGTCCAGGAAGACACGAGGGGCCGAGCTAGGCTAAGCTAGAACAGACAGACAGAGCGAGGGAGAGGGAGATGAGGCGGGGGAGCCGGCTCCTCCATGGCGCGGCGCTCGCGCTGCTGCTTCTTGCGGCGGTTGCCCGTGCTCAAGCTCAACAGAACACGACGACGACCGATCCGGCTGACGGTGAGCACGCTCGATTTCATCTTTCCTGAATCTCAAGTGCTGGTTTTCCTTTCCGCGCTGTTCGTTCCTGAATCATTCATCACCGGCTGGTTTTCGCTGCCGGAGCCACGAATGACCCGGTGATTCGCCTATGTTTTGATCGTATGGCGAAGAACGCTCTCTCTGGTTCCATCGTTCCGCGGCTCGTTCCATTCCCAATTCCCCGTCATCTGCAAGCAAGTGTGAACACACATGATCTTACTTGCCGTTCCAAGAAACTAAGCAGCTCGTTCGGGATGTCTCGGTCGGAAGGTCAATTCTGGCACGTCGACTTGTCTGACGATATTTCGGCATTTGACCAACGATATTTCGGCATTTGACCTTCTTCGCTCCACACACGAAACCATGTCCGGTTTCACTCGGATAACTGACGTCCCTCACAAGTAGGAGTACTTCCGAATAGTGTCGGCTCCCTTGCGTTCGTCCATCCATGTCATGCCAGCACCTGTCCCGATCAATTCACCACGCATCACAAATCAGCCAAGATCCTTCCACGTCTTAATTACGAAGAAGAACTCGTCCAAGACACACGCGCGCACGAAAAATTCAGCGAGGATACATAAGTCCAACAGAAAAGGGTTTTCTTGTTCTCCCCCGCGCGCCAAGCGTTGAAGTCTCAAAGCTGTCCGTCCACCTTTTTTTCAGCTTCTTCGATTCTTTCCCTCTTGTCTGCAACGGTGGGCTCCTACATGTGGGCTGTGGGGTGGTGGTGGTGGCGGCTTCTTCGTCCTCACATGCATCAACTGCCCAATCAATAGTTTTTTTTTTTTTTTTTTGACGTGACCCAATCAATAGTTGATCCACTTACGAATGGACTGGCGGACCAAGTTGCTTCTCGATCGTATGCGGTACCTGGCTGGCAACATGTAATCGAACCTCGTCGATCGTATTTTGGCACGAGACTTCACCCGAGGCGCGACCTCCTCGGAGAGTCTGCTGCAGCTAGCCTCGACGGCGGGGGATCGAACTTTACTAGATTCATGGAAGACTCGCCATTATCCGAGGCCAGCAAGGAGAAGAACGGAAAAGAAGGACCAACTGCCCCGCATTAACCACCAAAGAAGTCAACCAAGATGCTTAATTCCATGTCTTAGGAAGATGCAAGGCCAGATTGTCACTCCGTGTCCAGCTTGGCATCCTCTCATGCTTGCGGCGGTCTCTTCGCGGCGGCGCCTGCACATTCACCAAGATTGACCTGCAACAGCCCTCCATTTCCTACCCACCATCCGGTCTTTATGCTCCTTGTATTACCGAAGCCGCACATGCTTCTTGGGCTAGTCGAGGCAGGGTGATCAAGCCAGGATGCCCTTAATCTAGGTGTTCCACTTGGGCAATTGAGAATAAAGAAAAGAAACGAGTTTTTTTCAAACGCGGAATAAAGAACCGAGTTGCTTCTGCCTTCTTGCAACCTTGTACGGTCGTACGTACTACCGTCACATACACATGTCCCTTTCTCAACTTTATCTTCTTCTTATTGTCCCGGCTCTCATCGCTCACCACCTCTCCCTCTCTCTGTCTCTCTCGGAAGTCACAACTCACAAGGGGGACGAGCTAGGCTAAGCTTGAGTAGACACACAGAGAGCTAGGGAGGAAGAGAGGGGGATGATGGGGAGCAAGCTCCTCCATGGCGCCGCGCTCTCGCTGCTGCTTCTCGCGGCGGTTGCCCGTTCTCAGACTACGACGACCCATCCGGGTGACGGTGAGCACGCTCGATTTTCATCTTTCCTGAATCAAACTGTTGGTTTTGTCCCACCCTCTTCGTTCCTGAATCAACGAGCTCTCCTGGCGGCAACAGCTGGGCTTTCGCTGCCAATGATTCGCCTCTGTTTCGATCAACAACCACTGCTTCTTCTCCTGAAAATTCCCCCTGTTTCGTTGCTCAGTTCATCCTCCGATCTCCCATCATCTCGCTGCCGTTCCGATAAACTAGGTTGCTCGCTCCACATGTCTCGATCGGCTCCAAGGTCAATCCTAGCACGCCGGCGTCTCTGCCATTTCGGCGTTTGACTTTTGGTCCTCCACGCAAACAAGTCAGAAACCATGTCCGGTTTCGCTCCCGACCGTCAGATCCCCATCGGACGGCTGAACGACGACGTGGATGTCTTCTTGACCCCGTTTTTATATTTTGTCTGTCCGTCTCGCAGCGGCTGCGGTGAACGCGGTGTTCGCCAAGCTCGGCCAGAAGGCGGGCACGTCATGGAACATCAGCGGCGACCCCTGCACCGGCACCGCCACGGACGGCACCAACATCGACAACAACGCCGTCGTCAACCCGGCCATAAAGTGCGAGGTCTGCACAGCCGGCGCCGGCAACACCTCGTCTGCCGCATCACCAAGCTGTAAGTGCCAGGTCTCTTAGCCCCCCGCTCGCGCTCAGCCTGTTCGACGGAATGTCAGTTCCAGCGCCGGCTTCGTTCCTTGGACCAATGGATGAGGTTGGTGGATCTATAAGGTGGTAGCTGATTGGGTGCTTGCGATTGCAGGAGGATATACGCCGTGGACGCGGTCGGCCCCATACCGGAAGAGCTCCGGAACCTCACCGCCTTGGCCAATCTGTATGAACTCTCAACTTTCACACGTGAAACCTAGAATAAGATTGTTTACTTCGTAGATCATTGGAGGTTTTATCTAGGGAACCGTCCACGATATCGGCTATCTACTTATAGTGGCTATGATACTCTGCCGTGCTCAATTGAAAAAGACATTCTGTATAATATTCCAATTTCACACCAAATTAAATCATTTCCTATATCTACTTCCATTTTGTTCCAGGAATTTAGCACAAAATTACTTAACAGGGCCTTTGCCATCGTTCATCGGGGAGTTGACTAATATGCAGTACATGTGAGATTCACAACTCAAACATGATTGCATCAAATGAATACATTTATTAATTCAAAAAAATGAATGCATTTATTTCTTCGCATTTAATCTCACACTTACTCTCTTCAACATATAAGGACCTTGGGAATCAATGCATTATCTGGACCTGTACCAAAGGAGCTCGGGAACCTTTCCAATCTTAAATCACTGTGAGAAATATATTTTCATAACTTTATGACTCTATTTTAGCATACAACTTTAGAGTTAAATTCGGTTTGAAGGGTAACTATGCTGATAGCCTTCATGCTTTTTAGATATAAATTTTGCCTGTGTCTAACCTGGACTTTTTGGTGTATTTTTAGAAGCATCAGCTCAAACAATTTTAGTGGCTCACTTCCTTCCGAACTGGGAAACCTGACAAACCTTGAGCAACTGTACGTATTTACTCAATTGTGGGGACTCAGTTTTTCTTCTGCCAAGCCAGTTGTCTTTTCGCTTGGATTAGTCAGCTCCTTGTCTAATATGCATTGTTTCTGTATTTCTCAATTACAGGTACATTAACAGTGCTGGCCTTACTGGTCCACTACCATCATCACTGTCCAAGCTTACGAAAATGGAAAAATTGTATGCCTATAGTGTTGACATATTATAATGTTCCACACTATTCAATCTTATGTACTACTCTTCTCTTTGTTTAGGTGGGCATCAGATAATGATTTTACCGGGCAAATACCAGATTATATTGGGAGCTGGAGTAGTTTAACAGAGCTGTAAGATCACTCCTGATCTCATTCATAGTAATTCTGTAAAACAAAAAGGAAAATATTGCATGTTGTTTACACAATTTCAAAGATTGTTTATTGCTGGGTGTTTTGAAAGAATATGTGTGCACTTTGCTATAGTTATCTACAAGCTGAGGTTTAGTTTGTGCAAAATATAAATTGGTGTGGAAGTGGGAGATTCATTTTAAATAGTAACTGTTTTAGTGCAGAGGTAGCATTTTTAGTTACTAGAGCCTTTCCCGAACGTGCTGAATCTCCATCTGTTGCCTCTTAAGAAACAACCCATTTAAGGTCTCAGATGTTAGATTAGTACCCGATAGACATTGCATCTTTCTTCCCTGACTATCCCTTAGATGGTTGCTAGTTTCAGTTAAGGTGATAGTATCGGTAAGCATTGAATTCACTTTCCTTTTCTTCCAAGGAATAGAGACACCTGTTCTTTCACTACTAGGTTGCTGCATTCGTCAGGAAATGATGTATGACTAACTAGAACTATGGGATTGCAGGAGGTTTCAAGGCAATTCTTTTCAAGGTCCAATTCCAGCTACTCTTTCCAATCTTGGCCAATTGACAAGCTTGTAAGTCCCTATTTCCGGTGATAATAGCTAAATCTGATTCTTAAATGTGAAGGTTGCAGCAGGGAAAACTAATAATCTACTTCTGTGGTGCAGACGAATTGGTGATATATTAAATGGGAGCTCTTCTTCACTGGCATTCCTCAGTAATCTGACATCTTTGAGCACCCTGTATGCATAACCTTTCAATCAGTTAATGGTTCAAACTACAGTTTTAAATCTCCAAGTTCAACCCTAAAACATGTAATATGCAGGGTTTTGAGGAACTGTAGGATATCTGATAAGCTCGTATCGATAGACTTTTCGAAGTTCACGAGTTTAAACTTACTGTAAGCATTTTATTGCGACAATGATGCCTTTCATGTAAGATACTTAAATGCATTACTATGGATTATACACTGGCTGCTGACATCTTTACCTTCTCGCTTTTTTATTATTATAGGGATTTGAGTTTCAATAATATCACAGGACAAGTACCACAAACCTTGTTGAATCTGAACTCACTTGGCTTCTTGTATGGACTCTCTTAACTTGCAAAGTGTATTTGTACGAAATGAACACTTTCATCATTCTTCTTGCTAATCTTTATAAATTTTGTTTTGACTAGATTTCTTGGGAATAATAGCCTTTCAGGAAGCCTTCCAAGCTCAAAAGGATCATCACTTAATAATTTGTATGTAATGTGGTTCAATTTTATGTACACAATAAAATCCGTGCGGTGTTTATGCAATTTCTAATGGTGCTCTCATTCTATTATTTTGAAGAGATTTTTCTTACAACCAGCTCTCTGGAAGCGTTCCTTCTTGGGCTAAAAATTCACAATTGTAAGTTCCAAGTTTTGAAACTCCCCTGACAGGCTGAACCAAATCCAGCCCAGCTAAGGGCATGTTTTGTCTTACTTAGGCTCCTGGGGACTTATTAGGATTATATGTACACATAACACATGAGATAAGCTAGATTCCTATTTGCTAAATCTGAAAGGTTTTTTTGTTGCATCTAGTAAGTATTTATTAATAAAAATTATAATGCATATGGCTCCCAGTCTTTGTGAAGTGAGATATTAGTCTTACAGCCTAGCACAGAAGCGAGAATATTTAGGAGTAACTTAAGTTTTCTTAGTTAAGCTATAGCAAAGAAGTCCTAAATATGCTATAATAAAGTATGAACAATGCATTCTAATTTTTTCCTGTTATTCATCATATTTAGGAATCTGGTGACAAACAATTTCGTGGCAGATAGTTCCAGCAACAGGTTCGTCAACATTTCAGTATCTCCCCAAGACCTTCAAGTTGATAAGTAGGTTCCCTCAGCTTGTATTTTTGGGTTCAAAATGTCACTTTGTTACATTTGCAGTCTATTACCTACGGGGTGGGGGTGCCTTCAGCGGAATACACCATGTTTTCTTGGTTCTCCACAGTGTGAGACTTCTGCATTTTGAAATTTTAAGCATGTGCCTACTTGAGAAACTATAGACCCGCAACTATAATTTTGCTAAACTAATACCAGTATTAAATAATATAACCTGCTTGCAGCTTCTTCCTTCGCTGTGGACTGTGGCAGTACGCAATCCGTATCAGGCTCAGATAATTCTGTGTATGAACCTGATGGTAACAGTCTTGGAGCTGCGTCAATTTATGTTACAGGAGCACCAACATGGGGTGTTAGCAATGTTGGAAAGTTCATGGATGCACCTAATGGAAGTTATACAATCTCCAGTTCACACCAGTTTGTGAATACACTTGATACAGAACTGTTCCGGAGTGCAAGGATGTCGCCATCATCCTTAAGATACTTTGGTATTGGACTTGAAAATGGGAACTATACAGTTACACTTCAATTTGCAGAGTTCGACTTTACAGAAGGTCAGTCTTGGAAGAGCATAGGGAGAAGGGTTTTCGATATATATATCCAGGTAGGTTCCTGTCTCGGTGGTAAGTGATAACCCATACTATTAACCTATAACCGAGTCAATATTTTTTATTCTTGAATTTGTTGTTATAGGGTGTGCGTAAAGAGCAGAACTTTGACATAAGGAAGGCGGCAGGCGGGAAATCTTACACTGCTGTTAGGAAGCAGTACATTGTTCCTGTCACGAAGAACTTTCTTGAGATTCATCTCTTCTGGGCTGGCAAGGGCACTTGCTGCATTCCTACTCAAGGATACTACGGGCCTGCGATCTCAGCTTTGAGTGCAACACCAAGTACATCCCTTGACTTGAAATATTGGGTTTTTACCGACTACCATATATTCTACAGATTGGTAGTGATACATAATAAAGTTATGCTGAATGCAATGTTATGCGTCTTGAAATAAAAAGCAACCAGAAATACTAGAACATCGATATGAAAATAAGGGATGATAGTGTATATGTTTCATTTAGTCCTCTCTGTACTCGTAGCTGTTATAGATGTTTTCATCATTCTATTTTCAGTACCATGGAAAGTGAAATCACATCCAGTTATGCTTTGCTCAAACTAAAGAATTCAGACATTGTTAATCAAAATAAATGAAAAGTTGGATAAAAGTATCAATTTGTCTATTACACTGTATTAACTATTATACTGGTTAAATATTCACAAGAGAGCTAGTGGATTAAGTATACTAAACAAACTACTCAGGAATACTAGGTATGCGGTTTGATTCTGTAAAGGATGTTTTACAGAAGTTAAATACATAATACATGTGTAGCCTGACATTTAAGATGTAATATACCAATCAGCGTACGCATAATCGGACCTTTCATTCAACCTCACTTGAAATATACTGACTCGACATGACTTTTCTAACAAGTGGACTTTCTGTCAGATTTCACCCCTACAGTGCGTAATGCTGCGGCAAAGAAGAAAGGTAGTAAAACAGCTGTGATTGCAGGAGTTATAGTTGGTGTGGCAGTTTTAGGATTATTGGCACTTGCCGCAATCTTTGTGTGGATACAGAAAAGGAGAAAACTATCATTGGAGCAAGAAGGTATGGGATATACTGGACCTTTCTCTATTCTGACTGAGCAAAGGATTAGTCGAAGTAAGCTTGTTATATCTTTTGTGATGTTTTGCAGAACTGTACAGTATTGTGGGAAGACCTAATGTCCTCAGTTATAGTGAACTGAGGTCAGCTACTGAAAATTTCAGTTCTAATAACCTTCTTGGTCAAGGAGGATATGGGTCTGTCTATAAGGTTAGTTTACCATGTACTGGTAGTGTTGATTTTTTTTACGATTTTCGTTCCGGAAGTAGCTTCCGATAAGCTAGTACTCCTAATATAAGTTAACATTAGAACTTAAGAAGACGGACCTGGTTATACGAGTTATATTTATGTGTTTAGTTTCTGCATATACTTGTTGATAAAATTCCTAAAATGAAGGCGGGATTTATCTCAGTGTATCTGGAGTAAATGATGTTTAAGAGAGTGTAACCTGGAACTTTCATTGCTGATAAATGCCGCCTTTTTGCAGGGAAAGTTATCTGATGGTAGGTTCGTGGCAGTGAAGCAGCTGTCTGAAGCATCTCGTCAGGGGAAAAAGGAATTCGCGACGGAGATAGAAACAATATCTCGGGTGCAACACCGTAATCTCGTGAAGTTGTATGGTTGCTGCCTTGAGGGCAATAAACCATTGCTGGTTTATGAGTACCTGGAGAATGGAAGCCTCGACCATGCTCTGTTTGGTACAAATTCTGTTGATTCACGCAGCTACAAATCTGCAAATTCAGGTTTAGTACAGACAACTAAAAACTTAAACCTATGTTTGCAGGAAAAGGGAGGTCACACCTAGACTGGCCAACACGTTTTGAGATATGCTTAGGCATTGCACGAGGTCTGACCTATCTTCATGAAGAATCTAGCATCCGTGTTGTGCACAGGGACATAAAGGCCAGCAATGTCTTACTTGATGCCAATCTCAATCCTAAGATCTCAGATTTCGGGCTTGCGAAACTTTATGATGACCAGGAGACACATGTCAGCACAAAAGTTGCTGGCACATTGTAAGTGCATTTCTATTTTGCCGACCTTTACGTTCATGTACTGTTTTCCATAGGTATGCTAATGGCGATTTTCCTCTCATTTGTCAAGTGGTTATCTCGCACCTGAGTATGCCATGAGAGGCCATATGACAGAGAAGGTTGATGTGTTCGCATTTGGCGTTGTGGTGCTGGAGACTTTAGCTGGAAGACCTAATTATTACACTAATGCGGACCAAGACAAGATTTATATTTTCGAATGGGTAAGCTTCGGGAGGAACTCTATGCCCTAATGATCTCTTTGTTATTAGTTAATCGATCATTTCCCGGAACAAAACTTCATCAAAGCACGTTAACCTGAGAGTGTACCACCTCGACACTTTCAGGTCTGGGAACTGTACGAGGACAACCACCCTCTGGACATGCTAGACCCCAGGCTCGAAGAGTTCAACAGCGAGGAGGTGCTCCGGGCCATCAAGGTGGCGCTCGTCTGCACCCAGGGCTCGCCCCACCAGCGGCCGCCCATGTCAAGGGTGGTGGCGATGCTCACGGGCGACATCGAGGCGCCCGACTCGGTGAGCAAGCCCAGCTACATCACGGAGTGGCAGATCAAGGGTGGCGGCGACACCAGCTACATGAGCTCCGGCGTCAGCGGGCAGTCGAGCTCGGCGCCGAGGCCCGACTCAGCTAGCGGATCGTCGCCTTTCCTGAGCTCCGTCATCGACGAAGGCCGTTGATATGATTCTCATAGTCTATCGATCGGTTCACATAGATTTTGCGTGCTACAGATTTGTTGAGATTGCGTGCATTTTGCGGTACAGCCAGGTTTTGCGTAATGAGTGTTGCTAGGATTTGTATCTGCATTTGTATAAAGTAGCTAGGAGACTAGGAGGAGCAGTTAAAGTTGTATGTGTGTACGTCTGTGTATTCTTTGCTCTCTGTGGTCGCGCATAAGATTTTACAATAATTTTGGGTTTTGACTTTGAATTTCGAAGATGGCTTCTTCGTGTCGCACGTGCTTGCTTGTGAAGACTGAAGACTGTCGGTCTAGTGATGGTAATATTGCAGTTCATTTCTAACTTCCACTACCATAAATATCTTTTTTTGACAAAAAATTGTGTGCCTGCATAAAATGTCTGTATGTATACCTGAATCTTTTTCGGAATTTTTGGACATTGCGAAATATAATTTTCATAATAGGAGCATCTATTTCTACACGTCAAAATGGATTTCCGAGGGATCCGAGGGACGGGCCATATTAACAAACCTAGCTCCATGATGCAAGCCGTAGATGCAATTTTTGCCTTGCGCCGCCACAAAGCTACGCGCCACAGGTCTTACTAAGCAGATGAGGACACGGTCACAGAGCCGGATCCTTGCCGATGATCGACCACCTCCGGTGCTCGATGCCGGTTGCCGCGGGCGTCCTCCACTCCTCCTGCATCCGAAGGGATGATGACTCGAGCGCCACACAGGCGCCTGGGCCTTGCACATACGTCGGTGTCTTTCGCCGGATCTGGTCCGCCGAGGAAGCGACCGCGGCGGCGGGATCATGCCCATCCGCAGCGCCGCTCCGAAGCGAGCCAATGGTACGTCCGGTCGTTGCCCTTTTCACTCCTTCTGTTTTTTCTCTGCCTGGCATGCAGCTCACCTGGTTACATATTCTCCCGTACGTAGGAGGGACTGGGCCAACCTAACGACCGAGCTTACGGAGGACATCACCGGCCGGCTGCTCTCCATCCACGCGGCGGAGTACATCCGCTTCCGGGCCGTGTGCAGCCCCTGGCGCGTCTCCACCAACGACCCACGAACGTGCTGCGCCCTCGTCGAGATCGTTGTCAGAGAAGGAGTTTGTGGTCACTGAGCCGGAGCAGGAGAAGGCCGTGGTGACGGAACCCAAGCGGGAAGAGGAGGACGCCAATCGGGGGTGCCGGTCACAAACTGGTATGAGGCAAATTATGCACCGTATTTGTTTGTCTACAATGTTTCATCCTGGGCCGTATAGCAGGAAAAGAGTTTTTAAGCACCCAAATTTGAAAAGACATGTACATACCTATCTACGGTAAAAGATCTACTCATATATGACCGTCAAAATGGAAAGTTATAACACGAAACTTGTGCGTAATGTTGAGATAAACCTCCTTGTCAAAGGATATTTTAAGGGGTCAGCCGAGTGAGACGAATTTGAAAAAAATCATTTTAAAAAGTTTCATATCTCGGTTCGAAGTTGAGAAGCTAAATTCGACGAAACTCGAAACCGAGTACAGGAATGGAAACTACTCATAGATGCGCATATTTTTCATGTATGCTTTACGTTAAATCGAATTCTATTTGTGTAGATTAGAGACACCGAAAGCACGTGAGGGGAACAGAGGCTAGGTACGAGAACAGAGGCTACGTACAGATTGGTTCCGCACTGCTGGGAGCTGCTCCTCGGTGGCAGGCTATGCGGGTGTAGCAGGTCATGCAGTTTGTCCGCAACGCCACCAAACAGCTGTACGCGGCGCGGACGATGCGGGCCTGTGGACTCCTGCGTCCACCTGCACCCTTAGGGCATCTCCAGCCGGCCCCCTAGAGCCCCCAAGAGGCCTTTTTAGCACCGCGGCGGCCAAAAAGCGCCGTTTTTGTTCCAGTCGCCCCCCAGAAGCCCAAATAGCGCTGTTTCGGCGTTATTTTGCGTCGGCGCACCCAGGCGAAACCCAGCCCACTGGGTTCGGTTTGGGGGGCGAAATGGCGGGAAAGGCGACGCGGGCCAGCGCTGTCAGCGACGCGGGGGAAAATGGCGCGGAACAGAACCGTCCGTGAGCGGCCGCGCCCTCATCCTCTCGGCTCCCGCGCTGGTCAAAAGCTGCCGGAGTTAATTGCGTGGCCAGCGGCCAGTGAGCGCACCGGTCAAAGGCTGCCGGAGTAATTACGTGGCCGGCGCGCGTCGCTTCGATGTCCAATCGAAGGCCACGCGGCGCAGTAATGGCGCGCCACCACCGCCCCTTCGCCTGGCCGCCGAGCTTTAAAATCCCCCCACCCCTCGCCGGCTATCCGCACTCTCGCCTCTCTCTCGCCTCTCTGCTCTCCCTCCCTCGACAGAGCTCAATCCAATGGCCGACGACGCCGCCGCCGCCAACGGTTGGACCCGCCGCCACCTCCGCAAGGACGAGGCATGGGCGCTCTACCAGGCCGGGTACCCGTGCCCACCTGATATGCGCGTCCCCGGCGCATCCGGCGGCCAGGGGCCGTGGCAACTGAGCGCGGGCGGCATCCCCGTGCCTCCCGTCCCCGCCGGCGTCGAGTTCGACTACGCCATCGCCGAGGTTCGCGAAGGCCTGACGGAGGAACAGGCCGCGGACCCGCGCTGGAGGGCGGAGGGCAACGACGCCTTCTGGCAGGCCTATTTCCAGCGCCGGCACGACCAGGACATCGCCGACCGCGGCAACAACGGCCAGGTGGAAGGCCGCCACAACTCCAAGGGACGCAAGCGGTGGTGGGGCGGCCCACACCGCCGCCTCTAGTGGGTCCTGGACTACATCGCCGCCGGCAACGAGCCCCGGCTGACCATGCCGCCGAGGATCGCGTCGTGGACGCCGCGGCGGATGGGAGGCGCGTCCTCCTCCTCAGCCACTTCGTCTTCCTCCGGCGCGCCCTCGGCTCCAGGTACACGCGCTGCGCCCCCTCTGTGACCCCCCCACTCTCAACTCCGGCCGCCGCGTCCCCATGCGCAGCGGCGCCCTGCGCATCAACGAGCCTCGCGGCGGCTCCCTACGCCGCGCGGCTTCTCCTCCTCGCTCCTTCTTACAGCGCCTCGTCAAGGCCAAGAAGGAGCCCAAGCAGGAGCCGGAGCAGGAGGTGGAGTGGCCGGGCCTGAAGGAGGCGGAGGAGGCCTCCTTCAACACAATCCAGCCGGTGATGGAGGAATTCGCCGCCGACTGGAGCCTCCGCCAGTTCACGGAGGCCGAGGTGGAACGCCAGCGCCAAGCACTCGTCGAGCTGGAGCGCAGGCGCGCGGAGGCGCGCCAGCACGCCAATGCGGGGCGCCGCCGCCGCATTCCTCCTCCTCCGGTGGCGCCGGAGATCCCCTACTTCGTGCTCGACCCGAACGACAGCGACGAGGAGGACGCCGGCTTCAGGCAGGCCCTGCTGTTGAGCAAGTTCCAGCGCGGCGACGGCGAAGGCCCGAGCAAGCCTCCCGGAGACGGCTCCGACGACGACGACGGCGACTACGACAAGGCGATCCAGGCCAGCCTGGGCATCAACTAGCCCTGTAGATCGCCGAATAAAATGTTTTTACGTTTTTAGTTTCAAATTCTGCTATGTAATCGGCGATTTTTTCGTCAAATATGAATGAAAATCGCCTAGTCTATTTGTTCCGGCGTTTTTGAATTTTTGGGCCGAAACTTGGGTTGGGTTCGCGGCTGGAAAACGCGTCCCCCCAGGATCCAGATTAGTGCCGTTTCGCGCCGCGGCGGCCCAAAATAGCGCCGTTTTGGGCCCTGGGGCGGCACAACGACTGGAGATGCCCTTAGCCCTCAACGTCCTCTTCCGCCCCGTGGCTGGACGCTGCTCTTCCCTGGTGAGCAGTTCTCCCCGAAGATAACGGCCGCGGATGACCAGAAGGAGTTCTCCACGCATCACTTCTGCGCCTCCGCCGACGGCCTCATCGTCCTATGCGACAAGACCACCGCCGCCGTCCGCATCTTCAACCCGCTCACCGGCCTGCGCGTCGACTTCCTTGTGATCACCAACGTGCGGCTCCACGCTGAGGCCGAACCGAACGCCCGCTTCCTCGAGACCTCGACATGGACGCGTTGTTGAAGGGTAGCAGCTTCCCCAACACTAACCTTATCTGGCGCTACGCCGGCATCGACGACTCGACCTGTCCACAAACTCTCCTTCTCGCTGTGAAGAATGGGTCGTGGCACATCGTCGCCGCCAAGCCAGGCGATGAGCACTGGCTGTCCCTTCGCCTCAGGGGGCTGACGGGCATGGCGCGGACCATGTTCTGTTTCATCAATATGGGCAGCCCACCGGTACTAGATGACTGAAAGAACACAGAAACTAGGACTTCGATAATTCCATTATGTTTGTATACTTGTGTAATTGTGTTTTTATTCTCTTAGGCTCGCAATGGGCGAATTTTTCTCTAGAACAAACCTATGCATGCAAGGTCAATTCCAGATATGTGGGGAGATCTGTCCGCGAACACCGAAGAAATTCTCAACTGGTGCTGTGTCTGAAAAATCGCTGGGCACTAGCACTCAGGATATTTTGATATAGTAGAAATCCACCCGCGTGAGAATTCCCGAAAACTGCCCCCGATGGGGATCGAACTCGGGTCTCTGGGTTTGCCACTGCGCCCCCAAACCATTGGGCCACTGCCCGTCCTCACTGGTGCTGTGTTCGATGCCGCGCAAGGACCAAATTGATCACAACTCAAAAATCAATCTTGGGAAGAAAGCTTCTAATGGCCTGTAGAGGTCATTCTAGTCTGATGTCTTTTCTCAAAACTGTTGGAGTAGCCCTATGGTCTCATTTCTGCGTATGATCTTGTAGGGGAATTTTCAAGAAGACCATACAAATGCAGCCCTATATTCAGGGAGCCCTTTATTTATAGAGATAAAAAAATCATATTCTAAAGTTCCGATATTTTGGGCTGCACAAAAATGATATTAGTATTCTACTAACAAGTAAAAATATAAACTAGAACTAAATTATATTTTGGGCTGCAGAAAAAGGATAAGGTCCGATATTTGAAAGTAGTGAATAGTGCAGTTTTTTCACCATCCCGAATCTATCGGATTTTGTTATTTTTGTGCACTGCAGAATATAAATTATTTTGAATTGAGATATTGCAACTCATAAATAACAACTAGAAATATATTTCATTTTGGGTAGCGCAAAAATGATAAAGTCTGATATTTGAAAGTAGTGAATTGTGCAAAATTTAAATATCTCAACCTTTCAAATTTTGCATAGAATATGAATCATTTTGTGTTGACATTTCGCACAGAAAGAGGCCTTTTGACTCCTAGTGCATATGCATCCGTTAGTTGAGATGCATTTTGAACCCATTTAAAAATATCAAAAAATGCAAAACAAATCATGTGCATATATAATAACATGCTACGTGTTCGCGAATTCGTTTCATGAAAAAACGACATTTTGTGGTATTTGTTAAAAAGACAATTTTTAGTATATAAGGCTTTTTCACAAGAGAACTTTTAGCTTTTACACAGACCATAAAAGGATTGATTTTTTGCGTAATGAGAATGTGAACACATATAATGTGAAGATGTACCTGCGATATTTTATTTCAAAAATATTGACACTTCGAAATATGTTTTTTAAATGCCAAGTGTATATAGTGCAAAATTGGATGTTTGTTTTGCACGTTGGTAGAGTGCATCGTTGTCTATGTCCAGGTTTTTTCAGATTTTTTTCCAACTTGCGTTTTTGTTATGGCATTTCTCCAAGTGGTGAAAGTTGGAGTGGCATAGATCGAATTAACCAATTAATTTAAGTCTCACATTCTGTTATAGAGGGAGTCAATTGTAACTCATTCAGAAGTTGTGCTAACTTTAGCTATGTTACTAATAATATTGTTGGTCAGGTCATCCTTGTTACAAGTTATGATCATTTCTTATCATTTGTTCGTTACCATGTTTTGTCATTGCTATTTTGTAGCCCTACTAGACTTGCCCTTAAAGAGTAGTACCATCTTGTGGCATATGCAGACATACACTTTTTGCAATCATTATTGCACCTTTACCAGTAGCTTTCTAATATCATAGGCCTTTTTTTTTGCCCTATTCGTAGATTCTCCAATCTATCTCTTTTTGAAAATATTTTGTGTAGAGAAATTCCCAGTTTATACGAGTTAATTTGAGTATATCTGGAGCATATGATGACTGTGTGGTACCTGAAACTTCAATTGTCGAAAAATGCTGCTTTTTGCAGGGTAAGTTAACTGATGGGTTTGTGGCAGTGAAGTAGCTATCTGAAGCATCTCGTCGCCATTCATGAGCTCCGTCATGGACGAAGGCCGTTGATATGATCCCGTTCCCGATCGATCGGTCCATGGTGGCTTCTTGTGCTGCAGACTTGTTGAGAATGCTGTCTATGGAGTCGCAGTTTTTGCGGATTCTGTGGGTTTGATTTCGTTTGCTAGGTTTTCATACTTGCGTTAGCGTTGAAACTGTAGTGCATGTAGTAGGTAGGAGCAACAGCAGGTAACTTTCTTCGTGCGCATATGTATTCTTCGGTCTCTTTGGACGCGCATAAGATTTTGCAATAATTTTTGGCTTTTGACTTTTGAAGTTTGAAAAAGGTCCGTGGCTCTTTCGCGCACACGTGCTTGCTTCTGAATACTTTATTTTTGGCCCAGAAAGAATGTCTGTATGTTGACTTCACAATTTCCTTAAGTGAGCAGGCAACTTATTTTTAGTTTAGAGGCCAGCAGACGGTGGCTCCTTTAGTCCCTGGTCTCCACGCCACTGATCTTTGTAGCTAGTACTCTCTTTCAGGAAACAATGATAGCAAGCTGACCACGTACATACACATCAGTGACGCAGAGCCGCTGACGTTATCCCTCAACATTTTCCTAACGAGTTGTTAATCTTGACCATTAAATCTTGTTAGATCTACTCAAGTCACATCAGGTGCACAAGCTGGTTGCTTCGGCATTGGCTGGTTCAGTGCATTGGGAGCAAGATGTTGGGTAGAATGTCTGGATCGGCTGGATAAATTTAAAAATTAGCAACTAGCTATATCAGTTTAAAATTGGACAAGTAGTGGGCAAAAGGACATCAGGCTGTCACAGAACAGGGTTGAACACTTGCACTATCCGTCATTTGGATTATCCTGTAGAAAATACATGTAGCTCGTCTCTCATCAACATGCCAGCTTTTTGGTATGATATAAGATATTTGTGGCTAATGGCGTTGTAGGATCTATAGTGTTCAGGTCCAACTTGCGACGCCACACCAGACACCACTGAGAGTAGCTAAGGACAACCAAAGAAAGGGACCGACCACGTTAAGAAACCCTAGCTCGTTGTTAATCACCCAAGATATAGAGATGAAAATATACACCTAGTTAAATTAATTGATGTTTAGACCCCTTCAAATCATATTATTGGATAGTAGAAGTACTGCCCAACCAACCAGTACCTTATGTTCAACGTAAGGATACGTCCGGCCATCTTCAAAAGAAATTAATGCAAAGGAACACCATAGAATAAGTCCACCTCCTATCGTTGCATTGATCCCGATATACTTGTGCCTGAGTTGCATAAAAAATCTTGTGCTTCACGCATCAAGTGGCAAGCAGGAGCTAGGACGCCATTTCCTACCGAGCAAAAAAAAAGGAAATTATAGCACAAGAATAAGCAATTTATCAATTGATTTAATCCACGAAAACAGGAAAAATTCATGACTAAACTAATCATGCGATCTACTAAGACAATAGACAAACATATCGAATCTACAGCAGATAACATCATAACGTGTCTCAAACTGTAAAAAGATAGGCATTGGCTTAGCTCATTCCCGAAGCCTGGCGTGGCGAGCGGCAGAGGAGGAGCGCGCGGGAAGCCTCCCTCTTTCTCATGCTTATACAAGTGCTAGTAGATCTCACATAATAAAGTGGTGCAACTCTCTTTCAACTTTTAATGTGGGACTAAACTTAGTCTTCAAACCAGCCACTCAAATGAGACATTAGAATTTCAGAATTTAGTTGCACCATGGACAAAGGCACTTTTCAAATTCCAACAAAGAATGCAAGGGACATTTTAGAAGGGAAATAGTACTGGAGACCAAATTAGCAATCTAAACACGGACAACAAGGGAGAAGTCTACTGGATTGGTGAGACGAGCACGTTCATCTGATTGAAATTCAGCATCCCCATCAGCTGACGAAGATATATACTTCTTTTATTGCTCTACTATGGCTGCATGCGTGTATGCCTGCATTATTGCAGTGGCAGGTGCTGCAGCTTAAACAGTGTAGAAGTACCAAGCTCGTTTCAACTAATTTGCTTCTTCGCCTACTCCGTGTTAACTGTGCCTGTGTGGTGTGGATCCATGCATATGCCGAGGTTCCGACCTGTTCTCCAACCATCAAGTGGCAGGCTTAAGATGTGATGTCTATGTTTCCCGATAAACTGGAGAAAACATGGAATTTAGGGAAAATCAAGACCCCAAGGGATAAGTGACCGCTACAGTAACCGAGAGAGGAGAAAGCGAGGCGACCGAGTTTCGCCGGCGAATCCGCCGCTTCCTTCCGTCTCCGGCGCCGACGCGGCGTCGTGAGGCGGAGAGAAGCTTTGGATCTCGTCCGGGCGAGTAGTCTAGTACTAGTTAATCTAGTTTTCGCCCACTATATCGGCGTCATCGAGCTGGAGGCGGTGGCGGCGGTGGTGGAAAATAAGGTCTCCCCCTCCCTTCTCCGGTCCGGCGAGGTTCTCGCCGGGGAGGTCGTGGAGTTCTGTCCCCCTTCGTGCTCGTCGCGGCGGCGCCGGCGAGTGCTTCTTTTGGGGTTCCTGTCCTCCGTCCCTGCTGTCGCGACGTCGTTGTCTTCTCCTGCGGCGACGTGGGACTGTGAGGTATGTGCTGGAGATTGCGGTGGTGTCTGCTGGCCTCCGGCGCAGGGTTGCCGAAGTTTGCGTGGCGGATTGGAGGAGGTGGTGGTTTGGCCGTGCCCGTTCAATGAGCTAGATCTCGTCGCTGTGCTTCGGGTGGATCATGCGGTCGCCTACATGAGTGGAGCTGCGCCTCGTTCCAGGTTCGGCGGTGGTCGGCTTCTTCTCCGGCGTCTTCGGCGGTGGAGCAGAGGTGGCGGACCGACGGCGTGTTCAGCGGAGGATCCTGGGGACCATGTTGTAATTTCCTTTTTTTCCGTGGTCTTTTCTGCTGTTGTGCTGGGGCTTGGGACCCACTTGCCGTGTACTGTGTGTTGTATTCCTTGTTGTATCTCGGTGAATACATGCAGTATACTAAGTTCAAAAAAAAACATGGAATTTAGGGTAAAATAATGGGGTATTTTGTCAGTGAAATAACGATACGAAGACCAGAGCAATCTGAATACGGGAGAAGCACAAATCTACAGGAATCATGAGACCTCAATGTTGTCGTATCTCTGATCCCGCTCCAAGCGAGACACTTGGAAAATCGATTTGATATCGACCATTGCAATGATTCTGCAACGAAGACTGCACCACACCAGCTAGTAATATACTGCTTAAGCTGCAGCTGAATTAGTGTAATATACTACTAGTAGCTACTCCCTCCATTTCTAAATATAAGATGTTTTAGACTTTGTCCACATACACATATACACAAATTTACATACATGTGTATGTACACTCATTTGTGTATGTATCTAGACAACATGTAACATCTAAAACATCTTATATTTAGGAACGGAGGGAGTAGTAATATACTGCACCACACCATCGTCTGCTTTGAACGCATTGTTGTAGGTGCAGATGCTGCAGCTGAATTAGTGTAATATACTAGTGTAATCAGTATACTACTAGTCTAACATACTACAGTACTAACAGAGTGAGTAGGGGCCGCCACTTTGGTGAAAAAACAATTGCCACCTTTCGTCTAAAATAGTACCAACTTGGCTGCATGTTTCCATACCTCTGAGTATATATCCCTAACTTTATTGCTCTGATTCATCGCCTCTTACAGGGAAGGGAGATCCGGAGATGGGTCCGGGACCAAGGTGCTTCCGCCATGGCTCCGCCGTGCTCTTCTGGCTGCTGCTCCTGTCAGCTCAGGCTCAGCTGCAACCACCGCAGACCGACCCAACCGAAGGTATGTACCACGCATTCCATTGGTCTGTCGTGAGATTTGGGAGAGGAAGCCCTGCAAATTTGTGTTTGATTTTCGATGGGCAGCGGCGGCGGTGAACGCGATACTGCGAAAGCTGGGGCTGGAGGCGCCGTCGTCGTGGAACGTGAGCGGCAACCCCTGCAGCGGCGCCGCCACGGACGACACGCCGCTGGACGACAACCCCAACTTCAACCCGGCAATCAAGTGCGACTGCACCGACATGAACGGCACTCTCTGCCACGTCACCAGGCTGTAAGCTCATCTCCGGCTAGCTAGATTTATGTTTTCTTCTTCTTCTTGCTCACCATCCATTCCGCATTTTCTCGTCTTCTGAATAGCTGATGGCTCAGCCGGTCGGTTGGAGAAGATGAGCATTTAACTTATTTTTTATGTTAATTGATTGGATGGAGCAGGAAGATAAACTCCCTGGACGCCGCCGGCCCGATTCCGGAAGAGCTGCGGAACCTCACTCACCTGATCAAACTGTATGTGTTGTCGACTTCTGACGACCTCGATTAGTTAGATGTTTAAGCTCAATTATATTGCTTGCACGGATAATGTTTTTAGTGAAAATTTACTCTTCCACTGCGGGGAACCAACTTGTTTTATTAAAAACAATATCATTACGCCAATTGCAAATTGTCCAAATATCAATATGGATACATGGTCAGTCAATTTTGTTTGGGGAACCAAAATAATTTTATAGGAATTTTAGACGATTTAAAATTCTTATAAAATAAATCTAACTGTGCTGAATTTATGTGGGTGATTTCTCACACGAGGTGATTCAACACAAATAACTGACAAAAATCAAGGAAAAAAAGGAATTTTTTAGATAAAGAATGTATATTAATATCGCGGAGATACAAATTACACCCAGACTCTGCAACAACGCAATAACCAAAGCTACTACGGATGCACACAGCCGAAAAATAATAAGAAGAAGAAATAAAAAGAAAAGTCCCGCTACAGAGTTACAGTTCTTGCAGCAGCCGCACAACCACCACCAAGACACCACCTGATGTCCAATTCTTCAAAAGCAACGCCTTCAAGAAGAACGATGCCAGGCACAACCAATTAAGGTCAGACCTTGGGTTTTCACCCTGAAGATAGTCCCCGCTCACAAAACAATGTCTTCAGCAAGATCATTGTCAGGTACAACCAATTAATGCCAGACCTTGGATTTTCACCCTGAAAGGTAGGACTTTGAACTTCACCTGTGATGTTGCCCCCACTAACATACCGCTGCTCCGCCTCTTGCAACTCCAAGCAAGTTCCTCATCGACGCAAAGAATCCAATCACCATTTGCTAGTCCTTTAATCTCAGCTTTCATGACATTCCCCGCCTCCGACTACACCATGGATTTGCCCATGATGGCACAGAAGCAGAGCTTCACGCCGCTCCCTCCGGCGCGACCGAATCCCTCTGATCCAGCAATCTCTAGGAATTAGCCCATGAAAGATCACCGGCGGAGCCTTCCGAAACTCGACACTCTTGCCAGATCAAGGTACCGGCGTCAAGTAGATCTTCATCTTGATGTGATTCGGAACCGAGGACCACCGCCTTTATTCGCAAGACCAACGGCCCCCACGCCGCTGGTCAACTCCAGCCGGACTGGCCGCAGAGGCGAAGGTAGCACATCGCCGACCTGCCAGCCTCCGCGCAGGACAGGCCCGCAAGATCCAACTCGGGCACATGGCCCAGATCGGTCCGCCAGCCGCCGCCTACCGGAGACTCGGCCGCACGGCAGAGCGCCACCAGATCCTCACCGCAGGTCCGTCGGAGGCCCTCAGGCCACAGCCGCCATGGCCGCGCCGCTCTGCACCCGCAACCTTCGCCCCACCTTTCCCGTGGTGCGCCGCCGCGGAGCGCCTCTTCTGCCCACCGTCCGCGACGGGATGGGCGCCGCCACCGCCGCCGGGAGGGCAGCAGCAGCGGCCTGCGCGGATTAGATCGGTGGAGGTCTAGGGTTCGACGGGTGGCGGCGCCCCCGGAGCCGCTCGGGAGGGAGCGACTCGGGAGGGGAAAGGGGAAAGAGAAGGAAAAAAAAGGAATGGATTGGAAAAAATAGAAAACATAAATATTATAGTAAATCACTATATATTTATGCTATAAAATTTGGGATGACAAATTATGACCAAATTTGTATCTTTTTTATCGTAAAAATATATGTGTATGCATACTTTTTTCGGGGGTATAGTTTTCTTGCGGAAATGTACAGGGATTAGAAAAACTCTCGCTGTATTCGCAAAAACAAAAACAAAAACTCTCGCTGTAGATAACTGCTGGGCCGGGTCCAGTGAGTCGATGCTTTCTTCAGTTCAGCCGCAGTGCAGTCTTCCGGCGTATAGTTTCAGACGGCCCATTTGCAAACCCTCGCGGTCCGCACCTGGCTTCTTCCATTCCACCACCAAAATGCCGGAGAAGCCGCCCACCCGCCGCCGCTCGGCGCCGGGCGCGCTCCAGCTCTCTGCTGGTTCAGTAGGCTGGTCCCAGTGTGCTGCCGGTGTACTGTATGTGTTAACGGAGGTATGTTCTCTTCACATGTCAGTGGAGGAGACCAGTTTCATCCCGCCCAGCTATATTTCGGAGTATTAATCTGATACTAATAGGCAGAGTTCAGAATAATAATATTACATCGATAGTTCCCAGTTTCAGTCATTATAGGTGAAAATCATGACAAGATTTACAACCACACAACATCAACATTGTTGTACTGTTCATCAGTCCTGAGTTACAGATTTCCATTTCCGCTGAATACTGAAGCTCAATACCTTAATTGAAACTCAGTGTAAGATGCATGTAACTAACTTTTTTGCTCTCTGATCATGTTGTCTCAGGGACTTCAGGAAAAACAGCTTGACCGGCCCATTGCCAGCATTCATCGGCGAACTCACTGCTCTGAAGTACATGTAAGGCTTTGAACTCAAAAACATTTTTGCTTACACGTCTTGATTTGAAGTTTTGAACCATTCTCACATCATTTTCCTCCAATATCGCAAGAACTGTGGGCACCAATGCATTATCTGGACCTGTGCCAAAGGAGCTTTTCAATCTTACAGATCTCGTATCACTGTAAGATCCATTCCTATCTTCCTATGAGTAACTTTAAGCACTGATATCTTCTAATTTGGTCCCATATTGTGGGCTTGAAGTTAACCTAGTCACCATAGCCAAACGTGGGCTAAGTAGGCAAATAGAGTATATTCTTACATATGTCTTCCTGCTCATGCAAATTGAAAACAGTTGGAATAGAAACTCAGTAAAACAAAGTCTTTCTCATCACATATTGTGCAGAATTTAAACTTGTAAAATGGATTCAGTGGCATTTGAGCGCTTCCTTCTTAAGATTGCTGTAGAGTTGATCTAGATTATCTTATGCTTTCAGTGCACTGGGCTCAAATCATTTTAATGGCTCACTTCCAGATGAGTTGGGAAAATTGAAAAAACTTCAGCAGCTGTAAGTAATCTATTTGGTCACTTTACTTTGCCCTTTGCACACGTCCTACCTTTGCGAGATCACCAGTGTTCTCTGCATTGTTCAGATTGACAGTTATCTGTTTCAATGGAAAATGATGTATATCTTCGGAATGTAGGTACATTGATAGTAATGACTTCAGTGGTCCTCTACCAGCGACACTGTCCCAGCTTACGAACCTGTCAACCTTGTAATGTTGCAAAACAATATCAGTGTAATTCATACTATGTTTTCAACTTTCAACCAATAATCTTGGACACTCTTGTCATCGTACATCCAGGTGGGCATCAGACAACAATTTCACCGGGCAGATACCTTTTTATCTTGGGAGCTTGACCAACATGACCCAACTGTAAGATATATGTTCTTCTCATACTAAATGTTAATGTTCCTCAAACTTTTTTCTTAGCATAAATGGTAGGCAAATACACTGATAAGTCTCTAAACTGATTTGCATTACTTCCTTACCAACAAAACATGTATGCTATCTTAGGAGGCTCCAAGGGAATTCTTTTCAAGGACCGATTCCCAGAAGTCTTTCTAATCTCATTAAGTTGACGAGCCTGTAAGTTTCGAGTAGTTTCAGTTACACTAGTTGTATTATCATTGAAAAGATAAGCTTATTGCATTAATGCACACATTCATTGTCTGAATGCAACAGGAGAATAGGCGATATTGTAAATGGAAGCTCTTCAATGGCTTTCGTCGGAAACATGACATCTTTGGGTGATTTGTATGACACGTGCTCTCCACTTTACTTTCCATGTTGGCTTAAAGTCTGAAAATTCAACTATTTGACCTGCAGAGTATTGAGGAATAGCAAGATATCTGATAGACTTGCGTCGGTTGAATTCTCCAAATTTGTAAATTTAACTTTACTGTAAGCATTTTCCTTATCAGAAAAACCAGTCAAATGGTAACTTTCTGCTACGGTATAGTTTTAAAAGTGTGGTACTGTGTTTTCTAATACTCCTTATTCCGTTGGTGCAGGGATCTGAGCTTTAATAATATCACAGGCCAAATGCCTCAATCAATCTTTAATCTTCCTTCGCTTAATTTTCTGTAAGAATTACTCAATAATGTTTTCTCATAATGTTTTTTTAGAATCATGTTTCTCTAATCTTTGCATATCCTCCTTCGAATATATGTTTGAATCAGATTTCTTGGGAATAATAGCCTTTCAGGAAGTTTACCAGCCACGAAAACTCCACTACTTACCAATTTGTATGACCGATGCTCCTTGAATTCCACTTCCCATTTGTCTCAGTGAAAAAAATATGTCTCGATCTTATTACTAACTTTACTGTGTTCGTTTGCAGAGATTTTTCATACAACCACCTCTCAGGAATATTTCCTTCTTGGGTTACCCAGAAAAACCAGTCATTGTACGCTTCATGATTTTTATTGATTAAACATTCATATCCACTCTGATTGAACTAAGCAACAAAATCTAACTTTCCACCCCATGTTTCGTGTGTTGTGCTTAGGAATTTGGTGGCAAACGACTTTGTGATGGATAGCTCCAATGACAGGTAATTGCTGCAATTAATCTATTAAGTTTCATGCACTAACAGTAGAACTAAAAGTCTAAATTGATGGAGAAGGTTGGAAAATACACATATACTTCAACGCCCCTCTCATGTGTAGCTCGATAAGGCCTAAATAAAAAGGATAAATAATTTTGTATTAAATTGTGAAAGCCAAGACTTAACACAAGACCTCTGCTCTAATACCATATTAAGATTCAAGCACGAACAAGTAGAACCAAAAGTCATAAGTGATGAAGGGCAGGCCCACGCCTTATATATTTCAACACTCTTGCCTCACTCCTAGGCTAAACAAGGCCTTAGATGTCGGATCGATGAAGGCCACAAATATGCCGCAAATGTTTATATTAAATATATTAAGTTTCATGCACCAACCAGTAAAACCAAAGTCTGAACTGATGGAGAAGGGCAGGCTATATATTTCAACATCATCTAATCCTACCAAAATTCATGTAGGCAAAATTATTCATTTCAGTGTGTTTTCTGAAAAAGAAAACATCCATCTAAGCTTGTAAGTGGAATTGAAAATATTCACTCTTGTCAATGCAGTGTTCTGCCATGGGGTTTGAATTGTCTTCAGCGAAATACCCCTTGTTTTCTCGGATCTCCGCAGTGTAAGGCTTCAATTCTTTGCATTTTTTCTAATCTACAATAGTAATATCAGACCCATAATTACAGATTCCCAAGTAAAGGCTACTGTTTTTTAACTTACATGCAGCCTCCTCCTTAGCGGTGGACTCTGGAGGTAGTAGAACCATATCAGGCTCAGACAATTTGATGTATCAGGCTGATAATGCCAATCTTGGTGCTGCATCTTATTATGTTGGGGGTGCACCTATATGGGGTATTAGCAGCAGTGGAAGATTCATGGATCCACCCAATGGAAGTTACATAATCTACAGTTCACGCCAATTTCAGAACACGCTTGATTCTGGACTGTTCCAAACAGCAAGGATGTCACCATCATCTTTGAGATACTATGGCATTGGACTCGAGAATGGAAACTACACGGTGACACTTCAGTTTGCAGAGTTTGACTCCCCTGACCTACTGGCTTGGAAAAGCAGAGGCAGGAGAGTTTTTGATATCTATCTCCAGGTTTCTTAGAAGCTTTAACTTCTCTGGTACCTGGTACTGTTAGCTCATATACTGTGACCAATACATTCTTTTGATTTATATCTGTATAGGGAGAGCGCAAGGAGCAGAATTTCGACATAAGAAAGGCTGCAGGAGGGAAATCTTACGTTGTTGTAAAGAAGCAGTATGTTGTTCCTGTGGTAAAAAACTTCCTTGAGATTCATCTCTTCTGGGCTGGCAAGGGTACTTGCTGCATTCCTACTCAAGGCTACTACGGGCCTGCAATATCGGCTTTGAGCGCAACCCCAAGTACGAACCTGAACTAGAACTTCTTTGTTCTACGCTGCAGTTATAATACTGTCCACTATGCCGTTTTGAAGTCGACTCAACTAACACATACTACTAGTGTACCACCCCTGGTCACAGAAACATACCTAGTATGCACACTGTCAAGTTTGTCACTTCTACCACTGGTGCGTTTAACATCTAACTAAAAAATGAACTTTTCTGTGAAATAGACTTCCATATTTTCATGATGCTTTACATTTATGCCTGAAAATATTATTGCAAATGAATCATCAATGTTTCTGTGACCGTTTCCATTAGAAAAAGTTTCTCGATCAGAGGTAGTAGTTCTTGCCAGCAGATATTAGCAGTAAGGGCAACATATAGTCACTGATAAATCCATTTCTGAATAAGTTTGTTGTATTTATGGAATATGAGTAGCATGAGAATTTAAATGACCCATGGTAAGTGTTGACACTGCACATGATTCACTTCTGCATTTGCTGTAATCATATCTGATTAAAATTGCGCCTCTTCCACCACAGCTAAGTTTTATTGAAGTTTTGCCTACTCAAACTAAGTAAATTTTCACTTCAGATTTCAACCCTACTGTGCTTTACTCTGTGGGCAACAAAAGCAGAAGTAAAAAAGGTGTGATTGCTGGAGTAGTGGTCGCTGTTGCAGTTTTGGCGTTGGCTGCTCTTGCCGGAATCTTTGTATGGAGGCAGAAAAGGAGAAAATTGTTATTGGAGTTAGAAGGTATTTGACATTCGGTCACATCATTTACTTGGCTGTTCACATAATTATGCTAACAATTTTTGCTGTGCCTCATTATGCAGAGCTCTACACTATAGTTGGAAGACCAAATGTCTTCAGCTATAGTGAGCTAAGGTCAGCCACAGAAAATTTTAATTCTAGTAACCTACTTGGCGAAGGAGGATATGGATCAGTTTACAAGGTTGGTTTTGTGTAGTATTATGTCTGGATTTGATAATGCTTAAGTTGCTTCATGTTAATCTAAACTGTATTAGACAACATAGTAAAACAATGTGCGTTAATTAATTTTTTTCAAGTGTATTCAGCTATTCATTGGCGGAAATTTGGTTAAGCTCTGAGTATGAAATACCTTGTATAATTGCTAAGTGTAATCTCCTTGCAGGGTAAGTTAAGTGATGGAAGAGTGGTGGCAGTGAAGCAGCTCTCTGAATCATCTAGTCAGGGGAAAGTTCAGTTTGCTACCGAAATAGAAACGATATCTAGAGTGCAACACCGTAACCTCGTGAAGTTGTATGGTTGCTGCCTCGAGAGCAAGACACCGTTGTTGGTTTATGAGTGCCTAGAGAATGGAAGCCTTGATCATGCGCTGTTTGGTATGGTTTCGTTTGATTTGGCGATGAGTCTGTGTTCAAATTAGTTTTAGAGATTTAAAGCCTTGACTTTTATCTTCAGGAAAGGGAGGGCTGAGCCTAGACTGGTCAACCCGATTTGAGATATGCTTAGGCATAGCAAGAGGTATAGCTTATCTCCATGAGGAGTCGAGCGTCCGGATTGTTCACAGGGACATAAAGGCCAGTAATGTATTACTAGATGCTGATCTGAACCCAAAGATCTCGGATTTTGGGCTCGCCAAGCTTTATGATGACAAGAAGACTCATGTCAGCACAAAAGTTGCAGGCACATTGTAAGTGCATCTTTGTCTTGCCCCATTGTGTTGCCAAATTTATTTGCAAATGTTCTGACGGAAATTGCTTGGCTTTCCTTTGGCAAGTGGTTATCTTGCGCCTGAGTACGCCATGAGAGGTCACATGACTGAGAAGGTCGATGTGTTTGCATTCGGTGTGGTGGCGTTGGAGACTGTTGCTGGTGAATCAAACCACCACACTACGGCCGAGGAAGAGACAACATACATATTTGAAAAGGTATGTATGATCACTGAAAACCAAAACTGTGCTTTGGTCAGTGCTTTGTTGGTGTATCTACAGTTTAAGTTTGCACTGCGGTCGAGAAAGTCAAGTTCATATAAGTTGATATACTATAGTACATTTTACTTCATGCCTGTAAAATGTGTTTACACAGTGCTAAGATGTCATACCTGCACCTGAAAAAGCATACTCCGATCCTCAACTGTTGCTGAATAAGTAAATACATAATTCAATGTGCTCTGCTTTTGCCTATACTTGAACTCATGTCTTGTATGCCACAGCGTAACCTCTAAAACTCTCGATGCTTTTTCAGGTCTGGGACATGTACGAGAACGGCAACCCCCTGGAGTTCGTGGACCCCAAGCTCACGAAATACAACAGCGAGGAGGTGCTGCGGGTGATCCACGTCGCGCTCATCTGCACCCAGGGGTCGCCCCACAGGCGGCCGTCCATGTCGAGGGTCGTTTCGATGCTCACCGGAGACGCCGACATGTCTGCGGAGGAGGTGATCAAGCCCAGCTACATCACCGAGTGGCAGGTCAAGGCAGGGAGCAGCAGCTACACGGGCACGAGCAGCCAGGCCGGTTTGTCATCGTCGTCGGCGACGACGCAGCAGTCTTCGGGCGTCCGTGCTGGGGATGTCACACCGGCAACAGGGACCCCGTCGCCGCTGTTCACCTCCATCATCGACGAGGGCAGGTGATGACACGCACGGATGTGCTGCTAGTTGTCGTCATCAGGATGCGAGGCGAAGGAGAGAGCCATGTGTTGCTGTCTTTCGCTTGCTGGTGATAGTCATATCCGGTGCATATATATGTCTAAACATATTGATTTTTATTTTTTGGAAGAGTGCATAGAAAATTAGAAAGAACATGTATGCAACACTTGTACACAATTACGTAGTACTACATTTCTAGATTCAGAATAGGGGGTTGCCGTTCTAGTGCAAGTCACACATCTAAAAGCGCTCATGTTAAATTGTTGTAAAACGAACTGAAGAAATTCACAAGATAATCAGTTCAAGGAATTTAAATACTCAGCTCTTGTGCTATCAAAGGATCAGCAATAACGATTCGACAAGCACAACATGCTCCATGCATATGTAGCAGAAAAAAACACAACATATTGATTTTTGATTGGCATGTTCAGACACGGTTGGGGATATGAGAAGGGTTTTTTGAAGTGCGATTCTGACAAGTTAGGTGCAAAACTATTTTATAGGGGTGCATTAAAATCTACTATTCTATACAAATTTTGTGGAAGAGCTGTAGTTTATGAACCTGTAAACTGATCCATATCCTTCTTCACCAAGTAGGCTACTTGAATTAAAAAATTCCGTGGTTGACCTTAAGCGAGTACTATAACTGAAGACATTTGTTCTTCCAACTAGTGTAGAGCTCTGCATAATGAATCACAACAAAGATCCTTAGCATAACTCTGTGTACAGAGAAGTAAATGAAGTGATCCTGGAATATTAAATACCTTCTAATTCCAATAATAGTGTTCTCCTTTCTGCCTCCATACAAAGACTCCGATAGAGCAGTAACTTGCCACAATGCAACACCGACTACAACTCCAAAAATCACACCATAGTTCTGCTCTTGTTTGCCCACAGAGTTAAGCACAGAGGAATAAAATTTGAAGAAAAAAATTCTTAGTTCGAGTATGCAAACTTCCAAATAAAACTTAGCTGCTATGGAAGAGACACAATTTACAACTGTTACGGTTACATCAAATACAGAAGTGGATCATGTGAAATGTCAACCCTTATCGGTCTTTCAGTTCATGATAGTTTTCATTTGAAATATATAGTCATGAACTTATCAATGGACATATGGTGGCAGGAACCACTTCCTCACATTCAGTGCAGATACAAACATGTGTAAGACGCATCCACAGACCACAGAAATCACATCAAATGCAGAAATAATAGTAGGTAAATCACATTAGATAAAGAGTATATATTAATATCGCGGAGATACCAATTACACCCAGCCTCTGCAACAACGCATTGCCCTAGCGACATTACGGATGCACACAGCCAAAAATAGAAAGAAGAATTACAAAAAACAAAAGTCCCGCTGCAGCGATCTATTCCTTGAGACAGAACACTAACACCACCAAGACAACACCAGAAGTCCAGCTTCTCCATAGGTTTCCACCCTGAAGAAAGTCCTCGCACTCAAAACAATGCCTCCAACAATGTCATTGCCAGGCACAACCAAATTGCATGAAGGTGGGGGTAACTACATATAGAAGTCATGAGAAGTCTTTTGCAGAACCTTCTTTGCAAAACCCCAAATTTCCAACACTCGACAAGAGCTGCTAACTAACACTACACTACACTACATCACCCCCTTCACAAAGAACTTGGTCATTCAAATGATAATGCTCTAGCAGCAAATGAACACATCCTTTACCAAAGATATATGTCACTCAGACGACGATGCTCTGGCTGCTAACGACCGGTCCGTCGATGCCTTAAGAAATAAATGGGTCGCTGCACGTCGATGCTCTGGCTGCTAAAGATCAGATGCTTCGTTGTACCTCCAAACATGACCTCCTGCACGCACACGGACCTCCAAGGAAATTTCATCCATGACCTTACTAGCCCACTTTCTCTTGGAAACCACCGGCAGCAGTTTCCGGGTGGCCTCACTGGCCTTGACAGAATCCAGACCGGCCAGTAAGACTATCACCTTCTGCAGCAACACGGCTTTCCGAAGAACCATCTTCAGAAACCCAACCTGGTTCGTGCCCCCACTGAACTGATCGAACACCAGCTTCTTGACACGGGACTGCACGCATTTGATCGGGGCGACCCCCTGCCAGAAGGTGGAATTGAGCTTGTCCCTGGCCTTGACTTCACCAGGGTCATCGTAGTGGTCGATGTCATTGTCGGACTGCAAATCAAAGCACCCAATTCAGCGTAAAATGGAACTGCAAGCAAGAAATGTACTAGTGCTTATGCAAATTGTGAATGCAGAGAGTAAAAATACTCACAGCCATTATGTGTAAGGTCTCTACTTCAGGGAAGCATCTCAAGAAACTCAGCAAAGTTCTCACTTCTTTGGCGACTCTGAAACGCGCCTTCAGAGCTAACACCTTGACGGTTGGAACCACTGTATTTGGGCAAACCTTTGTCACCCCAGCCTGCAAATCATCATCATCGATCAAATTGTTGACAGTTTTAATTCATACCAAACCAGCGAGCACACTCAAAAGATTTGTCTAGCTGATCGGCGGTAAGTGAGAAGAGAAATAACTGGACCTTGATGATGGTGTTGCCGATCTCAAGGACGTGTTTGGCCGTGTCCAAGTAGCCGAGCACGAGGAGCTGAGGAGCATAGCCTATCTTGACCTTGATGGGCGTTCCGGCCACAGTGGGGAAAGTGCAGTAGATGATGAGCCGCTCGAGTTGCGGGGCGGCCGTGACGGCGACCTCGACCGCCAAGGAATGCCAGAGCAGCACGCAGCGGAGGCTGTGGCTGCCGATGCGGACACGGTCGGGGTAGGCGTAGTTTTTTTAGAAATGGAGGTCCTACCCCCAGCCTCTACACCAAAATGGTGCACACAGCCGGTTTTTTATTAATATAAAAGATGGAGTACAAGAAAGCAGAATCCAGCAGTCGAACAACATCGACCCGGAAAGAAACCCTGAGGCCGCATGCCTCGCAACAGTAGCTCCACCAGATAGCCACTAACCCTATGATACAAGACGAAAACAACGAATAATACACAACTCCTAGGCTACGCCTTCAAGAAGGAATCGCCGCACGTTCGCCGATGGTGGCGGGTCCAACACTAGGTTGAAACTCCAGATTCTCATCCCCAAACTTGAGTCCACCACCTTCAGCAAGGAAACGACGCAAGCGCGCGTCGACATAGCCTGATCAAAGATCTCGTGTTTCCACCGGAGTGCATATGTCTTCCTTGAAGCCGTCTGTACCCTCCACCTTTACCCGGCTACCGACGCCACGATAACCGGATACCTCTGGAGAAGACACCGGAAGACAGCACGTCCCATACCGCCTGCCTCCGTCACTGTCGCACCACCTTCGATTCAGCATCAACAGGCTAAACATGACAACTCCGCCAGAAGCACCGCGCAATACCTGCCGGTAGCAGGCATGACTTGACGCCTCCGCATGAGGCGTCGTGCGTAGCATCCACCGGAGGCTTCACCAGCCGGTGACAGACATTGCTTGACACGTCTGAAGAGACGCATGTGTTACCTGCCGATCCGCATCGAACCCAATCTGTTGATGGAGGGGACGTCCCATACCGCCGCCACCACCTCGAGATCCAGTCTCCGAGTCGCCCACACGACCCGGCGACCACCACCGTCGAAGAAAGAGGGTCGCCGCCCGATTCCGGGCGCTGCAGGAAGCATCCACCGCCACGTCAGTCGCTTGGGGCTAGGATCTCCAGCTTGGGGCTGCAAGCGAGCACGTACTGCAGGTCGCGCTCCTCCATGAGGCCGTGGCAGATGCCGAGCTCCTGGAGGTGGGGGAAGACCGAGACCTCGGGGCAGCGCGGGAGGCCGGTGGTGAAGGGGAAGATCCAGACCCCGAGGAAGAGGCGGCGGATGATACGTCCAAAACGTATCTATAATTTTTGATTGTTTCATGCCATTTTTATGCTTTTAGCACTTGTTTTATATTAAGTTTATTATTTATTTGGACTAACCTACTAATAGTTGCAAAAGTGCACAATGTTCTTGTTTTACTCTTTGATGTGTAGAAATTATCAAGAATACAAGAGGAAACCTTGTTGGAGTCGAATTGGGACTTTCCTGAAATCTGTCTGAGAACTTTTTACGAAGTTTGCCAGTTTGACCCTCGAAGATGACGTCAAATGGAGACCTGGCTGTTACGAAAGTTGTCACAATTTTCCATACGAAGATTTTAAGCCCGAGATCAGCCCAATCGGAGTTCGGACGCGGCCTGTAGGCCCGTTTTGGTGGAACCCTAAAAGGGGGTGACGGAAATCCGAGAAGATATATAAAGGGAGGAAACCTAATTCGTGGAGGACTCCTCCACCCACGAATTTCAGCCACCAAAAGCCACGTTTTTGCCTCCCCCATGGATCCCATCTCCATGGGGGAGGGCTCCCAAGAAGCCATGAAGGAGGGAGGCTAAGGGGCGGCGCTCCCCAAGCTTGCCGGCGGCGGGGAAAGGAGTTCCCCGCACCGCCGGCGCCGCCGCCGCCCTGCGCCCCGCTGCCCTCTCCGCCGTCTTCACCGCCATCTCCATCACCATCTCCTCCTTGTATTCAGTGGTTCATCCTCCCACAAACCTCTGTACCGTCCTATGTAAACATGGTGTTTGATGCTATAATATTTATCCTATGATTTACATCATGTTTCCGTAGTTTATTTGTCTTTTGATTGCTTAATTGAATGCATGAGGTTCATTAGAGTTGTATGTCTATATGGTGCTGTCCTTTGGTGTCCATTATATTTGTGCGCGCATGGATCAAACACCCTAGGGTTGGTAGTATTTGTAACGAAGCGGGGGAAGTTCTGCCGGAGTGACAGAAACCTGAGAACGCGAACCGATTAGTTGCACGTATGGGAGTAAGAGGACCTTGAACTTAAGGCTATGGTTGGGGAAACCTTAATGCATTGTTAGTATTTGCGGATGCTTTCTAACAATCCAATCATATAGTACTTGTAATCCCAAGTAGTGGAGTGCATGTATATTTAGCCTCTCCCACATAGAAAACTGCATCGAAGACAATGAACCAAGTACCTTCACTAATTAATCTTGGACAAAGCCACCACAATTACCACCACTTTTCCACACTCATGGTACTGTTAGTATATGGTTACTTAGTGTATTTTATTGCTGCAGCACTAACATTTACTTTCTTGTATTTATTATCTTGCAAAACTACCTCTCATACCCGTATTGCTACCGTAGTTTTATTTTCTAGATAATGCAAACGTTTAGTGTGCGTAGAGTTGTATCAGTGGTTGATAGAACTTGAGAGAATACTTATCCTACCTTTAGCTCCTCGTTGGGTTCGACACTCTTACTTATCGAAAAGGCTACACGCGATCCCCTATACTTGTGGGTTATCAAGACCTTTTCTGGCGCCGTTGCCGGGGAGCCATAGCGTAGGTTAATGTTCTTGTGTGCACTTGTTTGCTTTATCTCTAAGTAGTTTTTATTTTCAGTATTAAGTTGTTCTTTATCTTACTATGGATAGGGAATGCGAATTACAAAAAAAATTAGGTGTAGTTGTTATCTAAAAACGTTTTCAAAAAGAAAAGTGATTGGAAAGATGAGTAATGGTTAAATGGGGGTCGACCTTGAACACTTGTGTTCATGCCTATGAAACCAAAACAAATCTTTCCATGGAAGCTTTTCATTAAAAACATGTAAATATTGTAAATATTGTGTATATACCTCTGTACATAAAAATAAAATGCTAATTATAGTCTTTAGTTAATTGAAAGTTGATAGTTTTACTTTGCTGTCCAGAAACAGATTTTCTGTGCTCCACCGTATTAAATGTTTAAAATCACCAGAACGTGATCTTGATCTGAAATTTCTTGAGTGCAAAGTGATGCTTATTAGCTTTCTTTCATTAGACTAACTTTTTCTGATTTAAGGTACGTAGATAGGTCGAAAAATTCGATCTTTACTGACTGTTCTGTTTAGACAGATTTTGTGCTTCTCTGTAAATAAAATCGTGATAAATCTCAGAATAGTATTTTGACTTGAAAATTTTTGTGCATAAACCTGAGATTATTATCTTTCTTTCATTAGACTAAAGTTTTTCGATTTGAGCTACTTAACTATCTCGTTGAATGCCATCTTTACGGACTGTTCAGTTTTGACAGATTTCTTTGTTTATTCAATATTGTACTTGGTGTTGTTAGTTTCATTAGTTTTTCGACGGACAACGGAAATCATGAACACCTTAGTATATACAGTGGCTAATGTTGAGTAAAAATTATAAAACTTGTCAATGCTTGAACATGAGTGGATTTTATTTAATGAGTACTAACCCTACTAATGAGTTTTGTGAAGTTTTATGTGGATGTAGCTTATAAGATCTAATCAATATGGTGATATGAGATGAATAAGAAGACGCAAGAGCTCAAGCTTGGGGATGTGTAGGTGCATCCCAAGAACATATTCAAGAAGATACAATCATCTAAGCTTGGGGATGCCCGAGTCATCCCCCTATTCATCAACTAACATGAGGTTGTCTCGTTCATACTCTATATTACCCGTCCACATGATATGTATTGTCTTAACTTGTATTATAATTGCTTTTATATGTCTTGGTTTTACCTTCTTTAGTTTTATTAGGCTCCTTATTTGGTTTCGATTGCTTCTTTACTTTCACTTATAAATTCAAAATAACAAAAATATTTTCTTTTGTTTTGCTTCTTTGTTTGGTTCTTTATTTTAATTTTATTTGGGTTTTACTTTTGATTTTTATTTAGAGTTTTCCTTGCTGTAGCTAGCATGTTTAGGTCTTGCTTAGCCTCTGGTTTCTTAGTTTATCAAAAATAAAGTACCAAGTTTTATCCATTTAGCTTAGTTGATACATATGTAAAAAGTGATTTTCTGTTTTCGGTATCTACTGCTTATTGCGCGATTTTTCATATTTTACTGGAAGCTCTAAAAATCACGAAAAATTACTGATGTTGTAGCACCTAATCCTCTGCATGTACAAAAATTGGCTAAAATTTCGGGCATGTTTAAGTGCACCTAAAAATTGCGTTTTCCAGCTGCTGTTTTTCTGGACAGATTCTGACTTTTGTTGCAAGAGTGGCCTCTTTTCGTTTTCATTTGATTTTTAATGGTTCTTACCTTTCATTTATAAGTTGGCCATTTAAGCAACCTTTCTGTAACTTAAAAACAAAATTTTATTTGGTTTAATAGTAGCACTTGGGAAATATTATCTATTGTACTAATGTCTAACCGCAGAAAAGAATGGGAAAGTTTTTGTGTTGAAGTTTTTTCACAGAGAATGAAGGAACACCAAACTATGGAATATTGAAGAATTACCAAAGTCATAAGCTTGGGGATGTCCCCGCATCCCTCTTCATCAATAACCCCACGGTTTGCAAACCTTTAAACTTTGTTTTTTGAGCAACATAGGAACTTAACTAAACTTGAAGCGGCTGTATTTTATTATCTATTTATCTTAGCATCAAACACCAGTTACATTAATAAGTGGATCGTCACATATTTTATTTATCCTCTGTTTTCAATGTTTACTTGGTTAATGGATTACTTGTTGAAACTTAAAAATGATGTGTGAATAATACTGTTTAGTAGTTTATGTTTTCTTATGGTTAGTCTCAACTAGCTAATAGTGCATATTATGTTATTTTGATATCAACATGCATTGTCCTGTTCATAAGATGGTATGGTATTGTGGTATCCTCCTCTGAATAATTCACTTGAATCGACTTGGCACATGCTCACACATGTTATGACTGAAAAATAAAAGTCAATTAAGCCTTGATGATCTATTTTGCCTCAGAGTTTTAGTATCGTTTTTATGCCTCCGTTAATTTTATTTTGTCGCAAGCATGATTATGACCGTTATCGCTCTCGTGGTTGTCGCTTCCCAGTCTATTGCTAGCCTTCACTTGTACTGAGCGGGAATGCTGCTCGTGCATCCAAATCCTTAAAACCAAGTTATCCCAAAGAGTCCACCAAAAAATTCCTATGCATGGTATTTCAAGCCATTCCAAGTAAATTTGCATGTGCTACCTTTAAAACCTTCAAAATATTTCTCTTTTTGTGTCAATGTTTACTAGCTCATGAGGAATTAGTGTGGTTATTCTTTATTCTATTTGTCAAATGGACTTTTACACCTGGACTAGTGGCATATACATCCGCTTATCCAATAACTTGCAAAAAGAGCTGGCAACGGGGTGCCCAGTCCCAATTAATTACAACTTTAACCAATTAATTCTCTTCACACTTTTGCCCTGATTCATCAGTAAGCAATGACAAACAGTGAAATACCTGAATGTGTGTAAACCAAAGAGAAAGAGGGATGATCTGCCTTGCTGGTAGAAATAACGTCCTTCATGGGAGCCGCTCTTAAAAGTCCGTTTGACAGGTAGAATACTGTTCTCACCCGCTACCATTCGTTGACAATTAACAAACACCTCTCAAAACATTTTTACCTCTGTTTTTAAAACAAAAAGCTCTAGCACGTGTTAATCCCTGCTTCCCTCTGCGAAGGGCCAATCTTTTATTTTTATGTTGAGTCACCATCCTTTCTTTGAGCACTTCTTCGAGAGCATAGCTGTCGTTCTTAGTGTAATGTGCTTGTCCCAGAATACGATTAATTGAGGTATAACCATGATGCTTTTATCTTTGATATCTCTATATCTAGTCTTCACTTGAACTTCAGAGGTGCCTTGGCATTTATGTTTTGCTCCACAATTAAGGGCAAGCGAGATACCACTCTATCATGCTTTATTATGGTCATTACAATCTTGTTGATGTTTATAAATTTCATGTTATAAGCTCTTAGTTCGTTGATACTTTTCATTAGGAAACATGATTGCTAAGTTTTATTATCCATACATCATGCAATTGTTAAAGACCTGATCATAGCATTTACAATCAAAAATTATTTTGTTATCATTTACCTACTCGAGGACGAGCAGGAATTAAGCTTGGGGATGTTGATACGTCCAAAACGTATCTATAATTTTTGATTGTTTCATGCCATTTTTATGCTTTTAGCACTTGTTTTATATTAAGTTTATTATTTATTTGGACTAACCTACTAATAGTTGCAAAAGTGCACAATGTTCTTGTTTTACTCTTTGATGTGTAGAAATTATCAAGAATACAAGAGGAAACCTTGTTGGAGTCGAATTGGGACTTTCCTGAAATCTGTCTGAGAACTTTTTACGAAGTTTGCCAGTTTGACCCTCGAAGATGACGTCAAATGGAGACCTGGCTGTTACGAAAGTTGTCACAATTTTCCATACGAAGATTTTAAGCCCGAGATCAGCCCAATCGGAGTTCGGACGCGGCCTGTAGGCCCGTTTTGGTGGAACCCTAAAAGGGGGTGACGGAAATCCGAGAAGATATATAAAGGGAGGAAACCTAATTCGTGGAGGACTCCTCCACCCACGAATTTCAGCCACCAAAAGCCACGTTTTTGCCTCCCCCATGGATCCCATCTCCATGGGGGAGGGCTCCCAAGAAGCCATGAAGGAGGGAGGCTAAGGGGCGGCGCTCCCCAAGCTTGCCGGCGGCGGGGAAAGGAGTTCCCCGCACCGCCGGCGCCGCCGCCGCCGCCCTGCGCCCCGCTGCCCTCTCCGCCGTCTTCACCGCCATCTCCATCACCATCTCCTCCTTGTATTCAGTGGTTCATCCTCCCACAAACCTCTGTACCGTCCTATGTAAACATGGTGTTTGATGCTATAATATTTATCCTATGATTTACATCATGTTTCCGTAGTTTATTTGTCTTTTGATTGCTTAATTGAATGCATGAGGTTCATTAGAGTTGTATGTCTATATGGTGCTGTCCTTTGGTGTCCATTATATTTGTGCGCGCATGGATCAAACACCCTAGGGTTGGTAGTATTTGTAACGAAGCGGGGGAAGTTCTGCCGGAGTGACAGAAACCTGAGAACGCGAACCGATTAGTTGCACGTATGGGAGTAAGAGGACCTTGAACTTAAGGCTATGGTTGGGGAAACCTTAATGCATTGTTAGTATTTGCGGATGCTTGCTAACAATCCAATCATATAGTACTTGTAATCCCAAGTAGTGGAGTGCATGTATATTTAGCCTCTCCCACATAGAAAACTGCATCGAAGACAATGAACCAAGTACCTTCACTAATTAATCTTGGACAAAGCCACCACAATTACCACCACTTTTCCACACTCATGGTACTGTTAGTATATGGTTACTTAGTGTATTTTATTGCTGCAGCACTAACATTTACTTTCTTGTATTTATTATCTTGCAAAACTACCTCTCATACCCGTATTGCTACGTAGTTTTATTTTCTAGATAATGCAAACGTTTAGTGTGCGTAGAGTTGTATCAGTGGTTGATAGAACTTGAGAGAATACTTATCCTACCTTTAGCTCCTCGTTGGGTTCGACACTCTTACTTATCGAAAAGGCTACACGCGATCCCCTATACTTGTGGGTTATCAGCGGAGCGAAGCGCCGCAGTAGAGGAGCGAGAGCGGCAGCTGCAGTGGCACGTTGAAGGAGAAGGGGCGGTTGACGAGGGTGAGATTCTCCACGCCCTTGTCGGCAAGGTGGCGGAGCCAGTCCTCGAGTGTGTCGACCTTGTTGGAGTAGTCGATGAGGTTGTTGGCGAGGTGGACGGAGCGGAAGGGGCCCGGGTAGGAGGCGAGGATGCGGGACACCGTGGCGGCGGGGGCGAGCAAGTCGACGGGGCCGCCGTCCTCCGGGAGGAGGTGGGCGTCGATAGGCCCGGTCCTAAGGGAGGGCAGGAGGGGCGGCCGCCCCGGGCCCCCGAAACCAAGGGGCCCCCAATTTCCATCTACCTAATGCACATGGAGTGGCAATCTAGCAGAGAAACTGGCCGCGCCATTAGAGCAGGGAGGTTAGGAGGTTTTCTTTCGTCAGGGAGACGATGAAGTGTTAAGTGCTTTCTAGACTTGGGCCCTTTCGTTCAAGTTATTTTGACCTTTTTTCTTCTGAGGTTACCTTGGGCTTTTTTAATGTGCTTAGCTCTAAAGGGATGGGGGGCCCGGTTGACCAATAAAAGTGGGATAGGGCCGGTTGGTTAGGCCACGGTCAGAAGACCATCCAGTCCAGGCAATGCATACCCGTCAAAAAGAAATGTCCAGGCAATGCATCGCATGGTTAATGCCTAAAAAAATCCTCTCAAAACAAAAAACAAAATCACATGATTTTATTAAAAGGGAAATGCATCACACAATCGGGTCATTTTCTGCTCGTTAATTTTTCTTTCAAATCTGGAAATGTCAAGGCCATGCCAGGCCATTTAAAAATATGTATAATATGCGGCTCTTTGCTCTTTCGACGGTTCCCTGAGAGGTGCTAAAGACGATCCATCGTCGGTTTCACACGATCATGCCAAGAAGCGAGAAGCCGAATCGTGAGACCTTAATGTGCCATGCACACCGCCATCGTGTGGTTCTACGCAGTGTCGACGTCATAATCAGTAGGTTGATATTGAGTGTATTAAAACATTTTTATAAAAAGATGCATGCATATTTGACATGAATATTGCTTTGTATGCACTTTAAATGTTTATTGGTAACATCCGACATTCGACATATATATAAGTTTATGTTTACTTATAAGCAAAGTAAAGAAAGCGTGGTATGAGAGAAGAACGCAACCCTTAAAATCCGCCGAAACTATATAGCACCGACGATTGTACACGCATTTCATTTAACGAGACATTGCTTAAACATTATAACGTACAAGTTGCGGGTCTATTCCGTGCTATTTTTTACCATGCTTATTAGGGGCCCCGGATTTTAATTTTGCCCTGGGCCCCCCAAATGACAGGACCGGCCGCGTCGTCGAGGACGAGCGAGGTGGCGCGCCAGAGGCCGCGCCAGCGCTGGGAGAGCGCGCCGGTGCGGGCGGCGTCCTGGATGGGAAGGCGGGAGACGACGTTGCAGAGCAGGTTGTCGGGGAGGGCGCTGATGCGGTCCTCGCCGACGCCGTCGCCGACGCCCGACGCCGGAGATGGCGGCGAAGAGGAAGGCATCGCCGGAAACCGGGGAGGCCGGGAGGCTGGCGAGCATGATCTCTTCGAGCCAGGGGGCCATCATCATGGGCATGGCGCCCGGCGACGGCGATGGGGAACAGGAGGGGGAGGCGGGGAGCAGGGGTTGTGTCCTTCCGACCAGTGAGAACTCAGAAGAGTGGTCTTTTTTTTTATGTGAAGCATCTGGGCCGACATGTTCTTGTGTGTGTGGACAAGACTGAATTTATCATTTTTGTTTCACGAACATCATGGAGTGGCATCCTGCTGGCAGGTCAAGGCCGGGAGCAGCAGCTACAGGCTACAGCAGCCAGGTCGACGACGCAACCGTCTACCGGTGGACGCCGGCGATGGTCACAGTGGCCTAGTTTATGATTATGAGGTTTCACTTCACCCCGAGAAATCCGATCTTTTCAAACAATGCCTTGAACGAGAAAATACACTTACGTCCAAACACATTGAGCTTAGTTCGGGCAGGCGAGGTTAGCAGCTACGATGACACCCCTGGCACGCGACGCGACGGCGACCTACGACGGGCGCGCAGCTATACCATGCCATGCCGCCGGCGTTCGGGGTCGCGCGGCAAGTTCAGCACGCGTGTTGCCGGCTTGCGTGGTTCGGCAATGGATTGGTGGCCACCTCCCAAGGACCAAGGTTGCGTGGCGTGTGACGGATGGCAATGGGCACCGGCGGCGGCGGGCGGCAGGTGTTTTTCCCCGGCCACTGCTAACCGCCAACTGCACGAGGAATTGGGATCATGTGCGACGCGATCGAGGGAGGTCGGAGACGTAGCAACCAAACGAACCAGACAACCAATTTAGGCATCTCTTCCTTCCTAAACGCGTTGATCTCGCCCGCGCGCCACGCACGGGATCACATGGTACAGGTGTTGTCTCCTGCTCCGCGCTTCTCCTTCGCTGGACGCCTTGACCTATCGATCCATGCCGTGTTCTCCGTTGACCTTTTTTTTTGAAAGTCCGTTGACTTTCTTCATGTCTTCGTTGCGCTTAACTTTTCTTTCACCGGCCCAGCTACCCTTTTCGTCTCCAATGGCATGAGTGCGTATGCCCTGCTGCATTACAAAATCCCTTTGATTATGTGTGTATGTATCGTTCGATGACATGCACAAAAACAAAGGATATCATCTTGTTAAATCCCCGATAGATATGGGCATATGGCGCCATTGTGAGCGTGTTCATTCCTTCGGTAAGCATGCAAGTACTCCCTCTGATTCTAAAACAGTGTCGCGAGTTGTACTGTTAGGATCTACGTGATCAGTGCTATTCCTGCCACATTTATGCCAGATGAGAGGGAGTAAGTCCATGCAAAACCGGTTTGGATGATTTGACGGATTTTCCCTAGTTCAACTTTTTTTTAATACTACTAATTTCGTAATTGTTTTTTTTTCTGAAAGGGGGGGGGGAAAGTTTTGCCCCATTCGATTTATTAAGAAGAAGTTTATACAACTCGGACCGAGAGAGACGAAGAGGTCTCACTCGGCCGTACCCACGAACATTACATTACAAACCGAACTACTCCCTAGGTAATAATTCACCCAAACACCTCGCGCCCGCAATGACCCAAAGGCGAGCTTCGGTTTTGATCTTTTCTAGGAGAACCGTGGGGGGCGCACATGCTTGTTGCGCCTTCCATTCCAAATAACCCAAAATGTAAGCAACGTAATGGACGCCATAGCTTTGCGGTTCGGAGTGACTTCCCCGTCATCATTAGCCACCAAGAAGAGAGTGAGAGGTCCGTCCATTGACTTGGATCCAAAGCATGTACTCCTAGCCAATTCTTGATGGAGCCCCAAAGACGAATGGTGTACCGACACCCAAAGAGTAGGTGAGCCATATTCTCGGGCGTCCTCTTGCAAAGCGGGCAAAGTCCACAATTTCGCCATCCTCGGGTAGCCAAACGGTCGGATGTCCATTGCCTATTTTGGAGAGCTAACCAAGCGAAAAATTTGACTTTCGTAATTGTGGAGATGTTATAGGAATAAAATCATGTTTCGTCACACTATAAGGTGAATATTCCTAACACAAGTTCACAGTAGAAATTATATCTTCAAATTTTAAAATAGGTATGAAAAAATTCCAGACATGAAACCTATTGGGCAGAAACGTGCTTGTACCACTTGGTAAAAGATATTTACGATGCTGCACAAACGTAAAAAAAAAATGATTGAGTGTGTCATCTGTACAAAAGGCTACATAATAGTACAACCTAAATAACCTGATGTGCCGAATTTCGTCTTGTAATTTTACACATATCTCATATATTCATATTCCTTATGAAAATTTCGAAGCAAATTTTCTATCCATTCTAGATTGTTTTCGTAATTTCCAGAACTAAAGTAAATTTGGTTTTCATCTAATTTCGAAAGATAAGAGTTTATGTGCTACGAATCAACATGCAATATCAACTCTCAAAAGATATTAACGATAATTGTGTTGTGGATTCAGTGATAATGTCCCGAGACAATAAAGCGCACCCCTACCAACAGCCTAGTGCATTTTTTATATGAGCCTATTGCAATTTTAGTATGTGGGTACATGTGATATGTAAAAAAGAAAAACTCAGCAACAATCATAATTGTAAGTTTTCAAAAAAAATGTGAGAAAATGGAGTGAAGATATTGAATAGAAACTTACCTTTATGATTTTTATGAAATAATTTGATCATTTGAGAGATGTACAGAAAATAAACATACCTTATTTTTCATTTTTTCAAAGCCAGGATATTGTGATTTTTTTAGCCTACATTACAACGTATTATCGAAAAATACTATGCAGATTATAGATAACATGTATATGCATACACGTAACTGTTTTTGGAATTTTTTTGTATTTCAAAAATTATTTTAATTTTTTAATGTCAAGATCGGTGGAGCTCGAGGTCCAAAAATCCTCTCTCTTTGATTTCTAGGTAAACTATTCATTCTTAAGGCGCATACAAGTTGCAAGGATGCTGCAAAATTATACTTTTTATTATTTTCCACACGAATTTTAAATTATCACATTGTTTTACGAGAACTTACAACCAAAATACTATTTTTAGTTCAAAATTAAAATTGCATTTTGCCATGATAATTTTAAAATCAAATGTATCCATGTCCGACACCAACCACCTAACCGCAACACACGAGATACGACAACACGTCACACGCGCACGCTCCCAGCTCGGAGAGCTCGGAAGGATCAAGGTTCAAACTAGGGGGCAATTCTGTCATTTCTCAGAAAGAGTAAAGAGCGAGACAATCCCGGCCGTGTTCCTCGCAGGGGGCAGCAGCAACCCGACAGCCCGCTACCATCCGTCCACATTCAAATCTCCCCTGCGCCTCATTCTCCCCGTCGACATCCCCCAAATTTTCACGAGCTCGATCTCCCCCAAATCAAGCTCCACCGCAGATCGCGGGCGGCGGGCGATGGCGGGGACGGAGGCGGTGGAGAGGGCGCACGAGCTCTACAGGGGCGGCCGCCACCGGGAGGCGCTCGAGCTGTACACGGCGGCGCTGGCGGCGGCGCGGGGCCCCGCGCAGCGCATCGCCCTGCACAGCAACCGCGCCGCCTGCTACCTCAAGCTCCACGACTTCCACAAGGTCTCGCCTCTCGGATTCCTTCCGCCGACTGCGTGTGTTGAATTAGTTTGACTATTGATTTGGTAGATTTCGGTCGCGGTGCCCCTTGAGCGCATGAGGTGTCGTTTTGGGTAAAGTGTGATCTTTAGCCCTGTGGATTTGAAGGTTTCTACTAACTTCGGGTTATCAGGGCTGCATAAATCGCTCTTTCAGATGTATTTTTGTGCTTTTGGCGACTGAAATGTTGACTACGGGGATCCTTTTGTGACCAAGATGCACTAATCAACCGTAGTTTTCTTACGTTGTGGTGTCTAAATTTAGCTGACGCGCTGTTAACTTTGGTGCTTGCGAGACGCATTAAAATCCAGTTTACTGTCTTGACTGAATTAGAGAGCTACCTGGGTGAGTAATACGTTGCTTGGTGTGGCTTTTCCTAAATTAGCAGCAGTAAAAAAAAACTGACCGTGTAAATAGCAATTTAGATGTAGCCAATAACAGTATAAGTCATAAACCATTAACTGGTGAATGGTTTAACTTTATTTCATGGTCTGAACCATAAGCCTTGAACTGGTTAATGATTTATTAAGGCTCTGAACCATCTAGCTATTCTATGAAGCATCATGCATATGACAGACTGAGGTTTTGATATTAACTGGATTACTTCTGTGGTGAAATTCTACTGTGTTATGTGGAACATCAAATTTCATTTAGTAGTCAAATTTCCACATTGATGATCTACTATGTTCATCAGAAAAAAATAAGCCCCCTTGCAAACCTCTGTAGTACATGTTGTGTAGGGCATGGAAACAACAGTTGGTTGTGCCTATTTTTCTGGAATAAGTTGACTCCTGACACCATTTATTGCTCTTTTCTCTATATTATCATCATTGCTACCAACACTGAATTTTCTTCTTTTATGATAATCGTATAGGCTGCAGAAGAGTGCACATCTGTCCTTGAGTTGGACACCGAGCATGCTGGAGCTCTTATGCTACGTGCCCAGACTCTTGTCACTCTAAAAGATTACCAGTCGGCTCTATTTGATGTGAACAGGCTAATTGAGATCAATCCATCGTCTGAAGTATATCGGAACCTTCATGCGCGGCTGAAGACACAGCTGGTATGCTTTTTTACTTGAATGTATACTGCTAACTCACTTTGCTCTAGTTTCTTGCATAAGCTTTACTTAATGTAGTTTCATCAGATTTAAGTATAACTACAAAAATATCTTTAAAAAATCAAATTCACAAGTTAAGGAATAGATCATTGAAAGAATTTTAAAACATGTTATATTAGGTTTACTATTATTTGTGTTCAAACATACCTATTGTTTAGAAGGTAACTTTTCGGCAGTTCACATCAGTGCATCCATTTAGTTAACTGACTGAGTTCCGCTTCCTTTTTTTGTATGTCTTTGAAATTTGAAGTCACTAGCTCCGATTCCAGAGTCTGAAGAGGAGTCACTATTATATACTGAAGAAGACAAAGAAGATCTGCCTCTAGAAGAAGATAAAAAGAACGAAACTTTTGTCGCTAAGTCCGATCAACCTTCTACTAAACTGATTCCCGAGAAGAAACCTGTGACCGAACCTCCAACGGTTGAAGCGCCTCCCAGTCTGTCCTCAAACCTCAGGGTTTGCAGACTATCGAAAAGCCAAAGGGTCATTCAGGACTTGACTACTCGAAATGGGACAAAGTTGAGGACGATTCAAGTGAAGATGACGATGAAGACGAGATGCCCCAGTATAAATTCAAAGTCAGAACCATTGGTGTGCGTTCTGTTAAGTGAATGGGATCACCAACAAATAAGGTTACTCTGTGATCTGTGGATAGCCGTTCCATAAGGACTAACTGAGGTCGCATTTGCTTGGAATGCTTTGATGAACAAGTGCTACTGTACCGATGGGTGTTTGTTTAACTGGGCCTCAATGGAGGATGATAATGGAAGTACCCACTGTACTCATCTTGTGAACTGGAGCTCAGGTAGTTATCGCAAATTTCAAGTTTGACTAGAGTTTGAGTTATGGTTCATATGTTTGCTTGCTAATGTTCACATCTTGATGCAGGTTTCAGGATTTGGAACCTTGGCTGGGGAATCCTCAAGTCCTGTTTGGAGGCAGTGGGGGAAAAGAGCAGAGCACGTCGATGCTGTTCAAACCCGCTTTAGATTCAGGCTAACAATCTTAGTGCAGTGTTCTTCTTCATAGAATCCTGTAGTCTAGTCGTCTGTGTACATACATTGCTCATCCATGTGTATGAAGCTTCATTTGTGTCACCTCGATTCCGAGGCATCTTATATGATTTCAGTCAGCGAATTTGTGTTTATATCCAACGAATAGTGGCTTTATTTTGATGAACTGCATTGGGATAATTTGCTCTAGTACTACTTCCAGCAGAATGGCTTCAGAAACTGTACTGTAGAGGGCTACCGAATTGATAGCAGATCAGTTATGAACCACTGATTCGATGTGACCATAATCAACCTTTCTAGTTTTTCTCGTCACTGGCAAGAGTTTTGTTGTACGACCAAAGTCCTGACATGCATATGCTATTCGCCCAAGTTCATCTTTTGCTCAAACTGAACAAAACATATCTTGTGAAATGTTTACTGAAACAAATAACAAATCAGCCTAGAACAAGAAGTTGAAATTTTAACTTGAGAGTTGTAGGGGCCCCTCCTGCAGTAGGAGAATCCCCCTTAAAAATTAGCGTATGCTGCTAATTGCGGCGTGCACACGGTATTCTTTAGTAAAAGGCGAAAGAATAGTTCGCTTTGTGCTCACCGCGCAGCTGCGTGCCTTCCCCATGTAGGTGTGGTGCTCCTTATATAGGCGTCCCTCGGCAGCCGGAGCTCCTCGAGAAGCGAGGTGGTACTAAACTCTCTGCTGCGCTGCGCTCTGCCCGCCGCGCCGTGTGGCTTCGCTAAGTGTGAATGGGCCAGGACTGTGAAAGCTCCCACCAGCCTAGTATGATGGGCCGGCTCTTGTAGAGCGTACCAAGACCAAAAGGCCCAACACGGCAGCTAGCAGTTTTTTCTTTATAAGGGCAGCTAGCAGTTGAGCGACACGCATCTTTTTCCCTCCATCCCCTTCCATACACCCATGATTTGCCATATACACATGATTTGCCATATACACATGTGGCCAAATAATTTGGTTCAACTAGCGAGCTGAATATATACCTCTGTTACTGATTTGGGATCCTAGTGAATAGACGTCCATTGCCAAATTTTCCCCATAATTTGTCATATACACATGTGAACACTTCTGAACCACCTCCGTATTGATGATTCAAGTGTTATGTTGGCAGTTTCATTTACTTCCATACCACCCATGTATAATTTAGCCAAGAACAAAGTTATGTTTAGGAAAAATTTGTGTCAACCATGTTGAAAGATTTGAGAAAGAGTTTGTATGTGCAATACTACACACAACAACCAAATCCCTTACCAGGTGTAAACACGATTCAGTAGTCCAAGAGAAAAAATGGATATAGTTAGATGCTGACTGGCCAGGCAGAATATGCGCGAGCCTTCAGTTATGTGCCTCAACTACCGAATGAGAAAGGAGAGCATAATTTCCTGGCCTTAGAGCATCTCCACCGGCGCTCCCAATAGAAAGTAGCTAGATTGCTTTATTTTAGAAAGTTAGCTACATTGCTTTAAATTTTAGAAAGTTAGCTAAATTTTACAAATTTGTTTCAATTCAAGAATATTACTGAAGTCATAAAGTCGCTACAAAAGGATGCCAAATCCTTTGATGTTAGCAACCTGAACATGTATTTTACTAAACATATTACTGAAGCTCACATTAGAGGTAGGGGAAAACTAAAACTTGAATCATCTATTTCTAGGAAATTACAAGATGGAGATTAATGACTTTGATTGCAATGCTTTATGTGATCTTGGTGCTAGTGTTTTCTGTTATACCAAAAGCTCTATATGATATTCTTGAACTGAAACCCATGAATAAATGTCAATTGAACTTGCATCTAGTTGATTCTACTATTAAGAAACATTTGTGAAGGATTGATGATGTTCTTATTGTTGCCAATAATAATTATGTTCCCGTTGGTTTTCTTGTTGTGGATGTTGAATGCAATGCTTCTTTTCTTAGTATACTTAGTAAACCGTTTCTTAGAACTGTTGGTGCTATTATTGATATGAAAGAGGAAAACATTAAGTTTCAGCTTCCTCTTAGAAAGGGATGGAACACTTCCCAAGAGAAAGAAAGAAAATGTCTTTTGAGTCCATTGTAAGGGATAGCTACTATTTTGATGTTGTTGAAGGTGATAAAACTTGATGTTGCATTGCTCCTAGCTAAAACGCGTTAAAAAAGCGTTTATGAGAGGCAACCCATGTTATTTTTTACTTTCAGTTTGCTTTTGATGGTTCTTGAGTCCTTGAGGTTTTTACTTCTGTAGCAACTTCATTTGTATTCTTTTTGCTTTTCTTTGGTGCCAAGAAGTGCCCATAGTGTTTAAAAGATTGCTTCTTTACTTGTTGTCCATAAACAGAAATTTTGGCATGTACTAAAAAATCATATCAAATCACCATAATGTGATATTGAGCCGATTCTTTTTGTTATGAAAGCTCTATTTGTTACATTGCATTTGCTATCTTGAACACTCTGTTTAGAGTTACATAAGTATTTCTTTGAATTTAATCTTTATAGCTCGTCCAGTTTTCACAGATTGCAGTTTTATCTATGTTCGCACTTATACAAGCATGCTTTGTGATGTATTTTTTGTTGGAAGTGTCACGAGTAGTTAGTATACAGTAGCTAATGCTAAAATGAAAGTGTGAACTAAGAATATGAAAGGGCAAGAATAACAATTGCAACAACCTGAACTGATTATTATAACCTTGCACAGTACATAGAGCACGTGATTGCGCATCTCGCACAACTGCATGCATGGAGTTACCACTCGAACAACGATCAAACTCCCATTCCCTAGTAAACCTTAAACTGCCAAAGACTCTTTCACTAGAAAACCGCCGTGATGCGATTGAAGTTAAGAAAACAGAAGCCTATGGAAACTCGCCCGCAGATGAATACAATAAGTCCTGACGTGCGATTGAGTTCGGTGGCCGAAATGGCGACGCGGATGGCAACCAGTCCGACCGTGGCCGCGACGCAGGTGGCACCAACCCCACCTGGCGATGGCAGAAAGAAGGCGAGGAGGGATAGTGATCCTCTGGTATCGTACGCTACGAGGAGTGTTGTTATTTTGTTGTGATCCAAATTCAACTTCAAAATAAAGCCTAACTTCAGACTCCGCTCCACTCAGCCTGGGGGGAAGGGGCCATAGCCCCCCCCCCCCCCCCGTGTCCGCGGGATGGGTAGTTACCGAGTTGGATTGTTGCCGACTTAGGATTCCACCACTATATGCACATCCTTTCTTGCCGCTTTCCTTGTCGCCAGCATGATAACGGTCATTGCCGCAGCGGTTTGCAGGTGGCAAAGGTGCCATTTTTGTATATCTTTTAGCCCCGTTCTTAGTGGGGTTCCTGTGATTTCTCATTACAATGTTTGGGTTTTTTTCGTGGAATGATGACCGTTATCATGCAACTTAGTTGGTTAGATTTTTCCCAGCGCATCTAGGCTCAAGTTATAGACTAGTCATGGCTATGCTCGCATATTTATTTCAGGTATTAATCGACGATATCTTTAGTCCTAAGTGACGTGTCCATCAACAACTAGCCGCGTGCGGTGAATTCGTCAATTCTAAAATCTGCTTTCAAAAAAATAAGTATGGGCCATTCCTACCAACTATCTGTGGCTGCGACTGCAAGAATGTGCCACTAATAGAAGACGAAAAGGGCTGAAAAGAACATTACACTTTTTCAATAAAGGATTAGTAGAAAAATAAGAAGGAAAATGGAAGAAATGAAGCCAAACGACAGAGCAAGCATGGAAAATGAGTTGGAGCTGTTAGGATTTAATTAATTACTTTAATTAATCATGTAATCCCTGCTTGTAATGTCGGTTCCACAAACCGACATACCCCTTTTTGTAACTGCTTGTTCGGTGCTATATATAGCCCATTCATCATCAATAAAGAAACAGTTTTGATTCATTGTTGTCTCCTCTCGTTCCTCTCGATTCTACTTCTAACACGTTATCAGCACGCTCGCCGTTGAGCGAGTCAATAGAGCCAGAGATCGCCGGCGAACTCGCCGGAAGAAAGAAGACACAAGAGGAGGAAAACGAGTAGCAGGCTGCCGCCCTGCAAGTACTGTCGACGGACGACGGTGGACCACCGGAGACTCCTCTGCACAACAAAGGTGAGCCCAATCACGGAGTCGCACGGCGCGGACCGCCGACTGTGGCCGGCCCCGCGCAAACCTCCGCAACGCTCGCGTTCCCGCTTGTCTCGGCGCGGCGTCGCACGGCTTGCATCCTTGCGGTGCGCCGGCACCCGCGGCCTCCCGGTGTGGTGGTGCTCCTTGCGGCGCGACTTGGTCGTCACGACCAGCGGCCGGGCGTCGCGCCCCTCTCCCGCGCCGCTGCTATCTCCGACCCCAGCGGCCGTTGAGGTCGCCGCGCCTCCTGTCGTAACACCCGCAATTGAGGGCGATGTCGTGCCGCTGGGATACCCGCGCACGCCGTCCTCCGCGGGCCGCGGCTCCCCTGCCAGCCCTTCGCCTTCACCGCGCACGGACGCTCGCCGTCGCCTCATGGCTCTTGGCGTTCCACTCTCTAGCCCACCGTCGAGCAGCCGCGCCCGCGCGCGCGAGGACTTGGAGCCCGGCCGCCCTCGGGTTTGCAAACGCCGCCTTCAACGGCGTCGCTCCGGGCACCCTGCTCCCTGGAGGATCCTCGGACGAGGACGAGCGCGGCGGGAGTGCCTCTTGCCGCCGGTGAACGCCGCTGCGGCAGTGTGCGTGGAGGCAGCGCCGGTCGGCCGCGTGCTTTCCGCCTGTCTCGCTGTGGCTTTGGGATAGAAGTTGGTGGGGAATTCTTTCATCTGCTAGCTCTCCCTTATCTACTCGAGTTTTTCTTTTTTTTTTGAGAGATTATCTACTCGAGTTGACCAGCCTGGGAATCCTCACGTGGCCCTGCTCACGTGGCCTTGTGCATGCGGCCGGCTAGAGCTTAAGGCACGAGCAGCTTTTGCTATTTCCTTAATTGCTTCCCTAAACTAGTTTAGCTTTCAGCAAATTAGTATCCTAACATAGTTCTAGCAGTATTAAATCTGTTTTAGACATGTTGATCACAGTACATATATTTCAGTACTGTTTTCTGTTGAGTATAGATGTATTCCAGATCCTAATTTGATGTAATCTATTTCCACGTTTTTCACGTGTCGAGATTAATTACGTCTATTTGCAATTGAGAATTTTAATTTCTTGCAAATATAAATTCAGTACCTTTATAGTACTGTTTCTCTGTCGAATACAATGTATTCCAGAATCCTTTTAAGACATGTATATATTTCCATGTTTCACACAAGTCGAGATTAACATGTCTATTTGCAATTGAGATTTTCAGTTTCTTGCAAATATAGATGCAAAATTCAAAGTGACTTCTTCGAATTGATGTTTTGGGATCATGATGTAGTGTGTAGATTTATCTACACCTACTGTTTAAGCCTACATTTTGTCATTTTTGACATTATGATTGCCAATGTGCTCTCCCATGCATTTTAATTAAGTTATGACATAAGGCATTCGAAGTGTGAGTATTTTATACTCCGCTAATGCTGCTAGATCTACTCCAAAATTTCTTTTGGAGATTATCTACAACGTGTCATACTTAACAATTTGAAGTTCACACTAATGAGTTCAAGCCCACTTCCTGAAACCTCATTTATTTTGCATAGTTCATTACGACATAATCATGATGGATTTTAATTTACCAAATGGAAATTAATATTCTCTGATTTACCCGTATAAGTAAACGATGGCTCGAGAGTTTGATACACTTGCTCTCAACGGCCACAACTATCTTATATGGGCCATGGACATCAAGATCGCCCTTGCGTCCCGTGGATAAGTGCGTGCAATCCAGGATCTGGATGTTCCACTCCCGGCTGGAGTCACGCCGCTGACACATGAGGAAAAATATGTTGCTTTGTACATCATAAGGCACCATATTCATCCAGATCTCAAGTCTGAGTACTTGAAGGAGGTTCATAAGAAGCCTAAAAACTCAGACCGTGGGAAAGGCACCGCAAAGCATGAGTTTGAAATAACTAAGCTTTGTGACAAGTGTGGCTGCTACACGCATCCCACTAACAAGTGCAAGACCCCAAAGCATCTAGCCATTCTGTACCAGCAATCTCAGGGATGCAAAACACCTCAAGGGAAAAGGTTTGATGCCAACTTCAACCTTCCTCCAGATGACACCAATGGAGCTGCTTGTTCGCGAGATGTTCCTACTGGACCTTGCAACGCCATAACTCTCCATAAGTCAGAGGACCCTACAGGCACGGAGAACATGATGGTTGAGTACGCCTCAACCAAAGTGTTTGGAGACTTAAACTAGTCCCACTATCTCCTTAGTGGTCATTTTATTAATGTCCATTTGTGTTTGTTGTAGTAGAACATATATATTGTATCAGCACTGATATAAATAAGATTATATACATTCTATATATCTGATAAAGATTTCCATATTGGAACTTCTTCAATTCTATATATAGAATTCTACGAGTGCCAATCCGATGGATGTGGAACAAGTATATGATAATGTACCCACTCTATTGTCTGGATTGTACTAGACGTACACCCAACTCGTAGCACATGTTGCATATAATGCAATTCCATCGGTCATGATTTGCATGAGCTAAACTTTCCTAGTCATGAGATTTTGTGTGCATATACTGCACCAAATGATCACTTCAGTCCCTTGAACACATTCAAAGGTGATATTTGTGGTCCCAACTAACCATTGTTTGGACTAAAAATCGAATTAAATCAATTCGTATGGACAAATGTTGCAGAATTCTCTTCGCATGCCTCCACTATTTAGTGCTTGGCTCCGAGGATCGAAGTTCAGCGGAATGTCCTATGTGTCCATGCACAATTTTTGGGTTCCATCTCTGATCAAAGGATTTTTCTCAATGCACGACCCATGTTAATGAATTGCAATTTACCAACTTCACGTTGGAGTCATGCAGTTTTACACGTTGCTACTGACTAACTGCATATCGCAGTACTTCCCCTCTGCAATTGATACGTGAAATCCTCCGAGCATTTCCCATCTGCGTAAGTTCGGAAGCGCTTCACGCGTACCGATCTCACCACCGCAGCGTACATCATGGGCCCACATATTAGGGATCTATGTGGTGGTACCTATCTCCGTCAATCAACAAGTACCTTGAACCCCTCATCAGGGATGTATTCATAGCCCAGTACGCTGATTGCTTATATTTAAGGAGGATTATTTTCAGGCATTAGGGGGAGATTTCAAGTACCACATCGAATGCCAGGAAATCAATTGGGACTTTACGTTCCTCCCCATATCCACGTACATAATAATTTGGACTCTACGTTCGAATTCACAAATTTGCAAGACATGCAAATAACCTGCCAGATTCATTTATTGATCTCAAAGGTGTTACAAAATCCTTCAATCCGGTTAGAAATGCGCCCGAAAGAGTGGAGGTACCAATAAAAACCACTCAACTCCCTGTTTCATAAAAAGAGGGGGAGTAGTACGGCCTCTGACCAGGATCCAGCTTTTTGCAAAGCAACAAAGGAAATCGAGGAATCCTCTAAATCAGTAAATGCAAGTCGACCTTGCGTTGATGAACACCTAATGGGTAGTATACACCCAGTGGAAGGGAAACCTCCACAACCCCAGCTCCAGCTTGCACACACTGGCTGGGACATCGGAACACCCAGACTCACGCGTATTGGGAAATCACGAAGAGTCATCATGGGTGCATGATATTTGCTCCAACTATATCGATTCTGGAGAATCATATAACCAAAGCCTACAACTGTCGACAAACATCTCTTGTATGATTGCAAACAACCTTCACAATGATTCAGATCCAAAGACCATGGCCATGGCAGAGTGTGAACACACTTGCTAGAACTGAACTCACCAAAGGATGCGATCCAAGCAGATATAGCCTCGCTCTTCCAAACAAATTCCCTATGGGATTGTTCAATGTGTTTCCTTCCGGAAACGGAATGAGAAACACACGGTGGTGAGAAAGCAAGGCTTGTAGCATAAGGTCGGGTTTCCGCAGAGATCCGAGACCTACTCTCCAGACATGAGTGAAATCTCGTTCCGATACATATATCATTGGCAGTACAAAATCATCTATCTGTGCAGTTGATAGGTGTAGTGACAACATATCCATGTGGATCACTAGATTCCGACATGCATGGTTCCCAGTGGAATCTCGGTCCGAATCGAAACGCAAATGCAACATGTATTGTGTAATAATCAATAAGTCGCCACATGGCTTATTGTTGTCGGTATATTTTGGTACAACCGACGTAGTGAGCACCTTATACACAAGGGTTACTCCTACTATAATGATCACCCATGTGTGTTTGTCATACATAAGGATATCTCCTGAAATGACGAACTACGTGATCATCTAAAAGACGGATTTGAGATGAAGAATTTGGATAAACCCAAATGTTGCTTGGGACTACAACTCGAGCACCTTCACTCAAGTATTATGGTACACTAAGATGCCTATATCCAGAAAATTGGAGAAACTTGATATAGACAAGTCATGTCCATTTCCTAGGGATTGTTCGATCTCTAGACGTAGAGAAAGATCCATTGGAAGATGGAGAAGAGATGTTGGCACATAATGTTCCATATCTCAATGCCATTGGACCTACCAACATAATTGGTTAGGGGATCAAGAATATCTTTCGATATCTCCAAGGCACCAAATATCTTGACATATTGTATCAATTTCGGAGAAATCTGAACTCCAATTTAGACACCTGTATTGGCTACTTACATGATCCTACAATGTGTACATACATGGTAGATCTGTCACTCCATTGATGTCTTCAAATAGACTCTGGTGACTATACTACCACGATCATTCTGATGCAATGCTTCATGTTAACACGTGTGGCTTCACGGAATGACAAACCGCATACATTAGTCATGTGGTGTTGGTTCTCTCGAATCACCTATCATTATCTACACAGATAATGTTGCTTATGTTGCATAGATGCAAAACAGGTGACATAAAGAGCAATATCATTAAGCATATTGCACTAAATCGTTTTATCCCCATAAACTCATGACGAGCCGGGAATAAACATCTTGCAGTTAAAATCATGCGATATCCTCGCTGATCTATTCACCAAGTCTCTACCAACTATAACATTCCAGAAATGATTCATGGGATTGGTATGCGACGGCTTCGGAATTTGCAAGAGTCAGGGGGAGTATCTTCCTGAACTATTCCTGTTCAAAGCATCATATTACACTCTTTTTCCCTTTATGAGTTTACTTTTCAGGTTCTCATCAAGGTTTTTAATGAGGTAGTATCAACATGAGATCATATGTCATACTTTCTGTTTTCCCCACCGGGGTTTTTAGGAAAGTATACACGACATATTTATTGTCCTCTAAACTCTATGGATCTCATTCATATTGAGTTAACAGAGACAATAATCATTATATGTTGTATCATTTTCTCCTTACTTTTCTCACTGGGTTTTAAAGGAGTTTTAACAACATATCAAATACAATTCTCCTCACATTTTTTCCAAAGGGTTTTTGGGGGAGAATTTCAAACATCATATGTCATACTTCCTGTTTTCCCCACCGGGGTTTTTAAAGGAAGTATACAAGACATATTTATTGTTCTTTAAACTCGCTATGGATTTTTCCTTTCTAAGGTTTTTCCATATGAGTTATCAAAGAGACAATAACCATCATATGTTGCATCATTTTCTCCTTATTTCCCCACAGGGTTAAAGGAGTTTTAGCAACATATCATACACACTATTTTTCTCATAATTTTCCCACAGTGTTTTTGGAGGAGACTATTTCAAGATGATGAAAACATGCAAGGACAAACATAGATTAGGGGGAGTGTTAGGATTTAATTAATTACTTTAATTAATCATGTAATCCCTGCTTGTAATGTCGGTTCCACAAACCGACATACCCCTTTTTGTAACTGCTTGTTCGGTGCTATATATAGCCCATTCATCATCAATAAAGAAACAATTTTGATTCATTGTTGTCTCCTCTCGTTCCTCTCGATTCTACTTCTAACAGGAGCCTCAATAGTATACAGCTGCCAATCCCCATCACCTTCCAAAAACAAATAAAAATTCTGAAGGAAAGAAAACATTGTCAGAAAATTTCCAGTCCTGTCCTTCCCCGGCGCCGGCGACGACCGACGCCAGCGCCACCCGGGTAGGCGGAGAGCTGACGTGCCTGCCCGTCTCAGGCGGTGGCGGCGATGGCGAGGCAGGAGGCCTCGGGGGCGGCGACGGGCGTGGACTTCCACCTGCCGGACGAGATCCTGGCCGTGATCCCCACCGACCCGTACGAGCAGCTGGACGTCGCGCGCAAGATCACCTCCATGGCCATCTCCTCCCGCGTCTCCCGCCTCGAGGCCGACGTCGCGCGCCTCCACCGGGACCTCGCCGACCGCGACCGCTCCGAGGCAGACCTCCGTGCCCGCCTCGCCGACTCCGACGCGCGTCTCCTCGCCGCCCTCGAGGACAACGTGCGTTCCTGTCACCGAGAAGTCTGTGCCCTCGAAATTGAAGATTTGTACTTACCTGGTAGTGTTTGATTCTCGTTTTGCAGGTGAAGCTGGTGAAGGAGAGGGACACGCTCGCCGTGACGGCCAAGAAGCTGTCCAGGAACTTGGCAAAGGTGCGATTTTTGTATATCCATTAGCCCTGATCTTAGTTGAGTTCATGTGATTTCTCATTAGAATGGTTGGCTTTTAGCGTTGATTACTGCGACCTGTTAATTTGATTAGAAGTGTGGATTTTAGTGTCTACTTAGTTGAAATGTAGACTAAACCCATCTTACTAGTATCATTTGCTTGTTTATGATAGTGATATGGCTTTCAGTGCTCATGTTGTAGAAAATTGGTGGAGATGGGATTGAAAACTCTGCAATTTCATGAAAATTTGCATTCATACTGTTCACTGCACCGTCACAAATTTCTGTGTATTTTAGTGTCACTCTGATGGAAGGTTGCCCTCTTGATTCAATTAGAAAGGTTGCATAATGAAAATTTCGTAGCTTCAACCAGAAGGTGCAGCTTGGGCTGGACTGCGAAATCCTGATTGCAATTCTTGTTATTTCTGTTAATTTCAGTGTTGCAAACAATACGGTTTAGTTTTACTTGTATAGTGGCCTACAACTAAAAATAGGCCATGCTTTCCTCCAAGCGATATAGTTGTGTCATGGATAAACTAACTTGATTCTGTTGTGTTTATGGTAAAGCCTGTGGTAGTTCGATTTTGACATAAAATATTTTTACTAAATCGAACTGCTAGCCAGGTTTGAGGGGAGTTATTCAAATATGTATTTTGATTCTTTACTGTCGTGTGCAATCTAGGAGTGTTATGCTGTGAAGTTTCCCTGGCAACATACCTTTCATAAATATTTATTAGTTTACTCTCAGCTTTATTGATCACATTGTTTCGTATGAGCCTACAAGGGAATGCTAGTTAACTACTAGAAACTTAGCAAAAACTCTGATTGTTCAAGAATCAGCATTAGTATGAAATTTTTAGTTTGGTTATTGAGAAAAAATTACTCAAGGTCTTTTGTTCTTTGCAGCTGGAGGCATTTAAGAAGCAGCTGATGAAATCACTTAGTGAAGATAGTTTACTGGTGAGTCTTAGGGATTAAATTTGTCTTTCTTATTCGAATATTTTTTTGTTTCTATTGTGCTGGTCTTGTTTAGTGACACCTAACGTTACCTGCATAACTTCACAGCAATTGTCAGAAACAGGTGAAGATCGTTATGCAGATGTAGAAAATAATTGGGGTGCTCGAATTCCTCCTGGGAAAGGTGTTAGTCAACCTCACAAATTTCAAAGCCACTTCTTTTGATCCAGAGTTGTGTCTTTTCCTTGATTTCATTTTTTATGTTTGATTTGACAGATGAAGTTTCAAGCAGCCGTGCCTCTTCAAATACTTCTAGCAGATCCACAATCACCGAATCGTCCCAAGGTGGCATTAGCTAACTCTTACTTTAAATCATAACACATCACATGTTATCGCTCGACCATCAGTTGCTTACTATGGAAGCATTCACAGGATACCAGTTCTCAATCACACCATATGTAGCCCCAAATATAACTCCTGGTTCAACACCAATTATTTCATCCTCGGGTGGTTCCCCACTTGCATATTCAACTGGTCCACCCACTCCAAAGTTCTATTCTGGTCCAACATCACCTACAAGATCTCGGACTGAAGGCCAATCAGCATTTTCATCATGGAATGGAGCAAGTCAACAGTATTCAGCACCTGTCTCTCCTCCTGAACGTCGCTCATTCACAGGTTTTATGCAGTGAATCATCAATGGGGGTCTGGTATTCATTTGAGATAGTCCTGAATGCGTTTGTGTTTTCTTATCTGTCCAGGGCGACCTCGTATAGATGGAAAGGAATTCTTCCGACAAGCACGGTTAGTTACTATGCTGTTGACTCTGTTCAGAAAATTTATGGTTTGTTCATCTCATAAGACTTGTGGCCACAAAATACCAGGACTCGGCTTTCTTATGAGCAGTTTGGAGCATTCTTGGCAAACATCAAGGAATTCAATGCGCAGAAACAATCGCGAGAGGTAGCGCTGTTTACCAGTATTTACAACCACTCGGTTCAGCAGTGTCCACAAAATATGTAATGTGATGTTTTCTACTTGATCTATTTGTACAGGACACGCTGTCAAAAGCAGAGGAGATTTTTGGAACAGAGCACAAAGACTTGTTCATTTCTTTCCAGAGTATGCTTAATCGCAACCCATCGTGAACATGTCACGGGCTGCTGTGTTTCTTCTCTTAAACAAGCAGGTTTATTTCATTGTTTGTCTTCTATAGACCAAATGAACATATCCTTCTGGTAGGCTAATCATGCCATCTCTTTCCAAGAGAGCAATTTATGGTAGTGAACAAACAATTTCCTCTCACTGGTCACAGTATCATATTGTGGAAGATTTTTGCATAGGCCACCATAATTTGAGAGCGGTCATCCTCAATAACATGATGGAAATGGATATGCTCATGCATTTCAACAAGGGAAAGTCGAGACGGTTTTAGTTTTTTGTTTGGTCTGTGTAATTGAGTTGTAAATTTGCCATCCTTTTGTAGCATACATTCCCTGTCTTCCTGCTGTGTACACTCAGTTGCAGATATCTTGAGGCTGATTCTGTCTTACAGTGTAGATAGCGGAAAACCCTTTTGGCTCCCGAGCTCCTGTTCTCCCTCTAATTAATAGATGTATGAAACAACAATTTATTGCATTTGTGCAAACTGTCAATTATTATTTTGTTTGTTGAAAAAATGATTTTGAGTTTGTTACTGTATGTTGTTGTTTTTTCTTTATGAACATGAATTTGCGAATTGAGAAGGGGTATTTTTCTCGCAAAACAAACATTAGTTAGTGAAATTATATTTAAATAAACCTTGTCCTAGTTTTTACGTAAGCTTTTAGTAATTGACAATGTTAAAACCTCTGATTCATAAGACTCCTGACACTTATTTTTGTATGGGAGGGAGTACTGTATTTGACTTGAATTGAAGGTCGAGGGTCCTCCCTCCCTAGCTCCCTCCCTCCCTCCACTGCTCCTCCCGTCAGGATGATGTCTCAGAGGAAAAGTGCCGTCGCGGGGAGGCCCTCCGGCGGGTTCGGCTTCAGCAGCCGCAGGCGCCAGCGTTTGGCGGAGTACCTCTTCGTGTCGCGGCTCCGGCAGCGTCGGCTCCTCCTCTTCCTCTTCAGCCACGATTTCATGCAAACCCACGACGCGTGCGTATACCCCCACTGAAATCCCCGCTTGCAATGCAATGCAATGCCTCCATTGCTTCATTTTCTGACGCCGGAGATGCATGCAGATTCATCGACGAGACGGCCGTGCTCACCGACCGTCCGCTGGTCGTCCACGCCCGCGCGCTCCTTCCTCCACTTCCTCCGAGCGCACACGGCTATCAACGACATCGTCACCGGCGCCACAGAGACCCTCGCCATCGCCGCCGCCGTCAGGACGCTGCGCTCGAATAGGTTCGGCACCGAAAGCCCCGCGCTCCTCAAGCTCCGGGCCATCTTCTAGTGCCTCCTCGAGTACACCTCTCATCCCTGGGGTCGGATGTCAGTCTGATCGCCGCTTCTGCTGCAATTATTGCTTGCTATAGTTTCCATCGGAGGCGCCGCGTCAAGAAACAGGGCGGCCGCGTCCCGGCGTCTGTGGTTGCCACACACGGGCACACGGCATGAACTATCTCGATCTTGTCAAGAACTGAGTGCTCGTCAGTTCTGTTTTTCTTTCCTCCTCTTGGATCTTGATGGTGCTTTCGGACTAGTTAATTGGATGCGCTCCTTGCTTATCGACGCAGGCTGCCTTCTTCGATTCCAAGCAATCACTCTTAGGTCCGGCTGCGCGTTCGGTTAATATGGTTAATTCAGTTCGGTTTATACGGTAAATACGGTTTTGATACTTTGGTTCATTCGGTTTTATACGAAAATACGGTTAGGTTTCGGTAATAACCATTTAATATCGGTTCGGTTTCGGTAATAACCAAACTAACCAAAGTTGACGCAAATTTTTAGATGACATCAACTTTTGGCATGATTTTTTATTAGTATTTGGTCAAGTAAAATATCTCGCATGACCTTTTTGCTTAAATCAGAACATAATATGTTCGATCAACTCACGGTCTCACATAGTCACATGACACATGTATAGCTCCATGAAGTAATTGTCAAATAGAAACACACAACTAGAAACGACTAAGCACAACTGCATAAGGAAATATTTCAGCATAACACACTACTAGAAACACACATCCACAAATTCTCTTTCTCCATTCAGTCATTCACATACATTCAACAACAAAATATTCGAGGACATCAATTTCATCCAACACTGAGCCGCTTCCCACTCCACGCATGAAGATCAATCAACAGTTATTATCTCATCATCATCTACTTGGAGGCCTCTAAATTCTACAATATAAAACAACATTAAGATGTTAGTATGGAAGATTGCATAGCACATAAACAATAAAAATGCACACTGTCTTTTCGCACCTTCCTCTAGTTTGGTCAACACAGCCAAATCAACTTCAACATTGATACGCTTGCGGCCCAACCAGTCTTGTGTACATATCAAGGCTTGTAGTGTCATTGGTGTCAAAGAGCTTCTGAAATCATCTAGAATACGACCACTAGTACTAAACGCTGATTCCGAAGCAACAGTCGAGATTGGGATTGCTAGTATGTCACGTGCCAATTTTGAAAGGACAGGAAAGCGAGCTGAGTTGCACTTCCACCACAAAAGAATGCGAGTGAGAGGCGCTGCGACTGTGAGCGAGAGGAGGCCAGGATGGGGACTATGTCACATATAGTTGGGCCTATGGGCCACTTTCGGCCGCGCGGTGGCTGGGCTCTCGGTTAATTCCGGTTTAACCAGCGGTTTCTCGGTTATTAACCGAAACAACCGAAGTTGTTTGGTTAGTATTTTCACTAACTGTAACCTTAACCACTAACTGAAAAAACCGGCCATACGGTTGCAGTTAGGTTTTTTCGGGTTCGGTTTTTGGTTTCGGTTTGGTTATGTGCAGTCTTACTCTCAGGGGTTACCTCGTGGTGTAAAATGTGGTAATAAATTTTGAAACAAATTTGGTTTATGGAAATTGATACATATGTATCCGAATATAATTATGTTAGCCAAATTTTGTAATTATATCCCGATATGCCCACTACACAGCCTAAAAATCTAGCAAAGTGGTCAAATGCACTTTTCTGAATTGAGAAAACACTTGATTTCCATCTGTATCCAAGTAACATCGGATCTCCATCCGTATTCGTATTAAAAATTTGAAAACAGATGTGGAAAAGACACCATCCGATCTGTTTCCTCCCTATACATGTCATATCATATTTCCCGGTTTTCTCCCCTCCCTTCATCCCTTGGCAGAGGCAACCAAACACTCAACCAAACAATCCGCCGTGTTCCCCCTCGTCGTCTCATTAAACAAATATACCATTTTTCTAGGAGTCCAAAAGTAAGAAAAACTTTTAGAAAGAGAATCTCGGTACGGAGATGGTTCGTGCCTTTTGCATTGCAGTCCCTGGAGTTCCATTCCTTTGTGATAGCCCCACTCCGTGTATCCCGGCTCAGTTGAGCACCGTCGGATTAAAAACGTGCGGTCCTTACGGCTCCTTGTGCCGCCAACCCGCTGCAAAACCACTTCGTCTAGATTGAGCAGACCAACCCAAACCCCACTGCCTCCTCCGCCTTCTTCGCCTCCACCATGTGGTACCGCCTCCTCTCGGCTTTCGCCACCCTTTCCTGCTGAAAGTGCATGTGTTACCTCATGCGTGGTTTTGGTAATTAATGACCTTATGGACTAATGTTTGCATTGAGATATTCGTGTAGATCTTGTCCATAGGAAAAGATTGGAGTTCATGTGTTGGACTCTAGAAGATTACATGATGACCAAGGTTCCATCCAAGAGTTTTATATGAAGAATGGTCATGTGAAGAGTTGAGCTTATTGCAAGCATGGCTTGGAAAAGAAGATTGAGTGAACTTCATGTTATCTCCAAGCCATCATATATATCAAGATAAGAAGATGAAGTGCAAGTGGATTCATGAAGACGGAGATTAGCAATGCTCTCCCATAATGGAGTATGGGGGAGTATTTGGAGAAGTCTTCATCAAGCATGTGCTAGCAAGCACAATCAAGAAAGGTGTTCCAACTTGAGAGAGTCGAGATCGTCATCATCTAGCTCAAGTGGAATGCGCAAGGCAAAGGTATGATCTTGATAGGGTTTCTATTTTACCGGTCTTGTGGTGTTAGTGGGAGACCGGGTTATAGGATAGACGGCGTACTATCAAGAGGGGCTCTCAAGTGAGTAACTTGATCGCATCCTTATGGAGAGCTCAAACCTTTGCATATTTGGCATATCATCTTTCTTGGTTCTTATTTGGCTTTTATCCATATGAGAATTTAGAGCTTGTGTTCATCTCCATACCAAGCTCTAGTTCATCAAAAACGGATTTCATTTGCATATCTTGTGGTGTTTTTGATGTTGGAAGTTTTACCGGTTCGTCTCTTGAAAAGAGGTCAAACTCTCCTCTTGTGTTATCCTCCTCACATGATAGACTATGATGTGTATATGCATGATCTTGTAGTGCTTGTGATTATCTTCGGAGCAAGCCCAAGATCATTGAAAACGGAGTCCGGATGGAAAACTTGTTGCGTTCTCGGTGTTGGAAATATTACCGGTCCTCCTCGAGATAAGATCCACACCTCCCATGTGTGATATCTCCTCTATATTTGTGACCCTTAATATTTCCAACCTCTTTTTGTAGGAAAGCTCTTGTCACTACCTTTCCAACCTCGTTGGTTTCATCTCGTTTGGAGCTTCCTTGCAAAAGTTATTGCATTTCAGGTTTTGCTGTTTCTGTCTGTTTTGCTCAAGCAGGGGAATCGGATTATCCGGTCCTAGCAGACTCGGATTATCGATTCTCAAGTTTGCTCGATTTCGGCTAAGGACTTTTAAGCAACCAGTTTTGTGGCGTACTGAAGTTTTTCGTAATATCCGATATAGGTCGAATCGGACTATCCGACTGAGTCGGATTATCCGGTTCTGACGTGTGTCGGAATATCCGATATAGGTCGAATCGGACTATCCGACTGAGTCGGATTATCCGGTTCTGACGTGTGTCGGAATATCCGACTCGCAAGGTTTGCTCCAATTTCGGCTAAGGACTGGAGGCACCCAGTTTTGTGGCGCACTGAAGTTTTCTGGAATATCCGACTCAAGTGGACTCGGATTATCCGACTCTGTCGGATTATCCGATGCTTACTTATATCGGAATATCCGATTCCCCTGTCTGCAACGGCTCTTTTTCTGGGAGGGGTATAAATACCCCTCCACCTACCTCCAGCCAGCCAGCTCTGCCTAGCCCGATTTGCTTTCTCTCTCCTCCATTGTTGCAAGCTCAAAACTACAAGATCTCCCAATCCCTCCACCCAAACTCGTTAATATTTGGAGGATTGAAGGAGAAGACCTAGATCTACATTTCCACCAATCCATCTCTCCTCTAAGTGAGGGGAACCCTTTCGATCTAGTTCTTGAAGTTCCATTTATTGAGTTCTTCTTTGTTCTTCCTCTCTTCTCCCCCCATAAGCATTAGTTGCGTTTGGTGGGATTTGAGAGTGAAGGATTTGAGCACTTGTGCTCTTGCCATTGCTTCATTGCATCGGTTTGTGCTCTCCACGAGGATTCGTGGAAGTTGAAAACTTGTGAACTTGTTTCTCTTGGGTCTTTGGACCCTAGACGCCCGTGTGGTGGTTGAGACCCTTGTGTGGTCACTTGTAGCTGTTCGGGAGCCCCCAATCCCGTTGTGGGTTGTCCCCGGATCGTTGTTGAAAGGCTCCGGATTTCTGCCTCGAAGGATTCCGATAGTGGAAGGTGAACCAAAACTTTGTGGTGCGGTTCATCGGAGAAGAAGGTGAAACCTTTGTGGTTGTTGAACCATTGTGTTGGTTCACACCTCTCCAACGAGACGTACTCCCCTAAAAAGGAGGAACTCGGGAATACATCCTCGTCTCCGCGTGCCTCGGTTAGTTCTATACCTGACCTCTTTACTTATGCACTTTACATTGTGATAGCCTTCATGCTTGAAGTATTCTATATTGCTATCACCTTGTTGCTTGTCTTGCTTAGCATAAGTTGTTGGTGCACATAGGTGAGACTAGTTTATTTAGATTGTTGGCTTGTTAATTTAAACACATAGTTTTATTCCGCAATTATCAAGACTAAACCGGAAAAGTTTTAATCACCTATTCACCCCCCCCCCCCCTCTAGGCGACATCCTTGTCCTTTCACCTGCTCCCCTCTCTTATTATCCGCCATCTCCAGAATCCAAGGAAGCATTATGGATTCGGGCGTGCTAGCAGATGCCGATCCGTACGGTGGAGGTGATGCCACCATTCGAGGACGGCGCGGGGACGAAGATGACCGTCGAGGTGCTGGTGATCACCAGTTTCCGCTTGGGTGCGACAGAGCTGCCTTTCGGGAATTTGGATCCATGGCTAGGGTTTGCTCTATCCAGGTACAACATAGCAGAAGTTGTGCGTCTTTTTGGAATACGTGATTGGAGTGGCATGGAAGTCTATGTGATGAGCTTTATACCAAAACAAGACCGGGAGCTCCAGGATGTCCTCCCCTCGCATGATATAGTTCACTAGGACATTCAGACCTCATATAATGAATAAACTTCAATATATTTTATACTAAACTTTTATACTCATTAATGACTTATTTATGTCATCTTTATTAAGGAGTGTCCAGTGTCAACAATAATGACATTTGGACATCGCTAATAATAATTATGCCGTTTATGTTATACACTATATCACTTACAAATTTGCTTAAATTAAAATTGTATGTTGTAACGAAGAACTACTTGATTTTTTTATAATTTCACAAATGTTATAATATGTATATATTTGTGTGTATACGCATGCTTATGTGTTCGTGTCTATTTTAATATTCTTAAATATCATGGTAGAGATTTCTAAAGTCGATCTAACAAATTTCTTAATAGTGGTTTCTGGTATATTTATCAAAATATTTAGAATATATATTGAACCAACGTCAAACGTGTCTCGTAAGTTAGACTTATTTGTAAGTTGAAAATATATGTGTGCTATGTACTTTGTATTATAATAGCTGCAAATATATAGGAGGGATCGTTCATAGGAATCTGAGAGTTACCATCGTTGGAATGAGAGAATGGGTAGCTACTCCATTCCTCCTCTAGTTTTCTTTCATTTTCCTCCTCTAATTTCTCTTCTTCTTACTTTCCAAGCATTTTTTTCTCCACCGGATAATTTTCTTCATTCAAAGATTTAGTAGTATCGTGAGATAGACATCACAAGTATTAGTATCTTTACCATGAATATGGCACTATGAGAAATGAGGGATATTCTTGGAAGCCATAGCACAAGTTTTCCATGCTATTTTTTATATTTTATTGGTTTTCTTTTATAGCTAGTAATAAAAAATAAAACTAATGGTTAGTGTAAGCAAGAACAAAGTTCTTAACGCTACACTCCTCAACAATGGCTCCAGAAAAGTGCTGGATAACCCCAACATCATGGAATTACCATAACACCTACAACGTGGAAGTAAGAGTATCCAACCGTGGGATAAACAAGGTGAAACTATTTATTCTAAAAAATTAGAGTGTCACAATTCTAATATTCTATGCAGTAAACAAGTTAAAAAAAAACTAAGGTGATTGTTTTGGTGAGGTTTAAAAAGGCAATCAAGTACTCCCTCCGTGCCAAACTATAAGGCGCCCTTAAATTTCGCTGGTCAACGACGTACAAGTTTGACCATGATTTATACTTATAATATATCCACAAAATTAGTATAAAGATATATGATCTAGAAGTATTTTGCAAGACGAATCCAACGGTACCATTTCTACATTTTGAATCCATGTAATTTTGTATATATTACTGGTCAAAGTTGTACGTCGTTGACCAGCACAAAAATAGCGTGCCTTATATTTTGAAACGGAGGGAGTAAAACTATTTGTAACAAAGCAAAGTAACTTGAGAGTTGTTGTGGTTGAGATAAAGCATGATTAAAACCCAGACATCGGGTGATAAATCATAAGCGAGATGCTGCATGTATGATATCATTCATGTAGTAATATTAACATATGGTGGCCACATCTTAACCGAGTTCTATTTTTTTTGCGTACAATAGAGAGCTTTATTCATGTAAAATTGCAGTTTCAGTACATTCCTGTTCAATTACATGAATAATAGAAGGGGGAAGCCTATTTAAACAGACCTCCTGCATTGGGTTCTTCCTGATGAACTTTGCAAGCTCGTGAGCTGCTCGGTTATGCTCTCTACTGACTTTTCTGATGTTGCATTTACCACTCAATCTCCACACATTCTGAATATCCTGATATAAGCCTCCAAGTTTGCCAAATTTAGCAGCCATGTTCTAGACGTTATTTGCAACAAGGAGGCTGTCAGTTTCAAGAGTAAAAGGTTGATGTACCAATTCTGAAGCAATGCATGCCTTCCATGCAGGCATAAGCCTCTGCCTCCTCTGCATTAGTGCATCCCTGTATCAGCCGACCCGCAGCTAGGGTCACAATACCAATGTGATTGCGAATTATGACACCTATGCTTGCAATGCCTGAATCCACTAAGAAAGAAGCATCAACATTAACCTTTAAATTTCCTTCATCAGGTGGTTTCCAAGTAGGCAGAATATCCCTTCTCTCTTCACCATTCTTCCCTACACTTTCATTTGGAATCACCTGGGGTTCTGCATACATGGGACTTTTACCTTTTTTATCCCAGGGAGAAATGTTGTCCTTCAACGCCAGGCTCTCCACATAACTCTGAAGGAAAGAAACTGAAGCTGAGATAGTTGCTTTCCCATTATCATGTGTTATGTCATTTCGAAGATGCCAAGCTCTCGACAACATTAGAAGAATTTGAGCATGACAGTTCTTGGGGGTGTTAGCAAGGATCAGCAGCAACCAATCCAGTCCAGTTTTCCTGAACATATCTTCTGCAGGAATTTTCCAGACTTTCCTCAGCTGATTCCTCAGTGCTTTTGTTTTAGTACAAGCAACAGTTGCATGGAAGCTGTCTTCCTCTTCAACACCACAAATATTGCAGATATTATCCACTTCAAGAGTTCTCCTCCATTTGTTCTTTTTAGTTGGAAGATTATCATCAGCTAATCTCTAACTAAACATACGATTTTATTTGGCACTGGGGCCTTCCAAATGAGTTTCCACAGATTTCTGCTTTTGCCGTCTCCACCACTTCTACCAATGTTCAATTGTTTTCGTGAGCTAAGCTGTATCCCAGCTTGTATGCACTTTTCACTGAGAACACTCCCGAGTTCTCATAGTGCCACGCAACGAAATCATCCTCCTCCCACTGCGGAACCTTTAATCTAAGGATTTCCTCAGCATCATGCTCATAGAAAATTTCTCTAATCAGTTGCTCATTCCATAGTTTTGTACCCGGGTGAAATAGATCCTTGACCCATTTTATTCTTGTTCTTCTTCTTCTACCTGTGACCCTCAAGGTAGAGCCACGTGGGATCCAATTATCTCTCGAAATGCGAGTCTTGGATCCGTTTCTGATCCTCCAAAACCTAGTTCTATTAGTATGTAGGCATGTGTGTTTCATATAGTTGTACCTGTTAACAAGAGAACTTGCACCACATCTATTGTCCTACCCCCTCATTTCACTCGTGGAGGATGAAAACATGGTGATGGAGAGGTTGCTACCCGGAGGACATACGGTGGCGGCGTCCATGGCGAGGCGGTGATGGTGGACACGGCGCAATGGCGGTGGCGGACATGGAGCAGCGGCGGACAACCCTAGTGGAGGAGCCCCTCTTGTCCTCTTCTTCCTTGGTATTTCTTTCTGGTGTAAAGGAGCATCCCCTTTGTTGGCGGCTATCAAAGTTAGGGTTTCCGCTCCTTATATGGACGTGGAACATTGCATCTTGGACATTAGATTTAAACCACTTTGGTCTAATGGTTTTTTATATCTCTATACAGTGTACCAATGGCTCCTTTATATCCACATGAGTCCGTAGCGTTGTACATGCATGGCCGAGTCCACCAAGTATTGAATATTCGTGAATTATTTTGGCGATCTGTTAACGTTAGAACTCCCATGTGGACATATTTTGATAAAACTCCAAAATTTCACCACAACGAGGACCTTTTTTTTTTGAAAAAATGTGGTAGGGGAAGGCCCCTACAACAGATTTTTAAAAATATATAAGAACCCAAATCTCCGTCCGTGAGGACTTAAAGTTGGGTGGGTGGGTGGGTTGTAAATCCACTTTCCTAACTAAGTGAGTCAATAGGTAAAAAAAGAATTTGTGCACTTGTGCAACTATCAATATGTTAGTCACCCTAAATATAATAAAAGTTGGCAAATATAAGGGAAATGATATAATAAACTTCAAAAGTCAAAGATATGTTTTGAATGTATTAGTGTTCCAGCATTGTCTTCTCCACAGGGTATTGTATATGGTGTCGTGCATCGACCGGAGAGACCAGTGGTTGGTGACGAGGCTTGTGTGGCAACGACAATGGAGTTGAGAAATATCGGTGTCATGACATGGGCGGTATCGCCATGGTTTGCTTGTTGTTGTGAAGTTAGACCAGCGGTGGCGACGCCCAGGCCGCGGCGATGACAAGTTAGAGTTACTGACCTTGTGTATTTAAGATGTGCTGTCAGCAGTACATGCAGTCGACTGTTTACAGGTGCTTAGAGTGGCTTCATTCTTATATTGCGGTGAAGGCGTCATCAATGGCCATCTACGGTTAAGTCAGAGTCAGTTGCTCGAGTAGGCTCTCCTCTCAAGAGTATGTGTGGTGTTTTTGTTGTGAACCAGGTTATGTGGTCTAGAGGTTGTTGTGTTCCATGACTATTGGTTAACTGTTTGCATCGGTTTACTTCATGTTTTCTGCTAATTAACATGAAACTCTCTTCTTCTTAATTATGAAATTTCAAGTATTTTCCTTGTTTAGATAAACTATAAGACTCCACAAATACTGCAACTCGAGATACACCGAGGGCCTTAGAAAAATAATATTACAAACAGCCCCTAATATACACGTGGGAAAAAGCCTACCGCTGGCGGGCGTGTTTTGGCTACCGCTGGCGAATTCGCGTTCGCCAGTACAGCCTGGCCAGTGGTAACTGCTACCGCTGGCGAAGCCGCTGCCCACCAGGGGTAGCCGAATTTACCGCTGGCGAACAGAGATCCACCCGCCAGGAGTAGGGCTAGCAGCGCTGGCGATCTGTGCTGCCTGCCAGCGGTTATTTTCCGGCTTAGCACCTATTTCGTCAGCGGTACATAACCAGTTCGCCAGCGGTATATTTTCTGGAAATTTATTTATTTTCCTAAAAAAATGTATTTAATTAGTATATACAAGTATATCAGCAGTATATAAAGATATACACAGCAGGAAAAGTACAAATACATGATTCAAAAATACAAATAGATAAATTACCAAATTAAATAGTTGGTTCATCACATTTGCATTACTAACTGAATAATTAAACACCACATACCACTGGAACCGTACCTTCATACACCACATACCACTTCTTCATCTCTGTATACAGAAGACACAGATAAAAGTATTAGGCAAAGAAAAAGAGAAGTTGTAAGACACAGATAGAAGTGACACACTGGTTTCAGGGACGGATCAAGCGAGCCAAGTAGGATGCACGAAATGTGTCTACTCATGCATATCACAAGGCTCGCTAGCCCCGCCCCTGGATCACACTGTGTCACAACATTTTAATCATCGACATTCTAGAGAATACAAAACTATAAACAAGAATGAATTGGAACATGTCTGCAATAATTAAAAGCAACATAATTTAACTAAGCATGCACGATTCATAACCCTGAATATATAGCATGTCTGCAATAGTTGTTGATGGGGATCCTATCCACAAACCGGGACCTAGTCCCCTGCACCGGCTGGCTGTTGGAGTCGTCCAAGTTACGTTTCTTGGATATTTTCCGTACCTTCTTAGGCTTCTTCACCAGCTCATCTTCTGGCGTATCATGGTTTTGCAAAATAGGTGTCACATTGGTGATCGAGTTGCTGTAGCCATAGCCGATCATGGGGGGGGGGGGGGGGGGGGGGAGGCCCTACTTGGCCGCCCTTCATCCAAGTCCCAACGAACTCACAGATGGAAGGAAAGAAGGAGTTGAACTTCTTTGTCAGTGCGTCTTCGATGGACGCCTGCGTCGGATCCTCGCCTCCTTTCTGAGAACCTCCGGCCTCGTTGTTGTTAGCCATATTCGCACTAACGAGAAAAGTCAAACTTAGTATAACAAATATAAGGAAAATTCACTTAATTAAGTACTAAGCTTCCCCGTGAGTCCAAATTTGCCGGAATGTCGATTAACTTCCGTCGCGGCAAATCCGGGCACTCAAATATGTCCTAATTTTAGCAAGTCATGTCGAAATTCACGAAAAAAATCGGCATGACCTTTGCTAAAAATAGGACATATGGAGTTCCCGTATTTGCCGAACCGGGAAGTTAATCAACATTCTGGCAATCTCAAGGGCCTCTCGGGGTACCTGCAAACATTTCACGTTCATCACAACCACCCAAATTCGGGAAATGTCGGCATCTCCGGCCGGCAAAAAGCACAACATCACGACCACCACCAAATCACATCCACCACCACCAAATCCATCACATGCACATGCATCAATCACATTCACCACTAACAGTAGCAAACAAAAGCAAATTTCACAAATTAGGGGCAAAAAAATAACAGAGGCATTTCACCAAACACCTTCCGTGCACGGCGGTCACCGGGTGTGAGGGGAGGGAGGAGGGGGCGGGTGAGCTCACCAGGAGGGGCGCGGTGGCGTAGGAGGGGGCACGGTGGAGTATGATGTTGACGGTGGCGTTGGCACTTAGGGCCGGGCCGTGGAGGAGGAGGGGAGGCGCTCGGGGCCGGGCCGTACGTGGAGGAGGAGGGGAGCCGCTCGGGAAGAGGGGGCGCGAGAGGAGGGAGAGAGGCGAGGCTGGGGCCGGCGGCGTGGACGATGGCATGGGGTGGTCGGGGCACGACGGAGGGGCCGACGGCGGCGATTTTGAATCGGGGAGAGAGAGGGGAGAAGAGAGAGCGTGACCGGCCGTTCGTGTGAGGTTCACTAGCGGTTTTTTTTATATTTTTTTTTATGTTTTTGTCTCTGTTTTTGTTTTTTTCTTTCTGCTTTTTCTTTTTATTCTTCTCTGTTTAATGTTTTTTCTGTTTTTTTGTGTTTCGATACAATAATTTGTGTTTATATCGATACAAGTCAACGCGATATATATGTATATATATAATAATTAGTGGCGGCGGGCCCACCCGTACAATAATTAGTGTGCATAGTTTTTCGCACACATATAATAATTAGTTATACAAAAGAGATACATATATAGTTTTTTCGCACACATCGCGCGTCTTTCTCAGCGGTTGGTAATCTTCTTGCCTTTTTTGGTCGGGGTCGAATAATTTAGCCCCACATTGTGACTTCTTCTTTTAAATGGAAGACCTTGCTTAGGTAACGTGGTTTTGCTTCTTCTTAGGGTGTATGTTGCCTTATCATCATCATCATCATCGTCAATTTCTGGGTCGCCGAAATTGTCGAACTCGTCCTCGTTGGCGACTCCATCCATTCCGATGATGTTTCTTTTGCCTCTCCTCACGACAACACGACTAGGCTTTGACGGGTCGGTTATGAAGAAGCATTGGGACACGTGCTTAGCCAATACCCATGGCTCATTTTGCTCGGTGACGTTCACGCTTGATGAAGTGCCGGCTTCAGGTAAAACCATGGTGGTGAAGTATTAGTCTTCTTTTCTGACGGTCGATAACCTAGCCCATCTGACGCAGAACATCGGCACCTTTTCTCCAGAGTAGTTAAGCTCCCAGATCTCCTCGATCCTTCCGTAGGATCTAAACTTTTTGTCACCGGTGTAGGATTCCATTGTTACCCCGGAGTTTTGATAATCAGAAGTTTTATCCCTTTCCTCTGTGCAGAAAGTGAGCCCGTTGATATCATATGATTGAAACGTTTCGAGGTTGTGGGCGGGGCCACGTGACAAGCTGTATAAGACTGGACCATCTGCACCAAGTGGTTGATCAACTGCAAGCTGGTCCTTTGAACCAACGCAGGAAAGTGGAGTTGTGCTCTCTGATAATTTCTCCTTCGGTCCTCTGCTTGCCTTGGTCACTTTACTTCTTCTTAATCACGTTTATGTGCCGTTCCAACCAAGTATCGACAATTTCAATGTGTTGGAGAGCTACTAAGTTTGCCCTGTTAAAATCGGTGCGTCGACAAGAGTCTTCCACATGCAAATCCCTCTTGCCATTTCTGTGACCCACTCCATCGAGTCTGCCAATGTGTTTGTTTACCGGCAAACTAACAGGGTTCTCGAGGTCTAGCCAATTCATGCAGCAAGAGATGCACTCTTCGGTGAGAAATCCCTGGACGTTGCTTCCATCCGGACGGGCCCTGTTACGAACGAATCCTTTGATGACATATTCATCCTTTTGAACGGCATCATGTTGTGCTGAAACAACGACCCGAGATGGATGATATCATCCACGATATGGACCAACAGATGCACACGATGTCAAAGAATGCGGGCGGGAAGTAAATCTCAAGCTCGCATAATATCACAACGATCTCTTCCTGTAGCCTTGAGAGTTTCTTCACGGTGATCGACTTTTTTGAGATCACGTCAAAGAAGTTACAGAGGCTAAAAGTGTTTCCCGGACGTGCTTGTCCATTATCCCTCTTATTGCAACCGAAAATATCTGTGTCATCATCACGTAACAGTCATGAGACTTCATCCCGCTGAACTTTTGTTTCTTCGGGTCTAGCCATCGGCTTATCAGCCCTGATTAACCGAAAGGCACTTTGACTCCTAGAAGGCACTTGATCAGTTGTTCGACCTCGTTCGGACTTAGAGTGAGGCTGGAGGGGGGCAGTAATAGTCATTCTTCTTAACCCTTTGGCCTTACGATGGTCTATCTCCTCATCTGACTGATCGTTTTGATCCGGACGTTCACCTTGAAGGTCTTTCCTGATACCAAAATGTATCAGATCGTTTCTTACTCTCATCCCATCTTTGGTTCTCTCCGCCATGTTGAGCACAGTGCCAAACAAACTCTCGAACACATTCTTCGTGATATGCATTAGATCAAGGCAATTCGGCGTACCGAGGATTTTCCAGTACGGCAAGTCCCAAAACACGAACCTCGTCTTCCATACAACCAGGAGTGGGTCTGGCGCGTTTCGCTTCTTTCCCGGCTCAGGGCACTCTTTCCAATATTTCAGCAACTCGTCGATTTCTTCGCCGCACCTCTTACGCGGAGGTTCCCGAAGCTCATCTTTACTGTTGAAAAGGTCTCCACGCGTTCTCCAAGGGTCTTCATTGTGTAGCCACCTTCGATGGCCTATGTAGACGGTTTTTGAATACCCTGGGTCTTTCTGAAGCTGGCAGAACGTCGGGTCATCCATACACATGACGCATCCGAAATGTCCGTGGCACACCTGGCCTCCGACGTATCCCAAGCCGAGTAATTCGTGCACCTTACAAAGCAAGGCGGCTCTCATATCGAAATATTCTTCTGCGAAGGCGTCCCATGTCCTTGTCCCTTCCTTGGCCCATAACGTTTCTAGCTCATCTTTCAGTAGTTTCAGATACAGACTGATGTCGTTGCCAGGTGAATATACTTCCTCTTCATGCACAACCAGGGGGAGGTTGTATATCCATACAAACACGGGCCAAGTGCTATGTGTGCTGCTCTGGTTGCTAAACGGATTGAGTCCGTCGGTGCTCGCAATTCAGGTTCCTTGCCTCTGCCCCGAAATCTACACCTTCAGCGTCTAATGCTTCTCACTGGCTAGCGTCCGAAGGGTGTGTCAGCTTTACCTTTTCACTCCGCTTTGGATCTTCTTTTTGCATCGTAAGCAATTTCTTCTTCCTTTCCGCATGCCAGCGCATGAGTTTTGCTTCCTTGCGGTCTGCGAAATACCGTTGCAGACGAGGAATGAGCGGAAAGTACCGCACAACTTTTCGAGGAGCTTTCTTCGTCCCTTGCTTGTATCGATTAGCGTTGCACACCGGACATTTGGTCTTCTCCGCATCCTCTTCTCGAAAGATGTAGCAGTCGTAGATGCACACGTGGTATTTCTCGTGCGGTAAATCTAATGGGCACACGAATTTCTTGGCCTCATCACGACTTTTAGGACACGTGTTTCCCTCCGGAAGGACACCGTGCAAGTATGCCAGGCATGCGTCAGCGCTTTTGTCGCTCCATTTGTGTCTTGACTTCATCTCCAGAACATCGAGCGCTACTTTCAAGCGAGAATCCTTCGGCTCGCAACCTAGGTACAATGGAGTATTCGAGTTTATCTCCAGTTGCGCTATCTTAGATTGGTGAGAGTTCTTGAGAAGCAGTTCTTTCAGATGAGGGTCCTGCACGACTTCAGTAAGCGGTGTCTGTGTGTCCTCGTCTTCGGTTACATTTTCTTCCGCATCTCCTCCACCGCCGTGTGTGGGATCAAACTCTTCGTTTTCTTGCCACTCATTGTTATTATTATTCTGGTGCCCTTGATGATCCTGATCATTTCCCTCATGGATTTCATCATCACTTATCCACTGAGTGTGGCCATCCATGAAACCACGCATGAGGAGGTGATTCATCAAATCTCTGGTAAAGGGGTCGACAACACACACTAGTTTGCATTCCTGACAAGGACATCTTATTGTGTCACGTCCATGTCGTAACATGTCTTCCATCGAGTGTCTTAAATATTTATTCACGACACGTTCACTCATACTGACCATTTTATCGCCTGCACGGTGTATAATCAATACAATTAGAACCATATATATATATCCCATATATATATATATATATGGGAAATAGTGGGCTACCCAGGGTGGTAGCTACCCACCCTAATCCACTCATTGAATCACCCTATAGATCATTTCTAGCCGTGGATTGAGTTAACGTCGTTACTGCAACTAGACGGCTCGCGTTTTTTTCTAGACCACCGATGGTCCATCACCCACGCCCGCGTTGCTGATCCCAAATCTCACTCCCCTTGCTGCGCCCCGTTTACATCGACCAAAAAGCATGGTTTCTCTCACGTGGTTGACCAACGCGTCCGGCGTGCTCCTCTCGATCCACTGCCCCACCTCGAAATCACCGCCGACGCTCTCCCCTGCCGCGAGCCCTCCACAACCGGTGGTCGCCCGCCTCCTCCCCGTGCTCCGGCCCGCGCGTCGGCCTGCCATGGTCTACCTCCGGCTTCCCGACGGCATGGCCCATGGTCAACGCGGCAACGCCTGCATCCCCGGGCCGGCTCCATCCGTATTTCGAAGGTTGGGGTCGGTGGTGGCTGGAGCATCGTGCGTGCTCTGCGGGTACGTCCTTTGTGGGCACGCTCACTAGCTCGAGGCAGGAGGTGCCGTGGCCGCCGTCCAAGGCGAAGAAGGAGAGGGAGGATGCGTCGCCGTCCGCTCGCAGGCTCGCCCGGCGGCTGCGCATGCCTGCTCCTGCCGTGGCGTTGCGGTGCCGTCGACGGCGTCGTTCAATTACCGGCCACCTCGCGCAAGGGTCGTCCAGGGACGGCGGCGGCCGGTGCGTGGGGGCTGGGGATTTGACCGGGCCTATTGCCTCCGGCCTCGGCACGGCAAGTGGAGGATTTGGGGTCGCCTGGGCAAGCCGTTCTTCCGAGCGGCTGGTTTTGCTTTTTTTAATATCTGATTTGATTCACGTCTTTTTCCCTTCCGATCTAGATTTTGCTTTGCTGTTTGAGGTAATCATGTCCATGTTTGATTTTTTTGTACATGGTGTGCTCTCGATCTAGATCCAGTTTGTTGTAATCTTTCATTTTCAGACTGATCCTCTCTCACTGGAGTTAGTTTACTTTACTAAACGGTGAAGAAATCAAATCACGTTCGTATTAAGGAGAAATGATGATTTGTTTGTGAAGAAAATAAATCACGTTTGATTGATCGAACTAAATTTTTGCTAACATGGGGATCCGGCATGGGAGGAAACTGAGTTGAAAACGGATTTTGATCAAGGACAGTGCACTTTTTTTTTGGAAGAAGGACAGTGCACTTGTTGTTGTTGTTTTATTTGTCAACGGCAACCTTTTTGCTGAAGCGAACGGAAACGGCTAAAAAAACCACGGACAGTCGCAAAACCACACCGCACTCGGTAAACGGATGCGAACAGAAGCAAACGGCAGCACGAATCACATGACAAACATCTAACGGCTAAAAAGGCATGCGTAGCTACAACCCTGGTTAGAAAATCCGCGTCGATATATATATATGCACATATACGACGCAGATTTGGTGCCATGGGGGTAGTGGTGCATAGGGTGTCCACCGTTGGATAAAACAATCATGTGCTCTCTTGATGAATCCTCGCTTAGCAAAACCGTTTGTGCATGCAACGGCAGGGTAGATTCTGTCTATTTTCTTGTCTCATGCATGGGTTGCCGTCCAAACCCATTACACAATTCCACCACACCCATTACACAATTCCACCACATCCATTAGACAATTCTAGTGGTGGAAACCTGAATGCATCGCGTGAAAGCAATGTACGAAAAAGAGATAGTACAACTTAATTAAATTTCAATAGCTTTTTTTTTTTGCTAATGTACATACTTGTATTCATCCAGGAAGAAGAAGAAAGTACAGACAAGTACAGACGAAGAAGGAAGCCAGAGAAAACGAAGAACAGCGAAACTTGCACACTCCAAACGCAACCACAAGATCGACGAACGCCAGAACCCCGCACCGCCGGAGGCGATGAAGGAAACCGCCGCCAGAAGCGATCCCCCGAAGAGCAGCAGAGCCCCTAGCCCAAAGGCGTTGATGAGCCGCAACAAACTTCAACTCCGAGAAGCTGAACATGACGACGAAGCACAAGCATCGGCCGGGGGCGGCCCCCGAGCTCCAACTGCACCGGATCTGGAGCCAGAGCTCCAAATCCACCACCTTCTTGCCACTTACCTGCAAAGCCGCTGCTTCGAAACCTCCCTTCCCACCTCCAACATCACGACTCCAGCGCCGCCGCACCACGACAGCCGGAGAGGAAGGGCCGCGCACGGCAGATCCGAGGACCCGCGAGCACGACGAGGTCGACGACCACGCGACGAAGCACCACCGGAGCTCCACCGCCGGAGAGGACGGTCGCCGACACAAAACACCACCCCGACCGCACCACCGCCTCCACAGCGCCGCCGGCAGGAACCCACTCACCCCTACTCTATGTACACGAAGAGGTCCGGGGATCCCCCACCCACCCGCCGCCGGAGCGGACGGGGGAGAGAGATCCCACGGACCAGCGACGGCGAGAGCGCGGCGACCAGGCGGATCCAGAAAATTCGCCCCTCTCCACTGTAGCAGAGAAGGGGAGGGGAAAGTGCGGGCCTTCTACTTAATTAAATTTCAATAGCTGTTTGTGCATGCGTCGACGGCAACCTGTCGTACACAATTTTTTCTACTCGCGCTAGCCATAGCCATTCGACATTTCACTCTAGCCATAGTTATCTGACATTTCACGTGAAAACCAAAACGGTGGTGGATGGGTGCAGGGGTCCCATGCACCATAGCCATGCAACATTTCCGCATCCAAAGCCAATGCAGTGGTGGGTTTGTTTTCCTTCGCCAACTAGGGGAAAACTCTAGGCTGGAATTTTTTCTTAGCCGATTTCAGTTCGGAAACATTGGTTGCGATCAGTTATTTGTCCGTACTCTGTTCTGCATGAAATCTTCTCAAGCTTGGCAATGGAAAAAGCATGTAATAGTGCGGTGGTTTGCTGCTATAATCAGCTTAGTATGGTTGCATGGTAACTGATGGGAAACAAGGTCTAAACTTAAGCATTACAACACGACAGTACGCCTATGAAAAAATGTTCTGATTATAGCACGATTGGTTTCTGGTCCCCACTCATCTATGATGAAATGTGTAAAGGAGATGGATAGGAGAGAGAAGGATGCATAGGCCATGCATGGCGTGCTCTCGTTGTGACGGCGTTAAATTTCTCATTGGCATGGAGACATGAAAGATCCTACCATGTGCTCCCTATGGAAGAACTAATGGTTGGATTTGGGTGCACTCCTACCCACCATGGCACCCCACTATTTTGCATATATATATATATATATATATATATATATATATATATACTAGCACAATACCCGTGCGTTGCTACGGGTGAATACATGACAAACATATACAATGTCAAATCTAGGACTTTCACATGTGAATATATATAGTGTGGCCTTGTTCTCATATAAATTCATTTATTTTTTTGTTAGAAAAATTGTCAGGCATTAAATTCAAGACACGAGAAAATCGGTGTATATGAAACAAACAAATGAAGCTACTAAGCTGGATCAACAATTTTTTTTCTTTTCAGGACAGTATATATATCGTGTGCTGGTCAAACAATTTTCTAGTATAAATAATGCTGGAAATTCTAAATTTTCTAATTCAGTTGAAAAGAATTGTCAGACTCATTTCAATTTCAATAATAAAATGCGAATCTTCTTCCAGGCCAATGTGTGATCTCCGGTACCAGCACCAATATACGATGACTACATGAGAATTGCCTGAAGATTGTGCTGGTGCTGTAGTAGTACCATGGCATCAGAATTCAGAAGCCGTGTGAGGTCTCAAACTGTGACAAATAGTAGCACTTTGCCATGAAACCATATCTGCATCCTGGCCTTCTCTTGCTTTTGCCATCCAACCATATCCCGTTCAACTCACCAGTAGTCACCACGACAGCAAGAGCCATCCGGGAATTCGTGATAGATATTTGTGTCGCCTACAACAATCCTCCGCCCTGAATATTTTGATATCAACTTTAGCGCATGATGGCAGGCCAGCCTGACATTATGCTTGTCAGGCGTCGTTGTCGTTCTCCTTGACGCCAGAGAGATTGGATCAGCCTGGTTTCTTGGGTCGACAACGGGTTCACCAATCTTTCTCGAGAGGACGTCGGACACTTCATGAATCGCCTTGCTCTGAGGGTGCGCCATGTCCCTTTCGACAAAACTGCAGGCGATGACATGGTCGGCATTCTGTCGAACAACCTCTCCGTGTCGTCCAGCATGCTGAGCCTGGCCTAGAACGTGAGGAGCGACTTGCCCGTGTAAACGTCGGCCCCCGCAGCGCCAAGCCTGACCGCTAGCTGCCGAGTGCGCGGCGCGGCCGGCCTCGAGGTCGCCGAGCCGCTCGCAGCACTTGACGACGACACGGAAGGTGAAGCAGTCGGGGCGCGCGGCAGGCAGGAGGACTGCGTCGGTGAACCTGGGTGGAGATGGAGACAGGTGCGGCGCTCGGAGCTGTCGCCAGCGAAGGTGGGGGCGAAAGGTTTTCCGCGACCAGTCCCTCTCCTCTGGGCTCTAGCGGCGCCTCGCTAACCTCGCCTCGCCTCGCTAGGCTCGCGTGGCTGATTGGTAGCAGGGCGCCTCGATCCGTGGTGCTCGTGGACGGTGCTGGCCGCGAGGGATTACGGCGGGATCCGGCGCTGCGTGGCGTTGTGGATAGGAGGTGTCCGGGTCGGTGGCTGCAGATAAGAGTGGCGCCAGGGTGCGGTGCTGGAGTGGCCATGGGGAGGAAGGGCTGGGATCGCAGGGAGGGGGCCATGCACGGCCAGAGAGGCCGACGGCCATGGGTGCTGACTTGAGATTTTGGATCGAGGAGCTACCTGCTCGCTCGGGAACGAAGCATTACGGAGACTGCGGGATAATTATAACTGAAGGATTTGCAGCCGCGAGAGCCTCAAGCGAACCGGTAAGTCTAACTTAGCGGTGACAAAGTGTGTAATTATTTCCTAGATCAGCCTAGCGATGAGGGGTAGTGAAAAACGGATCATCACCTCAAGACATATTATATAGTAGAGATATATATAAAACCCTATTTAGCACCCAGGGTGCATAATAGTTATTTTGCACCCACGATTTGTTTATGTCATCACATAAAAAAATTATGTTACGTATATACATATTTACGTTCATGTTGACCTATAACAGAAATGCAAGATATATGTCAAAATAATGTAAAGCTCATAAAAAACAGCATAAAAATGTGTATTTTTTTCTTATTTTTGTAACGCCGCGTAAATATATATTTTATGCCATGTCAATATTTTCTTATGTTCTCTATAACTTACGACTTAATACAAAATTTACGTAACGTAAAAATCATTTACGGTTCAGAAGATACGGGGTGGATGTAGAATAACTTATTATATACCCTGTGTGTCAAATAGCACGTATATATATAGAAACTCTATTAGACCCCTGGGCGTAGAATACTTTGCACCCGGGTCGAACGACCCAGCCCGTTGCCCTTCTCGGCTCAGTCGCACGCACCCGTTTCAGCGGCCAGCTCACGCCGCTCTCCGGCTGACGTGATCTTGTAATTTCTTTTGCCTCTTTACATTGCGACGGTTTCAACCTTTTTTTCCCACTAATCCTGGGGCTTTAGAACCTACCCACTTGCCGCAGTTTCTCGACGGCGAGCAAAATCGGCGAGCGGTTCGAAGGCGAGCGGCTGGAGCCTCTGATGGTGAGCGCGCGGCAGCTGCGGGAGGCCTCGTCGGTCGGCGGCGAAGCGGAAGGCTCCGCCTCGTTGTTGGTGGCCTGAACCGAGGTGAGTGGCCTGGCGGCGTCGAGAACTGCGGCTGCGCGATGCACGCGGAGGAGGAGTCGAGGAGAGCAAGAGAAGCAGCAACTCACCCTCATCCGTGACATAATCGCCGCTGGAATCAAGAAGCCCGCCTAGTACTTATGCGCAACCAGTTTACCCAAACTCCAGATCCGTCGAAGTTATCCGAGCGCAGACCTTCAGGTGAGGAATCGATCATGGCACTTCTGATTCCTAATGCTTGGTTCACGTTCGTGTTGTAGATCCACGTTGCCTATGTCAAGTTCTTTATCCAGATCCGTAATTTTGTTTAGATGTTTCTTATGCTCTTAAACTTCTCATGTTTGGAATTTTGTTCCACTTCCACACGTTTGGAATTTATTTCTTTACGTTTGGATCTGAATGTACGAGCTGGCTTTGTTTGTTATCAGTGTACACCATAAACAATCCCCTGAATTACCAATTTGTGCCCCGTTCGCTTTGCATTGATCATTCTAGCAGTTGTACATACAGTCTGAGTGTACGAGTCCTAATTTTCTCTCAGAGAGTTTCCAAGATTCTGGTCACTTAATTACCAAAGCTTCGAGCATGATATAGGAAAATCCTCTAATTTTCGTCATTTTTTCCTTTCTTGCATCTTTGTGTATGCAAGTTTGAATCAATTATTTCATCCAGTAGATTACAACTCTGTAAGTTACAATAATTGTAGGACTGACATAACTACAATCGTCTCAGTGATCCGGTGTACGTAGATTTAGTTGCAAGACCTCATGTTTCTACGCTTGGTTAGATCATTTGGTCAACATAGCTGCTAAAAGAAGGTTCAGTTAGGTGGCCAATCAGGTTCTTATATTATCAGATGGTACTATGAAAAACCTAGGTGCGGCTTCACATTTCAAGTGTGGAAAGAACCGTACACAAAAACAGGGGCCACAGTGGGAGTAAGTCTTGATTTTTGACACTGATCATTTCTTGTTTCCAGTTTCTGGTTGGTGCAAGTATTGTTAGGGTTTCAAACTTTAGTTCTTGTACTTGTACCGTAACTTCAGCTAGTTAAAAATCAGTACAAAAGTTACGATTGGTTAGATGGAAAGGTGAACATGAAGGTGATAGTATACTATGTTGCTTGCACCTGAGGGATCACAAATGTTTCAGTCGCCAGAGGGATTGATAAAAAACTAAAACTAACGGGACTGGCCACCTGCAAATTGAGCTGCAGCCTGCATGAAGACAGGTTCAGAACTGAATCAGGACAGTGATGCATGCAGAGTCTCTACTGACACTGGTTTAAACTGGTAGTAATATATATTTCTGAACTATAGTGCTCAAGTTAAATTATTGTCTGACTATGTTTGGCAAGCATTTCTATGACGAGCAGTAATGCTAGATATTACCTTGCCTCTCTTATACCAACCGAACTGTTAGTGTTTGAGTTATTAACTAGCAAGTTGCGGAGCTTCACTATAGTCTGATGGGCTCGAGGGATTCCATTGATATGCTACGCCATGTGCACTGCTAGTAACCGGAAACAGAGGTGTGCATGATGGTAATTTAAGATTTCAGCTTCCGATATCAATTAGTAGTAGTGTTTTGGTGTATTGAGCTTGGATTTCAATATGGGATTGTTTGTCCGTGATTCGAGTTAGTCTCTACATGCAAATTGTAGAATATGTTTCAAGGTTTCCATGGAGTACTCGTTTGCTCATTTTGTTTGGACGGTTTGTGTTCAGCGGTAAGTTCACTTATATTTGTTCAGAAGATTATCTTTCTGTGTGCAGTAATTTCTTGTGCCAGTTCAGGTTCGGCTAGGGTTGTTTCGTTGGATATGTTAATTTGTTCTCACCTTGTATGTTTTCCTGAGTACTTATCTCTTTGTAACGTTTTGCTTTAGAAACATTTTGAGATGCTTCTTATAGAATATTATCTGATGTTTCAGGCACCAAAAGCAAACTACACACCGTTGAGAGGAGAAATGTCAGGCAACTATTTAGCAACCGGGCAATTATGGCAATTGGGAAGAAATAAGCATGACGGCTGTAGTCTTATCACTCAAGAGGCAAAAGCCAACTTCTAGCTGATTTATTGAAGCTGTACAAATGATTGCACGAAGTTTTTTATTTTCCAACAGTGTACACCTTGATGTAATTGTGAGACGGTGTAGCTTTGTAACATTAACCGTGAATAAAAATTACTCACCATATTGTGGTATTTTAATATCTGGCGTGACTACCGCAAACAATTATTTCATTGTTTTTTACGGATGGATCATGCCATGCATGTCGAGTTTTATGTTGAAGAAATATGCCATTTGCGAGAACTTATGTCACAACTTTATGAGCGAAAGCATCCTCACGAGCGTGCCTGCCATATTTCTCAAGTATTTTTTTTTTGAGAGGTTCTCAAGTAATTTTTTGATTAAGCTAGGTTCTTTTTTTTATTTTACGAGGTGGCTCCATCTTTTTACGTCACATGCAACCGTCAACCGTGGGCTTTGCAAGAATTACTCGGCCGATGCAACTTCCTTACGTCACATGCAGCCTTTTTTACTTTGCACGATGCGCGCGTGGGCCGATTTAGTGGGCGAGCAGTTTTCTTAGGTTCCTAGACTGATCAGTTGTTTTCTTACGTCGCATGCGGACGGGCCCTGGCGCGCGGGCATGCTCGCTCGCTCAGCGCGGGCGGTGCGGACGGTTTGGACCGGGTGCAGAATAACTATTCTATATCTGGTGTCAAATAGCGCGACCTTATAGGAAAATGGTTCTATATATATATCTCGGTTTAATGAATTTTTTTGGCATGATCTTCCTACAACTACGGACAAAAGTGGAGTGTCAAATATGCCGAAACGAAAGTGAATCTACATTCCGGCAAAAGATTGACAACTCTCACACATTTTCACAACACAATCACATATAAAGTCCATTTCATCATCTCACAACACAATCACACAAAATTATATCTTCATAGTCCACTTCATCATCTCATACACATAACACACAATCAGAAAACACAATCATGTTTAGTTAGTACTCTACCTTTGTTGGATAAGCTTGCTGAAGAGATGGGGTGGTGTAGGATAGATCTAGTTTGTTGGAGAGAGAGGGATAACTAGATTTAGAGATAGGAGTGGTTAGAGGGGAAACTAATTGGTGGAAGTGGGTGTGGGAGGGAGATTTGGTTGGACCTACCAAATAAACTACTTTTTATTGCCTAAATTGGGAGTATTAGATTGGGGAAATGTGCAAAAAATGGGGAGAGTTCAAGCCGGTGAGAGATGAGTAAGTGAGAGGCAATAAAGTAGGTTGGAGGTGGGTGGCCGCACTTATTGAATCTTCCCAGGTTACCGTTGGCGAATTCCCACACTTATTTGCCAGCGGTAACCTGGGGTCCGGGGGGCAACGTCGAGGCCATTTTACCGCTGGCGGGCGCAACTCTCGGTCGCCAGCGCTAGGGAACGTACCGCTGGCGAATAGCGTTGGTTCGCCAGCGCTAGCTTCACCACCTTTGGCGAAGGGCTGTTGTTTTCGCTAGCGGTAGGCTTGCCCTGCCGATTCGCCTGGGCCCGCACGTAGCGCTGGCGGTGCGTTTTCGAGAATCGCCACTGGTGATATTTGTACTGCTGGCGAACCCTGTATTCTGTTCGCCAGGGGTAACAGCGCTGGCAGGCTCTTCTTTTTATTCGCCAGCGGTAGATGTGCGGGTGTAGGCTTTCCCTACTAGTGGGAAACCAAACCTCCACGCACCTGAAACTTTACCATGATCTTCCAAATCCATGTGTCCACCACAAAACCTTGCGCCAACTAAGACCCAGGCGCGGTTGACCCTGGACCGCGCCTGGGGGGGGGGGGGGGCTGGAGGCTGTTGGCCTCCCCCGCAGCTCCCCTTCTGGCTCCCGGGAAGAAATTTCTATAATTTTTTCGGAATTTTCTGAGCACTTTGAATTTTTGACCTTTTCTGCAATGCACAGACATAATAAACAGAAACTGGCACTGTGCACTGGGTTAATAGGTTAGTCCAATAAAATATGCCAAAATGATATAAAAACATAATAAACACATGGTACATTGTTATAAAACGAGCATGGAATATAAAAAATTATAGATACGTTTGAGACGTATCATTTCTCGAAGAGAAGTGGCGCTTGCTTCTTGCCGGATATGTGTTTCAGGTGAACCTCTCACTTTGTTTCATTGAATTACTTTTTCCTGACGATGGTGTGCTTTGTAATAAAAAAAGGACCTGGATTGTTCGCCCTTTTCGATTTCCCCAATTGCAGAACTGAGATTACTCTTCTCTGTTAGGTAAAAAGTCTAGGGAAAACGAGTAGACGAAAGCGGCTGTGAAAGCCTGCTCGTCAATATTGGCATGGTTCTTTCCCACGTACATCCGTACATGTATTTAGTGGTACTTTCCCACATACATTCATGCCTGCATTTCCTGTTATTTCCCCACATTATGTCGTGTCAATTAGTACACTTCAATGGAGTCTACAAAATAGAACAATTGCAGTGCAGATGCAAAGTTCATTTTATTTTGTGGATGTGAGCTATTTCTTTCAGAGATTAGTTTGTGACCTGTTTCTACATATCTAGAAGGCACATAAGGGCAAATTGAGCTTTTCTTAGTTGAGCGTTTGCGTTTTATTCATGTTTAGGTTCACGGTTATTCAGTTTTATTTGTTTTATAGAGCTGAGAGTACATATTGAATTATTTAAAAACCAAAAATATCACGACAGAATGTTTCTCAAAATGAAAGATCATTGCATTTGATTACTACTAATTTCAGCACTAGTACAATTTTAATAATGGATGACATATTACAAGATAATCCACAATTCCTTCCGAGCAAGTTAAAAAAATTATATCAACATGGAATACAAATTTTGTGGAATTAAGTTAAAGGTTTACATTAATATCCTGCATTTAATGTGGTTGTTCGTAATTTCTTTAAGAAAATAACTTGGAAAATGTTAGAAAAAGCGCGCGCTTCGCGGGAGGGCGTGCTGCGTCGCTGCTGCTTCCTGCACGTGGCGAACGCGGAGTGCATTGCTGCGATTCCTCCCTTCTCCCCTGTGCGACACGTGGTGGCTGTAGAGAGGGTGATCCTATATTCCAACAAATAGGATCAGGTAATCATATCTTGCAGATAGGATCACATAATCATATCTTTTATATATAGGATCACACAATCATATCTATAAAATATGATCACACAATAATATCTTTGCCATTAGTATTCCATTAATTTGCCATTAATATTTCATTAACTTGCCATTATGCCATATCATCTGTGGCTATAAGAGATGGCATAGACTATTTGGATGTGCATCAATTTTGTGGTCACTTACATTTCTTTGTGTCTTCATATTCGTTGAGACATGGGAGTCCTCAAGGTTCCAAGCCTGATGTCCTTGCTTTTTCTCATGCTACTCCTCTTGGCTTATGGTAAGTTTTGTATCAAAATATCATTTAAAGAACAAGGAAGTTTCTCAATGCATCATCTATACATTTGCTAGTCATATGTGAAATTCATACTCCGTGCCTCATATATTATCTTGTATCCTTCTAGAACACTATAGGATATGTTTTTTTCATACGCCATATTGTGTTTTTTGTTTTGTAGGCTCTGATGCGAAAACTTGCAAGGAGCTCAGCAAGACCTATACCACTGGGAATTGCCATGATGATCCATGTGTTGAGGCGTGCCACAAGGATGGTTGTATTGATGGGACATGTTCCCTAGTCTGGGGAGCACCTGCTATACTGAAATGTTTCTGCATGAAACAGTGCTGAATGAAAACATGTTGAAACTATCGCATGATGTGTGATGCAAAAATTAATAAGATTCGTTTTTAAAAATAACTGTTGATGAGCAATTGAATAAATGTGTCTCTGCAAGATATTCCTTAATTTTTTGGTAGAAATTAAATTTCAAGTTGAACATTGCTCTGTATACACACATATATAACTCATGTCCATGTGGTACAAACTCATAAGCTAGAAATATTAGATGGTTGATACGATTGATCTTAATTTGCGTACCTAGTAAAGTGCATTTTCATAGACAACTTTTCAGATTTAATTGGGATATCTGAAAAACTGGTGAGTCTTAGATCAGTGGAGTCTCTCCCTGATTTTCTTAATTAACCAACATATGTATAGAAAGAAAGTGTGAACCTAGTTAATACTGATCTCTACTACTAGCAAACTTGCCCATGCGTTGTAGCAGGAAGAAAAAAATCATGATATTTTCGTAGGACACAATCATGATCTACTTTTTCATAAAACACCATAATTACGAGTAATAAGACCGAGCACCCGAGAATAGGCTGTGAACGCGAACCGCATGGTGAAGTCCTCCTGAGACGAATTTCCCGTCACACATTAAGGGTGTCCACCATGCTTATGTAGGCAAATAAAAAATTCCATGCCGCTGACAAAGAAGATGATGAAGAAGCAAAAAACTTGACAGGTCAAGTCAGCTGACTCGGATTGGGATCTTCAACAAAAACAACCAGAAGCACCATCGATCTTGCCAAGAAGCCACTATCCCGAGATCCACGACCAAGCGATCCTCTCATGGGTTCTTATGTATCACAGGTTGCGATCATGGTAATTGCTTCAACGTCAGAAGCACCGAGAGCACACTTTTTTTTAGATACAAGGCAACAAGTGCCTGGCCTTAAATTAATAAGACCACAGAGTTCACAAGCGAGTCGATTACATGCTGCGGCGTACAACTTAGCCATAAGAAGCAAGTTCACTAAAGCCACCATAAGCGAGATAAAGGCTGACAGGGGAGCCACCCCGACATCACGAGAGTCAACACACACTAAAGCTACCATAAGCTAGATAAAGGCTAATAGGGGAGCCACCCCGGCATCATGCGAGTCATCACACACTCCGTCTAGTGGGACTCCTCCTCGGGCGATTTGCTGTATATAACAGCTTGAGTTTGCCGATCAGCGCCTCTAGCCTTGACCGATCCTTGTCCTTGGCGTTTATGCACCACAGCTGCAAAAAGATAAGAGTTTTGTAGATCACATCAACAGGGTGCTTAATAATCCTCCTCTCAATGGAGAGCTTATTGCGAATGTTCCACAATGCCCAAGATTGCGCAACAAACAAAGACCACACCACCCTACGCGTTTGTCCCGACAAACCGCTAACGATGGCAAAGAATTGCGCAAAATTGGCAGGACACCAACGATTCCCCAGGAGTTGCCGAAGTACACTCCACGCAAATTTAGCTAAGGAACAGGAGAAAAACATGTGGGACACATCCTCCGCTGCGCCGCAAAGGGCACATAACCCGTCTGAAGGCCCCTGCCTTGAGGCGAGAACCTGACCCGAAGGTAACCTATCTAAAATCAACTGCCACGAGAATATCTTTATTTTTAGAGGAAGTTTTGCGGCCCAAACATCCCGGAAACATGCCACAGAAGCCCCTTGGGCTAGCTTGGCATACATTGACGCCACCGTGAATTGGCCTGAAGCCTCTAAGGACCAAGTAACCGCGTCAAGCCCTCAGAGAGTTGAATCTGGTCAATCAGTTGCAACAGAGCCCCCCATTGAGCTGCCCACCTCACTAAGAGAACGGCGAAAACGGATGGAGTTGTCAACCACCTCAGCTACCAAAATCTGATACTCCCTCCGTCCAAAAATAAGTGTCTCAGATTTATCAAAAAGTGGATGTATCTAGACTTGAAACATGTCTAGATACATCCATTTTTATGCAAATCTAAGACACTTATTTTTGGACGGAGGGAGTAGTTATCACAGACCGCGAAGATGAGAGGAAAAGTATCTTTGAGAATGCCGACCCCATGCCAGCAATCAGACCAGAAAAGTGTGCGCTGCCCATTGCGCACCACGTGTCGTGCCCCTAACTTGAAGAGACGCTTGATTTTGTTCAAACTTCGCCAAAACTGCGAGCCACCCCGGCTCGAGCTTGCGAAGATGTCTTTGTTAACCACTATAGCGAATAGCAACAAACTTGAGCGAGAGTTACCTTGGTTTTATGCCCTAATATGGTTGGTAGTTTAGTAATAAGCTTTGTATGCAGTATGTTCTCTATGTGTTGTCAAGTTTTTGTTGTCTATCTTTTAATTTTGTGTAAACATAGAACCATTGTGACAGAAGTGAACTTTGTTCTCTCGGGAGTGGCATAATCCCTTGACTTAGGAAATCCTTCGATGGAGTTAAAAGTTACTGAAAATTCCAAAAAAAATCCGGTACATACATTTTAGAATGAGTCATATGCCAACAAGTTTTTATGGAAAAAAATATTATTTGATGTGTGCGTGGAAAAGAAAACAAAGCGGACAACTAGGATAGCCGTTTTACGATTTGAAATGTAGTTGTTTGTTATTTTTGGCATAGCTTGCAAATGAATTGTGACTTTCACCAAGCATAAAATTTTAAGACTAGCTTGAGTCATTTGCATGTGATATTTTTAATTTATTAAGTGAATGAAAAAAAAAAGTTTGTAAAGGAAGCTCGTGTGCCGAGCACACGTGGAAGTTTTTTTTTTTGTTTTTGCACTCTGTAAGAAGTTGGTTGCGTGCTCCTCTGATGTTAAATGTACAAGATTATTTCTGTCCCTTTATGCTAACAATGATCTAGCGCAGTACTAATTCAACATTAGTGTTTTTTTGTTTGGCATGTTTGTTAAAAATCCAAGCGGAGCCTAAGGATTTTGTGTTGACAAAAAAGTCTGGGACCGTCAGTCCTGTCAATATATACCTGCGACGTCAACCGGTTTTTCTCCTCCCTCCCTAGTCGCTATCTCCCTCCCTCCTCGTCTCCTTCAGTCGCGATGAGGAGGCCTTCCGGCCGGTTCGGCTTCGGCAGCCGCAAGCGCGAGCGTTTGGCGGAGTACCCCTGTGTGTCGCGGCTCCGGCAGCGCCGACTCATCAGCTTCCTCTTCAGCCACGATCTGGTCCAAACCCACGACGCGTACGTACTAAACCCCCGCTTAACTCCTCCATTGATCCGATTCCTCTAATGCCTGCACAGCACAGCAGTGGATGACTTGCCTGGTTCGGACGTACACGCATGCAGATTCATCGGTGAGACGGCCGTGCTCATCGACGAGATGCATCTGCACAATCTGGTGCTTCAGGGCCAGTGGAGCGACGCCATCAAGTACCTCTCGCGCTTCCTGCCGTCCGGCCGTCGTCCGCTGGGCGTCCACGGAGGCGCCCTCTTCCACTTCCTCCGCGTGCACAAGGCTATCGATGACATCATCGCCGGCGGAAGGGAGGCCCTCTCCGTGACCGCCGCGGTCACCCTGTGCTTGGACCGCTTCGTCGCCAGCAGCCCTGCTCTCACCAAGCTCCGCGCCATCTTCTCCTCCCTCATCCAGTCCAAGACACTCAGGCAATCGATTCATGCAGACTCAAATACATATACTGTTTCTTTCCTCCTAAATGCAGGGATTCAGGGAATACTTACATAGTTACATACATGTATTATTATGTTCCTAAATGCAGGGATTCCGTGGACCTGGTGCGCATGAGGTGGGAGGCGTCGTCCATTAATTGTGGATGACCTGCTTGATCAGACTCCAGAGTTCAAAGACCATATGCGTCCGTGCAGCCGAAGGTCAATGAATCCCCAGAATGTGCTTCCCCTCGGATTCGGACACGCTAGGCATGCACGCTACTACCTAATCCATCCCTAAGTTCTTTATGTCTCGGTTCCTCACTAGCTAGTGACTGACTGTCAGTCTGATATATGCTGCATTATTTCCCCTGCCAGTTTCCGTCCGAGGCGCCACGTCAAGAAACAGGGCGGCCAGGTCCCGGCCTCTGTGGTTGCCGGGATTTATCTTCAGAAGAAGAAGATGTATGCACATCATTCACTAGCTTCGTGCAAAACTAAAATGATCTTCAGTTCTGCTGTTTCCCTTCTCGACTTTTGGTGGTACTCAGACTAATCAGTAGTATATGTTCTTTGTTTTGTGTCTGCAGGCTGCCTTCTTCGACTTCAAGTGATCCCTCTCAGGTGTTAACTCGTGGTACGATATCATGTCACAAAAATCTTATGGCTGCCCTTTTATGCCCTGTAATTATTTTGTTTATGGTATCTGCTTATTAACTAACATATTTTCTCTCTCTCCCTCTCTCTGAATGCCAGAAGCCTTAGTTAAGGCCAAACAATGGTTGGTGGACCTCATTGGTATAGAACTACTCTCTGCTCTATCTCTCTTTGTTGTCTTCACTTCATATACATACTTATCTATATGTAATGTCAGCAATTGTACTTGTGCCCAACTTCTTGTTTTTTTACTGTAACCGGCAGGAGCTCGATCTATCTCAATACGACTTCCTTCGCTCCTCCGCCTAACCTCAACCTAACCTTCGCCTACGCGCGGCGGCGCCGCGCCGCGCCGGGGCGCCCTCCCCTCCCACGTCCCTAGCCCTCCCCTCCGCCTACCCCTCCCGCCGCCGCCGCCGGAGGCATCGCCCGGCAAAGATCGGATGGCGTGGCGGCGGCGGCGGATCTCCTCGACCCGTGATCGGCCCGACGTGACGGTGCCCAATAGGGTTGGTCGACGACAAGATGGCGGCGAAGCGGCGGCGAGGAGGATCTGGTAGCTGGCGGCGTGGTCGACTTGGCCTCGGCCGTGCCGTCCGCCGTTGGTTCTCGGATTCCTCCTAGGCTTCGTACGATATGGAGGAAGCCGTGGCTCCGGCCTCGACTTGACGGTGGTGGTCATCTTCTCTGTCGGAGGTGATCGGCCGATGTTGGTTTGGCAGATCTCTGGATCCGCCAGCGAGTCCGGGTGCGAGATGGGGCGGATGCGTGGTTGCCGGTGAAAACCGAGCCTTGATTTTGTTCAAGCAGGCGATGGCGGCGCCTTGGCGTCGTTACCTTGTTGAAGGCATCGCCGTTGCAGCCACTGTCCACCCGCTCGCGCTGCTCCGGGGGAAACCCCAGATCCCGGGTTTCCCGGGTCGGACGATGGCGGCACTATCGGTGTCGCTCTCCCTCTTGGGGGCACCGTTTTTGGAGCAGATGCTGGACGGAGGATGCGAGATGTGGAGTGGTGTACATCTACCACGTTGACGACGATGAGTCTCGGCGGCGTGGCGCAGCGGGGTCTCGACGACGAGCGTATGATGATGGACTCGCGCAGGATGGTGGAGCTGTTTGGCGCCGTGGCGGTGCCGATGACAGGCTTTGCAAGGTCACCGCGTTGATCGACGTTGAAGATGGGATGGTGGAAGATGGTGGCAGCGATTTTTGTAGCGCGCGCATGCGGTGCGCGTTGAGGGTCTGCTGGACCGGTGCTCCGGTTGTAGATGATGCGTGTAGGTGTGAGGTCAAAGCATGCGGCTCTGATCATGGCCACCCTCATCATAGTTGTAGCGACTCTTGTTGCCGAGCGGCTGACTTCGGTTTGATCTATGTTGTATCTTGTAAGCTTTGTTAAATAATTGCGGATGGCTGTGTGCATCATTTTGATGCAGAGGCCGGGGATCTGCACCCCCTTATCTTAAAAAAAAAAAACCGGCAGGATCTCTGCCATTGCATTAATAGAAGAACGAGTTGATCCAGTTTAGAAAGTGAAACCGGACCCAAACCCATACATCGCACGGTTATTTACGGAAACCGGCAGAAACCACTAAACCTTTACGGAAACTTGTGCCCAACTTCTTGTTCATTAGGATTTTCACAATAAGAATTGATAAGCTTATCTCGTCATCAGATAGAAGTGTGGAAGCTGGTAAGCCACGTCAAGGGGATCAAGTTCGATCAGCATGTAGCAAAGGTAACTTCCACTCTTCTTTAATCCACTAAACCTTTAGCTTTGGCCTCATTTCTGTCGTTTCCAGCTAAAAACATTTGGTTTATGCAGTAAGGATCTGTACTGGCAGCAAATTGTTTTGGCATACTCGTGGGCTGCGCATGCATAATATGTTTTCAAACCACGCCTGTAGCTCATTTCCCTACAAAATTATAGTGAACTAACTCAAGCAGTGGTGATACTTACATCATGTTTCACATTATGTTCAGTGCAGCTGGTTCTTTGCTTTACCATCTAGTTTTTGTTATTGCTTCTTCTCATACATTCTCATGTTACACTCTCCCGCGCCCATTATCCTTGGGTAATGGGTACCGAGCCTGTTGTTTGCCCTTTTTTGCAGAAACTTCTCTTATCTATATCTGAATATTGTTTCTTAGTTACTTCACAGTTTACATACATTCTTCATGTGCAGAATAATTTATAAATGTATACAGCAGCCTCATCTTGTTTGATGTTGTTCTTTGCACTTCGCTACCTACTTGCTACCATTTCTCACAGTTGATTTCATTGCAGGCGGTCGTGACCCGCAGACTACTTCCTGTATCGTCCCAAGACTGGGTGGAAATTCTCGCATTAAACTATTGACCGATCTTGGTAAATTAGTTGAATACCCTCATTTTTTTGTGAACCAATACTAACCTTTATGCACACATTTAATCCCTTATGTCATTCTTTGGTAGAGATCACCAAATGTACAAGTCAAGTGGTTATATGTCTCAACTGATATTTACTCTGCCTGCCCTGTAATTTTTGTATATATTGTTGCCAATAATGTTCTGAATTTTGAATAGAAATAATCTTTCTCTTTTTGCAATGGCAGGTATATTAGAAGAGGCAAAGGAATGGATACTGTATCTTACTGGTAAGTTAGACTCGACCATGCAGTCTTTCATGTGCATAGTTTCCAGTTCATATATGCATGTACCATTGTGCTGCACATGTTGATTAATATTTGGTAGCTTGATGACACTATAGCAACTGATTAGCTTATGTGATCTTCAGAGGAGCGTCTGGAAACCTGGCCGGACGCGAGTCAAGCTTATCCTCTTCAGTATTTGAGTAAACCAGGTAACTTCACACTCTTTCATCCACTGTTTGCTGGTTGCTTTATGTCTCTAGCTGTTTTGTGTGCATGACCTCTCAGCACTGCGCTCGGGCTTGATGTTTCTCTTTGCACCTCATTGGTGCGTGGCTGTCTGTCTTCTGGCATTTCTAATGGACGAACTCGTCATCGCAGGTGCTTTCGCTGCTCGACTCTCAACGACTGTACCTGGTGCCTTCACAGGGCCTGCTGGAAGTTCTTCGATCTCATCATCAGACGCAGCAGCAGGTAGATTAGTTGAAGCTCCCCCCGCAAAAAAAAAAAAAAAGAGTTGAAGCTCGCGCCATGAAACCATGTGCAGACCGTTGTTAAGTTCAGATAAAAAAAGAAGCGCAGAAACAACACGTGAACCAGCTGTCCTTCTTCTCCTTTGGTTCTTTGAAATTTCGAGTCAAGGGAGGTATGCTCGATGATGCTTTAAACCAGTGATCATGACCAGTGCTGTTTTTTGTGCAGGCGTTGGTAATCTTTCGATCCAGTAAGCGACACAGGTGCTGCTAGGAGACTCAGGACATGCTTGCCTGGAGGATTGCGCCGGGCTTCCTTCCTGGCCAACTAGGGATGATCTGCATACCAAAATGTGTTATCTGTAGCATGCAGGGGCCTATCTCTTAGTAGAGCCTATTTATGTAGGCGTGTAGTTGCTGTTGAACTGGTGAGAAGAGGAAACGTGTGCTCTGCATGCTGAATTCGTTGTGCTTGCCTTTACTTCGGTTTCTGTCGTCAAGGGTCGAGTTGTAAACGACTGCTCTGAGTTGGAAACTAACTCTTTGATTGTGTACCGCTGTTCTTCCTAAGTTCCGGGGTCTAGAATGGGACTTGTGGGATGTGCGGTGCTACGATCCATTTGTTACATCCAAGTTTTACAAATTAAACGACAAGAGAGAGAAAAAGACAGGGACTGTTTCCATTTCGATATGCCCGCTCGGAGTAAACATCTCTCGAAATAGGCTTTCGTCCCGATTTATAAATAAAGTCACAAACGGCCGAACCGATACAATATGATGAGGAGATCCTCTTATATAGCAAATCAAAAATAAACAGGAGAAGAACAAGGAGGACCAATAATTGCCACAAAAGACACCGAAACAAGACCGAGGGGAACCCGGGCTTCACGACGACGCCCCCCAAGAGGGTAACGACACTCCACGTCTCCGCGCCGCAGCCGTCGAGACCAAGCGGTTAAGGGTTTTCATCCGAAGCCCAATGCGAAAAAGGTAACCACAACGGCGCCCCCAAGAGGGTAACGACACCCACAGACATCGCCGCCGTTGGCGTCGAAACACTGAGCTTTTGCCCGGGAAAACCATCGCACATGCTCGAACCTCGGATCACCACTGTCCCCAAGCTAGGCCTCGATGTGGGAAGAAAACTGTGTCATGGAAAACACCTTCTGAATTCTCTGAAAGCCGTAAGTGATGAAGTGACCGTGGACACCAGCGTGACAGAGCTAAGTGTCGCTGGGGTGATAAAACCCGTCACGGTCATCCTACAAGTAGATGAAGGCGCAGGTGTCGGCATGGGGTAGCCACGACCGAGAAAGAGGACTACACCTATCGGCTGGGTCAAGCCGGTGCTAGGACCACCGACAAGACCCGTATCTCTACACTGTAAAGATCTTGAATTTAGACGTGCCCCACCCCCACAAAATATGTCCCACCAAGATCACCTCGTCCGGCCACGTACAAAGGTACCGGCCGAAGGAAGTTACGGTACAATTTACTTGTCATATGGGCACTATAGTATTGAGTCATATCCACTCGTTGATTGCTGGGTATTTTGACTATTTTACTTCTATTTCCGAAATCAGGGGAGTGATTTGATCTGTTCCTGCGGAAATGCAGTCGTGGTCGTAACGATCTGTGTAAGTGCCTCCATCAAATGTCTAGATTCTTTTCGTTCACTTAATGAAACGCTGAGAAAAAAATCATGATAAACAGTGTGCTTATCGTGTATCGGTGCCGTAAACTTGTGAAATATTGCCACACTTTTTTTTTGGGTATGAAGTAGTGGTATATGTACGAGAGAGGCGTTTTGTAGGACGAGCAACATGTAACTGATTTTTTTTTTTAAAAAAAAATCACAATCGACACTTTAAAGTTTCAAAATATTCTGAAAATATTCCTAAATGTAGATAATGATGGCTTCCACCAATGTGCAAATATCAATGCAAAATATTTTTATTTTATGTTGTGTAAAAATCACAAATTTCAAGATCTGAGATGGTGAACAGTGCATATTTCAATTTTTTAGATATGTCAGAAATTGTCATTTTCGTGTAGGCCGGAATACAAAATATTTTGAGTTGAAAATTTGCAGCATCTTTGGGTACGTCATTTTCCACCTCTATGATGGGTTCTCATAAATTTTGAAACTTTAAATGTTAATTCAAAAATAAAAAACTGGGCTACATGTAGTCCGGGATACAGAGACTTTTCGTATATATACATACTACTTGCTGCAATCATCCATCAATGGTTCACTTTTTGTCGGTTGCAATGTACTTCTTAAATGTAATATTAATCTGACAAATATTTTCTTACAGTTCCTACTCAATGGTATAACTTGTATTTAGGTCTGACAACTTATGAGTCCCCGTTCAAAAAAAAAAAAAAAGACAGCTTATGAGTCGGTGCGAGAAGATGACTTAGACTGGTAATAGTGGAAAGTAACATAGAGTGGTATCATATAACTCCATAGTGGGTGGTAACATATATGTAGTATCATGTGGTATTGTATTTATTAGGTTTGTAGACTCATTATGCATTGTTATGTTACGGTATCTAGTTATGATACTACTATGCCATCTCTCCTCATTAATTGCAGTGCCACGTCAGCTTTTTGCATACATAAAATGCATGATACCACCTATGATTCTTCCACTATGGTTAGTCTTAAAATGGTGCGGGTGAGACCGGATGACTAAGAGAGGTGTTTGTCGGAATGAGAGACTCATAAATGTGTAGGTGAGACGAGGCGCTTTGTTGAGTGGTGTAGGTTGGTCGGGGAGACTCATTCATGTGTGGGGGACCAGACGACTTGGAGTGGTACCAGTAAGACCGAACTATTAAGAGAGGTGGATGGCAGTTTCGAGAGACTCATAAAGATGTAGTGTAGGGGTTCGATCAGATGATGAGACAGATGTAGCTGAGTCCACATGATTAAAATGGTTCTAGGTTGGTCCAAACGGCCAAGACTAGTTTTTTTTTTTTTTTTTTGAATTTGGCCAAGACTAGTTGGGTCCGTGAGACCCATAAAGATGTTGGTGAGACATGCATGCCGACTTCGAGAGGTGAAGTTTTTTTTGAACAAGGAGAAGGACTCAGAAGGGTCCAGACTGTATTATTCGGTGGAGATACAAATTACATTAAGGATCTCAAAGTAAAAGAAAATTATAACTAAGTCCTTGGACTTTACAAAAAGGACCTTGCCTAAAGAAAAAGGAATGCAATCAGATCCTTCACCACCGGAATCGAGCAACTCGACGCAGCGGCCAACGACACCGTCGCCGAGGACGCGACCACTTGGAGACGGCGCGATGTTTGATGCCGCGGCGGAGCTGTAGAAGGGCCTCCGCAATGGCACTCTGGCCTGGAGGTTGAAGACGCCATGGCAACGAAATTGCCATGGCACGGAGTGGCTCCTTGTGCCAGAAAAAACAGCAGCGGTAGCTCGTCGCCGTTGATGATCTCCGTAGCTCGCAGTCAGATCTCCCTGTGGAAATCCAGAACCAAAACGCCAATCTTCCTCTCCACAACCACTGCGGCATAGCAAGACAAACGCTTCCGCTCCAGAAATTCCAGAAAACCTAGCTTTCCGCCGCCGAACAGGATGCACGAATCCGCCATCAGACTCTGGCTTCTTGCCACTAGCCAGAGGAGACAGATCGAAAAAGTTACAGCAGAGAACTAGGGGTTCGGCCTTATGGAAGCCACCAGATCTTCTCTTCATCACTAACTCCGACCTCCAGAGCACAGCAAGAAGAAGAGGAAGAACAGCCCGAGGCCAGGGCTGGCCGGAAAACCCCAACTCGAAGCTTCCTTTGCGTACCTTATTAGGAGAGATGCGCACCTCCGTCGACGTCGCCTGCAGCACCGCTTGCCACCGGCGAGCTGTAGCTAGGAAGAAGAAGGCCACGGCGCGGCGGATCTGGCCGCCAAGATCCACCACCCTACTCTCAGACAACGCCATAGAGGCAAACCAAGCACAGCGGCTAAAACTAAACCTAAACCTAGTATGTACAAGCCAAGCTACGCCACCATGTCCACGCCGAGCGGCAGCACCGCCGGAGAGGAGCAAGGCGCGAGCCAGCGAAACGACGGAAAAGTCGAAGACGACTCTCAAAGTACTGTTCGGGAGCTCAGCGGTGGGGGGAAGCAGTCGTGCGCCCGCTAAAATACTTATCTAGTAGACGCGCAAGAGAGGTGAAGTTAGGCCGGCACAACTTGGAATGGAGTAGATCATATGTCACGGGCTTATGGATACCCAAATACCCTTCGACTGCAAAATTACAAGTCGGTAGTCTCGCCTCGCCAGCTAAGCAGCTTTCCGCCAGCCGGTCACGAGAAGATAAGGCAATGGGCAAAAGTCCACGCTCCGTGGACTGACATCGGCAGAAGTTGGTGGATAAGACCGGTCTTGAGGGCATAACCTGACAAGATGCGTTGACCTCCACCACCACCGGGTCAGGTCATGTCCTGAACAATCAGGGTTGACTCCTGCGAAATGTCAAAAAACTAACAAAAAATATGGCATGTACATCTCGATATTCTATGTACTCACAGAGTTATTCCCAGAAAAAACCGACATTTAATGTATCATGTGTAAAAAACACAAATTTCGGTGCTAAAAAGGCTTTCCGCAAAATATATCTTTTCGTCACCACATAAATATCGGTTTTAAATGAAACTTGGCTGCGCACATATAACATCGAGGTGCATGTGTCTAATATTTGTTTGATTTTTTAAATTTTTTGTAATGTTTTTTGGTACCAGGAGCGTACCCCATGTGCCAAAGTGAATTTCACTACTTTCTACTTTTCAAAATATCGTTCCTCCAGTTTGTTAGAAATAAAAAAAGGCTAGTATGTGCAATCCAAGGTGTTTGGCTTTCCTTGCTATTTGTAATATGTTGATTAGTACACGGAAGGTTAGAATAAAAAAGTTATTATGAGAAAGATTAATATAAGGGAGCTAGAGAATAAGGAAGGTGAACTATGGAAAATGTTGATGGCTATGTTGCCGACGTTGCCACCAATCCGGTCTGCCGTTTGTGCGGAAAGTTTTTATTCCTTTTTTATGCCGAATTTGTCCTTCTAAAGGAAAATACTACTCTATTTATTAACAAGTATTAATAAACCTGGACCGTTTGATTTTTTCATCTGACAGTTAATATTTGTCTGCCCCTACCGTAAAAAGCATCCAGATTTGCTGCAGTTCATTAGGACATTCGTACCTCATACGATGAATAAACTTGAATATATTTTATACTGAACTTTTTTACATGTTAATGACTTATTTTTTTCAAACTTTTTAACGAGTATACACTGGTTATGTGTATCACTTACAAATTTGCTTAAATTTAAATCGGGTATGTTGTAATGAAGATCTCCTTGATTTTTTTTTAGTTTCATAAATTGTATAATACGTATGTATATATTCACGTGTATACAACTATACATAGTATCATGTGTGTTCCTGTCTATTTTAATAATTCCAAATATCATGGCCGAGATTTCTAAAGTCGATCTAACAAGTATCTTTATACTTGTTTCTGGAATATTTATCAAAACTTCTAGAACATCTACTGAACAAACATTAAACGCGCCTTGCAAGTTAGACTCATTTATAAGTTGAAAATATATGCATGCTATGTACTTCGTTCTACAATATTGAGCTAACATTAAACACTTTAGGTAATATTACGGAATTGTGGAATCCTATGGCCACGGATTCCTCGACGCAATCCGCGGCCGCCTCGTTGACCCACTCCACCTCCTATGCGGAAGGCACTGGACATATGGAGTAGTACGAGCTCCTCAGCAGGATGAGGAGCTGAAGGCCATGGGTTCAGAACACATTCAGAAAGGAGAGAAGCGTGGCTGGAAACGAGGCCACGGATTCTCACATTCAGAAAAAAAACGAGCGAAAGAGTGGAGCTCGTTGCATGTGGAGTACAAAAGCACCTATCAAAAATTCCAAACAAAATCCAGTACATATAGTTTTGAATGAGTCATATGCCAACAAGAATTATGGAAAAAATATTAATTTGATGTGTGTGTGGAAAAAGAAAACAAAGCGGAGAATTAGGATTAGGATAGCAGTTTTAGGATTTGAAATGTAGTTGGTTTGTTATTTAGCTTGCTAATGAATTGTGACTTCACCAAACATAAAATCTGAAAACTAGCTTGAGTCATTTGCATGTGAGATGTTTTATTTTTCAAGTGAATGCAAAATTAGTTTTTGTAAAGGAAGCTTGTGCGTGGAGCACACCTGAAGTTTTTTGCCTTTGTACTTTGTAACAAGTTGGTCGCGTGCGCCCCCGATGTAATATACTAGATTTTGTTCTCTCCCTTTAAGCTAAAAACGATCTAGCATAGTACTAATTCTATATTGTGTTTTTTGTTTGGTATATTTATTAGGGCAGAGTCTACAATTTCGTTGAAATATCAAAGAAATTTTGAATACTCAGTCATCACCAAAATAAGTGTACCTCATTTTTTTTTAAGTTTGTAAGTAACTTGCCCGAAAAATTCCTAAATTCTTAGATACTTTTAGAGGCGAAATATTTCCCACTATGGGAGGTCAGTTTGAGTTGTGTGGTGATTTATTCTTCCTGGCTGGTTGTAAAGTATTTTTCTTAAAGTAAACCTTGTCCTAGTTGAAAGTTCACGAAAAAGTTTTTTTTAAAGGTTTAAAACGGTCATCCGTCATCCGATTAGATAGAATAGAGTGTTATGTACAGAATTTCGAGCTAGGGAAAAAATCCCTTTACATGCAAATCAACAAAACTAGTCTCCAGGGTCTTGCGTGTGGGCGAAAGCCCGCATCGCCAACACCTCCCGCACCAAAGCCGCCACCTCCCGAAAAAGTATTTGACTTGAAAGCTACGGGGTTTTTTGTTGACAAAAAAAATCTGCATCCGTGGTCCTGTTTATATACTTGCCACGTCTCCATGTTTTCTCCTCCCTCCCTCCCTCCTCGCCTCCTCCCGTTAGGATGACGTCTCAAAGGCTTCACGGAGCGGGGAGGAGCTCCGGCGGGTTCGGCTTCCCGATCGGCAGCCGCAAGCGCAAGCGTTTGGCGGAGTACCCCTGCGTTTCGCGCCTCCGGCAGCGGCGACTCATCCTCTTCCTCTTGAAGCACGAATTCGTCCAAACCCAAACAGCGTACGTGCCCTCCCGCTTAATTCCTCCATTGATTTGATTTCTTCTAATGCCTGCATAGTAGTGGATGACTTGCCTAATTCGGACATGCGTGCAGATTCATGGTTGAGACGGCCGTGTTCGTGAGCATGACGCATCTGCAACATGTGGCGTTCCAGGGCCAGTGGAGCGACGCCCTCAGTTACCTCTCCCGCTTCCTGCCGTCCGACCGTCCGCTGGGCGTCCACGGCCGCGCGCTCCTCCACTTCCTCCGGGTGATCAGGGCCATCGAAGACATCGTCACCGAGGCAAAGGAGTCCCTCTCTGTCATCTCGGCCATCACTGCGTGCTCGCGCCGCTTCGTCAACACCAGCCCTGCCCTCGCCAAGCTCCGCGCCATCTTCTCGTCCCTCATCGAGTCCAGGACACTCAGGTATCAACCATCCCAACTAATCAACTAGGGGTGTAAACGGATAGGATAATTTCCGCATCGAATCCGTCGCCGAATCCATTTTAAAGTATCCATATCCGGTTCCGAAGAATCTATCGGATAAGGATATCCGATTCCGAACTAAACACCCAGATATGGTATAGAATTTGGTATGTAAAATAGCATCCGAATATAGATTATCCGGTTATTAGTTAGGATTATCCGATGGTTATAATCCGAATAATCCGATTTTTGACCGAAATGTCTAAACTAATAGAGCACAATTTGTAGCTAGTGAGTTGTGAAGTTAATTTATGGAACAATGACTCACTTGCATGGTCATTGTACAAACTATGGAGTACAACTTTGTTAGATTATTAAGTTGTTGAGCTATTATTTTTGGTTATGTGGGTTGACGATGTACATTGCGTATACCGATCCGATTAATTTTTTTCTGCCCTGAATCCGCTCCATTTCTGTTCCGAATCCGTGATTATATCTATCCGTCCCCGAATCCGCAAACGTTAACTATCCGATCCGATCCGAATCCGAGAAAAATATATGGTAAAGGATATGGTAGAGGCAAAATCCGATCCGATCCTTTTACACCCCTATAATCAACTCAGGGAGATGTTAATTAGCATTATATTGTTTCTGCCATTGGTCCTCAAACATACACGTATTATGATTGTATTTTTTTTTGAACCAACGTATTATGATTGTAAATGCAGGGATTCCTGGGACTTGGTGCGCGTGAGGTACGAAGCATCGTCGATCATACTTGACTTGGTTTATCGGACTCCAGAGTTGAAAGACTATATACGCCCGTGCCGCGGCGGGTCGATGAATCCCCAGAACGTGCTTCCCCTCGGATTCGGACACGCTAGGCACGCTAGCTACTACCTAATGTGTTAGCACCCAACTACTAGATTCACTCAACTGGATCAAGGATTCGATTTACAACCAGCAATTACAGAGGAAGTAGAAGAGGAATCGAGAGGAAGGAGGAGGAAACCCAAGCAGAGGAGGCCGAAGCCATCCGTTCCAAGCCCCTCCTCCAAACGACGCAGCGTCTATTTCTACTTGCTAACCCAATCTCCAGAAGCGTAGCGTGTCGACGGCCTTGTTGCCCGCTTGGCCCGCTGGGCCTCTCCACTCGTGCCGGCCCGGTCCGCGTCAGTAGTCGCATGCCCTTGTGTAGACGTAGCAGGCGAGCTGACACTCCCCCTTCCTTGAAAGGAGGCTTGTCCCCAAGCCGGTGCCAGCGGGAAACGTTGCTTCAGCTCGATCAAGTCCTCCCAGGTGGACAGCGACTCCGGCTGATCTGACCACTGAATCAGGCCTTGCGGAATTGACGATGCTCCTTGTTGCCGGAGACGGCGCTGCAAATACGCACAGGTATGGCAAATTGAGCGTCAGGTGAGGGCAACTCAGGTTGTACCTGGCAATTGACCCCCAAAGCTTGCTTCAACTGGGACACATGTAGTACTGGATGGAGACGGCTGTTGGAAGGAAGTTGCAGCCGATATGCTGATTCACCAACACGCTCCAGGACACGGAAGGGACCAAAGAACTTGAAAAGTAACTTGTGATGTGCCCGGGGACCCACTGACGACTGCACATATGGTTGGAGCTTCAGGAACACCATATCACCAACCTGGAATACCCTGTCAGTTCGCTTCTTGTCGGCCTGTGAGACTTCATGCGCGCACGAACTTGTTCCAAGTGCTGTTGTAGCAGACGAAGCATGAGACCTCTTTCTTGCATCCACACCTCCAGGTCAGGAACAGAACAAGCATCCGCTGGGGTAAGACCAAAATGTCGAGGAGAGTGGCCATACAGAACTTCAAAGGGTGATTTTCCATCCAGAGCACTATGCTGACTCGTGTTATACCAGTATTCCGCCAACGACAACCACTGTGCCCATTTTGTAGGACACGCATGAGTGAAGCACCTCAAGTACGCCTCTAAGCACTGATTCACCCTCTCCGTTTGCCCGTCCGTTTGAGGGTGGTATGATGAACTCATGCGCAATTTGGTCCCAGTCAAGCGTGCCATTTCCTTCCAGAATTGGCTAGTAAACACACGGTCCCTGTCGGAGACGATCGACTCAGGCATACTGTGCAACTTGTGTACATTGTCCATGAATGCTGCTGACACTGATGATGCTGTGAAGGGATGAGATAATCCAATGAAATGCGCATAACAAGATAACTTATCCACCACCACCATCACACAGTTGAAGCGGCCAGAACGAGGTAAGCCTTCGACAAAATCCATGGTCACGGTCTGCCAAAATTGTGTTGGCACAGGAAGAGGAGCCAGAAGTCCCGGGTAACGAGATCTGTCAGGTTTAGCACACTGGCAGATGATACACTCCTGCACAAACAATTGTACCTGCTGCTTCATTCCCTTCCAATAGAACAATCCCTTCAGACGACTGAGTGTCACTGGAATGCCAGAATGGCCTGCCACCGGACTAGCATGGAAAGCTTCAATTATTGTACAAGTTATCTCAGCACCTGCAGGTAACCAGAGCCTGTTTTTATATCTGATGAGACCATCACGCAAGGTATAAGGTTCATTATCCTGGTGAATTGCTAGACGAGTCAACAGTTCTTTTGCTTCATCATGCTCCTGATAGACCTGAACAATGTCAGATAACCAGGCTGGCTGTAACTGAGAAACTGCCATAAGAGACTCGGTGTGCTCTGGTTTCCGTGAGAGTGCATCTGCTGCTCGATTCTCCACCCCTCTCTTGTATTTGATACGAAACTGAAGGCCTAACAGCTTGGTAAACACCTTCTTCTGCCAATGCGTGTGTAGCCTCTGATCTTCAAGATGAGCCAGGCTGCAATGATCAGTGTGGATCACGAACTCTGCATGTTGAAGATATGGGCGCCACTGTTCCACAGCTAAAAGGATCGCCATATACTCCTTTTCGTACGTGGATAGGCCTTGGGTGCGTGGACCCAACCCTCTGCTGACAAACGCAAGAGGATGACCAGCCTGAGTGAGTACGGCTCCAACTCCAGAATCACAAGCGTCAGTCTCTATTTCAAATTTCTTGGTGAAATCTGGCAAGGCAAGAACTGGTGCGGTGGTCAAGGCTTTTTTCAATGTATCAAATGCCACCTGCGCTTCGTGAGTCCAAACAAACGGCACATTTTTCCTTAATAGATAGGTCAAAGGCTGACAAATCATCCCATAACCACTGATGAATTTGCGATAGTAACCAGAAACACCCAAAATTCCACGAAGCTCTTTCAAATTTTTAGGTACTGGCCACTTAAGGATGTCCACAATCTTCGCAGGGTCTCACCACAAATCCCAGATATGAAATACTCCTTTGCGCAAAGGCACACTTGGACCCTTTAACCTTCCACAGATTATCTTGAAGTAACTGCAGCACATGAGCCAAATGCTTCAGATGATCTTCATATGTGCGGCTATACACCAATATATCATCAAAAAAGACAATGGCATATTTTCTCAGAACAGGAGCAAGAGTTTCATTCATGATTGCTTGGAAAGTTGCAGGGGCTCCTGTTAAACCGAACGCCATAACATTGAACTGGTAGTGCCCGTTGTGAGTGTGAAAAGCAGTTTTATGTTCTTCGCCAGGAGCCAGCCGGATCTGATGATAACCTGCGCGCAAGTCTAACTTGGAGAACCAAGATGCACCAGTTAACTCGTCAAGAAGTTCATCAATTACCGGCAGTGGATACTTGGACTTGAGAGTGAGCATATTGAGGTTGCGGTAATCCACGCACAGTCGCCAAGTACCATCCCTTTTTTTCACCATTATGATAGGAGATGCAAAAGCACTGTCACTGAAAGAAATTTCACCAGAAGCTAACATCTCTTGGATCTGTTTCTCAATTTCCGTCTTCAACTCAGGACAATGACGATATGGTCTGATTCGGACTGGCTGTGCTCCCTCCATTAAAGGTATTTTGTGGTCGCACGCACGCCTGGGAGGTAGGCCAGAAGGTTTGTCAAAGACCACTGCATACTTGTCTAAGACCTGGCGAATCTCATCTGGTAGCACTGAATCAGTTGCTGGTTGTACTAACTGAAGCTCCACTACGGTGCATTCAAACTCGGTCGGTGGTTCACCTTGCAGGAAAACCAAATGCCCATTCTGATGGAAGGAAAGCCACTTCTGCTGCCAATTCACTTGCATAGTCCCCATGCCAGACAACCAATCCATGCCAATGATACCGTCATAGAAATGCAGAGGTAAAATCTTGAAATCCGACTGAAATTCATGACCATTTGCAGTCCAAGTACACTGAGGCACCATGTGCGTGCACAGTAAATGCCCACCTCCGGCAATTCTCACCTTTTGTTCATTTGGAAGTGGCACTGCTTGTGGCCACTGCCCAGCCAGTTTTGAGCTGAGAAACGAATGTGAACTGCCTGAATCCAGCAGAAACACCACCTCACGCCCTTCTACTTGACAGTGCAAACGAATGGCTCTTGCTACCTTGCTAGAAGACTGAGTTTCAGCTGACAATACCATGAGATCAGAATCACTATCTTCAGATTCAGTATTATCAGCACCAGGATAACAGAAATCCAGCATCTCTTGCACCACATGAAGTTGCACCGTGGTATTACATTTGTGGTCCTTGCCCCACTTCTCACCGCAGATGAAGCAGAGGCCCTTGGCTCGGCGGTACGCCTTGAGAGTAGCTAATTTATCATGTTCAGGAGCAGCTCTTGCATGTTCAGCTTGTGGAGAAGAAGACTTGCTCTGTCTCGATGAAGCAGAGGAGCTCGGCCTTCTATAAGTAGGAGAATTCAACTCCGATTGTCCATCCCCAACCTCTTCCTGCAATGCAGCAATAGTATACGCAGTATCGAGGTCCGAAGGTTGTTGAACAGCAACAATTAAGCGAACATCAGGTTTTAACCCATCAATGAAACGAGTAGTGTAATGAAGCATATCTGGATTAGGTTCATAAGCAGTAAGTTGATCCATAAGCGCTGAAAAAGCACTGATGTAATCAACTACTGAACCCGTTTGGCGAAGGCGGTATAGCTTGCGCACTAGCGATCTATGCTGATTTTTGCCAAACCTAAGCACTACAGCGGCGCAAAACTCCTCCCAAGTAGCACGCACGAACTTATGCTGCACTGAGGACAGCCAGCGCGCGGCATCACCCTTGAATTGCATAGCTGCTACTGCTATCCACAAATCTGGATCCGTATCAAACATAGCAAAGTAGTCCTCACTACGAGCTTGCCAGAACTTGGGATTGTTGCCAAAAAATTCAGGAAAATCCATAGCAGGAGGTTTGCCATGGTTGTGTGCAGTCGCTCTCCTTTCACGCTGCAGCAGACTACCGAACGCAGGAGCAGGGGCTGAATTCTGAGTAGGATTCGCAGCGATACCTCTTGCCGGAGGCGGGACGTAGGGCTGTGAAGCCCCAGTACCCAACCCCCGTGTAGTTGATGCAGCGCGGTGCCCTCCTGGGCCGGTCTCCAAGGCTCCCCTCGGCAACCTGGTGAGCGGCGCCGAGTCGTCGGTGAGGGAGGCGAGACCCATGGCGGAGCGCAGTTCATCTTCTGCCGCATCCGTGTAGGCTTGCATATCTCGAACCGCAGTCCCAATCGCGGATTCCACCGCCTTCTCGACTGCTCGATCCACGGCCGGAGCCACGGATCGCTCGATCGTCGCCGCGATGAGCGTCTCGAGGTCGGACTTGAGCTTCTCGTGCGCCTTGTCGTTGGCGCTTGCGATGGTGTCGAAGATCGCCTTCCCTTCCGGCGAAAGGTTCTCCATAAGCTCCAGACGGCGGCGCTCCGCCGCCGCTCTCAGGCGCGTGTCGTGTTGATTTGAGATCTCCAGTATGTAGTGGTGGCTAGGATCGAAGGCTCTGAATACCAAATGTTAGCACCCAACTACTAGATTCACTCAACTGGATCAAGGATTCGATTTACAACCAGCAATTACAGAGGAAGTAGAAGAGGAACCGAGAGGAAGGAGGAGGAAACCCAAGCAGAGGAGGCCGAAGCCATCCGTTCCAAGCCCCTCCTCCAAACGACGCAGCGTCTATTTCTACTTGCTAACCCAATCTCCAGAAGCGTAGCGTGTCGACGGCCTTGTTGCCCGCTTGGCCCGCTGGGCCTCTCCACTCGTGCCGGCCGGTCCGCGTCAGTAGTCGCATGCCCTTGTGTAGACGTAGCAGGCGAGCTGACATAATGTTCCTCCCAGCCTCTCTTTATTGGCTCAGTTCCTCGCTAGTTTAATACTCCCTCCGTTCCAATTTAATTAACTTGCTACCACATGAGGAATGTATGCCTAGATACATCTACATGTGGTGCATAGCAAGTCAATTAAATTAGAACGGAAGGAGTACATGTCAGTATTTGAGTCTGATATATGCTGCATTTTTGTTCTTCTAGTTTCCGTCCGAGGCACCACGTCAAGAAACGGCGCGGCCAGGTCCCGGCGTCTGTGGTTGCCGGAATTTATCTTCCGAATAAGAAGACGTATGTATATTTTTTATTTTTTAGAACCATGCAGTGCGCCTGCATGTACATTCATAGTTTCATACACTTTCTTAATTGGCACGAGCTGAAATGCTCCTCAGTTCTGCTTTTTTACTCTCTCCCTGGCATGCTCGATGCATGTTACTCAGACTATCTCTTGCTTTGTCTCTGCAGGCTGCCTTCTTCGACTTCAAGTGATCACTCTTAGGGCTTAACTCGCGGTACGATGTAACCCTCGCTAAGGATGCGAAAACGGGACCCGTTTGTCTCACTTTTCCCCATTTTATACTAGTCTAGTACAAAATTTTGGTCTAAAATTTTATACACACTAGTATAAAATGGAGAAAAGGTGGGACAAATGGGTCCCGTTTTCGCATCCCTAACCCTCACAAACATCTTATGGCTGCCCTATAATTATTTTGTATGCTACTCTGCTTATTGACTAACATGCCGGCATGCTGCGAAAGAGCGGTATGTGTCTGAAGGCGCGCGTGGTGTCGGGCGACTGGGATGGCGATGGGGCTACCCTGGTCGCGGCGCTGCCATCGGCGCGGCGGAAGGGGCGGCCGGACCTCGGCGCTTGGGGCGGCGGTCCCGCGTCCCTGCCCGGCGGTGGGGAACCGCTGGGCGGTGCTGGAGGAGGTTCTCGAGAGCTCGGAGGAAGAGGGCGAGGTGCGGGCCAGCGCTTCGCGGTCGCCAAGGGTGGTGACCTTGGGTGAGTTCTTGTGCCCGGCCATGGGGGTCGAGCACGACCTCGCCGGTGCCAAGGGGTCATGGGGAGGAAGGAAGCTGCGCCGGCAAGCTTGACGACGGGAGGGCCACCGTCGAGTCGGAGTTTCCACCCCTGCCGCTGCTCGCGGGAGCGTGGGTAGGGGCGGTGCCAGCAGCCGGAAGAGAGCATCTTGGTGGGCGCCATCCCGATCCCGGTGTCGCCAGGTCGAGCTTCGGGGGCTGCGACGCTGGTGCCCGTGGAGGCGGCGGCGGCGGCGCGGGAGCTAGGGTTTCCGCCCGTGCGATGTGGAGACGAGGAAGCTGGGAGTTGGGCTGATGGGCCTGCGGGGGTGTGTCGGCCCACCGGGGGGGGAGGCCCAGTCCAGTGCGGGTGTGGTGGAGTCAGTTCGGTGGATGGTCGCCACGTGGAGTCCGAGGGGGATCCTGCGGCGGTGGTGCTCGCATAGAGGACAAGCCCCTACTTAACTGGAGGTGGCTGCCCAAAGGAACCCTAGATCGGGATTTAGGGTTTCCAGCCACCATCCGTGACCTGAAGAGAAACAGAGCGAGGCTAAGGTCTTTCTCGATTCACTTGCTGTTGGGGGCGTCCGCGGCTGGTGGCGATGGACCGCGACCGGCGGGGAGAGGGCTACAGAGGCCGGCGCGGCTTCGATGGCTCCGGCAATGGGGGCGGCGGTGGCAGGGGCCGCTACCATGGAGAGGACCTGAGGAGCCAGCTCGAGAGGGAAAGAGTGGAGCGGGAGCGTGAAGATCAATTTCGCCAGCAACTGCTCCGGCGAAGGGAGCCGGAGCGGATCCCGGATGACAGACGTGACCGCTCGATGGAAAGAAGGAGCCGGTCGCCGCCGCGGTTTGGTCCTACGGGTAGGGACCCGCCGCGGGCGAGCGGCATCAAGAGGCCTAGGTTTTACCTCCAGGGAAGGGCCCTGCGCAGGGTGTGCCTCCGGCGGGGGGGGGCCCGCCGGCGGCGGAGACGACTCAGGCGACGTGCTACAACTGCGGAGAACAAGGACACATGCAAGCTGCCTGCCAAGGGGAGGCCTTTTGCCTAATCTGTAAGATCAAAGGCCATCCGACGGCAGTGTGCCCAACCAAGAACCCGAAACCAACTTGGGCAGGCTTTGGGCAGGAAGGGAGAGGTTTCTTTTTCATTGAAGCTGTGGAAGAAGAACCGGAGAAGAACTCGTCAAATGCAGCTTTGGTGGTGGTGGACACGCGTGACATGGGTGAGATCTCTGAGATACTGCTTGCAGAAGAGTTCAGGGACCTTGTTGAGGACAAGTGGGATTGGAAGGTGAAAAGCTGGCAGCAAACAAGTTCTCGGCGGTGTTCCCGTCAAAAGAGACGCTGAGGATGGCAGTTCGCGGGGGTGGGCTTGCTCTGCCCACCTCGGGTTCAAGGCAGCGGTCACTGAACCAGAGCTGGAACCGCAGGTGTTCGAGATGTTGGAGGAGGTGGTGGTGCTTCTGCACGATGTCCCAAACCACTCCGGGATGCCCGGATTTTGCTGGGGAGCACGCTGGAGATCGGCCGGCCGCTCGCCGTGGAAGAGGAAGCGCTTGCAATCAAAGATGCCCCCATCCGTATGCGGTTTGGGTGCCGCGTACCTGTGGTGGTGAAACCATTCATTGTGCTGTTTGTCAACCTCAAAGGGTTCAAGATTAAGCTGGAGGTCGAAAGGTTGGGCAAGGAGCCGGATGGGCCGCCTCCTCCCCCACCGCCCAAGGATCGCAGGGATGATGACAACGACAAGGACAAGGGGAGGACGATATGGGCCTATCGTCTGATGGCGAAGAAGAGAGGAGAGGTGCTGGAAGAAGAATAAGTCGGGTGGTGATAAGAGTGCCCCCTCGGGCAGGCCAGGGCTCGGGGGCAAGCATCGCTCCCTGGGCGGGCCACAGGTGGGCGCGGGCGTGCAGTTAGACCCGGTGGTGGCGTCTGCTTCGGTCGTGGTGGGTGCCTCGCCGTCGAAGCTGTCCATTCAGTCTGCTGCTTCCTCGGTGCCTTTCAGTGATCAGCCACCGATGTCCCCGGCGCCTACCTTGGAGGTGTCCTCTGCCGAGTGTGGCTCTGCAGTCTCAGCTCTTCATCACTCCTGAGAAGGCTGCGGAGTTTGCTGACAACCGTGAAAGGGAGAAAAGAAGCAAGAGCAACTATGACCGCCCATCCCGGGTGCGGTTTCCTGAAGGGGAGGGGCAGCTGGACTTTCTGATCAGTCCTTCGTGGCGACGCGTGCGCTGGAGGAGAAAGAGGCAGAGGGGCGGCCGCTCGACGAATCCATGCGGCGCTTTCGGCTCCAGTGCTCCGTGGCCCACGTTCCAAGGCGGTCCCTGCTGAGCCGAAGAAGAAGAGTGTCGTGGCAAAGGGGAGACGGACGGGTCGATGTTGGACAGGGCGATCAAGCGTACTGCGGACAAGAACAAAACAGGTACACCATCTATTTCCAATTTTGCCATTCTGCAAGATACTCCTGCTGTTTCGCTTCTAGAGGTAGCTAGGGATAGCTGCGTTCTGTTTGATCCGACAGGGGGTGTGGCAGCAGAGGTGGTCTCGATGATCCAGGCTAGGGAGTTGGCTCAAGCTGAGCTAGCTCTGGCTGCAGTAAAGGTAGCGGCAGAAGCCGATGCTAAAAAGAAGCAGGAAGAAGCACAACAAAAGGAGGTGGCGAAACCTCATGGGGAGGTTGAGCCGGAGCCAGAGGTCAGTTTAGCTGCTCCTGGGTCAGGAGGGCCTGACCTAGGAACTGCTTGTATCCCATCACCGAAGGGCTCTGGAGGGAAGATCAAGAAGACTCGCAAGCGTGTGGTTCGACCGGTGGCACCGTCGAGTCAACGCCCGCTAACCCGCCAAGCACGGGCTCAAGGAGGGGTGTTTAATGCGGATGCTATTCTGGAATATCAGAGGGTTCGGCGTGCGGGGACGTCGTACTCTTCTCAAAGATTATCTCCGCAAGCACCACATTGATGTCGTGTTCCTGCTTGAAACGGTCAAACAGGACTTTACAGATGCAGAATTACAGAGTCTAGAGGTGGGGGAGAGGTTCTTTTGGAGCTGGCTTCCGGCGGTTGGCCATTCTGGCGGCATCTTGATGGGCCTTAGGGACAGCTGTTTGAAGTTGGCAGACTCAGTTTGGGACAGTTTTTCATCAGTGTGGAGGCTATCCACAGAGCGTCGGGGCTGCAGCTAGAGATCATGGGGATCTATGGGCCGGCGACCATTCGCGATCGGTTGCATTCCTGGAGGAGCTCTCCGGAAAGATTGCTGCTTGCTCTCGCCCCATTGTTATGGGAGGGGATTTCAATCTCATTAGATCAGCGGAGGATAAAAATAATGATAGGGTCAACTGGGCTCGGGTTGAGCTTTTCAATGAGAACATCGCGTCGTGGGCTTTGCAGGAAATACCACGCATCGGGGCGCGGTATACCTGGACGAATAAGCGTCTTAATCCTGTGAGATGTGTATTGGATAGGGTGTTTCTGTCCCCAGAACTTGAAGCAAGGTTCCCTTTGTGCACTCTGGTGGCTGAAACAAGTCTTGGCTCAGATCACACGCCGTTGATCTTTGACTCGGGAGAGGGAGCCTTAGTTCGCAGCAACAGATTTTTCTTCGAATCGGGTTGGTTCGAGGTAGAGGGTTTTGCGCACTTATTAGGGAATAAGTGGGCAGAACTGGCCAACCAGGCTGGTGGCCGTGATATTGTGGACTGGTGGAAGTTCATGAGCTCCCGACTTAGGCAGTTCCTCAGGGGGTGGAGCCGCAACCTTGGTCGTGACTCCAAGCGACAAAAAGATCTTCTGTTGTCCCAAATAAAGGAGTTAGATGACAAGCAGATGTGGATGGGCTGGTAGAGGATGATTGGGCGTTCCGATACCATTTAGAGGAGCGTCTCCTTCAGCTGATCAAGGTAGAGGAGGATACTGGCGCCAAAGAGGACGCATCAAGTGGGCATTGCGTGGGGACGCAAATACTGCCTATTTTCATGCGATCGCCAATGGTAAAAGAAGAAGGTGCCATATTGCCTCTCTATGACCCCTTGCGGTCCACTGACGGCAAAGTTGGATATTCAGAAACATGTTTATGACTTCTACCGGGCTCTCATGGGTGCCTCGGCTCCACGGAGGTGCGGGTTGGCTCTGAACACCTGGGCGGCTGACAAGAGAGTGTCGGATGACGAGAACACCAAGATTGCGCTGACGTATTCGGAGGAGGAGTTACAAGTGCTGGTGGACTCTATGAAAACGGATACGGCACCCGGACCGGATGGGTTCCCGGTCCTGTTCTTTAAACGATGTTGGGGACTCGTTAAGAACGGGGTGCTCCACATTCTTAATGACTTCATCCTGGGTCGGATTGACATTTCGAGATTGAACTTTGGGGTCTCTCTCTTATTCCCAAAGTCCAGGGAGCTGAGTGCATTTCTCAGTTCAGACCGATTGCCTTGATTAACGTCATCTTCAAAATAATCTCCAAGGCTTTTGCGGTCAGGCTCGACCCGATTGCTAATAGGATCATCAGCGTCAACCAGACAGCCTTCATTAAAGGGAGATTTATCCTGGATGGGGCCTTGGCTTTGCAGGAAATTGTCCACGAACTCAAGCACAAGAAGCTAGGGGGCATCTTGTTGAAGCTTGATTTCGAGAAGGCATATGACAGGGTAAACTGGGATTTTATTTCGGAAGTTCTGCTGAGGAAAGGTTTCGACGCTGGCTTTGTTCATAGGATTGCCCAGCTGGTCAGGGGTGGCCAGACAGCGATTCGATCAACGGGGAAATTGGTCCTTTTTTCGCCAATAAAAGAGGGGTGCGCCAGGGGGACCCCCTCTCTCCTTGCTTTTGATTTCGTAGCTGAGGGGCTCTCAGCTATCCTTTCGGCGGCGGCTAGGGCAGGGCACATCCAAGGGGTTGTGCCGCATCTCATCCCAGGGGGGATTACCCACCTTCAGTACGCTGATGATACTCTCATCATGATCCAGAATAATGACAAGGCGATTGCTAATCTCAAGTTCTTACTGATGTGTTTTGAGGAGATGTCAGGCCTAAAGATTAATTATCACAAGAGCGAGGTGATTGTCATGGGGTCTCCTTCGGCGGAGAGACAAAGAGTGGCTGATATGCTCAATTGTAGGCTGGGTCAGTTTCCCTTTGTGTATTTGGGGCTGCCAATCTCAGACAGAAAGTTGACGGTGGATCAGTGGAACTTTTTGGTCCTAAGGTTGGCGGGTAGGGTGGAGCCATGGGTTGGTAAATTTCTGTCTTCGGGAGGGAGGCTGATCTTATCCAACTCATGCTTGGCCAGCTTAGTTTCGTTTGCTATGGGGCTCTTCCTCTTCAGGAGGCGTGCATAAAAAGTTTGATTCTCATCGTGCTAAATTTTTCTGGGAAGGAGCGGGTAATAAACGGAAGTACCATCTTGTGAATTGGCCGGCGGTTGTCGACCAAAGGATTGTGGTGGGCTGGGGCTCACCAATTCTAAACACATGAACAAAGCCTTAATGCTTAAGTGGATCTGGAAGCTGTATAGAATGATAACTCCATTTGGGCCCAACTTATTCGGGCTAAGTACCTCCCTCATGACGACATTTTGCGGCTCCCATGGGGGTGGGATCGCCTTTTTGGAGAAGCCTTAACAAGATCAAACATCTGTTCAAGGTGGGAGCCAAGCACTCGGTGCGGAATGGCAAGAGAACTCTGTTCTGGTTGGATGCGTGGCATGAGGAGGGCATTCTGATGGATCGCTTCCCTCTCATCTATGCGATATGCTCAAATCAGCAGGCTTCGGTTGCTGAGGCGGTCTCTCGGCCGTTTGGCCTTCGTAGAACTCTTGATCAGAATGCAGCGGCCCAGTGGGGGGAACTTCAGCTTCTTATCAATCAAACGGTTCTTAGGGAAGGGTTGGATGTGGTGTCTTGGTCCCTTGAGGAGTCAGGGTGTTTTCGGTTTCATCTATGTACAGGAAGCTGGCGCAGGGCACAACGATCAATCATTTTGAGGATGCTTGGAGGGCCAAGCTTCCCCTGAAAATTAAGATCTTTTCTTGGCAGTTGATGTTAGACAGGCTTCCTTCTGGTCTGCAGCTCAAAACTAGACACGGTCCTTCAGACGGGAACTGCCCCTTGTGTGGTGTCGGGGAGGACGCGACCACATCTTCTTTAGTTGTTCCTTAGCTAAATTTGCTTGGAGTGTCCTTAGGGAGGTGCTTGGCTGTGCTTGGTGCCCTGCAAACTTTGCCCAGTTCTATGCGATTTTGGATGGTCTGTCGGGTCAGCACCGTAGGGTGGTGTGGACTTTGTTTGTTGCCCAATCTTGGGCACTTTGGGGGATTCGTAACAAGCTAGCTATTGAGAGGAAAGTTCTTAATCACCCGGCTGACTATATTTTCAAATGTATCATTTTCTTGCAGCTTTGGTCCTTGACAGCCAAGAAGGGGGACAAGCCAAGCCTAAGAAGGCTGGAGGGAGACTTAAGGAGGTTGTATACACTCAATCGACCTCCCCCTAGAAGCCCGACTAGTTTCATCCTGGGGTGGTGGCGTTGGCATTGGCAGGCTTCATGTGCGGGACCTGGAGTAGCTGCTGATGTGTAGTGTTGGCTGGGCGCCTTCGGTGCTGTTTTTTCTTGTCATGTTGAACTTTGGTCTCTTGTTTTTCTTGTTGGGCTAAGCTGTATGCCGCAGCATGTAATAACCTTGTGTGAACCTTGCTGGCCTTATTAATTTAAGGTTGGGCTGTGTGCCTTTATTCTAAAAAAAAAACTAACATGCCTTTCCTTTCTCTTCCCTGTTACTCGATCCCAGAAGCCTTAGTTAAGGCCAAGGAATGGTTGGTGGACCTCATTGGTATTCAACTACTCTACTGCTCTAGCTCTATTTGTTATTTTTACTTTTTTTTAGTAGTACTTCGTCATATATATGTTCATCAATTGTACTTGTGCTCATCTTCTTGTAGATCTGATTAGGATCTTCACAATAGAAATTGATAAACTTACATGATCTTCAGATAGAAGTGTGGAAGCTGGTAAGCCACGTCAAGGGGATCCGGTTCGATCAGCATGTAGCAAAGGTAACTTCCACTCTCCTTTAATCCACTAAACCTTTAGCTTTGGCCACATTTCAAAAAGCATGTAGTTTCCTGCCGTTTCCAAATAAAAACATTTGGTTTATGCAATAAGGGATCTCTACTGGCTGTAAATTGTTTCTGAAATACCTGCGGGCTACGCGTGCATAATAATATGGAGGGCCAATGCGGAGCTTAAGTGCAGATTTTTTTTGTCTGACTTGTGGCGCACCGGAAAATTCGCTTTGGGGATGGCCAAAATGTTCCCATTTGCAAGTTTTGCCGCATTCACCCCAAGACGGTACAACATCTTTGCCAGGAATGCTCCTGCACCAAGGCCGTGAGGGACGCGGTGCTTACGACAAATGATCTGCCGACCCCTTCCATTGCATCCACGACGGACCGAGACTTGGTAATCCACTACATTGCAAACTTCCCGAAGGACAAGAAGAGAACTGCGAGCGGGGTCATCACCTACATAATTTGGTGTGATTGGAAGGAGCGCAACAGGAGAGTTTTCTCAAACATGGCCATGAATATTGGAGAGGTAGTGTGTTTGGTGAGAGATGAGATCGAGACGAAGGCTTATGCCTTCACAGATGACCCTGGAGACCGCGGCGTGTAGCTTACCACTTACCTGTTTTTGTCTTTTTTAGGCCTGCATGGCCCCTTTTCCTCTTCCTGATGAACTCTTGTAAAAAAACCTTGCTTCCTATCTAATCCAATGGAAGTGCGCCTGCCTTAAGCCTCCAAAAAAAATCGATCCATACTTTAACTCTGTAGCTTATTTCCCTGCAAAATTGAAACGAACTAACTCAAGTAATGATGATGCTTCTATCATGCTTCGTATTATGTTTCTTGCAACTTGTTCTTTGCTTTTACCATCTTGTTTTTTTTTTCAAGAACATACAAAGGATGCATGTCATGACATTAAGAGAGAAAAAGTGTTACAATGTTTTGATACACTGCAACACACGCACACTGCTGTATGCAACAGCCAGCCAGCACAAAGAACTACTCCTCACCTATACCCACAGCTACTCTAGCCTGCATCCACAAGTCGCGAACTCCTTCTGAATCAATCTAACTATTACATCGTTGCTAGCCTGCTTCCTCTCGAAATTCCTGTCGTTTCTCTCAAGCCACAAGCGTCGACAGTAGGCAATGGCAAGCGTGGTTAACTCTCTCCTTCTTTGCTTCGGCCGGCAAGAGCCCAGCGAGCTCCACCGGTCCCTCAAATTGCTCGTTGCCGCAGGCGTGAACGCGCCCAGCCCTTGGCCGAGAGGATATCGAACCAAATCGAGCGCGCCGTCGGGCATTGCACCAGCAGATGCTCCATGGTCTCCGGTAGCTGATCACACAGCAGGCAAACTGAAGGACCTGGGAGTCCCTTTCTGCTAAGCCTGTCGCCTGACCAGCATCTGTTACCATCTTGTTGTTGTTATTTGCTTCTTTTAATACATTCTCCTGCACCAAGTATCATTTGGTTACTGCGCCTGTTGTTTGCCCTTCTTTGCAGAAAGTTACATGATCTACATCTGACAATTGTTTCTTAGTTACTTCACATTTACATCCATGCTTGGTGTGCAGTGTAATTTAGAACTGCATCCCCCCGTACAGTACAGCAGCCTCAACATGTTTGATGTTGTTCTTTGCACGCGAAAAAAAATGGAGCCCGGGCTACATGCTACCATTTCTCACGTTTGAACTTGTTGCAGGCGCTTCTGACCCGCAAACTAGTTTATGTACCGTCCCAAGGCTGGCTGGAAAACGTCGCGGCAAAATATTGACCGATCTTAGTAAGTTAGTTGTACACCCTCAATTGTGTGAACAGTACTAACCTTTGTCTACACACACTTAATCCCTTAGGTCATTTGTTAGATATCACTAAAATGTACAAGACAAGTGGTTATATTTTTCATTGATATCTACTCTGCCTGCGTTTTGTATATATTGTTGTCAATAATATATGTTCTCTTTCTTTGAAGAACTGAAATAATCTCTCATTTTGCAATGGCAGTGATATTAAGAGAGGCAAAGGAATGGATATTGTATCTTACTGGTAAGCTAGGCTTGACTCATGCAATCTTTCATTTGCATTTTTTGGTTCATATACATGCATGTACTGATGTACCACTGTGCCGTTTTTTATTAATGTTTGGTGGCGTTTTACTATAGCAACTGATGAGCATATGTATCTACAGAGGAGTGTCTGGAAGCCTGGCCGGACGGAAGTAACCAGTATCTACTTCAATATTCGAGTAAACCAGGTAACTTCACTCTTTCATCCACCGGCTGTCTTGTCTCAAAAACTTACGTTTAGTCACTTGTAATTGTTTCCCCCGTTCTATCTGAGATCCTTACTGGGTGCTGAAATTTGAAGCCTTGACGTCCGTATCTGGATAATGTTTCTCTTGTCGACCATTCACCCGTGTTAGGAATAATTTAGTGTCATATTTAGGCTAAGTGAGCAGTTAGGATTGTGTTAGTAATAACTGCCAGCAGTTGCTTTTTATTCCAGCGTTGTCCAAACGCAAACCCCGAACGGGTACCACGCCCCTTCGGAAGGGACACAACTTGTAAACCGACATTGTAAGCGCCTGTTCGGACACTATATAAGGCCTGAACAGTACATCAATAAATTCATTCATTCGCTCCACTCTCTCTGGCTTTTCACACGTTATCATGCACGCGCCTCTGCCAAAGCTATAGGCTACAATAGAAGAGACAGAGAAAGAGAAAGGTGAGTGAACTCTCGGAATTCGCTTTTTCCTTCGCTCGGTTTGTGGCCAGGGAACACCGTCGCTCCGGCTATCCTCGCCGGACTTTCTCCCTCGCTGCCGCTCGTCGCTGGAACGGTGGCCTCTGCCGCCGCTACCGCGTCAACCGCTGGGTACCCCGATGCAGTGTACGAAGACGAGGCCTCAGCCTCCGCAACCGCCTCCGCGGCAACCGCTGGGCGCCCCAGCACCACAACCGCCATGGCAACCGCTGGATGCAGCACCACCGCGCCCCTGGAGCACCAGGGCCAAGCACCAGGGATGCTGTCCGCCGGGAACAAACCCCGGTGGCCGCTGCAGAACCGGCCGTCGTCGCCGAGCCGGAGGTCGCCGCGCCGGAAGTCGCGGGGTCGACGCAGTGTATGAAGACGAGGCCTCAGCCTCAAATGTCAGCGCGGACGCCGACGAACTGATTCCGGTGCCGCCGGAGTTCACCGTTCCACCCATGGAGTGGCTGCTGGGCGGACCAAGCGCCGGTTGGCTCGTCGACGACCCCGAACGCGACTTCAGCGACGACGACCTCGCGGCACCACCCCCACCTCCGCCGATATACTACTATCTGCGCCACGGCTTTTGACCGTGCCTCCCGTCCCCGACGCCATCCGATGAGGAGATGCAGCACTTCTATGAACCAGTGCCGGAGTTCTCCTCGTCGTCGGCTGCAACTCTCGTGGACGCACACCCTCCACTGGTGAAGAAGGAGGAGGTAGTCGCCGCGGCTCCCGCACGCGCCCCTCGGGCTCTCCCCGACCTCAAGCTCCCCACACCGGTGATGGAGGAGGAGAAGAACGAAGATGAGGCACCGTCCCTCGCACTCCCAACGCCCTAGCCGGAAGCCCGTGTGCTCCTCCGCCGCCTCGCATCGACCATGGCGGCCCGCCCAACTGGCATCCACGCGGGCACTTGGGCACTAGAGGCGCTCGGCCTCACCGGCGCCGTGGAGTTCCACCTCGACGAGGCCACCACCAGCCGCCCCTCTTCTTCCATGGAGGGGGCCAGCCGCTGCTGATTGCACTGCCCGTGGGCACCGTAGGGGAGCGGTGGTAGGAGGAGACACTCAGTTCACTTTGGATTCGTTATCCACTCCCCACGATCCCCTTTTGACCTGCTGGTCCAAGGCTCCAAGCGGTGCTGACACAGGCTTGTGGGCCAAAGGCCTTACGTGCCATGCTACTCCCTCTGTTCCATGTCTAGATACATCCACATGGGGTGGATATCAAGTCAATTAAATTAGAACGGAGGGAGTAGTATTGAATACTCTAAATAACATGTTGTTTAATTAGGCGTTTTAGCAGTAGTCCGTGATTTCTAGGAAGCTGCAGATCTGCCACTGTATCTGTATTCGTGTGCAGTACTTAGGAACCTCAGTTCGTCCTTTGTTTAGTTTGACAATGTATTGCACTGTAAATTTATATTCTAGACCTCATGTCTACTCGAATATGAAATATGACATGTTATTTATATATTTGCATGTAGCATATTCTAACATGTCCATTCGGTACAACAATTTCATTTTATTTTTTGCATTTGAAATATAATTTCATGCAAAGTTCTCATTACTAAAATATGAGATAAAAGTATGTGACTATCTCGAATCATATTTGCGAATCACAAGGTGATGACATCTACTGTACAAATACAGATTATCGATTACTGTGAGTATATTCATTTGTCATTACGATGAATGATTATCTCCAAAGTGCTCTTCCAAATATCTTGATGTCAAAGTATAACACAAGGTACTAGATAGGCGTCTACTGACATCCGTCGGACTATGCTTCCTAGTACTGAGAGATGTACTCCATAAAATGGAGATTATCTACAATGTGTTAACTTGAAATTCGAAGATCTACACATTTTGGTTTTAAAGCATCAGCTTAAAATTGTTCCTCTAGAACAAAATTGTTGTTTACCAAAATAATTTTACTATCAAGTAAAATTAATAAAATGCATGATCATACATGCAGGAAAAATGGCTGGCATCAATAACAAAGAATTCGAAGAACTACAACTTGATGGAAGTAACTATCTATCATAGGCCATGGATATGAAAATAAATTTGACTGGACGTAGCCTTGGCCCTTGCATTGTCACACCCCCTGAAAATGCTCCAGAAATACCACAAGTGGTAAAGTATGTGGCATTGCATTTCATAAGGCACCACCTCCATCCCGATTTAAAAACTGAATATTTAATGGAGGAGGACCCACTAGCCTTATGGAACTCCCTCAAGGGCCATACAAATCTGACTGCAAAAAGAGGTCAGGCAACCAACACCAGCTATTACCTAACTATATTAAGAACAACTCGATTTGAGCCTCCGCAGAGCTCCACCGCAGCGGGCACTGTTTTACTGTGCCGCTACAGTGTAACAGTGCCCGCTGCGATCTACACCGTCCGTCGCGGATCCGACGGATCGGACGGTTCGTGTGACCTTTTTGCAAAAAAAAACCCGTGTTCCTCCAGATTTACGTCCCCGTCCTGACCACTTCCCCATCCCATCTCCTCTCTTTCCTCCCGCGGTGGACTCGCTCCCCGCTCGCCTTCGCCGTCGCCGGCCGATTCCGGCGTGCTCCGGCCATCTACGCCGCCGTCCTGTGCCGCAGTCCACGCGCCGGTCGACGCTCCGCCTTATCCTCCACTTCGATTTGCTTTTCCCCTCCTGCCGTGCCCGCACGCGACCCAAACCTAGGCTAGGGTTCGGTGACGGCGCCCTGCTTCTCTCGGGCCGCGCTGCCGCACCGAATTCGCCTCCTCCAGCTTCGGCCGGATAGACGGCGAGCACCTCCGCCGCTATGGCGTCCCTCTCATCCTCTTTATTCTCCCCGAGATCGATCCGCCGCCCACTCCTCTGCGTCGTCCCTCCGAGCAGCAGCCGTATGCGCTGGAGATAGCGCATGCACTGGAGATAGAGGACGTCACCCCCTACTGCGTGCCGCCTCCCTGTGACCTTCGCTTGCAACGACGAAGAGATGGCGGTCGCCTCCCCCGATCTGCTGCTGCTCACCACGACCAGCACCCTGGCCTGCTCCGTCCCATTTCTGCAGCGTACAAGAAGGTATGGTCGATGGCTTCCCCTATGAAGTACCAGAATAATACAAGAACATGTCCCTTCTTAAACTCCCTGATCGCATGACAGTTTCATCTCGATTACCATTCTTAAACTCCCTGTTGCTATGCTTGGCTTACAATTCTGGTCATTGGGTACTTGCTATATACTGCATTTTTTACTTGCATTCAGTAGTATTCAGATATGTGTGGTTGCTATAGTAAACCATCAGAATGTTCATATGAGAATCATTAACGTTCTTGCTTGATTTCTTGCAGTACTATCAAGTTTAGATGCATTAGATGGCCATTTGATGAAATATCAGTACTACAAATGCTATCTGATGAAAAGGTGAAATATTTAATGGTGCGAGAGGTTCTTACACTCCTGTAGTGTTTAGTGGTGCTGCCTGCTTGCAATGTACTGCGTTTTTACTTGCTTGGAGTAGTATTCAGATTGCAGATTCAGCATCAATTAAGTTACTGCTTTGTTGATTGAATTTACGTTAAATTACTGCTTGCTTGTGCGCTCTGTATTCATTCTATGCAGCTAGCAGAGATTTCCTGTAGCAACTGCTTGCTGTACAAACATTGCTACTGTAACTTCTTGGATTAATTTGACTGAAAAAAAAATGGTTTGTTTGCTTGCACATATGTGCTCCGAATAGATTTTGCTTGCCTATTCCACTACTCCTATTTGTTTCTTGCTTTAAAAAATAAGTAAATAAGTAAATCACAATAGTAGTCTTCCCTTTGTAATTTTATTATTCATAAAAAGTGAAGCAATTCCTTTTTTACCTCATGTAGGCTGATGCAATCATTGTCAACAACACTGTCAGTTTAGCCGTTGTCATTATACAAGCAATGGGCTCATGTGCTTGCCGCTTGCTGCTTGCTAGCTACTTGGTGCTACAGGTAAAACTGTTACAGTGCCCGCTGCTTTTGGATTGTTGCAGCTAAGTACATAAAATGAATTTTAGCCTATCATTTATGTTTACATTTCCTTTTCTTGCAGATGTTACCTACTCAATAAAGTGCAAAAGAGCAAAAGGTACCATTTAAATAGCTACTTAGAGTACAAGGTTGCGATTGTTTCTCCGCATGATATTCTCTGTCTTTAGCAACTATATTGCATGATTTTAGGTGATGTATATGAACATTGTCGAGTTTCTTATCGGACACATACTCTGATATGCTTTAAGGCCGCTGATCATTTTCTGCCCAAGGCACACAAGATGACTCTTATTTTAGTTAGGATATCTCATGCTCTCAGGCCACTGATCACTTACTCTAAGATGCTTTCAGATCACTAATCACTTTCCCGTTGTATTGGTCATTTAGGACATTTTGCTCCAGGAATCGTTTCTGAAGTCAAACATAGAGAAATGCTGCATCTATAGCAGAGAATGGGTAGGATGTCAGGATGATTTACTGGTATTCCATTAGTTCTGATAGCAAAGGCCAGCAAGAAACTGAACCAGTAACTGATTTTGGAAGAAGTAATTTTTGTACTATAATTCCGAAGTAGTTCGGTAATTTTTATCAAGCCGGCCCCCTTTTAAGGCCATTTATTTTGCAAATGAATACTACATGCATGCATTTTTTATATTTACTCAGGAAATCGTAGCACTTACTTCAACATATTCATATAGGAAATTTTGTTCGATGTTTGCAAAGTTTAATTTGTTTTTGGTTCTTACAACTTCTCATGTTTGAAAATGTGGTACCTTAGTTCACAGATTACTTGCTTAATTGCATGGGTTTGTTCTCACTGCAAGTCACATCAGCTACAACGCTCGATCTCACTAAAAATATACCATCCGCCTTAAACATGGAAACAACCCGACAACAAAATTTCATTTTCAATTATGCTTTGTATTACATATATCATTACAATTAAATACATATTGTTATTGTATACAGATTTGCTCCCAACATAATTTAACTTATACCGAGTATATCAATACTTTTTCTCACTAAAGGCGCGGCGTGACGACGCGCCCAATTTACCTAGTATAAGTTAGACACAGACCTGAAGCACACACACAATGACACGACCACCAAAACGTTTTGAAGTTCAAAATTCAGACCATACGGAGCAGTTTGTATATACTCTACCAGACCAAGCTAAGTGACAACACCTGGTTGACAAGCCGGTGTCAGATGAAGAACATGTTGTCCTGAAGATCCACGTGCAGCTTCGGGAAGTTCCCGAAGTCAGAACCGCCCGTGGAGGAAGCCGAGGACGACGTACTGCGCGCCTGGGGCTGGGTCGCCATCATCGCCTCGTAGTACTGCCTGCCGCGGTACGCCGCCAGGTCAGCATAGTAGACGGGCGGCGCCAGCGACACCGGCTTGGTGCAGCGCGCGAAGAGGAAGCAGAGGTTGTACACCATCTTCTGCAGGGCATCCGAGCTGAAGCCGTGCTCGTCCAGAAGGCTGTAGTAGTGCGTGGGCCGGCTCGTCCCGATCAGCCCACTGTGGCTGCACAGGTAGAAGTCGTAGGCTGAAGGGTCGATCACACCGGTGTCCACCACCGTGCCGGGGAGAATGTTGCCGTTCTTCAGCTGCTTCTCGTTCCCGTCCTTGGGGAACAGCCGTGTATGGTGCCGCTTCTTGGCCACGATCACGGTGATCGTCGGCGAGTACCCGTTTACCTTGATCCCCTTCTCCATGTCAGCAAGCTCCTCGTTAAGTACCATCTCGAACTGCCCATCACTCACGCCATCACGGAAGTAAATGATCTTCTGAGGCTTGATGCCGTTCTTCTTCTCAAAGACACTGATGAGCTCTTGGCAAATCTCACCGAGGTGCTTGATCACCTCGCAGCGGTGTGGCTGGGCACGGATTCTAGGCACATACTTGCTGGCCGCGCGATCAATGGACGCAACTACGGCTGCTATCGACGGACTTTCCACATTGCCGGCTCCCGGGTGGTTCACATCCGCACCGATGAACATGAAAGGCGCACCAGTGTCCAGTGGAAGCCGGTCGTAGAGCTGGATGTTGCTGCCCCCGAGCTTGCTGTTGATCTTGAGAGCAAGATTTGACATGTACTGGTCCTGGCCCTGGGGTTTGTTTGCGACAGTGCTCAGGAAACACTGGGTTTGTATCCCCAGTTGTGTCTCACAGATCAGCTTCAGTGTCTTGTAGCCAGGATGCTGGTCAGACATCGGGCAGAAGAGGAGCTGCAGCTTCTGGTTCTTCTTCACTGCAGCCTGCTTCGCATTGTTGAGCTCCTCATACAGTTTGCCTGGATCCGATAGCACTGACATTGCTGACATATGCACAAAACATGGTTCCTTGGACATCCGAATGCCAACGTCACAACACTTCCTGGCAATATAATCAATAAACATGTTACCATCAAGTAGCTGCCAGGGCTGAGATTCCCGGACGGAGATTGCCGGGCACTGAAGTCAACAATGCCCCAACACTTGAGTTCTTTGCCGTCTACCAATTTCTTCTTCACAAGGTTCCACTGACAGTTCTGATCAACGTTGAATTTGTTGGGTTGACCATTTGTGGTGCCACCGATTTTCAGGGTGGGAGGAGGAAGGACCCTACCAGTGACTTCCATCATCTCTACATCCAAGGAAATCCCAAACTGTTGAGCTATTTCTCCCCTGCAAATAAAATGACGATTAGTACCTGATAACAAACATCAGTTCTTTTGTACATAAGACCATTCCTTTTTTTATAGACAAAAGATAAAGATCCGTTCTCAAGTGCCTTCTACACAAATAGCATGACAGAAAATGACTAAATATCAAGAACACAAAACAGACAAGAAGAAGAGTTGACAAACATAATAATGACGTGATTACAGCCTACTGTCTTTTTCACGAACATATTAACTTGTGTACTGTTGTAGAGATATTAAAAAGAGGAGAGCACTAAATCTACTTTCATAGTACCAGTTAAACAATGCAACAGGTTTAGTAACTAAAGGATGGCCAAAAATTTGTGGACAGCAGAAAGGGGTTCAAACTCAAACAGTTACCTGCAAGGCCCATCTCTAGCTCTCACTGCGTCCATAATCTTCTGCTTCCGAACACCTGGTTTAATTAAAGCCATCTCTCTCAGTTTTTTATCCGTTTCCTTACTCAAATCTGCCTTGGGATACCTCTGCCCTTCAAGAAGGATACAAAGCTCAATGGGCACATAATTTGGTTTGTCTTTGCTCTTGCTCAAATCCAAGCATGGAAGCATCTGATACTCAATCACCTTGCCATACTGCTGAGCAAAATAGTCAACAAGCCTCTTCGTCTGCCCTGATTCCGAATCTAAAAAGGTTATCTGGCTGGCAGGCAAATCAGTCAAGCCTTGAATAGTGTATTTCTGGTTAGTCTTCCGGTGGCTCACAGTAACACGTTGGCCTTTGAGCTCATACACCAAATTACCCACTTGAGTCTTGTTTAGTGCTGTCCTGTAGTCAAGAGGCCTTATGAACTGCTTGACATGATCCAGGACACTTCCAGCTTTGCGAAATGGCATAACTGAATAGTCGACACATAAGACCAGCCCTTTCTGAGTGTGTTTAAGGGTCTGCTGGGTTCCTGACAAAGCCACAACACCCCGCCCGACTTCGTAACTGCTCTCCGGTGAGTAAAAACCCTTACCAAGTATTATCTTGCGCCAGCAAAGCCTCGCGCACAACGACATCAAGACCCTGTAAGACCTCCCTAGGCACAGGCAGCTCTGAGAGTTGGCTTAAAGGAAGCTGCTTCTTGAACTCTACTGATACAATGTAGGTCTTAGAACGAACTCTGACACGGAATAAACCTTCTGGCAGTTCAGCAGAAGTAAATAGATTTCTTTTTCCATCATAAGCAACAGCTGATGAAAGCCGCCGAAAGCTGTCATCCTTGAAAAGCTCAGCCTTTGCAGAAAGAAAATCTGCATTGGAGAGCTCCTTGCCTGAAGCCTTTGCAGATGCTGGATCAAACTTGATATCTATGTCATAGTGAAAAATGGTGGACACCTTCTGGTAGTTGACTATGAAGTGGTTTACCAAAAGTTTGACCTTGGACTGAAATAATGATCCTCCAGCATCAGGCCTTAGCATTGGCACCCTTGTGCCACTTGGAGACACAGCAACTGGTGGAGCTAATGGTTGCAATTTTACCACTTCTTTCGAGGTAATGCGTTCTAGCGTAAAAAAGAAAGAGCAGTTAGAAACATAAAATGCAAGTTTACACGAGATAAATACTCAACTCATATTTTCCATCCCAATCTATGTTTTCCTACAAAATTTCCCAAATTCGAGTAAATTTAGCATGTGATTCACTTTTATGCAAATTTCGCATGTATAAAAAATGACAATTCTTCAGAACAATGAAGAGTAATTCTTTCCTGCACTGCACTGCAATTCATTTCTGTTGGTCCCCATAACGCAAATAGGTTCTCTAACAACGGCCTTCCTTTTACATTATCTCTCAAAAGCACGACATTAGGAAATTCCATCTACATAAACAAAGGCTACTGCCTAAACAACACACTACTAAGAGATGCAGACAATAGGGCGAAGCGGCTCATTAGAACTTTCTCGATACGTTTCTTGTATAAGGACACAAGAATTAAACGATGTATTGGAGCCTCTCAACCCGCAAGCTGGCAAACAATATAAGGCTCCACTGGTCATAGTTTTCTATTTTTCGCATGTACTCTGTATCCTCTAAAACTATCAGCTCTCATTGTGACAGGGGAATAAAGATTGCAACTGGTTTAAAAGTAGTACTGTAATACATCAAACAAAATTATATGAACCCTAAGCTGAGGGCATATAAACCCTAACAGCGTGTTTGGCTAGATGAGGGAGGGGGAATGGGAGTTTAGTGGTGGGAGTTCGTCACGGGATTAGGCAGGGGAAGTTGAGTTTTCTTCCCATTCCACTGTTTGGTGTGTGCTTGGGGGATGGGTTTAGGCATGGGAATTATGTCCATATATTGATATTGCGCCTAATTAAACGTGATAGCATTGCCATGGTGTAGTCTGGCTTTCTCAATTATACACTTCGTCTCGAGCAAGTTAACATCAACATAGGCGTGAGCTGACATGGTAACGATTGTGCCATCTAACCTAGATATCATGCTGAATTAGCACCAATTGTGCCATGTTTGGATTAGAAAAGGATATCTCAAAACTCGAATTTATGCCACACTAGACAAGGGAAAAACGAGAAAATAATCAATACTGCATCTCATAATTGTGCCATGTTTGGAGAAGGCTTTCATTGGCATACTGCGTGAATAACTGCGTCAATTTAGAGCCATGTCCAGCTGATGGAACTCAAGTACTCAACCTTCAACCTCTCTTCAGATGACATGGTTCAGTTCATGGAATGCTTTTGGAATAAAGAACTGCACACCTGTGCCTTCAACCGCGGAACGCGCATGACGAATAGAGAGCGTTTTTTTCTCAATTCCCTTTCCCCACGCCAATTACCAGGGGACCCAGGGAAGAGATTAGGCCATGTACAGCGCAAGGCGCTTGTACAGGCGCTAGGATAAATATCCTGGAGGTTACGTCCAATTCCCGGCTGAATCCGGTATTGAGACTTGCGTCGACGCTTGTTTTTGTGTCGGGCGCTAGTGCCTTTTTTCTTCCGAGCAAGACTGGATTGACCAGCGATCTTTAGCTAGTAGCGACTGAAATTAGCGCTATGCGTTGTGGTGTCAGGCGCTTAGCCGGAAATTACTTTTTTGGTATTTATTTTTTTGGCACTTAAGCGTCTCTACAAGTGCCTTGCGCTGCACATGCCCTTACGGGGAGTAGACTCTCTTAATTCCCCATCCCTTTCCTTAACTAATTCCCATGCCCACTAACCGAACGGCGGATTTTAAGTCTCGTACCCCAGTAACTCCCATTCCCAGGTTGTAATTCCATCCAACCAAACACGCTGTAAGCTAAGCGAATAAATCTGCAAGGGCGAGCAAAATACAGTTTACCCTCACAAATTGATCGGTCACATATTTTTAGCATGTACCCTGTATCCTCTGAAACTATCAGCTCCCATCGAAACAGGGGAATAAAGATTGCAAATGGATTAAAAGTACTGTACTACTGTAATACAAAAGGTACAAGTACCAAACAAAATTATATGAACCCTAAGCTAAGCGCATAAATCTGCAAGGGCGAACAAAATACAGTTTACTCTCACGAATTAATCGGTCGCATATTTTAGTGGAACCATATCGAGGAAGGATACGTAATTTACCCTCACAAAAAAAAACCTAGATCACTTGATGAACCGTCAACGCCTCGAACATTACCAAGGAAAACAGAGTGTGCTAAGTTAAGCAGGGAAGTAAAACAAGGGATGCGCTTACCGACGGATCCAGACGGCCTCTCCGCCTTCTCTGCCCTAGCCGCGGACGCCTGCGTGGGAGCGGGCGCCGGCGCACTCGCCGCCGGGGCGATATCCCCAGGTCCTCCACCGCGCCCTCTCCCAGGCTGCGCCCACGGGTTCCCGCCACGCCCGCCGGCGGGCGCGTACCCACGTCCACCACCACCTACGCCGACAGGACCACGCCAGCCCGGAGCGCCTCCACCGCGGCCCTCGCCGCCTCCCTGGGGACCAGGGCCCCGCCCGCCGCCGCGAGGAGCGTACCCTCCGCCGCGAGCCGCGTAGCCGCCACCACCGCGCCCGTCTCCGCCCCCAGGAGCGCCGTAGCCTCCGCCGCCTCCTTGCACCCCACGGCCCTGCCCGCCTCCTCCCTGAGGCCCGTAGCCACCGCGCGCCCCGCCACCGCCACGCCCGCCGCCGCGGGCTCTCCCACGGCCGCCTTGATCGTAGTCCATGCCCGCTCCGCCGAACTCAGACGAGGAAACGATCCGTCGATCAAATGTCCTACCGTACGAGGGTTTGGTTTCGATCGAATCTCTGGTGTTCCTTTCCTTTTCTCTTCTTTCGCTCAGAGCAGGGGAGCTGGAGATAGAGGGGAGCGGAGAAAATGACACAAAACCACCACATTTCGGGTGAGTTCTAGCATAGCCACCACAATTCAGATTTTTGACACATAAATACCATTTCAGGGGCTGGTGTGGGACGCAGAGCACTGATTGTCGCCTGTTATCGTTTTAACCACGTTTCTGGCAGGTGGGTCCCGTTGTCAGGTGTGACGTGGCAAATCTCGGACGGACGCCGTTAACGAGCGCGTTAGGGCACGGGCGTTGACCACGCTTATATGTGCATCTGGAGTCTGTCTCTCACTCATTTCCCTCTCCTGCCAGCCAGTACCGCGCCGTCGCCGCCCCGCCGCCGGAGAAGGACCAAGGACTCGCCGTTCCGCCTTGGTGTCGTGGGGCGACGGAGAAGAATCCTCGACCGATTGCAGCTCGGATACCAGTGTGAGTTCTTTGCACACCAATTTGGGGATTTCTAGGGTTCTAGTCGATTTGTATGGTTCCTGTCGATTTAGTTGTAATCCCAGTCTAATTTGCGTTGCCATTTGCACTTGTTAGAGTATCAACACCATTTTCGATTCCGAGTACTGCGGAGAAGCCGACGATGGGGACGAGCATGTGCTCTGTCGATGTGGCTTTGTCGCGGCCAAACATGTGGGATTTTTTGGCTACAACACTGGCAGGAGGTTCCTGTCTTGTGGAGGGCAGGTATGTGGACACTGTCCCCAAATTTTTGTGCAATGTAGCTAATTTTAGTTAGTGGTATACATAAATGAACTGTCCCTAGTGATGTTAATTGTAGTGTGTGCCTGTGCTTTGTCATTTAGGAACCTGAGAAGTGTGATTTCAAGGAATGGATTGATCCAGTCCCTACTAGTTGTATGATGAAGGCATTGGCGAAGCTATGGGAAATGTATGGAGAAGTAAAGCAAGGCAGAGTCACTGATGCTCTGGATTTCATGGATCAGAAGTTTGCTCATCAAGACCATTTAGAAAAGCTCCACATTGATCTGAGAAATTTACAAGATGAGGTTGCCAAAGAGGTGGCTGAAAAGCATGTGACTTTAGCCCACAAGGCTAGAGCTGAACAAGCACTGATGGAAGCTAGGGCAGAATTACAAGAGAAGAGGCTCACTGATGAAACCACCTGTAACATGCACAAATGCTTGTTGAAGAAAGCTGAGAAGGACAGAGATAAGTACAAGGAAGAGAAGAGGAAGCTAGAGAATTATGTTGATGAATTGTTGTATCAGAAAGAGGACCTCAGGAGCAAGTTCAAGAAGATTAAGGAAATTTGTGATGTTTAATTTTACTTTGGTCATGTAATGTTGACAAATGTGTAATGCATTGTTGTTGAATTCAGCCTAGTTGTTGGTTTATGACTTATTTGCTTCATTATGAACAATTTGTGATTTCTGAGTTGTAATAAGAACAATTAGTATTATCTGTAGTTGAATGGTTATTATGTGTCAATGAATGCCCAATTGTTGTGCCCATCAAATTTATGCTGAATTTTTGAGTCCATCAAATTTATGCTGAATTTTTTAGTCCATTTAAGAGGATGAGTTTGGTCTCGACAACTTGTCGACACCTTTTGAGTCCTTTTAAGAGGATGAGTTTGGTCTCGACAACTTGTCGACACCTTTTGAGTCCTTTTAAGAGGATGAGTTTGGTCTCAACAACTTGTCGACAACTTGTCGAGACCTTTTGAGTCCATTTAAGAGGATGAGTTTGGTCTCGACAACTTGTCGAGAACTTTTGAGTCCTTTTAAGAGGATGAGTTTGGTCTCGACAACTTTGGTCTCGACAACTTGTCGACACATTCAAACATGACATAAATTGACATTAAACACACAAATTTTAGGATAACACTTAACATTCAGATTACTAACAAGCATCATCCACTCCAGAAGTACCAAAATATAGAGGTTTTACATCTATGAATTGCTCCCGGCAATTCAACCATGTCTGTCACAGCAAAATAATAGGTTTCAGGGCAAGCCAGATAAATCCCACTTTCTACAACTGCATGTTCTCTTATCAATATTTACCTCATATGTGGTTTCTCCACTAGCTACCTGCCACAGTCCTTCATCTGCTCTTCGAGGAACACAATTTCTTGCATATTTTTTCATCAGTTCTAGCCTCTCACCATAATGTGGTGTAATTTCCCACAGAGACTTGTTCCCACCCTCTCTCTTCTCATCAAACCTGACCATTTGCCTGTCATAGATCCCTACAAGCATTGTCACAATTGGCTTGTTTCTTTCATCCAGTATATATCTATTGAACACCTCACTCAAGTTATTGTTCACTAAATCTGTCTTGCAGTTTGTGTCAAAGGCCCATCTAGCCCAAGTGTGTACTGGAATATTGGAAAGCCACTGCCATGCTAGCTCAGATTGTTTTTTCAGTTCTTCCATTGCTTTGTCAAATCCATCCTTGGTGTAAGAATAGGCTGCATTGTCCATGCACTTCTTCAGGTCCTCTCCTCTGAATCCTGCAGTCTGGAAGTTGGCATATATGTGCCTAAGGCAGAACCTTTGAGGACAGTTTGGGAAAACTGTGCTCACTGCTTTTATCAAACCTTTTTGCCTGTCAGACATGATGGTGTAGTGTCCAAACTGGCCTTCCTCTCCACCAAGTGCTTCCTTCAGCTGCTCCAGAAACCACTGCCAATTTTCTGTATCTTCTTTGTCAACAATGCCCCAAGCAACTGGGTAAATGTTGTTATTGCCATCTCTGCCAGTAGCTGCTAGGATTTGAGCTCCAGTTGTCAATTTTATGAAGCATCCATCCAAGCCTATGAAGGGCCTGCAACCCTCCAGGAATCTAATCCAAACTTGTTGTCCTTTCTCCAGTGCTTCCTTCTCTGCCTTTGTTGGCCCTATCTCTGTGGTCACAATGCATCTTGATCCTGGATTTTTATCTATCACTGTTTGCAGATAATCTCTAATTCTGTGATATTGCTTCCTGTGATCTCCCATCACAATATTTCTTGCCCTTGTCCTAACTCTGTAGGCCATTTTCTTTGATACAGTTACACCATATTCATTCAAAGCTTTGTCAGCAACAGATATGATCCCTGTGTTAGGAGCTGACCTAAAATCATCCACAAATTCTTTGCTAAGCCACTTACTGTTAACTCTGGTGCTTTTGGGTTGAGTAGGACAAGTGTGTTCCAAGTGCATCTTCTTGATGCAGAAGGTGTTTTCATTCTTTATTTTTGCAGCTGACATAAAGAAGGGGCACTTGTGTTCTTCAGGAATTTCCTTTATTTCTTCTTCTTCTTCTTCTTCTTCTTCTACATCTTCTAGTGCATCCTCTGGCTTCTTCTTCTTCTCGGGTGGCTTGCAGCACACAATGATCCTATCAGAGCAATTCCTGTGATAATGAAAATTCCTCACTTGTGCAATATGAAGTCTGCACAATGCTTGCCTGAACTGGTAAACATCCTTGAAACAAAGCCTAAGCCTGAATTGTTGCTCTGGATTTTCCCTTGTGTCATCATACCAAACCCTCTCTTTTTGCCTCTTTGCTCTGCTCTTCCTCCCATTTGGCAACACAAATACCTCTGGCTGAAACCCATCATCATCCTCTTCTTTAAGAAAACCTAGGTCCTCTTCATCATCAGATGGAGCCCAATCTGTCCTAACAGAAGGTGGTGCATGAGAATGTGATCTGCTAGTTGGGCCCTGCCTCTTTACTATCTTCTTCACTTGCTCCTCTGGTTTCTCTGCATAATAAGTGTCAAATATATCTTCTGCTTCAGACTCATCCTCATATAGCTGTTCATCAAGTTTCCTTTTCCTCTTAGCAATTCTTTCATTCATTTCTTCTATTTCCTTCCTCTTCAGCTGCTCTGCTTTATCTGGGTCATACTGGCAAGGATACATCCAGCTGTCATCTTCAGATGCATTTCCTTCTTCTTCCTCTGAATTTTCTTCTCCTTCTACTGATTTCTGCAAACTATCTTCAACTGTGAATAAAGGCTGAAAATTCACACTGGCCTGAGTTGGCAAATTGTTGTTCTCACACTGCTCTGGCTCCTCCAAATCAACAACAACTGGACTAGGATATGACCTAGCATACAGCTTCTTCTCCTGCCTCTTCTTTGTTTTCACAGGGGACAATACAATGGTTTGCTTTCTCTTGTCCCTCATCACTGTTAGAACTAGCTTCCTCGACCTTTCATACTTTCTGAGCATCTCTTGCACCTTAATATTGCTGTTAACCAGTTCTAGCCCATTCAATCCTTCCCCTTCTTCTTTCACATAATACATCGAATCACACAGCCCGTACCCATTTTGCTCCATCAGCCCCAGCAAATACAGCTACCTAATGTCAGACCGGCGCGCAGTGGTCGACCAAAATTTGGCACCGTCGAATTGGATGTACAACTCCCACAAATCTTGCCTAAATACAGTTTAATTTGTGTTCAGTGAAACTGTGCAAACTCATAAACCTAGAACAGAGGCACAGAAACTGTACAACTCCCACATTTCTTACCCGTCGTCACAGATGTAGTGCCTGAACGGGTCGCTGTTGCACTGGCTAGCCAGAGCCAGCTGCGAGCACCCCTGCTCCGACGCGCGCTCGCGCTCCGGCCTCGCCTCGCGGTCCTCCTCGCTGTCGACATCTATGGCGGCGATGTCGAAGCCCGGCTGTCGACATCGATGGCGTCCCACTTCAGCACAAGAGCCGCCCTGCCTCTCCGGCGAGCCACCGTCCCCGTCTGGCACGCCGCCGCCACCTCCGGTCGCCATAGGAGTCGCGAGAGAGAGACTGAGAGAGACTGGATCGAGTGAGTTAATGCCCGTGCCCTAACGCGCGCGTTAACGGCGTCCGTCCGAGATTTGCCACGTCACACCTGACAACGGGTCCCACCTGCCAGAAACGTGGTTAAAACGATAACATGCGACAATCAGTGCTCTGCGTCCCACACCAGCCCCTGAAGTGGTATTTATATGTCAAAAATCTGAATTGTGGTGGCTATGCTAGAACTCACCCCCAAATGTGGTGGTTTTGTGTCATTTTCTCAGGGGAGCGGTTTAGGGCACCTCCAACGGCAACGCGCAAACGGACCACGCATGTCCGTTTTTGTCCGATCGGACAAATGACTGCCTCCAACGGGCTGGCGCATAGAGACATTTGTCCGCGCGGACTGTCCGTTCTGGATCAAAGCTGACCCAATTTTGATCCGGATTTGGGGTGAGCCGGACACTGTCGCGTGTCCGTTCTGTCCGCTCTCGTGTCCGGCCTGGCCCATACGACAGCGACACAAGAGCAGGTCCACTCATTCTTTTCTCTCCCTTCCTTTTCTCTCTCTTTTCCCCAACCACCGCGACGACGCCATCGCCGGCCCGATCCATCCCCGTCGTCGTCGCCGGAGCAGCGCATCCAGCCACCACCTGCCCGGCCGGTCGACGCGTTGCCATCGCCGGAGCAGCGCATCCAGCCAGCACCTTCCCGGTCGGTCGACGCGTTGCCGTCGCCGAGGACGCGGACTAGAACCTGGTGGAGCAGCAGAGCTCGGAGCTCGAGCTGGTGGTCAGGGAGGGCCGCGGCCGTCGGAGACGGCGCTGCTCGAGACGGCAAGGCGAGGCGGCCAACTCCCTGGATGCGTGCGTGCGGGGCTGGTCAAGAAGGCCAACTATCTCTCTCCCGTCTGGTTGACGCTGTTGCCGGCCAGGACGACGACCAGGTTGCCGCCGGCCAGGATGACGCCGCGCGGGCGGAGGCAAGCGCACGGTGAGCTACTGCAATTTGGGTCGTGCTCCATGGCTGGCCGCGGTCAGGTCCTGCAGCTGGCCGTGCTCCAGGGCTAGCCGTGCCGAGCTCGTCGAGGCGCTTTTCCTCAGCTCAAGACAGGTCGTGCCCCGCGGAACTCGTTCGAGCAACGAAGCGTGCACGAAGACGGTCGCCTCGAGCTCCTCTCGGGTGCGCTCGACTCTACTACGACGTCGTGGGCTCGGCGCTGGTGGCGGCCGTGTCTTGCCGGACCTGGACGCTGAGGTCTCTGGCGAGCACGAGCGCCACGCCTCGCTCCTCGTTTCGCTGGCGAGCACATGCGGAGGTGGCCGTGCCGTGTTCGCTTGCCAGCCTGCCGACAGGTGCAGGCCCCAATCGACTCACGCGGAGGTGGCCGTGCCGATTCTCCCGTCAGTTCTATGGTTCTTGGCTCACCTCGGTGTTTTTTTTCAATCCCAGGGAATGACGAACGCGCGTGGTGGCTCCGGCCGTGCTCGCGTGGATGTGCTGAATTTTGCTGCTTCTCTCTCTTTCTTCATCTCTCTGTTGAGGAAATTTGCTAGCTGTGTTCTTATTTGTCCATGGATTTGCTTCTTTGTCACTGCTAGTCCTTCTTCCTCTTTGGATTTGATTTGATTTTGTGTGATCACCTTGCCCACAAGCTGTTTGATTTTATGACGCCGCTCCGTTGTTTCCTCCTCTGATTTGGTTTTGGGCGCCGAGCAGTGGCGGCGGCGGCCTCCAATCGGGCTTGGGCGCCGAGCTCATGCGGGATGGCGACGCCACCGAGGTCGCACTCGATGGAGCTTTATGCGCCCCCCGTTGGAACCACCCCCACCCCAAACCTGAAACCTATCCGCGGTCCGCCCCCAAACAGACAAAAGCGGACCAAAATTGGTGTCCGTTTGCGCCACGCCGTTGGAGGTGTCCTTATAGCAGGAGCGTGCGCGGAAGTGATCGATCGTGGGCGCTGGCGTGTGGGGGCAGGGGTAATTTGGTGGTGTACGGAGGGGTGTGACGGGAAACGAATCTAGAACATGTGTCATTTCGTATTATAAGGGAAATTTTAAGAAGACTTTTGTATACAGTCTTAATTCTTTTTAATCGGCAACAATTTTAGTAGGTACAGCTAAATCTATAAATTAATCAGTGTGTGTGTAAATACGGGTTAGTGATACGCTACTAAATACACCGTATCATTTGGAGTTGTTTTATGTATAGATACGACCGAGCAGCTTTTGTGGGTCATATTGTATTTGAAGAAAGCGTTAAGAAGACGTAATATATTTTGGTAACAATTGAAATAGATGTGGGTAGATCTGCAAATTAACCGTGGATCATTTCTATCAGAAACAAAACATCGAGAAGACGTGATATATTTTAATGGTAACCATTGTATTAGATACGGCTAGATATGCAAATTAATTGGTGGATATGTAAATATTCCTTTTCTCTACACGTTAGTGATTGGAAACTCAAAAGGAGCTTAGTCTTCATAAACCATTTGAAAAATAAGATACTAAATTTTTTACATCTTATTTTCCTTTTGAAAAAGATATCCAAGTATATTTAGATGTCTAGTACGTACATATAATTTTCATGATTTATGTTTTCAGATGTGATCTGCACAAAAAGTCTAATGTGAAGACGAGAGGCAGATCCATTAATGCCTCTAAAAAAAAAGCTTCTAAACAATTTTCATTTTGCATCGGCGTATCACATGGATTTTTTCCTAAATCCTCGCTTGTGGTGAACCACGTCAGTCAATAACACAAGTCAGCATGAGATTCTTAGAACTGTTGTGAGGTCTCTCTCCGATGGTCGACCACATAGACTTGAAGATGTGATCCGAGCAATCAAACAAGGCATCACGAGAAGTGTGGAGACACTACCACAGATGCACAACCATTGTAGAACACACGTAAAATATGTGTCATTATATTTGAAGAAAGTGTGAAGAACACGTGATGTGTTTTAATGTTGTAAATGTTTATATTTTTATCATACTAGTGAACGGGCACGTGCAACGCACGTCTCATATAAAAAATTAATGTATAGACATGTCTTTTGAATAATATTTTGTGTTCATCGAGTGTGCAGCACCTCTCCATAACACAACACAAATTTTACAAAACAAAGAAAAACTTCCTAAGAATATTCAACAGGAATAACATAATTTTAAGATGGTATTGCAAACTCCTCAAAAGAGTTATGTACCTTGTACTCTTAAAGTTTGAACATCAATTCGAAAGTCCAAAGTTCCAAGTGAAATATGAAAGAAACATATGGATATAACGGCATAGCATAGCTGATAAGTGTATCTGGATTAATTAAAAAGGTTCATTATTATCATCATTCCATATAAAAAAATATAAAAAATAAGTGACAATGCGTTTAGATTCCAAATGCCCGTGTCAAAATGAGTTACATCTTTAATCCGAGAACAAACTATGCACTCAACCCAAAGAATGCTAGATAACTACATTTCTTAACAGCTTGTGGTGCTCTTCAACCACTTGGACGGCCTTGGCTTCACCGTGCGTCCGTGCCCCCAGGAACCGCGTCGAGCAGATTGTCATCGAGCGGGTAGCCACGCTGCAAATGGCCGAGGTAGATTACCTCGTTGCCAGTTGGATCAAACTCTGTCAATCAATATGCGCACCTAACACTCCTTTTCTGCTATGTTCTCCGTGAGCTAGTGCTGCATCAGTGATACTCCCGAAAAAAAACTCATGCATCAGTGCTGGTTCTTCCTCTGCGGTGGCGGACACGGTAGGTTCTTCCTCTCTCTTGCCCACAAAATAAGGTATAGCCCCACGACTCCACCAGCACATCATGTTGCAACATCCGCTATAAAAAGAAGTTCAGCCACCAAATCAACACCGACAGACCTCAGTACTTTGTGGTGCGATTTAGGCATAGCATTCCGACGAACATTAATAGTGTTCATATTTAAGTTTCAAGGGAGGATGCAGAAATCGATGCCGGGCCAAAACATCAGCGACACCTACCCCAGCCCCCACCGTGCGACGCTCTTGCCGGACACCATCGCCGGGCTGAAACTTGGTCATATTGTCAGTTTGTCACCCTTCTTAATATAATTAGTCAGCCTTAATTCTATTTTTGAACATGGATAACTCAATTATACAACGGAACATTGTTATTTCAGACTTGCTACGGCCTCCAAAACCATCATAATTCATGAAGTATCAGCCTGATCTACCGTGTAGAAGCTAGCCAATTCAACCAACTGGGCAACTGCGCGAAAATACTACAACACTGGTTCGATTGGATTGGATTCCATTCTAGTCATGCAATTCCTTTCCAACTATCGCCGGAGTTGCATTCTGCACTGCATCGTTCTTTTCATACACATAAGAGAAGGGGATGAAATTCAGATACGGTGCCTGCCAGGTACCAATCCGTTTTTGAAAACTTTTTGACGAAAATCCGCTCTTCATGGCTCCCCGCACGCCGTGCTGCCCTCGCTGTCGGGCATGGGCCACGTGGTGGCGTGGTGGAGCTGACACGCCGGCTCCACGCCGAGCAGGACTTCACGCAGGGTCTGCACCAGTCGATCCGACTCCGTGGCGCAGCACGCCTTGTTTGACTCCCTCCCGCGGGCCATCGGCAGCACGTCGCTCCCGGCTATCCTACCGGATGAGGGATGACCTCGCCAATGGCGGCGCTGCCATCGAGACGCTGCTCTCCGTCCCTGCCGTGACCGGCCTCCTCCACTTGCCGAGCGTGCTGCCGCGGAGGGCGACCCCCGTGAGCACGCCCACCACCACCACGCCGATCTCGCGGCGCCACGAACATATCCAGTGACGCCAATTGGTTAGAGACTCGGGTGAGGCGGCCGACAAGGAGCCCGTTGACGGTGGCCGACGGGTGCTTGAGCGCGTGCAGAAAGCAAGCACTTCACGCCCATCGCGATCCGCTCCGCTCTGTGCTAGCTAGTCTACACTGCCCCCTCAGCTGCTTCTGATCGGAGAAGGATTTGGATTGTACTGTAGTTTAGATTAACGACCAGTTTTTGGGTTCTCGCCGGCGTTGTCTGGCATCAGTACTCGGCGGAGATGGGCGGCGCGCGGCGGCGCGTGAAGTCTGGCAGCCACTACCTTCCCGCCGTCGAGCCCCCGACGGACCACGTGGGCGCCTAGGACTTCGTGTCCCGTTTCGTGGAGCTCCACGCGGCCCATGCGAAGGCGGCCATATCCGCCTTGACGTGCCCGGTGGCCGCGCTGTTCATCGACTTCTTTGGCACGACGCTGCTCGACGTCTCCCGTGACCTAGCTGTGCCGTCCTACGTGTACTTCACCGCCAGCGCCGCCATGTACGCGCTCTTCCTGCGCCTGTCGGCGCTCCACGAGGAGGTCGCCGTCGAGTTCGAGGAGATGGAGGGCATGGTGGACGTGCCTGGGCTGCCGCCTGTACCGCCGTCGGACCTCCCGATGCCGGTGATTGACAAGACGAATACAATCTACATGTGGTTCATGTACCACGGCAGGCGTTTCATGGAAGCCCAGGGCGTGATCAGCCAACTTTGGCCGGACTCCGCACACGCACAGGGGCTGGGCTGTTTTTTATTTGGGCCAATCGTGGCGATTGTGGCCGATCAGGACCGATCAGAGTGCTAGCATCGCTTGCGTTTATTTCTTTTAGCGGTGACAAATCTCGTAATTATCACGAAACGAAATAAAACGAACCGGTACGATGGCATTAGCAGTATTATGTGAATTGGTGGGAGGGTAAAACGGCAAAAGTGGATTTGTGTTGAGTTGTCAAACATTGGAGCGATCTGGACCGTTGGCCAAATATTGAAGGGCTCAGATTCAATGTATCAACACAAGTTTGCTCTTTTAATAGTAGTATAGAAAATTGGTCAAACCTACGAGACCTCGATTGACTAAATATATGTGTTTGTTTTCCGAAGTATATTTTATAGTCTCAAGGAATTTAAAAATAATTACATGTACATATAAAAGGTAAACTATGCACATACCATTAACACATATTTTCATTTGTAGGTTACACAAAAAGAAAGTATGTTGATAAAAAGTCGATATACTATTTGATACCATGGATCGTCCCTAATTTTGTCTCCTTTTAACTTATATATTACAGTATTTTTAAATATATTTATACAAATATGTTAAGCACATACACACGTATACAAAGAAAAAAGAGTAATTTTAGACTTTTTGTTTCTGTCTGTAAAGGGATTGTTCTCTAGTTTGAAATTCCGTACATAACACTCTTTTCTATCTAATCAGAAGACAGAACGACTGTCATGTTACTAAAAAAATGCACATATATATATATATATATATATATATATATATATATTAATTTTTTTAAAGGCTCCGAGCCGGAGCCAAACACAACGACACGACACCCTTGCCCGGCAAAGAAAGAACACCACCATTGCTTTCGCTTTTCTTTGTATTTGTACCCTGATTAAAATGGAAAACACACTCATTCCTTTTGCAGGGGAACAGTGCACCTAGAATTCTCCTGTCAACTTTACTTGACTGGTAGTGATAGACTGGTAGGGGCATGACCCCAAGGCAAAGAGTCCATCGAAAAGACCAAAGCGGACGGTGAGACTGCTCACAGTGGGGAGTAACATAGAGTAGTAACATGTCCATGTTACTAGCCTATGTTACTACCTCCACAGTGGGGAGTAACTAAAGTGTGGTGTCATACAAGACTTCATTTATTAGACTATAGACTCATCTTGTCTTGATACGTGTGATGTTACAGTAAATAGCTAATTTACCACAAGCATCTCTCCTCATTAACTACCTGCCACATAAGCAAATTTGTCGTGTGATGTTACTACCTCCCACTGTGACTAGCCTGACGGCATATGTCACATCACCTTTGGGATACGTTGAGTGCAGGGGCAGGTGATGTCAGAATTATCTCTTGGATCGATTCTCCTCTCCTTTATCTTGACCCAGGCACACGCATGTACGAAGAACATGTCAATACTCGTACAGCCACTGCCAGGGGGCAAAACGCAAAAGCAAAGAGATATCTTCGCACCCGGTACCCAAAGCCAGTGGGCCCACTGACTGCCTCGTACTGTGCCCGCTAAGCTCTAGAAGGTTCTTCCTTCGCTAACAAGGTTGCCCCGGATAAGTTCCATCCGTACGATTTGAACTGTTCGTATTTAGCGGTCGTCCCGGCTTGGGAAGTAGCCCATGCTATGTTCGCTTGGACATATGTTTTTTACAAACAAATTAGTTAAATCCTCCCAAATAGTAACATCTCCAATAATAAGAACGTCTCCTAGGTTGTGGTCCTACTTTTCAGGATGTGAAAAAACAGAAATATGTCCATTTTATTATCGAAATAAAACCCTCTAGGTCTTTTTTAAATAAAAATGTATAGTTACATTAAAACAAAACGAAACATTTGTGGGCCCATCTCGGCCCAAATATTACCTAGATGGCTAAATCTATCTCCCGCTCTTACTCTTAGGGGGAGCGCTGAGCGTCCCCCGGAGGATCGAAGCGATCCATCCTCCGGGTCGCACGCCGTTAGATGAGATCGATCACATCCATCCATCCCACCCCTCGCTTGTAAGCCACGAGCCCACGACTGTCTCCCCGCACGAGAAAAAAAAAGAAAAAAAAACCCAACAGTCTAGCATCCCACAGACCGGAAATTCCCCACACGATGTTCCCGATTCCCGTGCCCAGATTCCGGGGCGGTCATCTCGGCTTGGAACGGGAGCTCCGGAGGTCTTTTGGTCCAGCTCCATGAGAGGCGTGGGGAGTTGGGCAAGGGCCGCCATTGCCACCGCTCGTCGCCGTCCTCCTCGCGCCGTCTGCGGTGGCCCGCAGGCAGTTCAAGCCTCCTGAGAAGCACACTTCATAGGCGGGGCAGCTGAAGTTGTCCGAGCACGATTCGAACGCGTACAGTCGTCCGTCGCCGCCGTCCATCGGCAGCACCACCGCTGTCCAACGGGAGCACCGTCACACTCCGTCAGCAACGCAACCGCCGTCCTACGGGAGCACCGACACGCTCCTTCAGTAGCATCTCCGCCCTACTATTGGAGCATCGCCGCCATCCGACGGGAGCAACGCCGCCGTCCGCCGGCCTCCTTTGGCAGCACCGGCGCCGTCCGACGGGAGCACCGTCAGCGTCCTTCGGTAGCAACTCCGCTCTCCTTGTAGCAACGCCGCCGTCCAGCGGGAGCAAAGCCACCATCCGACGGGAGCAACGCCGGCCTCCTTCGGTAGCAACGCCGTCCACCTTCGGTAGCAGCGCCGCCATCCGGCGGGAGCAAAGCCGCCGTCCGACGGGAGCAACGCTGGCCTCCTTCGATAACACCGTCAGCGTCCTTTGGTAGCAACGCCGCCCACCTTCGGTAGCAACGCCACCATCCGACGGGAGCAAAGTCGCCGACGGGAGCAACGCTGACCTCCTTCAGCAGCACCGTCGGCGTCCTTCGGCAGCAACGCCGGCCTCCTTCGACAGCACCGGCAACGACCAGCGGGAGCAACGCCGGCCTTCGTCCCCGCAGCTCCCCTAGGAGCACCACCGCCCGTCGGAGGAGAAAGCAAGGAGCGGAAAAGTGAGAAGGAGCAGCGCGCGGGCGGCGCGCGACACTGGTTGAGGTAGAGGAAGGAGATGGAGGTCACGTGGCAATGGTGGCGTGTGCGAGTGAGGAACGGCGGCGTAACATCGACGCAAAATGCCATGGTGGAGCTTGCGCAACAGCAGCACGTCGGGAGGGGAAAAGGGAAGAGAACGAGTGGAGGAGAGAAAAGGTAGGAAGAGATAAGGCCAACGTGTGGTGGGTCCCGTGCACATGGTTGTTTTTCACTAGATTTGGACGCGTGTCGCGCTGAGGACCCGGAGGACGCGAGACGGGCGATCCTCCGGGGTTTAGAAGCGGTTTCCTACTCTTCGCCGTTGCCGCTCCTTCCTCCCGGCACCGCAGCGACATCCTCCGCTACCCATCTCGATCCCCGTGCTAGTCCATGCCTATGCTGATATGAAGGGCGCCGCCTCTACCTTCTTTTACGCTTCCTCCCCTCCCTGAACTAGGGGCAATGAAGGCTTGTTTTCACAAGTAAGCACGCGCGAAAAGTTTCACCGCGGCCCCAAAGGTAGTTCTGTGAATAACCGAACCGAACCGAAACCAAAACCCGAACCAAAAAACCAAATTGTAACCGAATTAACTATTTGTTCAGTTTGTTGCTAAGGTTACAGTTAGCAAAAGTGCTGACCATACAGCCCTCAGTTATTTGGTTTGAAACCGAAAAAACACTGGTTGAATGAAATTAACCAAAGAACCCAGCCCACCCTAGCAAGCACCGCCCCATCGGCCCAACTTCACGTAACCTAGTCGAAAGCCTCCTCTCGTGAAATCCTATTTGCTGCCCGTAGCGCGAGCTAGTACTGTGGTACCCCTTCGCAGTGTGTTCTTAGTTTTTTGCGTGGGTCACAACGACTTTTCATTGCAATTTTAATGCATGCTTTTGTTTTTATCGAAGGTTTTTCGCTTCGGTTGCTTATTCCGCCTTTTGTTTTCTTCCCATATTTATTTTTTCTTCTGTTTTTCCATCATTCTTTTTTACTTCTGTATATTTTTTATTTGTTTTGGTTTTTCTACGTTCTTTTCTTCTTTTTTGTTTTTCTTACCTTTTATTATTTTTCATGGATAAAGGAACATTTTTGAGAGACATGAACATATATATAATTTTTTTCCAAAACATGATTATATTTTACAAAAAAAATTATAGTTTCAAAAATGTTCACGGGTTCGAAATAAAGTACATTCATGTATTCAAAATATGTTCCCCTTTGTAAAAAGAGTACGATCATAATTCGAAAATATACGTTTCACAAGTTTAAAATATGTTCATGGGTTTGAAAAAATACGTTCACGGATTTACAAAGTTCAGGGTTCAAAAAAAAGTGCACGGATTAATAAATGTTCACGGGTTTGATAAAAAGTACATTCATGGATTCATAAGATGTCCATGTTTTAAAAGGAGTACGATCAGGAAAGTACGTCCATGGATCATACAAATGTTCACGGGTTCGAAAAATGTTCATGCTAGTACGACAAAAAAATTACCGGTTCAAAAATGTTAACATTTTGGCACATGAGAATAGATTTTTGCAGTTAAAAAAATGTTGTTCTATTACCTAACTAACTTTACAAAATAAAAAGGAACTTATTTTTTTTTAAGTTATTGAGAAAATTCAGTACGTTTTAAACATGTCATTTATTTAGACGTACACTACGAAAGGAGACATTCAGGTGGATTTCGAGTGTTAAAGATACACATGCACTTATTTACTTAAAAATATAATACCTCCATTTCTCAAATAAGACATATTTTTAGTCAGAAGGCAACATGTGAACATTTACAAGACTTGGTAAACACATGCTATACAAATACGGAGTATATTGTTTGGTGGGTCTATTGATACTAATATTAAGTTCTACTCCCTCCGTTTTTTAATATAAGATGTTTTAGCTTTTGTCCACATGCACATGCACACAAATATATGTAGACACATTTTTGTGTACATGTTCACTCATTTTAATGTGTATATAGACAACATGTGTACCACCTAAAACATCTTATGCTACCTCCGGTTGGAATTGGTTGTCGCCGAATGAACGTTGCACTAGCTGTAGCTGCGACAATCAATACTGATCGGAGGGAGTATTAAAAAACGGAGGGAGTACATCTTTATATTGTTGTCTATATGGTTGCTCAAACTTATTATAGGTTGAGTTGGGACTAAATTTATACGACTTAGGAGAGAGTATTACATGCAGCGACAGCAAACAACGATGGAAAAAAAGACGTGCAAATGGGATCAAACGGAACGAAACTATAGAAACCTGCCATCGTACCGTAAATGGGCCGAGCGCTCGCTCCCAGTTTTGCCGCAAAACGCGGCAAATAGCAAATTCCCCTCCTCTCGCTCGCACAGAGACAGACACAGCGAGGGGCGGCGCCGAACCCTAGCTGTAGCTTGGCGCGCCGTCCGCCTCCTAGGGGCGAGGGCTCCGTCCATCCGTCCGGCGACCCCCACCTCCGGCCTCCGGTCTCGGATCTTCATCCGCATCCTAGTCCGGTTCCACTCCACGGCGACCCCCACCTCCACACCCAATTAACCCAACGCGCAGCCTCTTACCGAAAGGTGCCCCCGCCCCCGGAAGCGGCAACGATGAAGATGTGAGTAGTAATCCTCTGTTGTTTAATGTTTCGTATGCTGTCAGCCTGTCACAATCTTGTAGCCGCACACCTACCCTCTCTACGGCGCAATCAATTGCAAACCAAAGTTCAGTTCAGAACTGTCCCAGAGTGATGATCATATCGAAGAGGAGCTAGTTAATTTGATGGGAAGTTATGATCGTTGAGACTTATGCATTGTCCAGACTAATCTTGTTGTGCCTTAGCGCGAGTCTCAGTTCTCAGACTTCTCAGTTGTCTGTTCTCAGACTCAATAGCTAGGTGCTGAGAATGACTGATATGTTTTGAGTAATTTAAAAGCTAAATGTTCATTATCATGTATTAGTATCTATCAGCTGTGCTTATAGTTTGAAGTTCTGAATATCCAATGCTTCTTTATTGCAACCCCTTCCAAAACTAAGTTTAGTACAGAACGGTCCCTGTCCCTGAGTGATGATCCTGTCGATGAGGAGCTAGTTGATTTGGTGCGAAATTATGATGATAAATTGTTGAGGCTTAGATATTGTCCTAGCCTAATCCTGTTAGGTCTGATCTCAGTTATCAGACTTGATACCTAGATCCCGAGAATGATTGATATGCTCTGAATGAATAACTGAAAAGCTGAATCTTCATTACCATATATAGTCTCTACCAGCTGCCCTTCTAGTTTGAAGTTCTCAATGTCCAATGCTCTTTGTTGCTCCGCAGAGAGAAAGTGAATGCAGGGCATCTCACCAACTTCGAAGTTCTTGACTTCTTGCGAACCAGAGGTGCAAAGACTGATCCCATGGGGTGTTTGGGGGCTGTGGCTGCATCAGAGTGCAAGGTGGTCGATTATTTCTCTGATGATGCTTGACCCAATGTTTATACTCGATATCCTTTTCGTCTTTGTTCCTTTTCATGCCTAAAATGATTTCTTGTTCATTGTTGCCGAACGCAGGTTTATGAGTACCTCTTGAAAACTCCTGCTTGCAACCAGACAAGGGAATCAGTTACTGAATTTAAAAACAGATGCGAGGCTTTCAAGCTTACCAATGCTGACAAGCAAAACATTATCAATTGCAAACCATCCTCACTTGCTTGTGTTTTTGCGGTATTGCCTATGTTTATTTTGCTGATCTTAAGATATTCATTTGCTATGCTATTTTAGTTAGCTGGTGCAAACAAAGACATGTAGAATTAGATTATAGTATTGTGATACTTTGGACCGTTTGTAACATCATGAAGTGGAAGTGTCTGTCTATGGTGGTATTAGTTCCCTGATCTCTCTTTGACTGATTTCTGGAATAGAGAAGCAAATATATCTGAATACACTGATGCATGTCTCTAGGTGTGTGTGCACTTGATTTGGCGCTAAGAGATTTAACTTATTCGAAAGCTGGATGTTTTTTACTATTGTGTATGGGTTTCTGCATCTGTAGGTCTTTTTTTTTCATGCAATAGTTAAACAAGTATAGAATTTAGATGAGCTGTGCTCTTTGGGGGATGGGTGTTTTCTTGTACTTTTATATGTATAGATATGCATGCATAAGGTTTTTGGCAAGTATTTTGGGTGCCGACTACTGAACTCCCGAAACTACTCACCTCATGACCCCCATTAATCTCTGAAGTGAATCATTACTCCATCTCATATGAAATTGATTTTTTATCCAGAGAATTGTTGGGGTGTTAAGAGTAACATGTTTGCATACAAGTACCACAGTATGTTATGTTGGGTTACCTTCATCGTTTTAGTAATGGTTTAGGTTAAGATCTCATTAATCTAATTCGTTCCGTTCTTCATTGCAGATGGTAGAGGATTGTGAGGACAGATTTTCCAGAGATGAGCGAGGAGAGAAATGCAAAGACCGGGAGCGTGCCGAGGAACGTGCCAAGGAACGTGCCCAGGAACTCTTGGACCTTTTCAATGAGGTTTTTCCACGACCAGCCACTACCAAGCCCAAGGATGAAGAGATGAAGGACGCCTGAAATAGTCGCATTCTCGATGTGGGATACAGATTCCCAGACTAGCCTGTAGCTTATTTGTGTGCAATCTGCATACATGTTCTAGAGTAAACAGCAGCTCTTGGTGGCAGAAGGCCATGTTGCTTAAAACATCCATGTTAGAAATGCCAATCTGACCAAGGTATGAGCTTCGAAGGAAGTTGTGGCTCTCTTTGTCCTCAATTGGGAAATGAAAATGAACTCAACAACTTGACATTTTCTTTCCAATGTTAAACTCAATTCACGCTGAAGAGGCATTTGGAACACATTGCCAGAACTTTGGCGATATCCTGGCGCGGTAAAGTGGCACCAGTCTATTGTGCATGTATTTCATTTTTCCCGAGAGTACCATACTTCTATAGAAGAAAATGTTTATGAGATCATGCCCTCATCGGTGCGTATGACAAGAGATGAGGACACACCTTACCACAGACCATTGCTTGAATTCATCACTCATCTCAGATGAGAGGTGCTCTGCGGTGTGCTGCTGTCTAGACCAGCATGTTAGAATTACCAAGGTCCAAGGCATCCAACTTCGTTTTCTTACTGAACCTTGTCCCTGATCCACCATTCCTCCAGCCAGTTGTTGACAGGCAGCGTCAATGCTCAATGTGAGGGGCGCTACATATCTCCACGCACGGTCGGTCGGACGCGCCGAACCGCGCTGCTCCTTGATGCAGCATTTTGTAGGTAGATCGAGCAGAGAGGCCACAAGAGCTCATCAGGGAATCGGTGTTGCGCTCGACCTCGCCGATGGCTAGCCAAAGCTGCACGCAGTGAATTGCTCCCATCGGGGACATGCCCTATTGTCCTGCATGCCACTCGCCATCGTTCTTCAGTTAGGGACTCCTCGTACTGACAGACTGCAAAACCAGAGGTGTAACGTCCATGACAGACAGACTGACCATTGAGATTGCAGAACCATTCACTGTCGGGCATGAACTTCATCAGAACCTGCCCAGAAGATTGCACGCATCCATTTATTGTGCATGTATTTCAGTATGCTGTAAACTAGATTTCCTTTACGGTCAAGCTTGGGCTGCACTCTGATTAAGTTGGGCTGCTCTTGGACTGTCCCCTAAATTTTGGACATCAAGATTTAACTTGTGATATATGACTCGTGCAATTTGTGAGAGCACACTGCAAATTGTATTTGATTCGTGGTTGTGTCCTTTGTGGAACCAAATCAGTTCGGTGCCCAGTTTTACGCACGGTCTAGGCCCAGAAACTTCACAAAACAATCCGTTAGGTGAGTTGTCTACGTTTGTTTACAAGAGCTGGATCCTGTATTCCTGTTATCTCAATACCGAAAGCTACATATATACATTCTGTACAGACACCTCCTTTAAGCCAACCAACCTTTTATGCTAATCTTGCCAAAAGCTAGACAGTACGATATTAGTCACGTTTGCAAAAATGTAGATTCCGGTGAGCTTTGGGGGAAATTCCAATCTTAACGCTGGTACGTGCGAACCTGCCTTTTTGAGCTTAGCAGAAACCATTCTCGCAAACAAAAGAACCTTTTTTGAAAATCATTTTTTATGTTATATTAAGAAAATCAAGCGTATAGGTACTTAGTGGATACTTGTTACCCTTACAAATTTTCTTCAAATAATATGACCATTTGCAATGAATGTAAAACTCACAAAATGAGTTTCTGCAGCACAAGTAAATTAGTAACTTCTTCCGGTGGCAGGAGCATAGGCTCCCATGTGCCAAAGTCAATTTCACCCTTTACATCAGCTTTTCCGTGCCCCCTTTTATTATCTTTCTATTTTGGAAAATAGGGATTTTAATAAAAATATATCGTACTATGTTGGTACAGGATGATATAGATATAGATTTGGGATATATGGGATGGCATGGGATTGAAACCGGTAGAGATATAGATTGGTAAAGTTCAAGATTGCTCAACAACATCACTTATCCGGTAGAGATATCGTACTATGTTGGTACAGGATGATATAGATATAGATTGGTAAAGTTCAAGATTGCTCAACAACATCACTTATCCGAAAATTTGTGATTGAAAAAATTCAGAAGAAAAGAACAACAAATTTTAAAACATCAGACTAAAAAACAAAGAGCAAAAAATTGGGACATTGCAATACACCTCTTGAAACCAAGAGAGATGACTTTGAGGAAATAAAAACCATTTGTCTCATGAAACCGGTAGAGATGGCTTTTGAGGGAAGGAAATGTGTATGGAAAGCGACAAATATGGCTTTGAGGAAACACATGGTATACATGTCTAGATTATTTAAAGTTGGGTCTAGAATGGTTAAACATATGGACCAAACTTTAAGAATTGTTGTATTCCATTCACGATGTTCAAAATGGCAATCAATATATGCATGTCTAGTGCAACACTCACATCGGTAAATATCAATATGCCACCGACATGTTCACATAATTGTTTTTCCTAGAAGGAATAAATTTAGCAAATGTGCATGCAATTTGAGCAAATAAGACATTTCTATCCAAACAAATGGATGGGTACCAGAACCGTGGATGCATAAGGAAGGAAAAGTGGTACCTTTACCTGAGTAAAGTTCTGTATTGGCGTCATGAGAAGTTGCATATTAATGACTCTACGAATAACATATTAGTATAAAGAAATCATGTCAACCGTGCGTTTTATTCATAATCGATTGGCTCCACAGGAAGAAAGAGATCTAGCACTAAGTAACATCTTATTTCTGTGCAACATTACCCAATAAAACCAATGAATATTACATGCGGCCATTCACCCATTATTTCGATAACTTCCACAATGAAAATTGAAATAAGGCATGATACATACCACCGAACGGTTTAGAATGCAGTGGATAGAAAACAACTATCTGGCACCTTTAGGGCTTGGTTGGCTGTCCGGGTTAAATATTCCCGGAAAAATAATCCCGGCAGGGAATCTGAAGAACCAGGTGTAAAACCCCAGGATTCTATTCCCGACCTCCGGAATAGGGGAAAATTCTCCCCGGGAAAAGGCTAGGATCTCCCCGGGATTGCAGTTACCAAACAAGCCCTTAGGAATTCAGCCTAGCTCACTTGGTTGGGGGATTGGATGTACAAAGTTAACAACCGAGTTCAAATCCTCATGGACGTGTATTTGGATTCATGTTTTATTCTTGAGAACAAGACCTTTCATGTCACTCATGCAACTTCATCGGCTTTTTCTTCATCCGAGGCAACACAAGGTCCTGCGGCTCCCGCTTCATCGGCTTTTTCTTCAGCTGCGTCGGCGCCGGCGGCATGCGAGCCTTCGGTTTCGAGAGGCCGACGGGCTTTCGCGGCACGGTCACGAAAGGCGAGGAGGTCGTGGCGGCGGCGCGAGGATTTTGGAAATGGAGGGAAAATTGGGAATTTTAGCGACCGAGACGGTAATGTAGAGGAAGGGGAATTGCGCATCGGCTCTGTGTCGATGACGGGTGGGGGCCGCCTGCCGGAGGGCGTGGCAGACACAAAATGGTTCGGTCTGGACCATTGGGGGTGCCGCCGTGGCCGTTTTTTGCGTCCGGTCCCCCATTGGGCTTTTAGGGGGTCATTCGTAGTGCGCCGCTGGAGATGCTCTTACAGATTCTTGAACGCCGGCCTAGGGGAAGGTGGTCGTCAAACGGAAGAAAAAACCAGAATATTGTTTGCAACTCGTCACAAATTTGGTAAAAAAAGTTGTAAGCATGCGTTCTAAAATATAACTATTTGCTATTTATTTTTTATGAATTTCATTATATTAGCCGTAGCAGCTCGCACGGGTATTCAGCTCAAGCACGTAAGCAGCAGGCCAGCAGCCGGGCCTGTTTAGAGACTCGGTAGGAGTGGACGGACCCATGGCGGCAATTTCGTCGACATAGTTGAGCATCATAAACCATACGTGCGTGCCAACGACCTGTAGCCGCATAGAAGGAAGTCCACGGATAAGGCCACTGAGTCGACGTAGGTCAGGTTAGCTGGCATAGTAGGCACTTCCACCTTCTTGGCTTCCGCCTTCTGTCAAGAACTCAAGATCACCGGCCGGCAGAGGGCAGGTCGCGGATAGAAGAGACATTCTCTGCGCATACATCATAGTTACAAGATTCTTAGCAGCCTCCGATCCTAGGGCCGGGTTGAGTAGACCAAGTTACTTAGCAGCCTCCTGATATCACATCCGTTGAGTTTAGTAAACCCATGTTTTTTCTCGTGCGGTGTACTAAAATACTACTCCTAGAAGTAAACACGTACGTCCAACTTGTCGATTTTGCGTACTAAACTACTACTCCTAGAAAATCTACTAATCAAATAACGCTGAGCAGAATTGCACACGATCATCGATCTGTCTATATAAGGCCATGCATGCATGTGGCTGCATTTCATAGCAGAACAAGAAGAACCCGGCCTACTCCCTCCGTACTCAAATAAGTGTACATCTAGTTTTTGTGCTAAGTCAATTTTTTTAAAATTTGATCAAGTTTATAGAAAAGAGTATCAACATATATGACATCAAATTGGTATATTTTGAAATTTCATTTCAAGTCGAATCTAACCGATACCAATTTAGTGGCATAAATGTTGATATGTTTCCCTAAAAAGTTAGTCAAAATTTAATAAGATTGACTTTTCACAAAAGGTAGAAGTACACGTATTCACGGACGGAGGGAGTAGCTCCGATCCGGACTAGTCTAATGAGAAGAAGAAAAACGGATGTGTTCAACTGTGGTGATTTAAGGTTAATCAATATATTTCCATATATACTACTACCTCCGATCCGGAACGATTAACGTGGGAGGTGTGCTACATCAGTACTAAACTAAACTGTACACGGCTTGCGACAATCAAATCAATCAGATCGGAGGGAGTATCTAATACTCCCTCCGTCCAAAAATAAGTGTCTCAAGTTTGACCAAAAGTAGATGTATCTATATATGAAATATGTCTAGATACATTCACTTTTGAGCAAACTTAAGACACTTATTTTGGGACGGAGTGAGTATACCGTAAATGCGCGCAATCGCCCATGCATGTATGTTTCATGTGTGTACCCCGAAATTGATAGGACTTTTCTCCGTATCGAAACGGCACACTGACTGGAAAACTTTTAATGAGTACCACATGCGTTTAGTTGCTATACCCATTTTTTTCTCGTGGGGTACGGTGTTGACCCGGGTGTGGAGTTAGTTAACACGTACTACGTCCGACTTGTTGATTTCCGTACCAAAACATTGCTGAGCTAGAACTTATACTAATCAAAATATTGCTGAGCAGAATTGCACACGATCATCTGTCTATATAAGGCCATGGATCATGTAACTGCATTCCATAGCAAAACAAGAAGAACCCGGCCTAGTGAACCAAAACACGACATCCGTCGACCGATCCTTACTGCTACGATGTTGACCATGGCTTCCGACGGTGCCATCCCTCGAGAGGTCGAGCAGCACAAGCCCCGGCGGGCTTACACCCCCAGCCCCTGGGGCACCTTCTTCCTCGATCACACCCCGTGCACTCCCGCGTAGGTAACTATACATCTCCGATCACATACATATCATGCGAAAATACATATACATATATATATGGCATGCATTTATGTGTTGATTGCAAGAACAAAAACATGAATTTATGTGAATCTTTGCAGTACAAGGAAATGGAGGACATGGCACATGCCAAGAAAGAGAAGGTAAGGAAGATCATCTTGGACGTCGCCGCGTCTCCTGATTTGGCTTCAAAGCTAGAGTTCGTCCTATCACTACGGCGAAGAGATCGGCGAGTTACTGCGTGACGTTCATGACGACGAGGCCGCTCAGGAGAGCGATGACCTTCGCATAGCCGCCCTACGGTTCTACTTGCTCAGGAACCAGGGCTACCATGTCTCTCCTGGTAATCAAGATCAGTAACTCCTACATATATATGAAGAATATCTGCATAACGCTTGATGGAAAAACTAACTAATTATGTGCTATTTTTTTTTTCGAGAATAACGGGGGGAGGAGCCCCACCGCTTGTTATATTTCCGAAAAGTAGCCTGGCGGGCCATGTTCTTACAACAGAATAGCAGTTTTACAGGGGGATACAGAGGAGAGAGAACAAAGAAAAAACAAGAAAAAAAGACAACTAGAAGAGGGAAAGCAAGAGCCACCCAGAGACACAGAATGTGCTATATTTATGCAGACGTGTTTCTGAAGTTCAGAGACGCCCAACGAAACTTTGTGACCAATGATGTGAAATCTTTGTTGGCACTGTACGATGCAGCCCATATAAGGGTTCCCGGGGAAGAAATACTTGATGATGATATAGCTTTCACCAAGACCGCCTCCGATCTATCACGGAGATGGGTCACGTAGAACCGCTACTGGCAGAAGAGGTGCGTTGCACATTGGAAACGCCTTGTTTCAGGAGAGTCGAAAGAGTTGAAGCGCGGCGCTACATCCCGGTGTATGAGAAGAAGGAAACACGAGATAAGGCCATATTGGAGCTTGCAAAGTTGGACTTCAACATCGTGCAAACTATCTACTGCGACGAACTTAAAGCTCTTACGATGTAAGAAGTTTGGCAGATTTATATGTGTAGCAAAGTGAACTAGATGACAACTGTTTGTCGTGTAAATTTGTAGTGTGCTAGGATAACCTGTGCTAATACATACTTGCTCATTGAATTACAGATGGTGGGAAAACTTCAAATCACAGACGGACCTACAATTTGCGCGAGATAGATTGGTGGAGATGCATTTTTGGATACTTGGAGTTCTTTATGAGCCGCAACACTCGATTTCACGGATAATAATAACGAAACTGGTTATGTTTGTGTCATTATTTGATGACCTCTTTGATAACTATAGCACCACAGAAGAGAGTAACATGTTCACTAAAGCCATAGAAAGGTAGGCCTCATTTCCTTTTTACAGTCTTTAACACATCGAAGTTAGCATGTCTACTTTTCCCGTGCCGCAATTTTGCACAAAAGGGATGGTGATGCTAAACACTTTTTTTTTTTGAAATGGGGCCATCCTTGGCCTCTGCATGGATTTATTGATGCATACGAACTTTCTTTATTAATTATTTCAAAATATTCATACAGCGTACAGATTACGGGTCACAAATGGTTGAGACAGGAATCAACCAATTGAAAATGCACCATTAAGCAAGGAGTGCAACCATCTTTATAATAATTATAAAAAAATAGAAATAACTATATTCACATTTGTGGATATTTCATCTTTGCTTGAAATTACAGGTGGGACAAGAAAGCCGCAGACCAATTTCCAGCATACTTGAAGGGGTTATATGTCAATATACTCAAAACAACAGATGGTATCGTGGAAGAGTTGAAACAACAGAAAAACTAATACGCTGAACTAGTCAGAAAACTGGTAATTTCCGCACGATAACGTATAGAAGAAAAATATATTTAATGCTCTCAATAGTTAGTCTTACACAAGCTTTCTTATCAATAGAAAGGAGATAAATTTCAGCATTTATTCTGATACACAGTTGTAACTCAATTTATCATCGAATAAGTTGATAATCTGAAGCATGTATAGGAAGGTTCCGAGTTTGGGATTTTTGGGTCAAGTAGTATACAAGAATATGAATGCATGTATGTTAAATCCAGCATCCATTTCGATGTGGGACATGACCCCTCCCCCAAAAACATATGACACATAATTGTACAGTTTAGAACCTTGGGACAAACTGGATATTGTGCATGCTCCAAGCATATTTAAAGAAACTAATACTTTTTTTTATTGAATTTAAGTTTGTAACATATCAAAATTAATTCAAATACTTAGGTAGCCATCCATGTCTATTTGATTGCATTTGAGTATGACAACGATATGTATAAATTGAAATTGGTATTGGGTTGGCCCATGATATTGTATGGTTACATTTTTAAAGAAATTCACGTATGTCTTATATGTACATTACAAATGACGCGTTAGTTATAATTATACTGCAACATCCCACGAAACATTCTCACCACTTGAAATGCAAATTATTTTATATTTTGCAGGTAATTGACATCGTCAAATGCTATAACGCTGAGGTAAAATGGCGTGATGATCACTATGTGCCAACTACCGTTGAAGAGCATCTTGAAATTTCAGTCCGTAGCAGTGCTTGTATGCATATAATAAGCCTTGCATTCATTATGCTGGGAGATATAACTACGACGGAGGCTCTTGAGTGGGCTTCTACCTATCCAAAAATTATTAGAGGTGTTTGTATCGTTGGGCGCATTGGTAATGATATGGTGTCGCATGAGGTACAAATATTTCTATATCTAAACTTTGATAATTCATGTATAAAAACATCTTTTTATCGGACCCTTATGTCCCGGAGAATATAGATTTATCAAAATTGTTGCATGATTCATTCTTTACTAAATATGTCATTCATTCATCTTCTTGAAGCGAGAACAAGGATCGGATCATGTCGCATCCACAGTGCAAACTTGCATGAAGGAGCTTGGAATCACGACGAAGGAAGCCAACGTGAAGCTCAAGGAAATAATAGAAGAAGCATGGATGGACATTGTTAAAGATTATCTTGAACAAAAGCATGCAACCTTGCTACTAGGGAAGGCGGTCCATCTTGCCCGCACAATGGATTTTATGTACAAGCATGAAGATGCCTACACCACCTCGTTCAGCCTCAAGGATACCCTAGATTCACTCTTCGTGAATTTCATATGAAATGTGATGAGCCAAAACATTGGTGCATGCGCACAACGTCATAATGGGTATGAACTTACATATGAGGTTCAAGCACACTAGATCGCCTGGCGCAGCTTGCCGCGCGCCACCCGCCGTTGACATGGTTTTCAGTTTGTAAAACGTTATGATAAGCCTTCTTAATATTACGCGATGGTCAATAATTATTATATATAGCAGTGGAATTATAGGTTTAGAGAAAAGCACAATGCTCCTACATGTATACAAAATCTACATCAAAAGGTCTCCAGGATAGATAGGTTCTTCATTACAACATCTACAATCATCACTGGTATTCAAATTGTACATCATTAATATGACACGGTGGTCAAATAACTACTATACATAGCACTGGCACTACTTTTAGCATTGGCATTACTTGTTTATAGCAAAGCACAATGCTCTTACATACACACAAGGTTACATATATAAGACTTCAGGATAAATAGGTCTTAAGTGGAGACAGTGGTTGGAATCTCTTCAGCGTCCCTTTCAGCATACCTTGGCATCCTCATGTCAATAAGAAGACACTGGCCTACAATGTCGATAAAAGGGCAACGTTAAGAAAGAGGCATTAGAGACAAATCCACAATACACCATTCTAACTCCAATTAAATAGCAAGAGAATGATTTTTTTTTATTTGATCGGCTAAGCTCTGCAGTGCTTTAGGAGCCAACGTGTGCTAAAATAGCAAAACATCCCTGCACACCACCTGCTTTAGATCGATGGGTAAAACAGTTTATGCATCAGATAGAAGTGTTAGACTCCCTTCCATACGGGCAAGAAAATATTGGCAACCTCTCTTCCAGATGAAGGCTATTGTGCTGATTGTTTTGAAGGTCGAATAGGTGGATCATGCGTTTTCAAAGACGAATGAATTGGTTAAAGAATAAACCTTGCATACTTACCAGCTGAGAAAGGATTGTATCAACAGGCCATAACCAACTAAGTCATCAGAGTAAATAGGTAAATATATTATACATTATGATCAGTGTCACTTCTACAGTATACCCTACTAAATAAGATGAGGGTGGCCTCTCCATTGGATGATAACAACACAAATTAGCTAACAACGATATGACATGAAAAACCCGTGGCATGACCAAACAAAAGCCGTCTAGATTTGGTAGTAACATAATGCCCTGGATTCTAACGTATTCTAGTGGAAATGGTTCTATGTCCACATTTCTTTTGAGCAGCTACATAATAGAAACAACCAGAGTGGATATGTTTAATTTGATCCGACAAACACCTACATAATAGGTCCTGGATTGTCAAATCGGATGTTCCCAGCAAAAAAAATTAGGTAATAGCTGACCATGAAGTAAAACCAAAGCAATTTCATTAATAGGGTTCATAATATGGTGCATCAATGCTGGTGCCACATGTGCAAAACCATGATACTAATAGTGTGCCTTCTACTGCCTAGGTTAGTCAGGGATTGGAAAGAGCAAATTGGCTACATTTGCACTCTGCAGTCAAGTGAGATATCCATAAAAGAAGTAAGTTCAAACATAGACGTGTAACTCAAAAAGCACCATGAGAAACATGAGTTGGTTATAGTTTAAAGGTGGCGCTTTACTGAAAAACCACATAGGCATCCAGCAACTACCATTAACAAAGAGTTAACATGTAAGGTTGTAACATATGGGACCAATACTAAGATGACCCAGAAAAGATGTATGCAAGAACATAAGGCAATGATGAATGCATTTTAAACAGACAAACTGATGTGCTAAACCTCCTATATCAAAGCAAATGTAAATAAGTACTCAACACGGATAGTGCTGAAAATGCAACGAAACAACCCATGTGTTTATCATAAAGAAAAACAAAATATGACCTAATCTGATATTTATATGATCACATGAAAAGTGTTTCACTGAAAGAAAAGAGATACTAACTAATCAAGCCAGTGTTTCTAAAGTAGAAAGATAATTGATCAATATCGCTGACAAAAGTGGCCATACATACAACTAAAGCTACCAAGGTAAGAAATAAACAGATTAGCTTACTCACTGGCTAAGTTTTAATATTTAGCAATTTTTCAGTTATTTTGCACAGCAACTACAACATTGGCACGCGGCAAGGGAAAAGTAAGCAATGGTAGACTCTAAGAACATAGATCAATGGGTCCTGTTCTTATTCATTCTCAAGAGTGAAATCTAAATCTAAAAAATAAACATCAAGTGAACCACAGAATAGGCAGCCGCATTGTGTGGTGCCTAGCTGACTACCAGCCGTGGATACGAACGCTCTACTAGGAAATCACTCAATTAGCTTAGAAAGTAAATAATCAGTGTTTCAGTCAGCCACTGCTGATATGCACCAGGTACAACGTCCTAATCCTCGCTGCACACAAGCATGGATAATACGAAAGGGGGACATATCTAAGAATTTAGGCAAGTACGCCTGCCAAATAAATATGTATGTTGCAAGTAGAATTGCACAAAGCAAACCTGGCAAAGAAACACACGACCAAAAGTCAAGAGAAATAAAAAAAGATCAAATGACAACAAATCTTGTCTCATATATTGAAAATCTGAGGAATGCAAGCCATATATATTGGTCGAGAATACTTAAAACGGAACTTCACATGTAAAACAAAAAATGTACCATGTATGCTAACTATATATGAGCAGATTTAAAAATATTGACAAAATCTGCAACTCTGGAAGAATATGTAACTGTAACGCGAATCAAAATTTTGAGACCGAATTTTAGTGCATCCGTGATTTCATTCCACAGGTAAGTAAAAGGAACAAAGCTATGACCAATTGCAAAGATGGCATTAAAATACGAAATGCACAAATAAGTACCAGAAATATAAAGATGCCACTGAAAAGTGCTTAATTAGAGTGATCAGATACTAAATAGAGAGGCCCGTGAATTTGACTGAGGCAATAACACTTTGGCATAAGATGAAAATGGCACAGAAAACATACATGCATACACTTTTGTACATAGAAGCGGATAAAGATCCTTCAATGGGCTAATGATGTTTCTTTTAATCACAACCCTGAAATAAGAAAACTAAATCTAAGATAACATGTACGATATCAAGAAAAGAGGCACTGAAGCAATAATCCCCTTTGATGTAAAGGTTCATGTTAAACTTTTGAAATTCTCTTTTGTCATGAGCCTAAAATAATGCAGAAAGCTACGTGAAGGCAACATCTCCACTCTGTCATCAGGATAAAAGTAAAACATGCCTGGTGCAGGGAATGGAAAGGGCTGAAATAAGTCATCAGGATAAAAGTAAAACAGGCATGGTGTAGGGGAATGGAAAAGGCTGAAATAAGGAGTACTCACTTGTTAACGCACTTATGGAAGTACATGCTGGTAGGGATCTCTTCGACACACCGGAAAAAGGAAAGATTGAAATAAAAGGAGCAAGCGAGAATGCTTTCGGCTGCATCAGCCTGAAGTGTGCTCACCTCAATACCCAAGGAAGCAACACATTAGAAAAATCCGGGCGCAAGCTCTCCCTCGTCACTGGAAATTGATCTATGTGTAAAATAGAACGATCAGAAATCAGATTAACTTGCACACAAAACAATTCTAATTTACACCATATAATAAATGTATACTCAACATATGTGTAGATCATAGTGTGACGACAACATCGGGTACAACTACCTGATGCCAACACGACAAAGAAAATGCCTTACCTCGTGCAATAACTTCTTGGCACCTCCAGGTGGTCGAACATCCTCATTGATGTAGCTGAGGGGAGCTTTGCACATTACCACATCAGGGAACTACTGCTGCTGACTTTTTGCCACCCTTTGACTCCATTAGTACATTCACTTTACTGCATACAGAGAAGAGAGTTAAACAACACATTCTAGCAAACATTGTAACTGATTCACATACACATACACATACACCTTGAATGGTTAAAATCATATAGTGAATGTTTCCTTCAGGGTAGATTTGTTCTGATAACTATATCCCCAAAAAAAAGTTACTACCCATGAATGCTAGTATAAGTATCATAACATAGTAAGTTGTTGCATTTAAACCAGCATGATATAATTTAAATCAGAATGGCATAAAGAATTTCCATGAAACCCCGCTGAAATCTTGCCTAGTCTTTCAAGGTTTTTAGATTGGGAAATTAATTGATATTTAGATAAAAAAGAAAACTATACTCCCTCAATTGGTTAATTATGTAGTATACTTTTTAAAGCAGATGGATACACCATTGAAAAATGATCTTAAAGTCAGCCCGTAAAATGAAAACTCAATACTATAAAAGTAGCATCTTTTTTTTTACTGAAACTAAATATAATGGGATATTTGTGCAGAACTAAAAGTGCCACAACTAACTGATGAAGAAAGGCAGCATTGCAGTGTAGCTATATAGAACCAAAATCATTAGCTCAAATATCTGAACTCAGTTTACCTTTAAAACACAACCATGTGTGGAGAGACTTGCTGATATAGGTGAGGAAGAAACAATTAGTTATCTGAAATTGGATAATGAACCATTTTTGGATGGAACTGAACAAAAAGCAACATCTTGCACTTTGAATGACATGAAATCTTCAGTTGACTCCTGCATGCATATATACATAGCAGTGACCTGAAAATACGTAGAAGATAAATTCATGTGCATTCAGTTTAGTACTTAGAATGGGCCCGCTTACCAAGTACATACAAAACATTGTACACAGACAATAGAAGGAACATGATCTAAAGATGACTACAGTATGCATTGCTCATGGTATATGATCTGAAGACACGGAATACAAATCAATGAAAAACTGTTAGCAGCACTTGAACAACGACTAAGGATCCTAAGGGTTTACCTCGATGCAAAGAACATAAATCTGGTTGATGGTGAAACGATTTTTGCCACATAAATGAAGAAATTGGGTACTCAATCATCATCACCAAAATTCTGCAGCGATTCACTCTATGGTAAGCTGACCAAGAAGCTGACATGGAAAAACAAACACAACACTGATGAAATATGTAAGAATGTGTGGTGTAAAAGGCAACCAAATCATGCTTCATATCAGCATAACAAAGTTTTTTTAGTACATGATAAATCTATAATGAACCAATATTATGAAACATGTGACGGTATAGCCGCAGGTAATTTTTATTGAAAAAATACAGATCCCCAACTTGCACTACGGTGCAAAACATAAAGGTCCAGCCTTTACATGCCCAAATACCAAGATTTTAGCCCAACCTTCTACTCGCAGTGCTAAGCAGATTTGAATAGGAAGCTATAGAAATAAAATTCATTTTATCTGACCTTTAATGATTCTTTTATATATGAGATAGATGAGGCATATTTCCATAGCTGCGAGCAGATCCATCATATGCTATTCATGAACCTGCAAGAAACAAATACTATAAGTACCTATAAATATTTTAACCAAATGAAGCAAATGCTTCACATCATATCTGATGTATTTAAGTGTCATATACCTATTGAAGCTAATTATACCATGTAGGAACATGAAAAGGGGCAAAGTAAGCCTATAGCTCTCATACAGCAAACATAACAAAGAACAAAATAGAGGAAATCTTTTCATTTGATCTTACTAATAGCTTGATTTGTTATATAATTTTCTTGGATTTGGTGGAAAAAAGCATAGTGATATACCACCACTTATTCATTATTCTAACAGGGAAACAATAATTTCATCACCACCCATGAAGCCCATGAAGTCTTCCTGCAATCCTCCAAACATTTTTCAAGCTGCAGCTAGCTCCAGCAATAATATTCAACCAGATTCTTCCATGTATCAAATAACCATAGAAACAGATATCGACAAATGATTCACTTCCACAAGTTTGGGTAGATCTGAGGCAAGCATGCACTGAACAACAGCATATACAATAGGGGATATAGAAATTCTCACTGATCTGCTACCGGGGTGGAAGGAGAGAGGAAGAGACAGAACAAACCTGTACTGTAGGTTGCTCGTCCGGAGACGAACTGGCTTGGAGCCTCGCCCGGATCCATCCCGGCCAATGATCCCCAACCCCTCCGCACCACGCTGCTATGCATACTCCTTGAGGTCCCATATGCAAACAATTGTTGAAAATCAGAATGGAAAAAGAATAGAAGAAAGAACTCAAGCGAAATGAATCTCACCTGAGCCAAAACGATTGGTGCTGCTACGTGAGGTTGGAAGAAGTCTGAGGAGGCCAAGCAGTTCTCCTTCTGGACGTCGCCCTCCACGATGAATCTGAGCCAAGCACGCTCCTCAGAGGGCACCCCACAGCTCCACCGGCCACTCCTTCGGGCGCGCGGGAGCGGTGCGAGCGGCGGGCTGCGCTGCTCCGTGGTCCTCCTACTGTTATGGAGGAAGAGGATGAGAGCTTGTACAGAATAGGAGAAAGATGGGATGGGGGCTGGTAGCTGGTCAATCGGCGGCGTCGTACCTGTCTTCCTCGTCTCCATCTTTGTGCTGGCGGCAATAGGCAAAGCACGGGCTCGAGCGGCAGCGGTGACTCCCGGTTGTGGAGCGCTGGAGGAGGATGGAGAGGGCCACGCGGAGCAGCGGCGCGAGCTCGTCGCCGTGGAAGAGAAGAGACGGGAGGGGCGAAGAGAAGCACGGTGGCGGCGCGATTGGATTGGGGGAGGAGCGGAGACGTGCAGCAGCAGATTGGGGAGGAGACGCGCGTGGCGATTGGGTCGTTGCGGCTAGGGCTTCCACCGCGGGTGGCCTTTTTATACGGCGCTGTGAAAACAATGAACGGCCGAGATGCACTCGATCGGACGGTCGAAATGCTCTAATCGCTGTGAGAGCTCCTTGGGGTACCCCCATTTACCTCTTTAGATATGTGCAAATACTTATATTTAGCTAAATAATAAACAATGTTTGGTGTAGCTTACCATATGTATCTTGAATAATGTACTATAGTAGAAATATATTTATCAATTATTAAAAATCTAGGTATATGAATTTGGGCACTTCTAATACAATTTTTTTTATCAAACAACGAGACGGTAGGGGAATCTCGAGCCACGTGATTGCATGAGAAAGGTCATCACACACTTTGCAAGCATTGACACAACATTGTTTTTAAATACGTCCGGACTCCGAGGAGTCCGGCCTACTCCTGGTCATGGAACATGGGTTGTAGGAAATTTCCTAAGGCAATGCCGATTTTTTTTTCTCTTTACCACAAGCTGATTGGCCTTCCTCATTATTAATGTTAAAGGAAGGCCTAGTCACAAGATCAATTATGAAATAGACTAAATTATTATGAAACTTGGTTTGATTACTACAAAATAGGAGGTGTGCAATCTAAGTTCAGAAAGCTCTAGTGAGTGCGATTAGTCGGTCCATCACTTGAAGTTGCACCTCGGAGATTTATAATGGCAAACCATGAACCAGCGACCGGTGTCGAAACCCTTGCATGCCACAACCCACGTGGGAGTAGGCCGTAGTTGATCGATGTCGTCGTTTGAATAGTTCTCAAACCACTTCTGCATTTTTTCCGTCCTGAGAAGAAACACCAATTTTTTGTGAGATTGAGAACCCCAACCATGATCAAGATCGAACTGAATATCAAATGAAGAAGATCGAAGATAACTTACGAAAAATGCAGCCCGGCAATAGAGGGTGTACTGCATGCGAAAAGGAAGCAGTCTCGTACTCCTATTAGCCAAGTCCTCAAGGTACGTGTGTAAACAATCAGTTGAACAGTTTGACAGTTTGAACTTGGCTGTAATATGTCCCTCTCCGCCGTCACCTTTATTCCGTGAGCACTTTATTCCGACGTCGAACGAGCAGATCAGCATATGTCAAGCTACTCAGGCACTACAGCTTATCATACGGTGGTCGGTGGGAGGTCCAATTCCATATGGACTCCGACACCGCCGGCGATAAGCCGATCGACGAGCCGCAAAATCCCGCGAAGCGGCATCCCTAACTACTCCGGCCCGCCGGCGGCGTTTAACCGCGAACTCCAGCGTGTTCCACTGGACAAACAAAAGTCTCGGCGACGAACGGGACCATAGAATTAACCTTCCTCTCCTTTCTCTCATTTTCTCCCGTGGAAATCAAAATGTATTCCTCCTTTTGGTGCTTCGGCTCTTGGAGTACCCGTCGGCCGTGCTCGTCTTGTACTCGTGCGAATTGGAGACTGGGCGCCACCACCCACCAACACAAACAGTGGCAGAATCGTTGAACAGAAGTCAGCAGGTTCCAGACCGCCGGCCGGCCGGTGTCACACTCGTACCGGACGTACGATTCCTCGTCTAAAGATCGAAGAGGCAAAGATATGCATAATTGAAGAGTTCATGCTCAGCTCCCTGTTCGACTAACCTGCTCGCGCGTTCCGGCCGTACATCTTGATCGAAATGCTGCGACAAATACATTGCTACGTGATTTGCTGGACCTAGGGGTTTATGACAACACGAATTGACTCTTGGCGCCATCGATCGGGTAGTCAGTTGTACATGCACAGCCGCACAGGTTAATAGCGGTATTGAGTTGTGATCAAAATTCATATAAAATTTAATTTAGGGCGGTACGGAGGGGAGGCCTATTGCCAGGAGTGGCCGTAGCGGATCAGTTTCGACCTAGTTCACCACTGTTATATATAGCTCTTGTAAGCCGTTGCATGCGATAAGTTTATCGTTGTAAATGTCCGGTGTTTATAGTCTCCCTTGATATAGAGAAATTTCGCTGGCCGATGCCCGTAATTATTTACCCCTCTCATTGGAGGGTTTTTTCTACGTTAAATCTTGTGTCCCTTGTGTTGGTTTGATCTTTTTCATTTCTATTCTCATATCGATCTATAACATGCAGGATGACCCCGAACGTTTGGTCAGGGGGGGGGGGGGGGGGGGGGTGTGGTGGTTTGGGCGTTGCCTTGCCTAGCATAGGGTGGGGTCTCGGGGTCTCGAGTGGACCGATCTACTCTCCAAAATAGATGTCATCCATTTGTCCAAAAGTGGATGTATCTAGACATGGTACGCATATAGATACATCCACTTTTTGACAAATGGATGACATCTATTTTGGAACGGAGGGAGTAGATGTTCACATCAGGATGCAGCCGACGTACATCAAAGCGGGATGGATGTGGCTGTGTCAGCTGCCGTTGCTAGTGCTAGGGAGGCCGTCATCATCGGCACCGATGGTGGCATGGTGTCGTAGGATGGCGGACGAGCGCGTAGCTCCGTCATGTTTGCCTCCGTGTGGCACAACATGTGCACAGGAACGGCCAAGCTAGGCGGTTATGTGTGGTAGTAGTGGTGGTGGGTCGCCGCATAGTCCTCTAGAGAGGAGGCCTTGGCGCCGGCGAAGCGGTTTTCATGCATCCTCTTTTAAATAGTTTTTGTCATATAAATTTAACAAATAGTCAACACTTTCTAAATTTGAGCAATTATATATAAATATTAAACATATGATACCACAGATATTGAAAGATGGAATGAAGAATGCCACACTGAATTGCCCATATTGCTTTTGACACGCTAACTTGGATATTGTGATTCAGCCCGACAAATTTTTTTAGTTTCTCGTTAGGAGTATAAATGAAAAAAACCATGGATTCTTTAAGGATAATTTCACTTCTTGCTTGCGATCCCTATCAAAAGTTACAGGTGAATTCAGGTCCATACATCACACCATCCTCTGAAATAACATGATTCAAAAATTGCAATCGAATGAGGTACCCCTACTAGGCTGACTCTTTACCTACTCAAACAAACATCCCAGTCCAACTCTTTCCAAATTAGACACGATCTTGTTTTGATAATACATCATTTTTGCTCCTGTGGGGCAAAATAAAATAAAAATGGTTAAATTTTGTTTTGCTTTTTCTTTTGTCCCTCTACGAAAAAATGGGCCAAAAGGACAATGACATAATTTAGAGTGGCAAAATCAATATGGGCAAAATGAGTGTGGCGAAAAAAAATCTCCTTTGATAGATGCGCCATAAAATTATTTTTTGTAGTTTATTTATTCAATATTAATATTATACAGACGTTGGTGTTTTTTTCAATATACTTTGTGTAGTAAATTTTAAGGCCTGATTAAATATAGTCAAGTCGTATATATGCACTGGCCAAGTCAAGGTGTAAAATAACCAGTTGATCGAGATTCTAATAGGTGCGCGCCGTACGTGCGACCCCCCCTGCCGTTGCCCTCTCCCCATCACTTTATTCCCCTGTTGAAGGAAGAAATCTACTTATTTACGACGAAAAACCACGGGCCAAGCCGTCGAAGTATAAGAAGAAAATGTAAGATCGTGAACGGGAGGTCCAGTTCCACATGGAATCTGATCGAGAGTCGAGACTACAAGGGACGATGACGAGGAGGACGACGACAGTGAGCCGAGCGGCAGAATTCCGCGCGCAAAGCATCCTCCTACCTACCCCCGGCCCCGAGAACCGATCGATGGATGCGCGCACAAAGAAAAGCCTCGGCGACCAACGGAACCATATATTCTTCTGCTTCTTCTTCTTCGAGACTTGGAGTACCCGTCGCTGTTACTCGTGCGAATCGGAGACTGGGCGCCACCAGCAGAGGAAAAACAGTGGCGGAATCGTGGAACAGCGAGCAGGCCGATCGGAGAGGAAAGAAATTAGTTGGAAGAAGAAGAAGACAAGCGTGTAGAAGAAACAGGTTCATGGTCCAAGTGTTCGATCCTTCTCAGCTTTGGGTCGATGATGTGATCTGATCGATCGTCTGAGCTGTTGTAGTATGTATGTGTAAGTGTAACCGGAGAAATGGCCGGTTCCTGTACCCCTGGCCCCTGCTCGACCGTTTCGATATATGTTTTCGAAATGTTGCGACAAATGCATTGCAGAGGATGTGAATCGCTCGAAGCAGGGGGTTAAAGAACAATGAATTCACTCTTGGCGATCGGTTGTACATGCACACAGGGAATTTGGCGGGAGGTGCAGGCCAGGGAGCAATGTGCTGGGCGTTGTCCATGGGCATGGGATGGGGGCTCGATCGGTCCATCAAGGGCTTCACATGACGCTGCAGCCGACGGCGTTGTCCTCGTTGAAGTAGTCCACGTCGAACCGGGACGGCTGCGGCCGGATCAGCATCTGCTGCTGCTGCTGCTGGGGCATCGGCGTCGGCATCGGCATCGGCATCGGTGGAACCGGCGGGGGCATCGCGTAGTACCCGCCGCCGCTGTAGTAGGGTGGCGCTGCAACGTTCGCCGCCATGTAGTAGGACGGCGCCGCCACGTTCGCCGGCGCGAAGTACGCCATTTGCTGCACGGGAACAGCCATGGTGGACGGCTCAGCGCGGTGGTACTGGTAGTGATGCAGCTGCGTCGCCGCCGCGTGGTCGGGAGCGAAGGATTTCGAGCCGGCGAAACCGTCGCCGTCTTCCTCGAAGGCGTTCTCCCTGTCGCCGGCGGCGGCCTTGGACGACGTCGCCTTCCCGTGATCGGCGGCGTCATCGCCGCGCGCGGACTGCTGGTGCGCGCACTTGTGGCAATCTTTGTTCTTTGTGACGCCGCCTCCACCGCGGCAACAGGTACCTTGTCGCCCGTGTCTTTGCCGTCATCCTTACGCTTGCTCTTCTCGGCGCCGGCGGGCCTGTCACCGCCGTCCCCTGCGCGGTCCTTTCCGGCATCGCCATCGCGCTTCTTCTGTTGCTCCTCCTGCGGCGCCGCCGTCACCACCTCGGCGATCTTGCCGACCTTGGCGAGCTTCTTCACCAGTACCTTGGTGTCGACGTTGCCGACGACGGTGACCCTGTCGAGTGACGGGTGGATCTCCGTCGGCAGCACGCCCTTGAGGCTCATGGCCTTCATCACCTTCCTCCGGCACCCGTCGCAGCAGCTCACGTTCACCTTCAAATCAACTCTCTGCACACACACAAATCCACAGGTGTTCAGTGTTCAGTCACAGCCATAGGGAGCACCATGGATCAACAAACTTCACAGAAGAACCAAGCTTTGGAATGATATCTTGGTGGCTTGTACATACCTTGAGTTCTTCTTCCTTAGCCATGGCGATGATGACTACGGCGCGGGAGCTCAAGAGAGAGACTGATCGACTAGTGGCTGAGTGAGTGATCGATGAGGCAGGTTGGTCAATCCTTGCAGCCTCGTATTTATACACGAACACTGAACACATGTGCAGCTCTTGCAGCTGGACCGTTAGATCATAGTACATGGCCCATCCAATGATTCCGAGAGCTGTATTTACTTGTGTTATTTTAGTCATCCTAGCACAGCGCCCAGCGTAGGAGGGGTATATCCTGGGACAACTCAATCATGTGTACTTGCAGTTGCACTCCAGCCGCTCACCAGGTTTTCTCTGTGAGCAGAGATATTATGCGATGACATCTTCCCTTGCCCTCAGCCATGGCCAGCTGCCACTCAGGATGACGCTCAGCATCCCGATAAGAAGTCGGCTCGGAGACAACAGAAAGACCATACTTACTAGGAGTATAACGGTCTGGAGGACGACGCTGACGAACAGGCCGTGAATGGGAAGGCTCATCAGCAGAAGATGACTCATCAGAAGAAGAGGAAGAAGGAGGAGCCGAAGAAGAGGAAGAAGGAATAGGAGAAGGAGGAGCCGAGGCAGGAGAACGAGGAGTACTAGGGGTACTAGACGGAGGAGAAGATGGCTCCGAAGATGGAGGAGGCACACCAGGTGTAGAAGATGGAGAACTAGGAGATGGGGAAGAGACAGCAGGAGGTGAATCCGGAAAAAGAAGAAAAGAAATATCATCCACCGGATAAGTGCCAGAGGTATGGCGAGGATAGAAGGAGCGCGTCTCATCAAACGTGACATCACGAGAGATGCGCATCCGACGAGCAACAGGGTCCCAACAGCGGTAGCCCTTATGCTCATCACTGTACCCAAGGAAAACACACTCAGCAGACTGAGCGGTCAGTTTGGTGCGTTCACGGGGAGGAAGAAGAACATAGCAAGCGCAACCAAACAAACGAAGAGCCGAGTAATCTGGAGAGGTACCAGAAAGACGCTCGAGAGGAATGCCACCTTGAAGGGCAGCAGAGGGCTGAATGTTAATGAGGTAAATCGATGTAGCGACAGCCTCAGCCCAGAAATGTGGCGGAAGAGAGGAAGCAATCATCATAGCACGGGCAGTCTCAAGAATATGACGATGCTTACGTTCGGCGACACCATTTTGAGCATGGGCACCGGGACACGAAAACTGAGCAAGGGTACCCTCCTCAGCAAGAACACCACGCAGGTGCTGAGAGATATACTCACCTGCAGAATCAGCACGAAAGACACGAATAGGCGTGGAATACTGAGTACGAACCATGGCAACAAAGCGCTTATAAATGGAGAGAACCTCACTGCGAGAGCGCATAAAAAATAACCAGGTGTACCGAGAAAAATCATCAATGAACAAAATATAGTATCGATGACCCCCCTTTGACTGAAGGGGAGCCGGACCCCAAACATCTGAATGAACTAAATCAAAAGGTCGCTGAGATACAGACGCACTAGTAGGATAGGGAAGCTGAATCTGTTTACCTAACCTACAACCCTGACATGAATGTAACGACACATCTCCTGAAACAGACCCTAGAAGACCTCGACGAACTAATGACGATAAACGGGAGCCACAAAGGCGACCCAGCCGATGATGCCACTGCTGGAAAGAGCCAGTGACAGAAGCAGCAACCGCAGGAGAACTGGCAGATGAAGTAGCAGCGGAAGGAACACGAAGCCAGTCTAACTCCCAGAGCCCCGGAGACTGAAGACTACGAGGGCCAGCTCCAACCAGGGCCTGAGTCCGACGGTCCTGAACAGCACAAGAATCAGCGTCAAGAATGACGCGACAACCAGAATCAGTAAGCTGACTAGCAGAAAACAAGTTCATCTTAAGGCTAGGGACATGAGAAACATCAGGAACAGAGAAAGATGAAGTAGAGAGGGTGCCTCGACTAGAAACAGGAAGAGAGGTACCATCAGCCGTGATAACACGAACAGGAGAAATAAGAGAGCGAAGAGCAGAAAGAATAGAAGACGCAGAAGTCATATGAAAAGAAGCTCCAGAATCCAGATACCACGGGGATGACATACCTGACTGTGTAGAAGGTGGTGGTCGCGTGTTGCCAGAAGAACCAGACACAGAACCAGCAGTACCCGGCAAGGAAGAGCCTGAAGCAGCAAGCAGACCACGAAGACCACGGATAATGTCCTGATCAGACAGTGCAGCAGCAGAAGAACCTGAAGAGCCTGAAGAACCAGTCCTCCGACGAGCAAGATACTGCTGACGTAAGCTGGGATCCCTCTGCCAGCAGCCAGAAACATCATGGCCAGGCTTGCCACAGTAGGTGCAAGGGCCACGAGAACCACGAGACTGCGGGGGCTGACTCTGACCCTGGACCTGAGGAGTAGGTAGTATCGGCGGTACTGAGGACCGCGACGGAGGCTGTGGCGGAGCAGAGCCACGAGCAGACGGCACAGGAGGACCATGAGCAGCAAGAACAGAGGGAACCTCCAGAAGACCAGCACCACGAAGACGAGTCTCCTCAGCACGAAGCTCAGACAGGACCTCAGAGAGCGGAACACGACCACGGGCATGTAGCTGTGCACGGCGTGGCTCAAACTCCTTGCGGAGCCGCGACAAGAACTCAAAGACGCGCTGAAACTCCAGGTCGGCGCGAACAATCAAGCAGCAGGGACAGGTGGCACACACAGGCGTACGAAGAGAATCAAGCTGACGCCAAATAGCAGCACTCTGAGTGTAGAACTCATCAATAGTCAAATCGCCCTGCTGAAGGGCATGCTCCTGGCGGACCACAGACAGGTAAAGAGCATCCCCAGACGGCTGATAACGCTGACGAAGAAAGGCCCACTGAGCAGTAGCAGTGGGAAGAGCCATAAACTCAGCAGCATACTGAGGCAGGACACTGGAAGTCAGAACAGCAGCAGCACGAGCATCCTCATCTATCCACTGAGAGTGGGCAGCCAGATCCTGCCGGTATGTCGCAACAGCAGCAGAATGGTCCTGGACCTGCCGGTCATAAGCAGTCAGAGCAAGAGCATCAGCACGAGTGGCGGAATCCTTGTCCTCCTGAGAAGCATCAGAGGCAAGGGCAGTAGGAGTCGGTGCAACAGGCACCGAAGGAGCAACGGGGTGGGGCGGACAGGGGACCTCGCCAGAAAGCACACCCCATAGACGAAGACCGCGCATGTGGACGCGCATGAAGTTAGCGAAATCAGGGTAATTCGCTCCATCAAAGATAATCGGGCAGCGAGGAATCGCAACATAGCCCGACGAGGTAGACATCTCTCTCTGTTTTTTTTTTTTTTTTTTTTTACAGAGGAGGAAAAGTCAACTCAGATCGATCTGATCTGCTTGCAACGACGGGAAGCAGAGGAGCACCCGACGGGCAGGGAAATCAGCAGCAAGACGGGTCGGATGAGGACCAGCGCGTGCAGGCCCGAGACGGCGGATGGAGGTGGCGAGCTGCGCGTGCGGGCGACGACGGGGACCAGCGCGGACGGGGACCAGCGCGTGCGGGCGACGCTGACCGCGGGCGGCGGCCGGAAGACGGACGGCGGCCGGAAGGCGGGCGACGGATGGGCGGGAGGCGGCCGGGCGGGAGGCGGCCGGGCAAGGCGGCGGCCGGGAGCGGCGGGAACAGCCGGAGAAGGTGGCGGCGACCACGAGCCGGACCGCGGCCCGAGGAGCTTGAGGACGACGACGGGCGGGACGGGGAGGAGCGGCCGAAGAAGCGGCCGAAGGGACGGGGACGGCGGCAGCGGCCGGGGCGCAGCGGCAAGGAGCCGGGGCGCGACGGCGGCGGCGGCACGAGCGTGGAGAGAGAGAGAGAAAAAAGAGACCCTAAAACCAGGGCTCTGATACCATGTTAGAATAGTTCTATCAACCAACTATTCTAACATGGTATCAGAGCCCTGGTTTTACGCAGCCGCAGAATGTGAACAAGCCTAGAAGGAAGAAGAAGAGAGTTACGCAGCCGCAACAGCCGGGGCCTTTTGCCTACCAGTATGGGCAGCAACCTCTGGTTCAGCCAGTACAGCAGCTGCCGACAACTCGGCCGCCCGTTTATGCTCAGCCACAGGTGTACCAGGGGATGATCAACCAAGCTACCCTTGCGCCTCCCGTGTCTCTGGGGACGGCGACACAGGGGGAGGCTGAGGTTGCGGTGGGGGATGCAGCTGCGGCTGCAGCCAAGGCCAAGAAACCAGCTAAGTGTCGGAAGTGCTTCGCTGATGGTCATGCTACTGCGGGTTGCCCGGTCCAGTATTATTGTCTTGTATGTGATAATGGTGCACACCCGACTCAGAGATGTCCTACACTTAAGCTCCCGAAGCCGGTTGCGTTCACTTCAGGCGATGGGACAGATGACACAGCGTTTATGCAGCTGCCCGACAGTGTGTACAAGGCTCACTTGGCACCGGCGAGTTCTCCTACAGCTTTGATCACGGTGACTGGGGCTGCGGTTCCGGCGGTGGCTATCCAGAGTCTGATATCTAGGATGTGCTCCTCGAGTTCGTCATGGACTTGGGAGGCGTTACCGCATGGCGAGAACGCTTTCCTGATAGGTTTTCCTTCGTTCGAGGACCTACGCCGTATGGATGGTCTCCAGTTGTGTATTCCAGCTTATCAGTCTCAGGCTTCTATCTCGATATGGAAGACACAGGATATCGCTCCCACGAGAGAGTTGGAGCAGGTTTGGGTACATGTTCAGGGAGTTCCATATACGTTGAGACACTTTTTGGGTATTTGGGCTGTCGGCTCTCTTATTGGGTCTACTCTGGATGTCGATCTGGTCACTCTCAGGAGCCGTGGCATTGTGCGGCTTAAGGTCGGTATGATTGACTCCAAGGTTCTTGACAAGAGGGTGGATAGCGAATTGGGTAATTATGTGGGAGTGGCTTGTGTGGTTAAACTTAAGGAATTTGCTTTCTACTTCCGACGGGAGCCTCAGGACTTTGCCCCAGACGCCAACTTTGTTCCTTTTTTCTGGAGGCGCAAAGGGGATGATGCTGATGATGATGTTGGGGGTAATGTGGGAGACTTGGGACCCTACCCTGGGTCGAATGGCACTCAAGGTTCACAGGTGACCAACATGGAGATGGATGTTACTCCGTCTTCCGGGGGTGCAGAACATGGCAAAACAGTGGCTTCTGAGCATGTTGCGGTGATGGCGGTAACGCCGTATAATCATAGTCCTAAAACTCCTCATGCAAGGGCTATTGTCGATGGTATCCGCAAGGTTGCTCCTGCTTGGTGCGCCCCATTAGTCCAGGTCTTCTGTCCTCTGCTCATGGGTCCGAATTTAAGAAAAGGGGTGTTTTTTCTGCTTTGGAGACTGCTGGGCTGAATTCTGCAGCGGGGGGAATGTTTCTGGGCCACTGCACGCAGCAGCATGGCGCTGGCGGGCCGGGGGCGCCGGCTGCCGAGGGCGGCATGGGGCTACCCGTCGCTCGGGCTGCAGCTGGCTCGGCTCCAGTGCAGGCCGGGAGCAGCAGCCCAGCTGGGCTTGCGGCCATGCTCCAGGACGGGCCGACGGCTGCAGCTGCTGATGGGCCGAGTATTGGGGAGGATGCTACGTCACCTCTGCCTCCCCAGGATGCTCGGCTGGTTACTGTTTCAGCGGGAGGGGTCTCTCCACCACCTATGACCCCTTCGCTGGAGCTGAGTGCTGGCGGGAGCTTGGGGATCGCCGGGTCAGTTGCTACGCCGACGTTACTGACCCCGGCTTCTCCCTTGGAGCCTCCGGCGGCCGACGGCGTCGTCTCTACTTCGACATGTACACCACCGCCCACCGTGACCCTTGCCACTCCTCCACGGCGGAGTGAGAGGTTTGGGGCCATGGCGGATGGTGCCACCCCGACGGACGAGGACTCTCTCATGAGAGCTATGCGGCGTAAAGCGACACAAAACTTGGACACACATGGTAACGACTCCACTTCCAAGTCTTTTCTTTCGTTTTCATCTCCGTCAATTTCTGCAAAGCTAAATAGTGTAGGAATTAAACTTGGTAGTAATCAGGATCAAATTGATGTGTCAACTAGAGTCTTGAGGCATATGGAATTTGACCGTTCAACGGTTATTCCGAAAGCTTCGACCAAGTTGACCGCCACCTATGTGGATGATGAAGAAGCTAATGACTCTGACGGTCAGCTTGCTTCTCATCTAATTGGTGAAGTGTTGGAGATAGGATTGGATGACGACGGGTTGAGCTCATTGTATGAGTTAAAATCATCCGGACGAAAATCTAAATCTAACTCTAACAAAAGGTCCGTGAAACGATCTAAGGTCTCCAAATCTAATATAGTTTCCCAATGAATGGCTTATTCGCAAATAGCAGAGGTCTTGGTGACTTGGCTAAATACTTGCACTTTGCTCATTCTGTTCGGGACCATAATTTGGATTTCTTAGCTATTTCTGAGACGGGTAGACGGGACTTCTCGCAAAGTCAATTAAATCGTCTTTCTGGCGGTATTGACTTTGAGTGGCACTCTCGTCCCCCTCATGGACGCTCTGGCGGTATCCTACTAGGTGTAAAGATGGAAACCATGGATGTGTTGGCTGTTTCGGAAGGTGATTTTCATATTAAATTGCATATCCGGAATAAAGCTGATAATTTCATTTGGAGTCTTGTCGCTGTGTATGGACCTGCCCAAGCGGAATTCAAACCGCTTTTCTGCGAGAGATGGTAAACTTAGCAAAGGACAACCCACACCCATTTATTATTGGTGGGGATTTCAACTTGCTTCGTTTCCTTTCGAGAAAAGTAGAGGTCGGTTTGATGATCGTTGGCCACTCTTGTTCAACGCAGTAATTGAAAGCTTGGACTTGAAAGAGGTGTCGATGATTGGGAGGCAGTTTACTTGGGCAAATAGCCTCCCAGAACCCACGTACGAGAAACTAGATCGTGTACTGATGAACACCGATTGGGAATCAAGATTTCCAATGGTTTCGGTACGGGCGCTGGAACGTATCGAAGTTTGTCAGACCATGCTCCCATATTACTGACCACTGGCTTGCCTAGACCACCGGGTAACCACCGTTTCAAGTTTGAACTTGGGTGGTTGCATCGAGACGGGTTTCAGGACATGGTCAAGCGAATCTGGGAAAGGCCTGTGGCAGGTGTTAACCCGATTCAGAGGTGGAATAATAAAATTCGTGCTACTCGCACACACCTTGTGGGTTGGGCACGACATACAACAGGCTTACTTAAAAAAGAAAAAATTCGACTCTCTTCTATTATTGACGCTCTTGAAGCGTTAGCAGAGGTTCGCCCCCTATCAGCACAGAGATTGAGCTTAAGAGCCAATCCAATGCGCAGATAGCGAAACTTCTGCGTGAAGAGGAGCTGAAATGGTATCAACGTTCCAAAGCCCAGTTCATTCTGGAAGGAGATTCTAATACTAAATACTTCCACAGTATTGCAAATGGCAGACATCGGAAGAAACGTATTTACTCTCTTTTAGATGAGGACAGAACGATTGAGGGCATGATCAGCTTAAGACATACATTACTAATTACTATAAAGGCTTGTTCGGGGCACCAGAGGAAGGAAACTTCTCTATGGATGAGTCTAGAACAAGCGACATCCCCCAGGTTTCCGTTGAGGAAAACAACCTACTTACTGCTCCATACTTGGAGGATGAAGTAAGGAAGGCGGTTTTCCAAATGGAACACAACAAAGCCCCTGGCCCAGATGGTTTCCCCGCGGAGTTCTATCAGAATTTTTGGGACATTATCAAGTCAGATCTTATGGAATTGTTCAGCTGTCTTCATGACGGACAACTTGAGTTGTTTCGTCTAAACTTTGGTGAAATAATTTTATTACCTAAGATTAATGAAGCAGAAAGGATTCAACAATACAGACCTATCTGCTTACTTAATGTTAGCTTTAAAATTTTCACCAAGGTTGCGACGCTAAGGCTGAACAATGTGGCGACCATGTAGTACGTCCCTCTCAAACCGCTTTTATGAAAGGTCGCAACATCCTAGATGGGGTGGTAATCTTGCATGAAACGGTTCACGAACTACATACCAAAAAGTTGAACGGGGTGATCCTGAAAATTGATTTCGAAAAAGCTTATGATAAGGTTAAATGGTCCTTCCTTCAGCAAACCCTCAGAATGAAAGGTTTTTCTGAGGAGTGGCGTGCGTTAATTCATAGTTGCGTTTCGGGTGGAAGTGTAGCCATTAAAGTCAATGATGACGTTGGCAAATACTTTCAGACCAAAAAAGGACTTAGACAAGGTGACCCATTATCGCCTATACTATTTAATATAGTGGCTGATATGTTAGCAGTCATGATCGAACGCGCAAAATCCGATGGTCAAATTGAGGGGATCATTCCACATCTTGTAGATGGAGGATTATCCATTCTCCAATACGCCGACGATACAATCCTCTTTATGGAACATGACATTGAGAAAGCTAGGAATCTTAAGCTGATTTTGTCAGCTTTTGAGCAATTATCAGGTCTTAAGATTAATTTCCATAAGAGTGAATTGTTTTGCTTTGGAGAGGCTCAAAACCATGCTTCCTTGTATGCTGATTTATTCGGCTGTGCACAAGGCCAGTTTCCGATTAAGTATTTGGGCATCCCGATTCATTATCGGCGATTAACAAATGCCGAGTGGAAATTAGTGGAGGAGAGACTGCAAGTTCGGTTAAATAGTTGGAAAGGAAAATTATTATCCTTGGGTGGAAGATTGGTCCTCATCAATTCAGTGCTAACCAACATGGTACTGTATATGTTATCATTCTTCCAAGTACCAAAAGGAGTTCTAACACGGTTGGATTATTTCCGATCGAGATTCTTTTGGCAAGGGATAGTGAGAAAAGAAAATATCGTCTAGCCAAATGGAGTGTGGTTTGCCGGCCTAGAGACCAAGGGGGGCTTGGTATTCATGATCTTGAGATCAAGAACAGAGCCCTACTTGGTAAATGGTTATTTAAGCTCCTTTCTGAAGAAGGGCTGTGGCAAACCCTCCTAAGAAGAAAATATGTGGGCTCGAAAGCGGTCTCCCAAGTTGTGTGGAAACCTGGAGACTCACATTTTTGGGCTGGCTTAATGGCTACGAAAAAATTCTTCTTTCCACATGGGTCGTTCGCTATTAAGAATGGATCTGAGATTAGGTTCTGGGAGGATAAATGGCTCGGACGAGCTCCACTCCGCGAACAATATCCCGCTTGTATAACATTGTGAGATATAAAGGTGATACACTAGCTAAAGTGTTGAGAACTTCTCCACCTGATGTTTCGTTCAGAAGAAGCCTATTTGGTCCCAGGCTAGCATCCTGGAATGCTTTGCTAACTCGGCTGGATTCTATCCACCTGACGCAGGACCGGATAAATTTCGATGGAATCTCACCAAGAATGGCAAGTTCTCGGTTGACTCCATGTACAAAATCTTGATCCAACCTGATATACCGGTAGATAATAATCATAAAATTTGGTCGATGAAGATCCCGCTGAAAACAAAGGTTTTCGCATGGTATCTTCGTCGCGGAGTAATTCTTACAAAAGATAACCTTGCAAAGCGCAATTGGCATGGAAGTAAAAAGTGTGTCTTTTGTCATCATGACGAGACTATACAACACTTATTTTTTCAATGCAAGTTTGCCTCTTCTATATGGTCGGCCATCCAGATAGGCTCTACCTTATACCCTCCACGTAGTGTCTCGAATATTTTCGGGAGCTGGTTGAATGGTGTGGATCCTAGGTTTAAGATGCGTATTAGGATGGGAGCGATTGCAGTTATTTGGTCGCTCTGGCTATGTAGAAATGACAAGGTTTTCAATGACAAAGTTGTTTCCTTTATGCAGGTTATCTACCGGTGCACGGCGATGATTCGTTCTTGGCTACCACTACTGCGGGTGGAGCATCGGGACCTGGTTTCCGAGGCGGCTGCGCGTTTGGAGAGAGTGGCCAGGGAGCTGTTCTCGCTCAATGGATGGCAACATGATCTTCGGATATGTCCTCCTCCAGCATAGGCGTTTTACAATTTCTCATGATGATATGTAACTCGCCTTTTATTTTTTCGTTATGGCGTGACGGTTGAACTTGTGGGGCTGTGTGCACCTTAGTTGTGCAGAGGCCGGGTGTAATGCTTAAAACTCTTTAAGTAATAAAAACTCCCTTTATCGAAAAAAAATGCAATAGTATATGTCATATCTAATGGCATCTCTGTCAGTATAATAATTCTGCAGTATGAAAGGCTCTTTTCTTAATGCTTATATATATGGTATTTAGAAATGAGAAAAAAGGAAGCAGTTAAGTTCCAGTGGCCTTGTTGTAAAATTGGTTTATACAGGTTACAATTGCAAATGCTTTGTGATATCTGGCAGTTCATCTCTGGGAAGAACGGAAAATATGTTCAGGTTGGGCGGACATCCTGCTGTGGACCTTTCGAAAGCAAATATATAGTTTCTTGATGCCTCTCTAACCATCAATTTGATGAGTGGTGCAACCGGACCATGTTACAGAGTATACAGGGGAGACCAAAAGGTACAGAAGAGAATACAGTATACTTATGATCTGATGGTATACATGGAGCCGCACCGGGAGCGATGATCTGGGGGCGGGTACAAGCGCACATCTTTTAGTCCATCATTAACCACAGCCAGGCGCACAAATGCCCGGACAAATCTCCGTGATTAGTTTAATCCGAAGAATCAGGCTTGCAATTAAACATACTACTTGCAGAGAAAGGGGAAGCCATCTGTATCGAGCCATTGTAAGTGCCTCACAGTCTAGCATAGGGAGGAACAAAGAATCTGACTCCATTAAACAAGATTATACACACCATAGCAGAGGACATTATTTTTAACTTCCTTTCTTCAAGTCGTGTATCTGCAACAAAGCAGTGAACAAATGGTCATGAGGTACATAGGTATCACTAGGAAGACAGGCAGGCGAAGGTGGGATATTCGGGGATCACCTTTTGATGAATACCTTTACCATATTTATGTATCAATTTAAGAATACCGTTGATCAGGGTTCAGCCATACTATTATATAATACAGCCTACACATATGGCGCTGCCCGAGCAGTATGACAGGGCCCAAACATGACGGCATGCATACACTTTGTCTGGAATTTGGACTCTGGGCAACTACAGAAGTGTAGGGTAGAACATTGTTATTCATGCAGCCATCCGAGCTTCTGTTGAGTCTGGAATGACAATATCGGTCCTCATCATTGGCCGGTACTCCTCGGGTATTTCAGCTCCTGCCTGCACACATAGCTCAACAACAGCCGGAGCTTTGCCATAGAAGCTCCTTAGAGAGGATCTGAGAGGACGACCAGCAGGATCAGGGACATGCCACACATAGTTTGGTGGTATGACCTCATCGACAACCGCATCCTGCCACCCGTGCTTACCGTCTCGCCACTGGTGCTTGAAAGCTCCACAGAGCTTCACATTGTGTCCCCATGGACCAACATGGACCTCAGAGCAGTATCCGCACGCTTTTACTGTGTACTTTCTCATCAGCTGCCGCACGCCCTGACGGACATTCCGGTATGCTTCCAGTGTCCTCTCTGCGTGCTCTTTCACGTCGGATGGCACGGGTGACTGGCCCTGTTGGTTGCTAAAGAAGTCAAGCTCAGAAAGAAGAGACACACAGTCCTCTGAACGGTGTGGCGTAGGCTTCTCGACAACTCCACCACGGTCAATCACCTTCTTGCCAATCATCCGCACAGGAGAAGTGCGTCTTCTTGAGGGATACTGTGGTAAGTCAACACCCGCCTGAATGCATAGCTCAACAATTGCTGGAATCCTGTGAAAGTCAAACCTGGTGTCATGCTTGACCCTCCGCCCAAATGGGTCAAAAAGATGGTAAGATTCGATCGGGATGAGCACATCATTGATGGTGCCTCTGACCCAAGAGTGGTGACTATTTCGACGCTGGCTTCCTGAGCCATAACAATCTTGTATGTCGTGGCCAACTGGGCCAATATGGACTTGAGGGCATTTTCTACAAAATCACAAGATGGATGGTTAATCTACCAGATATTTGGCCAATCATGTCACAGGATAGTGATTTTACGACGTGTAAGAGACTTGAAATGTTACTGCATGTATGTCAGCTTATTACACAGACCAGAATTTCATAATTACCTGCAACCATAAACTGCAACAACATTCAAAAGTTGAGAGAGGCCTCTGATGAGCACTTTCCAGTTATCAAGGACTTCGTAGGCAACAGGGACAAGCTCTGGTAAAAGCAAACCATTCTTTGGGGGCTCAAGAGGCTTCTCTATCCTCATCTGTGCAAGCCTCTTATTTTGGCGGGAAGCCTGCAGCATCTTTTTAATTGGAACAGGAAAGGGCTTCTTTTTGTTCTTTGGGTGTAATTCTGGCAGATCAACATTTTGTGGTTGTTGCTGATAGCTCTCATGCCTCTTACTAGAAGGATCAGGAGAATACTCACAGCATGTTATTGTCGTTGCCCGGTAAAATCGTTGAGATTGGGATCCTACCTGTGATAAGTTGCAAGTTAAAGGGATAAGTACAAACTGGTGAAAGTTTATGCAAACAAAGAGGAGAATCATTTGTTTTTTCACTGCAGCAGCGCTTCACCACAAACATGTCTGAAGCATTCTACCCAAACGGCCATGTCTGGTGATTATGTGTCACAATGTTGTAATAAAACAAATGGTGCAGACTGACACAGAACATCATAAAGCAGAACTTAGTAAAATGGTATATGCTATGCATATGAATAATGTTATGCTCTCAGTTGAGTGGAAAGAGGTGATATACTTCTATATTGGTCTGTAACGTCATAAAAATTTACCAATATGCTGGATCAAGGGATGGGGATGACAATGCAGCCCACACTTGTGATGTTTACAATTCGTCAGATTAGCAATGTAGCACCACCATCAATTTCGATTACCTAGAATGGTTGGAGTAAGTTTAAAGCCAGAGCAGGGAACCAATACCTTTATTAAGTGGCTGGTTCTGGTTCCACTGATGCCTATCAAGCTAAAACGAACACCTGAACGAAAGATTCAAAGGCAAATTTAGGACACGGTGATATGGAATTCTGACTGTAACAAATAGGATCCTGAAAAGGCAATGGAACTGTGGAAGCAATGAGGATTTCTTGACGGTGATGCACGTACCCTTGCAGTTAAGCATCTCCATGGCAGAAATCCAAAGCCCAAAAGGGCGCTGCAGCTTACTCGGCTAAACGCACAAGCTGCTAAATTCAGAAGATACGCACATGTCAGTGGCCAGGTAAGAGCAAGACACGACGGGGAGGGCAGATGCGGGGTATCGGCTGCAGAAAACGCAGAGGGGAGAAGGGGTACCTGGTGGTGGCGCGCGGGAAGGAACCGGGACGTCGGCGGATCGGGGACGCCTCCAGGGAGCGGCGCCGACGGCAAGGAAGAAGAGAAGGGCCCGGATGTGAGTGCGCGTCCTCGTAAGCGCGGAGACTACAGCGGAGTGGAGAAGAGGACGCCGGAGGAGGGTGGAGCTTCGCTTGCTTACCCAGTGTCATACCCGGTACTTTGCAGGTAGTGGGCTGGGCTACATTTGGACTTGGCTAAGGCCCATGCTGGTGACTATTAAGTAAGAAGCAACAACAGACAGAGGGCATCGAAGAAAATGAACTGAATCGGGTTGCTCCCGTTCCTCTCTCCTTCCTCTGTCTCTCTCTGTTCTCTGGATATCTGATCCTCTCTCATGGTCTAGCTGCTACCACAAGCAGTGTATCCACCTCAATGGTGTTCTAGGTCTCACGCTGCCCATCATAGCAGCCAGGGGACAATACACTTGGTATCAGAGCTAGGTTATCCCCACACAAAAATCCCAGAAAATCTCCACAATTTTTTTTTCCCCATCCAATTTGCTTCTCCACCGATCTGTGATTCGGTCGTTTCCCGAGCACTTGAGGCGATGGTTCCGGCTTCCGAGCCAATCATGGTCTCCATGGCGGCGATTCAGGCGAGCCTCAACCTATCGCTCGAGCGGATGAAGATGAGTGAAGAGCGGACGTACACTCCATGGGTGCAGGCGACCGCGGCGCACAAGTGGGCGGACGATGCCGCGATTGCGGTTGCAGTCCTTCCGAGCGCAGGCCTCACCTCTGCGACGACCGCGAGATGCTCGCCATCAGTAGCGGACGTCCTCGCTGTACGTGCAGGCTTCCCCACTACGATGCCCACAAGCTGTTCGACCTATGTCCTCACCAGACCGCCGGAAGGTTCTACTGCAGGTGCTTGCGCTGTCAACACCGACCCGCCGCGCAGCACCTCATTTCCTTGCTTTGATGGTACGAATCCTCGCCTCTGGCGAACTCAATGTCTTGAGTACTTCAATCGCTTCAATATACATAAGTGCATGTGGGTTATCGCTGCCACAATGCACATGGAGGGCAAGGCCAAGGTTTGGTACGAGGCATACAGGTTGCGTCAAGCTGTTGGTGAATGGTCCGAGTTCATGGACAACGTTGAATCACACTTTGGTGTGGCAGATCTTCCACCATCAACGACAATACTGGGTGCTGCTCATTTCAGTGGTGTTGTTCATGCTAGTGGGGTCATCTCACCCGAAACACCCACTAGATGTTTGCCTGTGAGTCCCAAGCAGGTGACGGCCACACCCGCCGAGCCGACGGAGCCAACACTTGTTCAACTTGTAGAGGGCATCAAATTGCAGTTTGCACAGTTGAAGTTGGCGATGGCCGTTGAGAGCGAGGAAAGGAAGAAGAAACATTTGAGGACTATAACTCAGATGACAGTGCCAATTGCAGACTCCTCTGAAGAGGTGTTGACACATGTTAATGGTGTATCTCTGTTCCTTGAGCCTTGGGTGGAACCTGCAGGACTGCAGCCTGTACGATGGAGCACCTCACATTGCAAGCTACAACTCACTCTTGGTAGTCTGTTATGGGATCCTGGAGGTTTATGCTATGCATGTTGGGTACTGGGTTACAGACATTTGGCTCGAATCATCAAGATTTATTTCATGAATTTGCTGCTTGATGTGAATGTTTGGGAAGATAGCAAGTCTAGAATTCTTGCAACTGAGCTCTGTTTTCAGTGGGACCCAGGAATCATGCTGATTGCTCTAATGGATGCAATGTCTGCTATTGGTAAACTATTATGGTTTCTTCACTTGGCCCAACAAGCAGTTTACTTGCATCTGCCGTATCTTCAAGCACTCAGTGAACTAGGCCAGTGCATGGTTCTCATGTATGTGTCAACCTTCTCTATATACCTTGAGATTTGTTTGGCTAGCTATTTTCTGTATATGCAATGGGATCCTGGTGCTTGTTCACTGCAAATTGTTGCAAGAAACCTACAGTGCATGCTGGCGCTGATTGGAAACGTTGATGTGGTGCTCAACTCTACAAGATTGTGGCCAACAGATGTGGAGATGGGAAGTTTCAGCGTCCAAGCAGACCACTCCCCTATTATTCTGTGTCTGCAGCTGAACAGGACACTACAGTTTGGCCTTTCAGTAGTTCTGGAGGATGCTATTGACAGACTTATTGCCACCTTGTCTTGCACCTTAAACTCCAACCTCTTCGTATGGTCAACTTCTTCACAAGAGGCAAATGCAGAATGGGGCATAATACTTATCAGAAATAATTCACGAGATTATGGCTATGAATTTTACATCGATCAACAGTCCAAGCTGCACTATGCAAAATCTGAATTCCTTCTTTGGCCAAGCAAATATCTACTGATGCCATGGGACCCCGGCATTGTCACACTCCATAATGCATCTGTGATCGATGTGTCAAGGCCGGCCTGCAAGTTGGAGCTAGACGGTGCGGAGACTACACGCCATTGCTTGGGGGCAAGCAATGTTTTTTGGGGGCGATATTGTCATACCCGGTACTTTGCAGGTAGTGGGCTGGGCTACATTTGGACTTGGCTAAGGCCCATGCTGGTGACTATTAAGTAAGAAGCAACAACAGACAGAGGGTATCGAAGAAAATGAACTGAATCGGGTTGCTCCCGTTCCTCTCTCCTTCCTCTGTCTCTCTCTGTTCTCTGGATATCTGATCCTCTCTCATGGTCTAGCTGCTACCACAAGCAGTGTATCCACCTCAATGGTGTTCTAGGTCTCACGCTGCCCATCATAGCAGCCAGGGGACAATACACCCAGCAATGGCCGGAGCTCACGGGCGGCGACGAGACGAGTGGCGGGGAGAGATAAGAACAGCATAGAGTGAAAAAATATCTTTAGTTCCTTATTTGCACGTGGTCGTGGGCCGGTATTTTGTACAGGCCTTGGTAACTGGGGTAAATAGGCTGTGGGCTGTTTGGAGGAGTATCTAAGTGTATTGGGCCTGAAACGGTCTCCGTAATTGGTTTTTCTCCCGATTATGTTTAAACGTTTCAAAAAAAATCTGAAAAATATCATGCATATTCTAAATGATGTCTACTATAAGCGTGCAAAATATCAATGCAAAATATTTATATTATAATCTACACAAAAAGACAACGTTTGGAGATTTGAAGCTATGCATTGTTAACTATAACCAGATCTGTAAAATTTTCATATTCGTGTAGGTCGAAATAGTATTTCGCATTGCGATTTTACACATCAACCGGCATCGAGAACATGCATGATTTTTCAGTTCTTTCTAAAACTTATAAACATATGTTTCGAAATTTTAAAAATAGTAGGAGCACTGGAGGTCGGGTGCAAAAAATCTCTACTCAACCGCTCTACATTATACTAAAGCATGTAAATCTCACCTAGCAGCATGGCATAAAGAAATTGAAAAAAATAATACTATATTCCTTTTTGCGAAACCGGGCAGGAGCTCTGTCTATTCATAAAAGAAGAAGATAGTTTCCCAGTTTATTAGGAAAAACCGGGCGAAAAACAGATACAAAGGGCACGAGGACCCCCACCGGTCCACGAGACGGAAACCACAAACAACACTATAGACCAAATTAGTTACATGAAAGGAGATATAAAGTTGGAGGAAAAAAACTAACGTATGCATCTGCAAACTTAGAGAAAAATAAGTATAGAGAACCGTTTTCGTCTGAAAACGCGTTCGTGCTGAAAATTTTATCTTCGTTTGTGTGTATGGTGACTCGGTGAGCCGAACCTTTTGAACACCAACGGTCATAAATTTGACTACCGTGGAACGGAAGAACAGAGGGAGAAGACGCCGGCAAACTTAGCTAGAATCATTGGTGTCGTCCAAAAGCACTAAGTACTAGACTACTAGAGTATGAAACTCGATTAGAGTAACAACTCTGACCAACTACTCAACTGGGGAACCCGATTCGTTTGGAACTTCTCGGCGCCGTGGAGCAGTTCGAAAGGATAGCGGCCTAACCAAGGCGAGTCCAGCAGAGACATCCAAATGGTGGGGAGAAGATGGTCGCTGGTGCAGTACGCAAATGAGGACCGATCCACCATCGATGTTTGTCCTCCTCCTGAGCACAGAACACAGGGAACTTGAAGCTGACGCTTTCAACAAACGCGTTATTGGAAGACGAGGGACGACTAAAATAAGCCGCCGCGCATAGATGGATTGATGCGTCCGTCCGTGAAACTTTTCAAATTTGGGTATGCGTGCAGTGCAGGCGCCTCAACGCCTACGCGCTTAAGTAATCCTAGAAATAGTAATTACTGGCCAGGTAGGACTACTGCGCTACAGGTACAAAGATGCTTCCTAGTGTTGTTAACTTGTTATATAAAGCGCTTGCAGGCTCCAATAGAACATCACAGAGTTGAGAGCAGAGAGCACTCGCTGCGTAGCATTGCCAGTTCGATCAGCAGTTCTACTGCCTCGAGTTTCTCTGTGAGTCCGGTCGAAGAGTAACGCCATGAGCTACCCGCCACCGGGCACCGCGTACCCTCCGCCGGGCCAGGAGGCCTACCCGCCGCCGGCGTACGGCGCGCCGCCGCCCATGGCCGCCAACTACCAGCAGCAGCCCCCGCCGCAGGACACGCAGGACCGCGGCGGCGACGGCTTCTGGAAAGGATGGTATGCAGACGACTCAAGATTATTTCTGTTGCTCTCTGTTGTTCTTCTAACCTGTGCGGTCGACTAACCAACCATGCTCTCTGATCTTGCAGTTGCGCTGCCATTTGCTGCTGCTGTCTGCTCGACATGTGCTTCTGATCGACACCAGGCCATGATGTACCCAGTTGGAGCTGCTCATGATCATCGGTGTTTCTATCGTATTTGTGGTGTTAGGATCGAGATGTGTATGGTGTAGGCCTGGCTTGTTGGCTTGATCCTGTAGCACGATATTGTTTTATCAGTAGCTTGGCTTGGTTGCTTATTGCACAGAGTATCTCAAGTTTGTTGGCTTTGAACTGAATCGGATATCTATGCACAGAGTTGTTTTCAGCAGCCGGTAGAAATTTCACTGTTACCATCCAAGGAAAAGTAGTCTGTGGCTTCACAGATGAATGGTCACCGTAATAACCACATAAGGTCCAAATCATAGAAAGCTGCTTACGGCAAGGCCAAGGATGCCAATTGTCAGAGACAAATGTGTCCATCGGAATTGTTAAGAAACGGCAAAATCAATACTTACTCTTTTCATCATATCTGAAACTTACAGCTTAAGAAATGAAACGAAACATAGTAGGCACTCGATCGGAAATGGTTGACACAGATTTGTCAAATTACGGATGTATCTATACACTAAAATACGTCTAGATACATGCGTATTTAAACAAAAATGTGTCAATTATTTCCGATCGGAGGGAGTATAAATACGATGTATCTACACACTAAAATACATCTAGATAATCCATATTTAGATAAATCTATGTCAATCATTTCCTATCCGAGGGAGTACTACCTGACATAATAACAAAACCAATAAGCCAATTAAAGCTGTAGCAAGACAGTACAGTGGTCAGGCCTTCTCATCCTTGGACCCAAACAAGCAGTAAAATATGAACAATTTTCATCAACCAATAGATGGACACCGGCAAGGTAATCCATTCTGATTATTATTTTTCTCCTTCCTGTTCACAACCATTATGTGCACGTTGTGCTTTCAACTTTCAAGTTCCGATATTTACAAGCAGTATACTGTATTTACACGCACACATTTCCTACATGCCCACATCTTATGTGCATCGACGGTGTGCAGTAGTATGTGCTGCCGGCCTAGTTACATACAGGGCAAGTCAACCATGGCTGACTCCAACAGCCCTGACTTCCACATGCTGCCGCCCTCCGCTCTCCGGGTGCACGACCACGGTGGCATGTGCCTCGTCCAGCGAGCCATCTTTACCCTCGCAGGACACAGATACTGTGCCGACCATTGGAGGGAGCTCGGCTGATCTCTTGGCTTCATGGCTTTCGTCATCGTGAGAGATGATCTCCCAGTCCTCCCTGACCGACGAGACATCCCCACGTTTCTCGTGGTGCTTCTCGACCTCAAAGATGGTCGGGAGGATGACGTAGTCATTGAGGGGGTCGTAGAACGGGTCAGGTTCGCCTGCGCGCAGCCAGTGCTGGACTATCCGGAAGACGTGGCGGTCGCAGACGATTCCTCGGTGGTCAGCTGCAACCCCGATTCTCGCTACCGCATCAAGGCCATCCGCCTGCCGAAAAAAATGACGGTTCTGCTCAGTTTTATCGATGCATACTTTCCTTCAGATGCTTAATAGGAAACCAAAGAGATCAGCAATATCAAACCTTCGCTGATTCTGCAGGTACTGATCCGTCACCATCAACACAGATGAATTCAGCCTGAAAAAGCATCGATGCAAATTATCTAGTGGGTTCTTTTTTGCTCCAGGAAGAGTAATTTGGTACACAGAGAACACAATAATTAACAAAAGAACTAACCTGAGTATATAAGAGATGACTAAGATTTGAAATAGGATGGTGTTTGCTCCCGTAGCTGCAAAGAGAAGGGTATTACTAACTTAGCATATACAGCTTCAGGTTATATGCGTTGCTTTGTATAACACGCAACATATCTTTAGAATCAGGTTTTATTTGAACAAAAAGAGCGAGAGACGATGATGTGCTTCGAAAGTAGTTCTGAACTTGCTTTACTAAGCAGTACTAGCTTAATATCATGCTAGTATAGGCTGAGAACATCAGGTCCATATCCTGTTTCTTGAGAAAATTATGAACACCAACTAATCCATCAGTCTACCAAACTTTAGTGGTACCAATAGAAATTCTAATTGGCATATGACCAGAACTAAACTAAAATTAAAACCAAAAGTATCCAGATAGTAAAGTACCAAACAGTATGAGCAGTGTCGTAATCAATCCCATAAATATTGTAGAACTTCACTGATTTCGGAAGCTTAGCCTGGGATAGAATATCTTGAGTTTCCTTTGCCCATCTTAATATATCGTCATTGAGAGGCAAAGGAATGTGATTTCCATCAGAGATAATCTGCAATGACAATTTAACTGTCAGAAATATAATCATCAATATCTGTTAAAATATGGAGTATAAAATGAACTGCAAAATATGGACCTCATGCTTGGAAAGAGCCTTCGCAATCATGTTTATTGCTTCAGCTGGCTCATACGACTCTAGTAAGGAACTTTTCTTGCCATTATCATCCAAACTCTCTTTCCAGATCTGTAGCAATGGAGTGTCTTCCCAGTTGAAGGTTGCGTTAGCCAGCAACTCGTATATTGATGGGCATTCAATCAACTGAAACATAAAACCTACTTTCAGTTCTTTCTCGAAAAGCAACAACATGGTGACCACACGATGCAGTAGATGAGATAGATGGACAGGCTATAAAACATACCAATTGCTGCATAGTCCATTTGGAAATAAAGAAATTTGATTGCCATCCTTCCACAAAAGACATTCCATTCAGCAGACCAGAATTTATGTACCCAGGTGCACCTGCCATGAAGTAGAAAGTATCATAGCCATGTTAAGTTGCTCCATAATAGGTCAGGTACTGAAAATCGTAACAAATGAACAATGCAACTGCTAAACTATTGGAACCTATACGGCTCTAGCGCATGCTTGGTAAACCCCTTGAAACATTTGCCAGTGATAATCAACAATTGCACGACTGAAAGATATTCCATGAAAAATGATATGATTATCAAGCTTTCTCTGTAGCAAAAAAGAACATCCAATGGGTATTTCGAGTTTACAGTATGTTGCGAACTTGAAATAAGAGAACCCATAAAATTTATATGCTCAAATGACTCGTACCTTGAAATGGTGCAGCGATTGCAATCCAACTCTTTACATATTTTTCAAACACCTATTGAAAGGAAACAAACTTATTTAAGGATCAGGAGGAGCATGACAAACTTCAGTAGAGGTCCAAAACATAAAGAGAAGCACTCACATCACCATGAAGAGACATGAAACATTTAACAAGTAATCCCCCCATTGAATGTGTAATTAGATTGATCTTTTTTCCTCCAGAAGCTGTGTACACTGACTCTAATTTTCTAGAAAATTGGTCTAGTGTTTCTGAAAGCCTGCAGAAAAGAAGAGGTGTCAAGCCAAGGGAGGAACTGAACCTTAAAATCATTTGAAGGAACAAGCAACCCCATAAACATTATATTCTCTAAACAGAATATCACGAATTTTGACAGTAAGCATATACAACTGTACACAGGGATATATACAAAACAGGGGTAGAGATGCAAAATTTACCTGTTACTTTGGCGGAAATCGTAACCAAATCCAAACAGCGTTTTTCCCTCTTGATATCCCCATTTAATCATTTGCACTATCATGTCATGATAGTAGTAAACAGTGTCATCACCAATAATCTGCAAATTCGAAGTGTAACTGAGTGATACATGTTGGATATCTGCTGCAGTCAGCAAAAGGGCCATTTAATGTAAGAAAAAAATAGTGATTAATTTACTACTGGGTAGTGGAAGAGTGTGACAAGATTACGAGATAGAAGGTAAAGACCTCAGATACTATATACAGTTCTACAAAGCATTGTTGTTTGACTGCCAGCAGACATTGTATGTAAATAAAAAACAAAGGTGGTCTTTACTAGGGAGATGAAAATGAAATCAAATTGTTACCATATCTGGGTCCAGCGTGTCGATAGCGTACAATCCATACCTGTCCTCAGGGACAGCGATGCTTATTTTCTCATCCACAGAAACAGTTTTGCCTGCTCCATTATAATAGGTTGGCATCATATGACATGAGCAAAGGAAATGATATACTGAATCAGCACTATGATGCAACGAGAAGTAACACATATTTATCGATTCAGCAGTTTGTAAGTGAAAGCCACCATATCTACGAGTCGTTCCGAGAAGTAATGCAAATGCAACAGGACCATGAATTCAGATGGAGTATCCTAATTTCGTTTCGAAAAAGATACATCAGTTTAGCATTCTATCCCTTCATTCTTTGCTTCACCGTAGCATGCCATGTAAATTGACCAGGCTCACACAGCTCCAAACATTCTGAAGCCACATCTTAGCTCATTGAACTGAATAGATGACAGACAGTAACAGTAAAGCAACATCAGCAGGCGGTTTGGTGGTCATACCAGTGGATGCATCGAACTTGGCCCAGAGCTTCTCGCGGCACTCGTGGTCGGCGGCGAGGATGCGCACCCACACCCTCTCCTTGTTCCCGGCCTCATCGACGGCCTCGAGGATGGAGCCGCCGATGCCGGGCACGAGCAGCACCGGGTCGAGGTTGGGGTCGATCAGGGGCACCTGCTCCTTGGCGATTCGCAGCCACAGCTCAATCGCCCGGATCAATTCCTCCAGCACCGACATGCTTTCCCGGCAGCAAATCTCACCCTGAAACGTCTTTCAAGCCCGCAATTTTGAAGCCCCCGTCAATGCCCCTAGCGAAAAAGCGAGGCTTTCCCGCCAGATCGAACTCCTCTTAGCTCGAATCGGACGGTGGCGTCGGCGGCTGGCCGGAATCCGCGCGGCGCTACGGTATATGCTTTGTCTGGCCGGGATTTGGGAGGCCGGAGGAGGCGTGACGGTTTCGCAATCCCGTTCCGTGCTAAATCGCCGACGGAGCGAACAGGAAGCAAGCAACGGTTTGACGCGGCCTCCCGGGTTAGCACCTCACTGACAGGGCTACCCCGTCTTTGGTGGCCCAGGTTGTCAGTGTGTAAAACTGGTTTTACGCGATAGCGTTTACGGCTCGGGCTACGGGGAGTTGTTTTCTGTACGGCTAAGTATGCGGTGACTCGCGAGAACAAACGTTCGTTGACCCCACGTGTCATGTGAGTGGCCCTGTTATTTCTTTTCTTTTTGCGGGTACCAGCAGCCATTCCTCGTTGAACCAGAACAGTGGAGGCGACTTTTCCTAACAGATAAGAATCGACACGAAGGCAGTGACAGCCATCGATTACATGGTGTTATAAATTATAAATTTGAAATGCTTAAAAACAGAGAACTTGCCTGTGGCAAGATGGTTAGGTGGGTGGTTGTACCCCCAGCCCACCAGAGTTCAAACCCCAGGTTTGACGCTGGTGTTTCTCATTTAAGGCGGAATATTCTTCAGTGGGAGGCGACGTTCCCGTCGACAGCGAGGCGCCCGTGGTGACTTCGTCAATCTCAAGACTCGATCCGCCGACTCAGTCTCTCGGAGGTGCTCATAGGGGTAGGGTGTGCGTGCGTGCGTTCATAGGGGTGAGTGTGTGCGCGTGTATATGAGCGCTTGCGTTGTACTGTGTTTCGCAAAAAAAAAAAAAAAAAAAATGCTTAAAAACAAAGTGAATGACTCCCTTGTAAAATTGGCATGTTATTAAGCATGCTGCTAGCCAGGATGGTGATTCTCTTCTCCCTCTTGTCCACGGCGACTCCGTCGTCGCATCACCGGCTAGGTTCGCCACCTCTTCTGCTCCACGCCCTCCCTCACTTGTAGCGTCTTCAGCTACTGATGAGCATTGCTCACGAGGGATTAGGGGTGGACTTCACTTGACTCGGTGATACATCAGAAACATATTTATAAACTTTGTAGTTTATTCAATGTCATCAGTCGACTCTAGTGGATCAGCTGCTCTTTCAGGTTCTTCAGATTCAAAGGAGGCTAACTTGGTTTTTAGTCATTCATATATTTAGACAATTTTATGCTGAGAATTTAGGCAATTGTTCGATTAAATTAATCCAATAATAAATCATGAACATGACGTGAGCAGTGCTAATGACATACTGAAATTCTATGATAAAATCATGTACTAGACAAATAGTAGATACATCTACACAAATAGCTAGTACGGCAAACATGCAAGTAATCAGGAGAGGGATAAACGTGTACCCTCCAGTAGGCCAGATGGCCGCAGCAGCGGATGCGTTAGCCTCGTCGGTGATCCTCTTGTCAGCAGCAGCCTTCTCGATGTCGGCGTCGGTGGCCATGACGAAGAGGACGTAGTTGATGCAGGTGTAGTTGAATCAGATGAAGTAGAGCGAGCAGTCGCGTAGGAGACGCTCCCCAAAAACCTAATCGCCCCTCTCCCGTACAGGATCTAGAGAGGCGGAGTTTCGAAGGCCTGCTCTCCCGTCAGCTGTGTACGCGGTGGACGGGATGGGATCAGCGATGGCAGCAACAGCGGGAGGAACGACGATGCTAGGAGCAGATGCGATATGGTGTCTGTTGTGTATTGCCGAGAGAGGAGCGACCTCTATTATATACACACGCTGGCGGAAGACCAACGGAAACACACGCAATTAAGGGGAGAATTAAGAGACTGGTAATGGCCGTACTTAAGAGCACTTAAGACAAAACATTTCAGCTTAAATTCATTCTCCATTAAGCGCAATGAATTCTGAAACTCCGTACTTAATGGCACTTAAGACGGAGGTTTCAGCTCTCAATGAATTCTGAAAACTCCCGTACTTAAGAACATTTAAGACAGACGTTTCAACTCATATTTATTTTCCATTAAGACAAACATTTTAATTGACCGCATGACAGCATGGGTCTTTAGGGATTTTTCTGGAATTGTTATATGCTAATATTTCAACAATATTTCAGCAATCCCCCGCCAAATCCCAAAGACCCATGATGTTGTTCTCTGTTCCAAACACTGTTTTGATATACCAGTATTTTCAGTGGAGACCTGTTAAGGTTGAGCTCCACCTAGAACGAATAGCTACACTCCTTCACAACTGACAATGGACTATGCCTTGAATTGTCAATTTGGCGTAAAGTAGTTTCACAAACGTCTTACCAGTACTAGGCTACCGAAGGCTGACCTCTCGGGTGGAGCATATTAGTCACACTCCTGACCTATTCATGAACTTCCTAGAGATCAACCCAATCTCATAGACTGTGACCAGCAGTCTAGCTCATATAGGTGTGTTCCTCCAAAGATCGCTCTGTAGGATAGCGTCTTGCTTATACAAAGACTTGGAACACATTAAGACAAATGTCAACCTACCATACAATTACCGAGAGTAGTGCATCTCCAACGGAGTGGGTTAGTAAAAGTATACTCTCCTCAGTCAACCACTAGCTTGTTTTCCCAGGTCCTACTTCCCGGGATCTCCGATCACATAGGTTGGGTTACTACCATGGCAACTCATGTGGGTTTCATCCCTATCTCCCTCGATGCATTTTCTATCACAACAGGTGATAGCCCTTTAGTAAAGGGATCTGCCAGATTCTTAGCCGACTGGATATAATCCAGCGCTATCACTCCGGAGTTTCTCAAATGTCTGACAGTTTTTAATCTCATTCTTATATGTTTATTAGACTGCATGGTGTCCTTTGAACTCTTGACCTTGGTAATCACTGTCTGATTGTCACAGTTCATAAGGATAGCCGGAACTGGCTTTTCAACCACAGGCAAGTCCATCAACAGATCTCAAAGCCATCCTGCTTCGACACCAGATGTGTCCAATGCTGTTAATTCTGCTTCCATTGTCGATCTCGTCAGGATCGTTTGCTTGCAAGACTTCCAGGAAACAGCACCACCTCCAAGGGTAAACACATAACCCGTTGTGGCTTTCATCCCATCAGCATCAGAGATCCAATTCGCATCACAATAACCTTCAAGCACTGATGGTCTTCCAGTATAGTGAAGTCCATAATTCTCAGTACCTTTTAGATAGCGCATAATTCTTTCAACAGCACGCCAATGTACATCACCCGGATCGGAAACAAACCGGCTCAGTTTGCACACAGCAAACATGATGTCAGGCCTTGTAGCGCTCGCTAGGTACATGAGTGAACCAATTACTTGAGAGTATCTCAGCTGATCCTTAGATGTGCCTGTGAACTTTCGAATCTGCACACTAGGATCATATGGTGTTGGAGAAATTTTGCAGTCTGAATATCCAAAGCGACTCAAAATCTTCTCAACATAGTGGGATTGCAACAGTGTAATCCCACCTTCATTATCTCTCAGTAGCTTGATGTTCAAAATAACATCAGCCACACCAAGGTCTTTCATCTCAAAGTTCTGAGACAAAAATGACTTAACCTCCTCAATCACTTTGAGGTTGGTCCCAAATATCAGTATGTCATGAACATACAAGCACAGTATAACTCCTTCGCCCCCACCATGGCAATAGTATACGCATTTGTCAGCTTCATTAACAACAAAACCAGCTGAGGTTAAAGTTGTATTGAACTTCTCATGCCATTGCTTAGGTGCTTGTTTCAGGCCATATAAAGATTTCAGTAACTTACACACTTTTCCTTCCTGACCATCTAATACAAAGCCATCTGGTTGTTGCATGTAGATTTCCTCGTCTAGCTCTCCGTTCAGGAAAGTCGTCTTAACATCCATCTGGTGGACGAGAAGACCATGCGAGGCCGCCAACGAGAGTAATACTCGTATGGTGGTCAGTCTGGCCACTGGTGAATAAGTATCGAAGAAATATTCCTCTTCTTTCTGGGAATAACCCTTGGCCACAAGCCTAGCCTTGTACTTGTCAATTGTACCATCGGGCCTAAGCTTCTTCTTGAACATCCACTTACATCCCAACGGTTTACAACCATAGGGACGTTCAGTAATTTTCCTTGTTCCGTTAGCCATGATGGAGTCCATCTCGCTACGGACCGCTTCTTTCCAGTAATCAGCATCCGGAGACGCATAAGCCTCTGAAATAGAAGTGGGAGTATCATCCACAAGGTACACAAGGAAATCATCACCAAAGGACTTTGCAGTCCTCTGTCTCTTGCCCCTACCAAGGGTTTCCTCGTCATCCTTCTCAGGATTTTCATCATGTGTTTGTTCATAATATTCCACAGGAATGGCAGGTTCAGGAGTCTCATCAGATTCCAGTCTAGAAGTGCTAGGCATATCTCTCATAGGAAAAATATACTCAAAGAATGTAGCATCTTTAGACTCTAGAATTGTACCGACCTTCACGTCAGGTACCTCAGATTTCACTACTAGAAATCTATAGCCGACGCTATTCTTAGCGTAGCCTAAATTAACACAGTCCACGGTCTTTGGTCCAAGCTTACGCTTTTTGGGGATCGGTACGTTGACTTTCGCCAAGCAGCCCCAAGTACGCAAGTATGAGAGTGTCGTTCTTCTCTTCTCCCATTGTTCATAGGGAGTGATCTCATTGTCTTTTTTCGGAACTTTATTCAGGACATGACATGAAGTCAATATAGCCTCCCCCCACCATGCCTTGGATAAACCCGATGTATCTAACATGGCGTTAACCAAATCTGTTAGAGTACGGTTTTTCCGTTCAGCAACCCCATTTGACTGGGGAGAATAGGGAGGCGTCCTCTCATGAATAATATTGTGTTCCGCACAGAAAGAATCAAACTCATTGGAGAAGTACTCTCCACCACGATCTGACCGGAGTCGTTTAATTTTCTTTTCAAGTTGATTCTCAACTTCTGCCTTATAGATTTTAAAGTAGTGTAGAGCCTCATCTTTAGTGCTTAACAAATATATATAGCAATATCTAGTGGAATCATCTATCAGAGTCATGAAGTATCTCTTTCCACCTTCAGTCAACACACCATTCATCTCACAAAGATCAGAATGTATGAGTTCTAACGGTGCCAAATGTCTCTCCTCTGCAGTTTTATGGGGCTTGCGAGGTTGCTTTGCTTGCACACACGAATGACACTTAGAACCTTTGGCTAAAGTGAAATTCGGGATTAAATTCAGTTTGCTAACCGCGTCATACAACCGAAACCAATGTGACAAAGCCGTGAATGCCAAACTTCTGTTTCATTAACATTCGAATGAATATTGTTCACAACTTTATTACAGAAATCTGCGAGGGAAAAGCGGAACAGACCTCCAAATTCATAACATTTTCAACAAATAGTCCATATTTCGTAACAACTACTTTATTAGACTCAACTACCAACTTAAACCCTTCTCTACATAGAAGGGAGCCACTAACGAGATTCTTCTTGATGGCAGGTGTCGGGGGAATAATTAACCCGTGACTTATTCAAAGGCCAAAACAGCGACTTCATGTTCACGCTATTATTGGGCCACGTAAAAATGGGCCGATCAAGGATCGCGGCCTGCCAAAGTAAGGCTCCAGAAGGTCGGTGGTAAAACTTGCCTTGGATGACAAGCTTGCAATCGGCTTCGTGTAGAACTCTTGTAACCTAGCGAGTCTCTGTGCATATAAAGAGGACTCGCAGGACTTAGACTGGGTCAAGCTATCAAGCCCTAAACCCTAGCTCTTACGGCGAGTTCCCAGATCGGATCGTCACCATTGTAACACCACATATATCATATCAATACCAAGCTAGGGTAGGCAGGAAGTAGGTCTTTACCTCACATTGAGGGGCCGAACCTGGGTAAATCTGTGTTCGTCCTTGTTCCTGCGATCCCAAGCTCGGAGACGATTGACTCGCACAAATCCCACACCTACGAAGTCATCCATGACATCTGACGTGACAAACCCACGACAGTTGGCGCCCACCGTGGGGCCTGCGGTCAAGAGCGTCACGTTCCGCGCAGGATCGATGAAAGGAGCTGAAGATCTCGCCATTGGCCACATCATCATGGTCGATGGCACACCTCTCATTGACGATTCAAGCTGGGGACCAGAAGCTGATTACCTGGAGAGAGGTCGCTGTTGTAAACGATAGCAAATAAACGATGAAGAGCGGAACGATCAAACCAATGGGGACACGAGATTTTAACGTGGAAAACCCCTCCAACAATGGAGAGAAAAAACCACGGGCGCTAGCCAGCAATACTTCACTATATCGGGTGAGGTTACAAACGCCGTGGGTTTACAATGTGTGGCTTACCCCAAAACGGCGGCTTACAAGAGGAATATATAATGGCATAAAACCCTAGGTCGGCTGCAGTCCAACCCGGAATCGATCCCACCGCGGCGGTACTACCGCTGGGATAGGCGGTAGTACCGCTGGGGTGGGCTGGTTCGGCTCTTCCCACCTCAGCGGTACCGGCGGCGAAACCGCCAGCGGTACCAGTCGGTACCGGACAAGTGCGTCAGACGGCCATTCTGGCGGTAGCGGCGGCGGTAGCGGTGGCGGCAGCTCTCGAGCGGTAGTACCGCTTAACCCAGCGGTACTACCGCTGGAATTTGGAACACCATAAAACAACACTCCACCTTGAGACAAATTCCATCTTGTAGCATGAATGAGAACCTTCACCCTGAAAACAACAAAGAAACACCTTCTGGCGCCAAATAGCCTCTTGGGCTAGACAGTGATACCAACTAAGCCCGAGCAAAGCTCGAACTTAGTAACAGGAACTGGCTTTGTCATCATATCAGCAGGATTATCATGAGTACTTATCTTGCATACCTTCGGCTTACCTTTTGCAACAACATCACGCACATAATGGTATTTGACGTCAATGTGCTTTGTTCTCTCATGGAACATCTGATCCTTGGTAAGGTAAATAGCACTCTGACTATCACAAAACAGGTTAATGCAAGTATCATCTCCACAAAGCTCAGCAAACAAACCTTTCAGCCAAACCGATTCTTTACATGCTTCAGCAATAGCCATGTACTCTGCTTCAGTGGTAGACTGGGCAACAACAGATTGTAACGTTGCCCTCCAACTCACGGCACAACCACCAAGCGTGAACACATAACCTGTGAGGGATCTCCTCTTATCCAAATCGGCAGCAAAATCTGAATCCACATAGCCTACGAGTCCCTCATCAGTCTTGCCGAACTTGAGGCAAGCATTGGATGTGCCACGAAGGTACCTGAAAATCCACTGAACAGCCTTCCAATGTTCTTTACCAGGATTAGCCATATATCTACTAACCAAACTCATAGCATATGATAAATCTGGACGTGAGCAAACCATGGCATACATTAAAGAACCAACAGCACTAGAATATGGAACTCTAGACATGTACTCAAAATCCTCATCCGTACTAGGACATTGTTCAGCTGACAATTTAAAGTGAGGAGCAATAGGAGTACTAACAGACTTTGCATCATGCATGTTAAAACGATGAAGAACTTTCTTAATGTAATTTTGCTGACTAAGAAACAACAAACCAGAATTTCTGTCACGGGTAATCTCCATACCTAGAATTTTCTTAGCAGCACCAAGATCCTTCATCTCAAACTCGCTACTCAACTGTGACTTGAGAGCAGCGATATCTTTCTTGCTCTTGGCAGCAATCAACATATCATCAACATATAATAACAGGTATATAGGTGATCCATTAACAAACTTAATGTACACACAGCTATCAAATTCAGACCTCTTAAAGCCATGTGACAACATAAAAGAATCAAACCTTTTATACCACTGACGAGGAGATTGTTTCAAACCGTATAAGGACCTTTTCAACTTACACACAAGATCCTCCTTACCAGGCACTATGAACCCTTCTGGCTGGTCCATGTATATCTCCTCCTCTAACTCTCCATGCAGAAACGCAGTCTTTACATCTAACTGCTCAAGCTCAAGATCACGCATAGCAACAATACCAAAGAATGTACGAATTGAACTATGCTTAACAACTGGAGAGAAAACATCATTATAATCAACACCTGGAATTTGACTGAAGCCTTTTGCAACTAACCTTGCCTTAAACCTCGGAGGCTCGCTAGGAGATAAACCCTCCTTTCTCTTGAAGATCCACTTACAGCGGACTGCCTTCTTTTTCTTAGGCAAGCGCACAACTTCCCATGTGCCATTCTTATCGAGTGACTGCATTTCTTCTTGCATAGCAGCAAGCCACTTCTCGCGGTCACCGGAACCAATAGCTTCAGTATAGGTGGACGGCTCATGTCCGTGCTCCACCTGTTCTGCACAACTCAGAGCATAATCAACAATGTTACACTCTTCAATTAAACGTGGTCGAGGACCACAATTCCTCCTGTTCCTACGAGCAGCAATAGACTGTTGTGGCTGCAAAACAGGGGGTGAGTTCTGAACATTATCATTATCAGAATCAGAAGAAACAGAATCATCAGAACCAGCAGAATCAGGATCAGAATCATCTGAAGTAGCAGCACCATCATTGTCAACAGTGACATTTTCCTTTTCAACAGAGTGCTCCACCTCGACACGAACCTGCTCCTCAGAAAAATCTGGCAAAACATCTGAGGACAACTTATCAAAGTACATAACAGATTCATTGAAAACAACACTCCTGCTCATAAATGCCTTGCTAGTTTCGGGATTCCATAACTTGTATCCTTTTACACCCGAACCATAACCAATGAACACACACTTAATAGCTCTCGGCTCTAACTTTCCATTATCAACATGAGCATAAGCAGTGCAGCCGAAAACTTTAAGCTGTGAATAATCAGCAGGAGAATCTGACCATACCTCAATGGGAGTTTTCTTGTCGAGGGGAATAGATGGTGACCTGTTTATCAAGTAGCAGGCGGTGGCAGCCGCCTCAGCCCAAAAACGCTTACTCATGCGAGCGTTGGAGATCATGCAGCGAGCCTTGGAGATGATGGTCCTGTTCATCCGCTCCGCTACACCATTCTGCTGAGGCGTGTACGGGATGGTGAGGTGCCTGACAATGCCTTCTTTCCTGCAATAATCATTAAAGGCATTCGAACAAAATTCGCCACCATTGTCAGTACGAAGTAATTTCACCTTCCTTTCTGTTTGCCTTTCAATCATAGCTTTCCACTCTTTAAAAGCAGCAAACGTATCATCCTTATTTTTCATGAAATAAGGCCAAACTCTTCTAGAGTAATCATCAATAATGGTAAGCATATAACGAGCACCACCATAAGAGGGCTTACGAGATGGCCCCCAAACATCAGCATGTACATAATCAAGTGTACCTTTGGTGGTGTGGACAGAAGCATTAAACTTAACTCTTGTGTGCTTACCGAAAATGCAGTGTTCACAGAACTGCATCTTACCCAAACTGCATCCTTGCAGCAAGTCTCTCTTGATCAATTCTGCCATACCAAGTTCACTCATATGTCCAAGACGCTTATGCCAAAGGTTAGTTTTACTAGCGTCATCATGAGAAACAGCAGCAACAGTACCAGATAACGTGCTACCTCTAAGAACATATAACTTAGCAGAATTCATATCACCAACCATAACTATGAGAGAACCTTTTGATACCTTTAGGAGTTTATTTCCTCCTTTGTACTTGTACCCGTCACAGTCAAGGGTACTGAGCGAGATCAAATTTCTTGCCATGGTTGGTATGTGTTTCACTCCCGTCAGCGTGCGTGTCATACCGTCATGTGTCTTGACCTGAACGGAACCAACGCCAACAATGTTGCATTGCTGGTCGTTCCCCACACGCACGAAATCTCCAGTCTGCACTAACTCATAAGAACTGAACCAATCTTTGTTACAGCAAATATGAAAAGAACATGCAGTATCTAGAATCCATTCATCCTGACGAGAAACACATGCAGCTAAAACAGCTAGGCATTCGCCATCAGAACTACCATCAACAACAGAAGCCTCACCGGTATCATTACCTTCATTATTTTTCGGTTGGTAAGTACCTTTTCTTTTCTCCTTGTTCTGCAACTTCCAACAATCATCAATGACATGATTAGATTTCTTACAATACCTGCAGAACTTGTCACGCCTTTAGACTTTGAGCGACCTCTGTCACCCTTGCTCTTGTCTCTGTTGTTGTTGTGGTAGTGGTTATCTCGCTGCTCAGGCCTCCCTCGGACCTGCAAAGCATCGCCCTTGGAGGACGACGACTCCTCTTTCTGTACCATACCTTTCATCTTTTCCCTGGCAAGCAGGGCCTCATATACTTCCGCGGTGGTTAGTTCATCACGGCTTAACAGTATGGTATCACGAAAATTTGCAAAGGAATTTGGCAGCGAGCATAGAAGTAAAAGTGCTAGATCTTCATCATCGTACTTTACCTCCATCGACACTAGGTCAGAAACGATCTCCTTAAAGATCGATAAGTGATTCATTACCGAACCACCTTCTTGCAACTTGTGCGTGAACAACTTCATCTTCACATGCATCTTGCTGGTGAGATCTTTGGACATGCAGATCGACTCCAGCTTAGCCCACAGTGCCGCTGCGGTTTTCTCCTGGAGTACTTCTTGCAGAATATCATTAGATAGATGAAGTTGAATAAGCGATAAAGCCTTACGGTCTTTCCGCTTCTCATCGGCGGTCCATGCCGCCGCATCCTTGTCGCCGAATTTCTCCAGCGCCTCGTCAAGATCATTGGACTGTGCGAGGATCGCACGCATCTTGACCTGCCACAGCGAAAATCTCGTCTTGTAGTCCAGCGCCGGTAGATCGAACTTCATCGATGCCATCAAAAACCCTAATCTGAAACAGGGCTCTGATACCACTTGTTGTAAACGATAGCAAAGAAACGACGAAGAGCGGAACGATCAAACCAATGGGGACACGAGATTTTAACGTGGAAAACCCCTCCAACAATGGAGGAAAAAAACCACGGGCGCCAGCCAGCAATACTTCACTATATCGGGTGAGGTTACAAACGCCGTGGGTTTACAATGTGTGGCTTACCCCAAAACGGCGGCTTACAAGAGGAATATATAATGGCATAAAACCCTAGGTCGGCTGCAGTCCAACCCGGAATCGATCCCACCGCGGCAGTACTACCGCTGGCGGTAGTACCGCTGGGGTGGGCTGGTTCGGCTCTTCCCACCTCAGCGGTACCGGCGGCGGTACCGCCAGCGGTACCAGTCGGTACCGAACAAGTGCGTCAGACGGCCATTCTGGCGGTAGCGGTGGCGGCAGCTCTCGAGCGGTAGTACCGCTTAACCCAGCGGTACTACCGCTGGAATTTGGAACACCATAAAACAACAGTCGCGTCATCCCGTTTGGATCTATTCATGTCTTCGTCGGTTTCATTGGCGGCGGATCTGTTAGCTCAGTCCAAGAAGGCGACTCAGCAGAAGGATTCGCCAGCGACGGAGAAGAATCGCTGGAGAGCATGGACTCGCAAGAATTTGGGTCCATCATACCAGCTCTTGAGGACAGTTACTGGGATTACGCACCAGTGATAGGACAAGAGGCGGCACTAGTTGGAGTCTACATGGCCGGAGGTGCAAGTACGTCAGGAACTGCGGGAGAAACCGAAAGATCGACACCTCCCGGCAACCCACTACTTATCCCGGTGTCAGACGCGAACGCTGCTGTCCGCGCAACGGAAATTGAGGCCGCCGGGGCAGAACTCCTGTACGAGGTTCGAGGATGGAAGCAGAGCGCTGCAGGCTCAAACATGTGAACCAAGGAATCCAACAGGAATGGCAAAGGATAGTCGCGCTCGCCGCGACTCAAAGACAAGTTGACTCGCGGGCGCAAGCGCGCGCGACTCAACCAACAATAGAACTTCCACCCACTCCAGCCGCAGAGACCAACCAGTCGCAAGGATTTTGGAACCATCGATTGACCACGAAGCCCAGCAACTACCATCGCAACAACCAAGGAGGTTTCATACCCCCACAAGGCCACTACCAAAGCCCGGTCGATAACATGTATGCAGTGGCGAATATCTTGACACAGATGGTACCAACAGGCGACGACCCGATCAACACTGAAGCACGGCGTGCGATACAGATGTTGAGCACTGCTGTCTTACAACAAGCCAGCAGGCAGAAGCCGAGGGGCAGCAGCCCCCCGTACAGGCCGGCCGCGGGATCGCAGCAGAAAGAAGCATCCAAAGCCGGTCACCGAGGATGTATCAAGGGTCGCACAGAGGCAGCAGGCACAAGTCGCAGAAGCACAGGCTATCATGCCAACGACGCAGACGCGGCTCGTGGAAGTTAATAACCCTACGGGCACATCCACAGCCTTGTCCTCGCGACTCAAAGGTCCGACATGCTTCACTGAGAAGATCAGATCGGAACCTTTCCCTGAAGATTTTAAAGGACCACGCAAGGCCTTGTCCTCGCGACTCAAAGGTCCGACATGCTTCACTGAGAAGATCAGATCGGAACCTTTCCCTGAAGATTTTAAAGGACCACGCAAGGTGGCAAACTATAACGCCAGCATGGACCCTACCACCTGGCTAAACAACTATGAGATGGGGATGATTATTTTAAATGCTTCAGAAGAGATATGCGCAAGGTACCTCAACATGATGTTGGAGGGCGCGGCTCACATATGGATGCAAAATCTACCCCCCAACTCCATAAATACCTGGGAAGAGTTGAAAGACGCTTTCGTCAAAAACTTCCAAGGAACCTGCAAGCGGCTCTGCAATATAGAAGATCTAGAGCGCTGCATTCAAAAGGAGGGCGAGTCAAGTCGCCACTGGATGAGGAGGGTGGCAGAAATTATACACTCCTCAGACAACATACCTCCAAGCTCAGCTGTCCTAGTCATGGAGAAAAATTGTAAGTTCGAACCACTGATCCATAAGTTAGGTCGCATGAAGGGCAAAGTCAAGAGTCTCAGCGAGGTAATGGCTGCGGCTAACAAATACGCTGGCTCGGACAAGACCCGAGATGCGTCAGATGGAGAAGAGGAGAAGACTGCTGTTGAAGGAAAGAAAAATACCAGCAAGACTCAACAGCAACAAACTAGCCACAACAACGCAAATCAAAACAAGCGCAAGAGTGAAGAAGGAAACTCTGGGCTTGTCGCCAACACCCGCGAGGTTTCAGGGGCCAACGAGGAAGAGAATGAGGAATCGGCTCTCGTCCAATTAACATGGAAGAAGTCTTTAATCGGCCGTGCGATCTTCACACGGGAGGCGACGGACGGCCAGCAGACCATACCAAGGCGCAATGTAATTATTACAAGAAGTGGAAAGAAGAAAGCCAGCACAACAGGGGAAACCACCACGAAGGAAGCCCTGGTGCGACTCATGGTTCAGCCGCCGGACCGCACAATGCGAGTAACCCAGGCAGGTGGGGCAGTACCATACAATAGTTATCAACACCTCCAAGAGGGAAGAGAACTAAGTCGCAGAAGCCAGCAGGTAAATACTGTGATGCCAGCAACCCCCAATTGGCTAAAATGGTCAGAGCATGCAGTCACTTGGAGTCGCGACGATCATCCGCCACAAGTGCGAGAGCCAGGGAAACTGCGCTGGTTGTGGCACCCTATGTAGCGGGATACAAGCTAACCAAAGTGCTTATGGACGGGGGAAGCAGCATAAATATCATGTACTACGATACGTTCAAGCGCTTGGGGCTCATGGACTCCAGCCTGCAACACACGACGACCGAATTTCACGGGCCTCGATGCGTCTTTGGAGTACCAGCGGGGAAGCTATTGGGTTTCATAGTGTCAGAAAGAGGCATCGAGGCCAACCCTGACAAGATAAAGGCTGTAATGGACCTCCAAAAACCAGAAAAGATTAAGGACGTACAGCGACTTACCGGTTGCGTCGCGGCGTTAAGTCGCTTCATATCAAGACTGGGAGAAAAAGCCCTGCCTTTATACAGACTGCTGAAAAAATCAGATACCTTCGTTTGGGACTCAGAAGCCGACGAAGCTTTAACATCCCTGAAGATTCAGTTGACAAATGCTCCAGTTCTGGCAGCTCCAAAAGATAAGGAGCCTATGCTATTGTACATAGCTGCAAACTCTCGTGCCGTAAGTGCCGTGATGGATGTAGAGAGACAAGAGCCAGGCAAGGAGTACCCAGTCCAAAGGCCAGTATATTACGTAAGTGAGGTGCTCACGGCTTCAAAGCAGCGTTACCCACATGGCAGAAGCTAGTGTTTGGAGTATTCATGGCGAGTCGCAAGCTGAAGCACTACTTCCAGGAACACCCAATAACTGTGGTCAGCTCGGCACCACTGGCAGACATCATCCGCAACCGAGAAGCAACAGGAAGAGTAGCCAAGTGGGCGATTGAGCTGGGTCCACACCATATAAGCTATGAGCCGAGCACATCAATTAAGTCGCAAGCTCTCGCAGATTTCATCAATGATTGGACAGAAATTCAAGTCGTTCCCACCATGGCAGAAACAAAATACTGGACCATGCACTTCGATGGGTCAAGACAGCTACAAGGCTCGGGGGCTGGAGTTGTACTCACCTCCCCCAAGGGAGACAAGCTAAGATATGTGCTCCAAATACACTTCAATTGCACAAACAATGTAGCAGAATATGAGGCATGCTTCACGGACTCCGCATAGCAAAGGAGATGAATGTCAGTCGCATCCGTTGCTTTGGAGATTCAGATTTAGTAGCACAACAAGTTTCGGAACATGGGACAGTAAGGATGCAAACATGGCTGCATACAGACGAGAGGTGGACAGAGTTGCTGGACACTTCACTGGCTTCCAAGTTGAACATATTGATCGAAGACAAAATGAAGCAGCAGATGCCTTATCTCGGCTAGGATCCAATAGGCAATCAGTCCCGCACAATGTTTTCTTGGATGAGTTGCATAACCCATCAGTTAAGCCTCCAGCAGAGATGACATAGCAGAGCCAGAAGATGACTCAACTTTAGTCGCAGCCCTGCATGAACAGTCGGCATGGACAGAGCCATACATGGCATATTTAAGTCACGGAGTGCTACCAGAGGATGAAGTAGAGGCGCGCAAGATAACACGGCGATCCAAGGCCTACACAATAATAAACAATGAGCTATACAAGCGCAGCGTCGCGGGAACATTTCAAAGATGCGTATCACCAGAAGAAGGACGAAAAATCTTGCACGAAATTCACGCAGGCGATTGTGGCCATCAGCTTCGTCAAGATCTTTGGTGGCAAAGGCGTTCAGACATGGTTTCTTCTGGTTAACGGCGCTAGCAGACGCTGAGCAGATTGTCAGAGTGTGCGATGGATGTCAAAGATACGCCAGGCAAGATCATATGCCAGCTCAAGCACTTCGTACAATACCCATCACATGGCCTTTCGCCGTATGGGTTTTGACATGGTAGGACCCTTCAGACGGTCCTCAACGGGAAAAACTCACCTCCTGGTCGTGGTGGACAAATTCACAAAGTGGATAGAAGCAGAACCCGTGGGAGATTGTGAAGCTGAAACAGCAGTCAAGTTCTTGAAGAAGGTCATATTCCGTTTTGGATATCCCCATAGTATTATTACAGACAACGGAAGCAACACCTCTGAAGGAGCTACACAAATATTTTGTGCGAACAATGGGATAAGGCTGGACCTCACGTCAGTATCACATCCGCAGAGCAATGGACAAGCTGAGCGAGCTAACCAGGAAATCCTCCATGGAATTAAGCCGCGACTTATTGAAAAGGTTGAAGCATCTCCAGGATGTTGGGTGGAGGAACTGCCAGCCGTGCTATGGAGTTTAAGAACAACCCCTAATAGATCCACAGGATTTACACCATATTTTATGGTCTATGGAGCAGAAGCGGTTATGCCTAGCGATATCATACATGATTCACCAAGTGTTGTGGCTTATGTCGAAGCAGATAATGAAGCAGCTCGGCAGGATTTTGTGGACACATTAGAAGAGGTCAGAGATTTAGCAGCATCAAGGTCAGCGGTGTACCAGCAAGACTTGCGACGCTATCATGCCAGACGCATCAGAACCCGCACCTTTCAAGAAGGAGACCTAGTGCTGCGACTCAAGCAAGACCATAAGGAATGCATAAGCTATCCTCTCCATGGGAAGGACCCTACATCATCAGCAAAAACTAAACAATGGATCATACTATCTGCTGGATGTGAGAGAAGAAAGCAGTGATCGCCATGATTTCAAGGGTCGTCTAGAAGCGCCTCGCCCTTGGAACGTCGCGCAACTGCAACCTTACTACACATAAAAAAGCTAGTCAAAGCTAAGTTTCATCTTTTCCAGCTGCCTATAGCTGAGTATCATTCTAGCCACTAAGGGCTCTTGCTTCAAAATCGGTCGCCACCTAGGCGCGACCTGCAACACCTGTATCAGAAATCGGCCGCCACCTAGGCGCGGCCGTATGTCTCAAACTGGGATCGCTGCCTACGTGCGACCCAACCCTATGTATAACACTCGGTTGCCACCAAGGCGCGACCTTAGGTGTCATCATAATCAAAGCTTATCATAGCTATATATCATTTGTTTCTTGGGGGCTTTGTACCCTGAAACAGCCAACCTACTGGCAACCATTAAACTTACCTTAAGTCGGATTGCAACTTGCATTATGCGTCCAAAGTACTGGGGTGTGGCGTCAATCGAGCTTGATTGCCTATCATGGCCGCTCTCGACCCTGAACACACATGTTTCTAGGAAATACTGAGTCGCGCGAGTGCCCACTTAATGGACTCAGAAAGGCCTAACTAGAGGTCAACGTACTGCTTATAGTACGGCAACACCAATTGCAATTGCTTATATATTAACAATTGTTTCTTATCTATGATATCAAGCTACAGGTGATGATCTTCAAAACCTCCTGAGAAGAATTGAGATGATTGTCAAATTACATCAGCTCAATCCTTGGGGGCTACAGCATATTGTTATCAAAAAATTGAAGATTGGTCATCATCAAGTGTTGAAGCTATCAGGCAAATTTTGACAGAGTAAGAAGCTCACGAAGTCAGATGCATTTTCAAGGCCACCCCAAAAGTGCGAGTAAACGCCAGTCCAACGTGATCATGAGTCGCAGAGCAAGGAAGTGCAAGCTAGAAAGAAAAAAGTGCAGCCTAAACGTCCAAGGAACCTTTCAAAGTCAAGGAAAACATATCAAGATATTCCATGAAGTTCAGACTACACTTGGAGGCTAATGTCGGGGGAATAATTAACCCGCGACTTATTCAAAGGCCAAAACAGTGACTTCATGTTCACGCTATTATTGGGCCACGTAAAAATGGGCCGATCAAGGATCGCGGCCTGCCAAAGGAAGGCTCCAGAAGGTCGGTGGTAAAACTTGCCTTGGATGACAAGCTTGCAATCGGCTTCGTGCAGAACTCTTGTAACCTAGCGAGTCTCTGTGCATATAAAGAGGACTCGCAGGACTTAGACAGGGTCAAGATATCAAGCCCTAAACCCTAGCTCTTACGGCGAGTTCCCAGATCGGATCGCCACCATTGTAACACCACATATATCATATCAATACCAAGCTAGGGTAGGCAGGAAGTAGGTCTTTACCTCACATTGAGGGCCGAACCTGGGTAAATCTGTGTTCATCCTTGTTCCTGCGATCCCAAGCTCGGAGACGATTGACTCGCGCAAATCCCACACCTACGAAGTCATCCATGACATCTGACGTGACAAACCCACGACAGCAGGGACATGCTGCACACTCTTGAGCTGCACGATCCTTCCCGAAGTAGACTTCAGATCGACCGTGCCAACACCAAGAACAGAAGCACTTGCGTCATTCCCCATCAATACGGATCCGTTCCCTGTGACCTGATAAGAAGAAAACAATGAAATGTCAGCACACACATGAATATTTGCACCGGTGTCAATCCACCAATCGTTAGACTGACAAACTGAAAATACAGTAAACAAATTACCGTACCCGAATGCACCATTCTCATTGTTGCTCACAATCATGCTGACAGACTTGGAGTCCTGTCCTGGTTTCTTGAACTTCTTTGGGCACTTGGGAGCCCAATGTTCCTCTGAACCACATGTGAAGCAGGCTCCTTTCTTCTTATCCTTGTTGAAGGGCTTCTTGCCCTTCTTCTTGAAGTCGGTATTCGGTTGGACACCAAATTTCCCCTTGGGCTTGTGGAAGTTGGAGTTCTTCTGTACAAAATTGGCAACAGAAGTTCCCTCGTTCCCTTTTCCGTGCGAGTCCTTTGCTCTCGAGTTCTGCTCGACACTCAGATGGCCGATGACATCCTCAACTGAGAATTCACGCCTCTGGTGTTTCAGAGTAGTAGCGAAGTTCCTCCAGGAATTAGGCAGCTTAGCGATTATGCATCCCGCGACAAATTTGCCCGGTAGCACACACTTGAGAAGCTCAAGCTCCTTAGCGATGCACTGTATCTCATGAGCTTGTTCCAATACAGAACGGTTTTCAACCATCTTGTAATCGTGGAACTGCTCTATAGTGTACATATCGCTTCCAGCATCGGTTGCGCCGAATTTAGATTCGAGCGCCTCCCACAGGTCCTTGGTAACCCGCACATGTAAATATGCATCAACCAACTGATACGTGCATTTTATATCATCATTTATATAACTTTTAGTATCATACTAGAATGTTATTTGCATGATTATATGATTGTTTCTACATGTTTTAGATGATTTTGGGGACTTTCATACAAAGTCCCTATTTTTGGTATTTAATTTCTGGGAGGCAGAAAACCTCCTTTTTCTTGTCTTTAATGTTTCAGGAGCTACAGGACCAAATAATAAAAGGAAAAATACTGCGTCAGTTTTTCATCGGGAGAAAGGCAGAGGGAAGAAGACCGAAGAGAGGAGAGCCACGAGGGCCAAATGGGGGTGGCCCACGCGGCCCATGTACCTGGCCGCGTGGGACCACCCAAACTGGCCTCGGGCACCTCCTCGCCTGGGGCTTTTTATCGACGCCTTCGTCTCGCCCGAAAAGTAACGCCCTAATTTTTCCAAGTCCATCCGAGGTCGCGGCGGCGGCGAAACTCCTGATCCCTTCCGAGGGGGGTCAGATCCTGCTGCTCCGGAACTCCGGAGAAGGGGGAAATCATCGTCATCGTCATCACCTCTCCTCCTTGGCGTGGGAGGAGGCCTCTACATCATCACCCCCATCAAGACCAGCACCATCACCATCATCATCACCGTGATCCACTCCGTTCCCCTCGCAGTTTGAGAGTTGCTATACCCTAGATACTTGTCTTGTGCTACTATTCATGTTTGTGATTGAGTACTTGTCATTATTTGGTGGTGAAGTTATAATTTCAGATTGTGTTGTACCACTTATGCCACTGATTATGATCATGTTCGCACGTTGTGAGTAGTTCCCGTATGTTCCTGAGGGCATAGGATGAATTGGCATGATTTATATATGACATGTGTTGGTATTTTGTCAAGAGTTTATCTTTTATGTGATTCTATGATGGTGTTGTGCGAACGTCGACTGCACAACACTTCACCTTTATGGGCTCATAGGAGAACACCGTAGTGTAATGAATTGATGGAGACTTGGGAGGACACGTAAACCTGAGACCGAGTCATGAAGTTATATTATGAGGGTATTAGTATCGGGGACCTTAGAGTGTAATGCTATGGTGGGACTTTAGTCTTAATAATTCTTGTGCAGTCATTTGCTTGGCCACATGATCCATCATAAGGGGTTGTAGTTTATTTATTTAGCTATACCTAATTATGGCTCCGTCCAAAGAGATTAAAACTTGACAAGATATTCAACGTGTTGTTTAATAAATCTCTATGCCTAGCATCATCCATGCCGCCCTCGGGAACGTTTGCCACATATAAGTTACACATCACTTGAGCTTGTCCTTTGCCACATAAGAGGATTGGGCTTTCTCTCTTTGAGAGCTTTCACTTGCTACTATCTGTTATCTGCTTGCAATATACAACAAAATACCAAAAACACTGCATCTTTTATTGTTTTATTTATCAATCTTACTAACCAATACCTTCAGCTCCTCGTGGGTTCGACAACCTTTTCTAATTGAAAGGTACTACAATTGATCTCCTGCACTTGGGAGCCATCAAGATACTTTTCTGGCGCCGTTGCCGGGGAGCGTAGCGCTATTGGTAAGAAGTTTGGTAAGGAAACTTGAAAGCTGTTTATCTCATTGTTACTATGGCATTTATGAATCGTGCCTCGCTGCATCTTGCTCTATATGAAAGTGCTTATGCCACTACTGCAAAGGTGGTTGAAACTACTGTGTCTGAGGTACCTAAAGTGGGATATAAAATTCCCATGGGTCATGTTAAAAGAGTTATGAAAAATCCATTTACAGGATGGAACTAAGTCGGCACGCGAGCACATGGAAATAATTGAGGACATATGTGGCTTATTCAGACTACCTGGTATTTCAGAGGATCAGGTAAAAAGGAAGCTATTGTATTTGTCTTTATCTGGTAATGCTCGTGATTGGTACAGGTCTTTGGATGAAGAGGTCCAGAATGAATGGAGTATCTTGAGGAAGGTTTTCTTTCTTAAATATTTTACTCCTAAAGAAGCTTATGATAACCGCTGCTATATATTCAATTTCTGGCCACATCTGGGAGAGAGTATTACTCAAGCTTGGGGGAGGTTAAAGGAACTCCTTCGCAAGAATCCATGTCATGATCTTACAAGGAAACTTATATTGATAAACTTTTATGTGAGACTACCTATGAAGCACAAGGAGATTCTGGATAATTCATCTGGTGGAAGTTTTACTAATAACACTGAAGAAGAAGCATGGAATTTATTGGAGACTATTTCTGAAAATACTAGCCACTGGGATCTTGATAAAGGTAATGAGCCATATTTTGATTATGAATATTCATGTGTAGAGAATTTCTCTACTTCTATTTGTTTAAAAATCTGAGTGATACTTTTGGTCTTGATCCTTATGTTATAATTGAAATAGCTAAAGGTTTTGCTGATCATATCTGTGTTCCAAAAAGTGGATTTGAAGTTTATGTTGAACCTGTTAAACAATCTATTGTTGTTCCTAAAGTTATTAAACAGGTTGAACCAATGTCATCTGTGACAATTGAGGAGTATGTTGAACCACCTCCATTTCCAAACCAAGTTAAGGAGAATTTACTTAAAGCTGTTACTAACAAGAGTAACAAAAGATGTTCTCAGCCTTATGAACAGGTGGAAGTCAACACTCAAATTTCTGTTATCAAGCAACTAAATGAAGAAGACCCAGTGGATGTTTATCTATGTGAAGATGCTACCAAAGTCATCAAAGGTAATTCGGCCAAAGTTGGGAAACCTGTTATATCATGCTCTATTGGGACTTCAAGTTATCATGGTCTATGTGATATTGGAGCAAGTATTAGTGTCATTCCATATTCTCTTTATCTTGAGATCAAGCCTGATATTGATCCCATTGTTATGGAAGAGACAGGTATGACAATTCAACTTGCTAATAAAGATTATATTAGTCCATTTGGAATTGTTAGAGATGTTGAAGTATTGGTTGGCAAAATAAAATACCCTGCTGATTTTATTGTGCTTGGTTGTCCTCAAGATTCATTTTGTCCTATCATTTTTGGTAGACCTTTCTTACATACTGTTGGTGCTGAAATTAATTTGCCTAAAGAGAAAGTGTTTATTAAATGTGCTGGTGAGAAACTTGAATTTAACTTTTCCAAATTTGCTGATAAACATGTTGAGAAAGAGCCAATTCCTAATTTAATTGAAACTCTTGCTCATATAGCTGTAGCTTCAACTGATGTTGTAGAACGTTATATGCTTAATCAAGATGAACCATTTAATGATGAGGAAAAAGAGGCTTTGGAACAAATATTATGGCAACAACCACCACAATTACAATTGCATATCCCACCTGATAATTTAGGAGTGCTACCACCACCTAAAGGGGATCCTAGTTTTGAATTGAAACCTTTGCCTGCAAATCTGAAATATGCATATTTGGATGAGAAGAGCATATATCCTGTCATTATTAGTGCTAACCTTTCAGCTGAAGAGGAAGAGAAATTACTTGATGTGCTAAAAGCTCACCGACCAGCCATTGGATACTCTCTTGATGATCTTAAAGGTATAAGCCCCGCTCTATGTATGCATAAAATTAATCTGGAGGAAGATGCAAAACCTGTTGTTGATTTTCAACGCCGCCTCCATCCAAAAATGAAAGAAGTGGTAAGAAAGAGGTAATAAGACTTATTGAAGCTGGTATCATTTATCCTATAGCTGACAGTAAGTGGGTTAGTCCTGTTCATTGTGTTCCTAAAAAGGGTGGAATGACTGTTGTTCCAAATGAAAAGGATGAACTTGTGGCTCAACGTACTGTAGTTGGTTATAGGATGGTTATTGATTTCAGAAAATTGAATAAAGCAACTCGAAAAGATCATTATCCATTGCCATTTATTGATCAAATGCTAGAAAGGTTGTCTAAACACTCTCACTTTTGCTATCTAGATGGTTATTCAGGTTTCTCGCAAATTCCTGTCCATAAGGATGATCAAGAAAAGACCACTTTTACTTGCCCATATGGTACTTTTGCTTACAGGAGAATGCCATTCGGTTTATGTAATGCTCCTGCTACTTTTCAAAGATGCATGAATGCTATATTTGCTGATTATATTGAAAAGATAATGGAGGTTTTTATGGATGATTTTTCTGTGTATGGTACTTCCTTCGATAATTGCTTGTTCAACCTTAACAAAGTTTTACAGCGTTGTGAAGACCAACACTTGGTTCTTAATTGGGAGAAGTGTCACTTCATGGTTACTGAGGTATAGTTCTTGGGCATAAGATTTCTGGAGAAGGAATAGAAGTTGATCCAGCAAAGATTGAAGCTATTGAAAAACTACCATATCCAAGGGACCTCAAAGGTATAAGAAGTTTTCTTGGGCATGCAGGTTTTTACCGTAGGTTCATTAAGGATTTCTCCAAAATATCAAAACCTCTAACCAATCTTCTGCAAAAGGATGTTCCTTTCTCTTTTAATGATGATTGCATTGAGTCCTTTAATATTTTGAAGAATGCTTTAATCACTGCTCCCATTATTCAACCTCCTGATTGGAACTTGCCTTTTGAAATTATGTGTGATGCTAGTGATTATGCAGTTGGGGCTGTTTTGGGCCAACGTGTTGATAAGAAACTGAATGTTATTTATTATGCTAGTAGAACACTTGATGCTGCTCAAAAGAATTATGCTACAACTGAGAAAGAATTTTTAGCAGTACTGTTTGCTTGTGACAAGTTTAGACCTTATATTACTGATTCAAAAGTCACAATACATACTGATCATTCTGCTATTAAATACTTGATGAATAAGAAAGATGCTAAGCCTAGACTAATAAGATGGGTACTTCTATTGCAAGAATTTGATTTACACATTGTTGATAGGAAAGGGGAGGATAATCAAGTTGCTGATCATCTCTCTAGGATGGAAAGCATACCTGATGATCCTATTCCTATTAATGATAGCTTTGTTAATGAACAACTTGCAATTGTTAATGTTTCTAGTGCTAAAGTTGCATCTCCTTGGTTTGCCAACTATGCAAATTTTATTGTTGGTAAAGTTTTGCCTCCACACTTCACTTCTCAACAAAGAAAGAAATTCTTTTATGATCTTAGACATTATTTTTGGGATGATCCTTTCCTCTATAAGAAAAGTGTGGATGGTATTATTAGACGTTGTGTACCTGAGCATGAACAACAGGCTATTATAAGAGATTGTCATGACAGTCCCTATGGAGGGCATCATGCAGGAGATCGCACAGGAGCAAAGGTATTACAATCTGGTTTCTATTGGCCTACTTTATTTAAGGACTGTGCTGAATATGTTAAATCTTGTGATAAATGTCAAAGAGTAGGAAACATTGGTAGGAGGAATGAAATGCCTATGAATTATTCATTGCCACTTGAACCATTTGATGTGTGGGGTTTTGACTTTATGGGTCCTTTCCCAGAATCAAAGACAAAGCATACTCACATTTTGGTTGCAGTTGACTATGTTACAAAGTGGGTGGAAGCAATTCCAACCAAAAGTGCAGATCATGCCACAGCAATGAAGATGCTCAAGGACATCATTTTCCCCAGGTTTGGTGTTCCTAGGTTCTTAATTACTGATGGTGGTTCTCATTTCTTGCATGGTGTTCTTAGAAAAACTTTGGCAAAATATGATGTTAACCATAGAATTGCATCTCCTTATCATCCTCAAACAAGTGGGCAAGTTGAATTAAGCAATAGGGAAATTAAACTCATTTTGGAAAAGACAGTGAATAAGTCTAGATCTGATTGGCCAATTAAGATTAATGATGCTTTGTGGGCTTATAGAACTGCTTTTAAAAATCCTATGGGAATGTCTCCTTATAAAATGGTTTATGGAAAAGCTTGTCACTTACCTGTTGAACTAGAACATAAAGCTAGATGGGCTATTAAACAACTGAACTTTGATTTTAAAACTGCGGGAGAAAAGAGAATTCTTGACCTAAACCTACTTGACGAATGGAGAAATGAAGCTTATGAAAGTGCCAGGATGTTTAAAGAAAAAGTTAAGATTTGGCATGACAAGAAAATTAAGAAAAAGGAATTCAAAGTAGGTGATCAAGTTTTATTACAACTCTCGTTTCAAGTTTTCTGCAGGGAAGCTAGCTTCAAAGTGGCAGGGACCATTAGTGATACAGGAGGTGTACCGTTCAGGAGCTATCCGTCTTCACGGTGACATGAAAGGTAAACCTCATGTAGTCAATGGACAACGCCTTAAACCTTATATTGCAGGAAAGAGCTTCATCGGAAGGGTGGAGGAGTTGAATTTACAAACACCGGAGGAGGTAATTGAGAGAAACCGTGCAGTTTCAGAAACCCAAATCAATAGAAGGTAACTTTGTTGGAAAGTTTCTCGGAATTGCATAAAATTTTACGGAGGTCAATTTTTATGGAAATCATCGTATGGGACAAGAAAACTGGACGAAACGGAGACCCGAGGGAGAAAGAGAGGGGCCCACGCGGCCCATGTACCTGGCCGCGTGGGGCTGTCCCTTTTCCACCTCGGAGTCCTTTTTCGTCTCGTTTTCGATCCCGACGCTTCGCCTTGACCCAAAAACTCTCAATATATACCCCTCTCTGTCGATCTAATCTCGCACCGAGCGTTCTCGAGCGATTCTTTCTTTTGCTGTTTCTGCCTGTCAGGTTTTTAGCCATGTCTTCGGGAGACTCCTACCAATGCTCCTCCATGGACGACGATGATGATGAACTCGATGGGTACAGCCCCACGTCCATATGGAGGAGGAATAGGAAGAGGAAGGACTACTCCGACGATGAAGACTACAAGCTTGATGAAGAGGAGATGGACAAGCAAGAAGCTGAAGAAGAAGAGCACAAGCCCTCCGTCGACATCGCGCCCTTGGCGACAGCACCTCCATCACCCATTGCTGTTGCCGGCGTGAGGGTGAACCACTCTCTTGGAAACAAGAGGCGGGGCGCGCGCATGCAGACCGGAGGGAAGGTTCCCAGGCACTTCCTTGCGAGCAAAAACGTAGCTTCTACTCTTATTGACAGGGAATTTCAGCGCACCACTCAAGAGAACTATCCTGGTGAATGGGATCGCAAGATCCCAACAAGAAGGTGCCAAGCCCGGAGTGGAAGCCTTGCAAAGAGTCGGTGGAGAAGAATCTCATGCAAAAACTGGGAGAAGCCGCAAAAGAGTTCGAAAAGCTTACAACCTCATGATGAAGATCATTGGGGATCTTGAAGATAATTATTATGAAGGCAATGTGAAAGAAGAGAGGAGTTCTAGCAAGACACCAAGCTTGGGGGAGTTCCATCTAGTCTTTCTCTTTATCAATCTATCATATCTATCTAGTCATGGTGTGTTTGCTTTTATCGTTAGTTATCAATATCTCTTAGGCGTGTGTGAGCTCATGGAGCATTATCATGTATCCCTATCTTATGGTTTATCAATGAATATTAAAGTATGGTGTCATCCATGATTCTCTTGTTTGGGGATTTATGGGTAACACTCATGCAAATGAGCGTGGCATATTTAGAATTTCAATCACATCTTGCCTTGAAATTAATTAACTTGAGTATGTTGGACAATTATAGAATTATCTCAATATAGAAGAAGTAAAAAGACTTGTGAATTAATAGTTTGAGGTTAAGATATAGTCTTGTAGGATAAGAAGTTGAGAAGACTTAATGAAAAGGATATAAAACACTCTTGTTACAACCTAGTATCTTTTGAGCAAATTAATGATCATGGATATTTCAATACTTATGCTCTTGAATGTGAATGAAAGGAAGGCACCTGAAATTTCAGCTAGCCATGGAAAGTGTAAGAAAAGGTTGTGTAGAGCATGGGAACTTGATTGAGATATCCATGACTAAAGTTTGCACTAGTTACTAGTCAAGCAAGAGTGATAACAATTTTTATATCTATCTGTCTTTTCATTTGTCTTCTTTTGAACTTGTTATCCAATGAGAGTTTATCTTGTCTTTGAATTTCAGCAAAGTATAAAAGATTATAATGCTTGCCATGAAGAGCAAAAGCATGTGAAAAACAATATGATTCGATTGTCCAACATACAATGGTTATTTGCTTTCAAAAGTAAGGGGTGATTGCTAGAGTTCTACTTATGTTGCCCTCATATGTATGAGTTTTAGATCATTAATCTTATCTTGCAATTGAATATGATGATGATACAATGCCCGTATTTATTTATCAACCATAAGTCCATTGATGCATGTAATGATCTATGTCCTTACTTACTCGAGGACGAGTAAAGGTTTAAGCTTGGGGGAGTTGATACGTGCATTTTATATCATCATTTATATAACTTTTAGTATCATACTAGAATGTTATTTGCATGATTATATGATTGTTTCTACATGTTTTAGATGATTTTGGGGACTTTCATACAAAGTCCCTATTTTTGGTATTTAATTTCTGGGAGGCAGAAAACCTCCTTTTTCTTGTCTTTAATGTTTCAGGAGCTACAGGACCTCAAATAATAAAAGGAAAAATACTGCGTCAGTTTTTCATCGGGAGAAAGGCAGAGGGAAGAAGACCGAAGAGAGGAGAGCCACGAGGGCCAAATGGGGGTGGCCCACGCGGCCCATGTACCTGGCCGCGTGGGACCAGCCCAAACTGGCCTCGGGCACCTCCTCGCCTGGGGCTTTTTATCGACGCCTTCGTCTCGCCCGAAAAGTAACGCCCTAATTTTTCCAAGTCCATCCGAGGTCGCGGCGGCGGCGAAACTCCTGATCCCTTCCGAGGGGGGTCAGATCCTGCTGCTCCGGAACTCCGGAGAAGGGGGAAATCATCGTCATCGTCATCACCTCTCCTCCTTGGCGTGGGAGGAGGCCTCTACATCATCACCCCCATCAAGACCAGCACCATCACCATCATCATCACCGTGATCCACTCCGTTCCCCTCGCAGTTTGAGAGTTGCTATACCCTAGATACTTGTCTTGTGCTACTATTCATGTTTGTGATTGAGTACTTGTCATTATTTGGTGGTGAAGTTATAATTTCAGATTGTGTTGTACCACTTATGCCACTGATATGATCATGTTCGCACGTTGTGAGTAGTTCCCGTATGTTCCTGAGGGCATAGGATGAATTGGCAATGATTTATATATGACATGTGTTGGTATTTTGTCAAGAGTTTATCTTTTATGTGATTCTATGATGGTGTTGTGCGAACGTCGACTGCACAACACTTCACCTTTATGGGCTCATAGGAGAACACCGTAGTGTAATGAATTGATGGAGACTTGGGAGGACACGTAAACCTGAGACCGAGTCATGAAGTTATATTATGAGGGTATTAGTATCGGGGACCTTAGAGTGTAATGCTATGGTGGGACTTTATGTCTTAATAATTCTTGTGCAGTCATTTGCTTGGCCACATGATCCATCATAAGGGGTTGTAGTTTATTTATTTAGCTATACCTAATTATGGCTCCGTCCAAAGAGATTAAAACTTGACAAGATATTCAACGTGTTGTTTAATAAATCTCTATGCCTAGCATCATCCATGCCGCCCTCGGGAACGTTTGCCACATATAAGTTACACATCACTTGAGCTTGTCCTTTTGCCACATAAGAGGATTGGGCTTTCTCTCTTTGAGAGCTTTCACTTGCTACTATCTGTTATCTGCTTGCAACTATACAACCAAAATACCAAAAACACTTGCATCTTTTATTGTTTTATTTATCAATCTTACTAACCAATACCTTCAGCTCCTCGTGGGTTCGACAACCTTTTCTAATTGAAAGGTACTACAATTGATCTCCTGCACTTGGGAGTCATCACCAACTTATCTCCGATCACGCTCAGAACGGCTCCAACAAAGACGACGGTGGCTTCCCTGAACGTCTTCTCCTGTTCAGGAGCAATCGTTCCAGTGGGAGTAACACCGGCGACCCAGAACACGTTCATCGCAGTGAGTCATAAGGTGGTTTTGGTTTGCCAACGCTTAAAATATGTCCCCGTAAACGGGGCTGGTTTCAGTGCAGCAGCAAAATCTTGGATCGAAAATTGCCTACACATATTAGGTTTTTGGATTGCTGAGAATTTAGGCAATTGTTCGATTAAATTAATCCAATAATAAATCATGAACATGACATGAGCAATGCTAATGACATACTGAAATTTTATGATAAAATAATGTACTAGACAAATAGTAGATACATCTACACAAATAGCTAGTACGGCAAACATGCAAGTAATCAGGAGAGGGATAAACGTGTATTCTCCAGTAGGCCAGATGGCTGCAGCAGCGGATGCGTTAGCCTCGTCGGCGATCCTCTTGTCAGCAGCAGCCTTCTCGATGTCGGCGTCGGTGGCCATGACGAAGAGGACGTAGTTGATGCAGATGTAGTTGCAGCAGATGAAGTAGAGTGAGCAGTCGCGTAGGAGACGCTCCCCAAAAATCTAATCGCCCCTCTCCCGTACAGGATCTAGAGAGGCGGAGTTTCGGAGGCCTGCTCAACCGTCAGCCGTGTACGCGGTGGACGGGATGGGATCAGCGATGGCAGCAACAGCGGGAGGAACGACGATGCTAGGAGCAGATGCGATGTGGTGTCTGTTGTGTATTGCCGAGAGAGGAGCGACCTCTCTTATATACACACGCAGGCGGAAGACCAACGGAAACACACACAATTAAGGGGAGAATTAAGAGACTGGTAATGGCCGTACTTAAGAGCACTTAAGACAAAACATTTCAGCTCAAATTTATTCTCCATTAAGCGCAATGAATTCTGAAACTCCCGTACTTAATAGCACTTAAGACGGAGGTTTCAGCTCTCAATGAATTCTGAAAACTCCCGTACTTAAGAACATTTAAGACAGACGTTTCAACTCATATTTATTTTCCATTAAGATAAACATTTCAATTGACCGCATGACAGCATGGGCCTTTAGGGATTTTTCTGGAATTGCTATATGCTAATATTTCAACAATATTTCAGCATTTTAATCTTTACAACTACAAGAAAGTTCCTCGCTATTCTCGGATGTGCTCTTTCTTCAGAAGTAGCTTGCTCTCTGATACTTGAGGAATAGTTGATGCACTTCGTGTCGTTGAGCTTTGATACGTCTCAAATGTATCTATAATTTCTGATGTTCCATTTTGATATTATACCAATTGTTACATGTTTTATATACACTTCATAGCATTTTATGCATTTTCTGGACTAACCTATTAACAAGATGCCACAGCGTCAGTTCCTGTTTTTTGCTGTTTTTGTATTCCAGAAAAGCTAGTCTGGAAATATTCTCGGAATTGGACGAAACTTGGACAGAACCTCCTATTTTCCAACACGAACACGGAGTCCTGAGGAGAGACGGAGGGAGCCACGTGGCAGCCACACCATGGGGCCGCGCGGGCCCCCCTGCCGCGCCGTGGGGTGCTGTGGGGCCCACGTGCCTCTCCAGCTGCCCTTTCGCCTATTTATTCCTCCCGACGCGAAAATCCTAAAAAACCGAGCCATTATCCACGAAAAGTTTCAGAGACGCCGCCACCGTCAACCCTAGCTCGGGAGGGTTCAGAAGCTCTTCCCGGCACCCTGCCGGAGAGGGGAATCATCACCGGAGGGCTCTACATCACCATGTCTGCCTCCGGAGTGATGCGTGAGTAGTTCATTCTTGGACTACGGGTCCATGGCAGTAGCTAGATGGTTGTCTCTCCACTTTATGCTATCATGTTTAGATCTTGTGAGCTGTCTATCATGATCAAGATCATCTTATTGTAATGCTACATGTTGTGTTTGCTGGGATCCGATGAATATTGAATACTATGTCAAGTTGATTATCAATCTATCTTATATGTTATTTATGATCTTGCATACTTTCCGTTAATAGCAGATGCTTTGGCCAAGTAGATGCTTGTAACTCCAAGAGTGAGTATTTATGCTAGATAGTGGTTCATGCCTCCGGTAATCTGGGAGAGTGACAATAACTTCTAAGATTGTGGATGTGCTGTTGCCACTAGGGATAAAATAACCGATGCTTAGCTTAAGGGTGCGCCCTTAGGTCTAATGCATTTGTTTACATTACGCACATTACTTAATGCAATTATCCGTTGCTTGCAACTTAATACCAACGGGGAACTCGGATGACAACCTGGCGGTGGATTATTAGTCATAGACGCTGTTGGATAACGGTCTATGTATTTTGTCGTAATGCCCACATGAATATCATAGTAATCATCATGTCATATATATGCACTGTCATGCGCTCAATATTTTGTCAATTGTCCAGCTGTAATTTGTTCACCCAGCATGTTAGTTATCTTTTATGGAGAGACACCACTAGTGAACTGTGGACCCCGGTCTATTTTTTTACACTGATAATACAACCAACTGCAAACATTGTTTCTTTTCATTCTCTGCAATTTACTACTGTTTTCCACACCATACGTTTAATCCTTTGTTTTCAGCAAACCGGTGAGATTGACAACCTCACTGTTTCGTTGGGGCAAAATAGTTTGATTGTGTTGTGTGCAGGTTCCACGTCAGCGCGCCACTGACAACCTTCAGAAGTGATTTCTTGCTCCTACTGGTTCGATTAAATCTTGGTTTCATACTGAGGGAAACTGCTGCTAGACTGCATCATACCTTCCTCTTGGGGTCTCCCAACGAACGTGTGATCCACGCAATCAAGTTTCATGCGGTATCGAGCATTTGATTCATCGAGAATGACTGGATGTGATGAAAAACTGATTTCTCAAGCTTTAATTGCAGATTTGTTTGGTTTGTTATCCGATGTCTTGGTCCTAATCTTATCTTGGGAGTTGGTTATCCTTTAGGGATTTTGTCAAATTTGCTCGCACTTTAGTAATGCCTTCACCATTGGCGATGGGAGTCCCTCGCGAGGTCCGTCGAGGGTATTGTTCCTCTCCGGGATCCAGATCTGGAGGCACTCTTACAGTCATGGTGTCTCACGCCCTCGCGTGAGGGGGGCGGGGGATAGTGTTCCTCTACGCAGGGGTAGGTAGGTGTCGGGGCCAAGCAAAAGCTCAAGTCGACGTTGTCGACGCTGGTGTTAGATGGGCGTCGTTTCACCTCCTGGGGCGATGTTGTGGCTCCACCTCATCTCCCATCATGCATGCTCCGGGTGAACACCTCGGTCTGCTGGACCGGGCGGTGGCGGAGCTAGTGTGTCATGACTCTCTTGAAGGTACCGCCTTGGAGATGCGGTCTTCCTAGCTTCGTCATGTCTGTTTTGGTGTCAAAGTTGGTGCGTGTTTGTAGCCGGTGAGATGAAGTGGTGGCTACCTAATTCATGTGTAATGTGGGAGGCATGTTCGGCCCACGGAGGCGCCACACTCCTCGGTCCTATGCCCGTCGAGCTATGTGTCGTGGTCGGCGGGAACTCGTTTGCTACCGTTGTCTGTGCTACGGCGGGCTAGGGTTCGTCCCCACACGGGCATGTCTAACGGCATCGTCACCACCGGTTCCAGACTTGGGGACGGACTGTGGCCATGGCTAGCCGCCTCTGCACGGCGTTGCGATGTTGGGATTCCTCTCCTTTGTTCTCGTTGTCTTCTCGAGGCTTTGTACTTTCTTTTCTATTGCATTTGTCTTAGATGTCAAGTTTATTCCATCTTTGTGGTTTCTTCTCTGCTGTTTCGAGCCTGCCCCTTTGTATGGCGGCGCTGACTACAATGGTGTAGTTATGTCTCGACGGTATGCAGTGTTTTTTGGTGTGCCCGACCTTTAGGGTGAGCTATGTCCTGATAATTTTGCCCTCCTAGCAAGTGCTCCTACTCTTTGGCGCGTCGTTCTATAGGCAAGGGATAGGTGCTCCGCGTAGTGTAGTTGTGCTCTATTTCTAGTTTTAGTTTAGATTTTGATCTGCTTTGTAAGAAGATCTCCTCAATATCGACGGTTGACTTTATTAATTTAAAACCGGTCTTTATAGTTTTTTTATTAAAAAAAGAGCGCTTAACCAGAATTTCCATTCACTTGCTCGTAAAAATGGAATATCACGGGTCCACGGTGGAAGAAAAACGAATAGATCCCCTTCTTCGTGTAGATACGATCGAATCGACGGATTCAATTTTGGGTCGGCTTGCACTTCCACAGAAAGAAAAAAACGCCTCCGACACTAGATCGAGGGCGCCGCCGCGCGGAGCGATGCGGGCTTAGGTCGGGTCGGCCGCCGCTGCCAGTCGCTGCAAGGGAGGGCGCCGCGCGCCATTGCTGCTACGGGCGGCAGGAGTATCGCCCCTCCTCGGGATGGGGCGCTGAGGCCTACACCGCCGTTGCGGTTGCGGATGCTGCCGTTCCGCGAGGACTGTAGTTCGTGGCCGTGGTGCGCCGAGACGTCAGTGCTTACCTTGTAAGTTTCATCTAGGTTTGGCCTTTCTTCACTTCTTTTCCCTGTTCTTTCCTCATTGTTTGCTCTTGTTGTGGCAAATCAGCAAATGAGAAGGAAATGGAACGCGGCATGCCGTCACTACCACCAAACTTTTTGAACCTTAACCTCTCTATCGCACACGGTGTGGACTACACAATCTTCGTTTCCGTGCCGCATGCGGAAAGAGACGCAGCGAAAGTTTACTTTGCTCGTGCTGTGTAGTGCGTCAGTACTCAGTACGTTCATCGCCCGCAGCACGTAGCAGGTTTTGAACCATTCCAGCCTTACGCGACCACACCCCCTGCCCCATCCCATTCTCTCAATCTCTCCCCTCTATAACTATCGCGCCAGCTTGACCCCAGTTTCAATACCCAATTAAACCCATAGCTCGACGACGACGACGACCAGCAGATCAGAACATGCGTCGTCCAGGTCTCGCCGTCTCGGCGGTGTTCCTCCTCTTCTCTGCCGCGGTCCTTCTCGCGGGCGTCCCGGCAGCCAGAGCCCAAGAGGAAACCGGTGAGCTCCACCACCCATCACCAATCCATTTTCCTTCCGCACATGTCCTGGCCGTCTCTTAATCGCATTTGGAATGCAGATCATGAGGAGGAGTTCAGCTACTCGCTGGACGCGGAGAACGGGCCGGCGCACTGGGGCGAGATCAAGGAGGAGTGGTCGGCGTGCGGCAAGGGGGACATGCAGTCGCCCATCGACCTCGCCAGCCCGCGCGTCTCCCTCGTGCGCCACCTCGGCTACCTCAACCACTCCTACCGCCCCGCCCAGGCCACCATCGTCAACCGCGGCCACGACATCATGGTGAGGTTCGAAGGCGACGCCGGGAGCGTGTCCATCAACGGCACCGTTTACTACCTCCGGCAGCTGCACTGGCACTCGCCCACCGAGCACAGCGTGAACGGCCGCAGGTACGACATGGAGCTGCACATGGTGCACCAGAGCGCCGAGCAAAAGGCCGCCGTCATCGGCGTCTTCTACGAGATCGGCGCCCACGACGCCTTCCTGCACAAAGTATATACCTTTTGCTATATATTTTCTTTCTTTAAGTAAGCCACCATGCTTAAGCGGCCTTAGCTAAAGCCAACATGTGCGCGCATGCATGGCGCCCACTCGCCATTGTCCTGTTTGCTTGATTAAGCCAACATGGAGTAGCAGCAAGATGCAATACCAGTTGGCACGCGTGGTTAACTCTTGCCTTCGATGTTGCACGCATGCAGCTGGAGCCTTACCTGGAGATGATAGCGGAGCAGAAGGACAGGGAGGAGAAGATGGGCGTGATGGACCCCAGGGGCGCCAGGGGTAGGGCCAGCGTGTACTACCGATACATGGGCTCCCTCACCACGCCGCCCTGCGCGGAAGGGGTCATCTGGACCATCGTCAAGAGGGTAGGTTCCATTCACCTTCACGCCTCACATCATGAGCAACTAGGGGAGAAAACATTTTCTAGAACTTGGCAGTTGGCATGTTATGTGTACAGATTATTTTGATTTTTTTTTTGTTCAGAAAGAATATTCAGTGTCAAGTCTTTTGTTCACTTTGGTCAATTAGCAAGACTTACAAAGGATTTTGTCCATCACGGCAACGCTAGTTAATTGCGTCCAAAAGTCCTGTTATATTCCTATGGTTGTTGGACATGTAGGGAATTGTTTGTAAAAGAATACTCTTTACCTTTGCAGGTTCGCACCGTGTCGAGGCACCAGCTGGAGCTTCTTCGGGAGGCCGTCCACGATGTAAGTTTTTCTTCCCGTGGTTTCCTACCCGATTTTTGACTCATTTTCAGGAAAGCGGGTACAATGTGAACTCGACCAACCGAGTATCCGGGTGCATTCGGCTCATGTAGTTTGGACTAGTGTCGTGCGGTAGACTTAACCACAGTCCACAGGCATCTAGAAGGAGCTTGGAAACGAAAATCTGACTTAAAAGTTCAAAAGCAACATGAAAGCTGCCTTTAACTCAAGGGCGGAACAATATTTTTAGTCTGCAAAAAGAAAGAAAAACTTGGCCTAATCGATCTGTTTCCATTGCGTGTGTTGTGCAGGAAATGGAGAAGAACGCCAGGCCCCGCCAGGAGGTGAACAGTAGAGATATCAGCATGTTCCGGCCTTCTGAACAGAGCAAACATTGATATTATTAGGGTCGATTCTCTGATTGGATTGGTTCTTCATCAGCAGCCTGAGATATGAGATATAATATTGTATTTGTACATGGTTATTCCCATTTTTGTAGTTCTTTCTATCCATTTGGATGCCTTGTATACGGGCTGAATAAATAAAGGAACACGGTATGTATCGTCGATTTAATTATTAGTTGGTGGTTGAGCACCGCGAGGGACTGGTATTTTAAGACCAGCCAGTGATGGTATACTGGTGCTGTCCCCTAAACAATAATGCAAAGGAATGGTTCTCGCCATGATATAATGTAGAGCATATAATGTAATCTCTTTGTTGCAGCCTTGTTAGAGCTCAGAAAAGTCTAGATTTGAATATTCCCCAATCCTTTTTGCTTTTTTTTTTGTAAGGATCTGGTCAAGTTCACTATTGATCTTAAAATACAGAAAATGCGTAGGTGGGATAACCTGTCGGCCTCAGCAGGTCCTTATCCTCCATGGTTGGCTGGTACGATGAGATGCGAGATCAGACCTGCGCGCCTTGTGCCGTGGACGCCGGCCTGAATTCAACTTCCTCAACGGTCCAATCTCGTCAAAACACAGAAAAGTTGAGAATCCAAATCAAAGCTGGTCCTTTTCATATCAGTCAGCTGCTCTTTTATGGTTTTGAATATCACACGGTCGTGAACTTCTTCGTAGCAGTTGAGAGAATGGCTTTCTTCTGAAAACGGCGTTGTGCGTGGATACATTTTCGTAGAATAATGCGAGTCAGTGAGTGTAGAATCTGGCGGTTGGTGTGGGGTTGGAAGTTTAGGGTGTCTGAAAGATCTGCCTAAGGGTAATCAGAGGCTGAATAGCATGGTGAAAAAATGAGTCTGAACCGACAAGGTTGAAGATACCGGGAAATCAGCAACTTAATTTCTCTCTAAAGAAGCTTCTCTGCGTCTGGTATGCCTGTGTCATAGACAGTGTTGTGCCTGTCCACTATGTACTTGGCTCAGGTGTTGACTGGCTAGAGAAAGGAGAGTTTTTTTTGTACAGAAAGGAGAGTTGTGTCGTAAGGAGTGAGATCATAAGAGAGCACCGAAGGTGTTCAAGTTGACGCGGATTGGCTTCAACGTAGTCGGATTCGAAATGCATGCAGCAGATGTGGTCGAAGTATTGTACGGGGGATGTATGTCGTGTGACCGTTTGAGCGTTAGTCTTAGGCGGTGAACATCATGCGAGGAGAGGAGAAAGAAGTTTAATGAGCTCCCAGAGGTCAGATGGATAATAACAGTGTCTCTAGCTTAGAGGGATGGCATGACCTGAACACTGAAGTCTCGCCTCGGTTTTTTTTTCCGGGGCAAAAGCTTTGCCCCATTATATTAATTAGCAGAGGAGATTACAAGAAAGTAAAATGTTCATGATACAAGGTACTACTCTCGCGGCATCAAGTTGCCAAATTTTCGGCACCCACAATAACCCACAACCAGGCCTCTCGCTTAAATTTTTCAAGGATGACTAGGGAAGGTGAGTGCTTGTTTTGGAACACTCTTGCATTGAGTTCATTCCAAATTTCCCAAGTTGTGAGCAAAGTGAGAGAAGCGACGGCTTTGCGATTCGGAGTAGACCCATTCGTCATCAACAACCACCACTCCTTCATCGAGAGATTTGTCCAAGCGTTGGGTTGAATGGCCTGAAACCCCAACCAATCTTTGATGAGCTCCCAAATACGACGCGTGAGGTGGCATTCCACAAAGAGGTGTGAGACCGTTTGCATTGTAGACTGCATTGGATGGAGAAGTCTCGCTAGGATCAGGAGATGAAGTGTCACTAGCTAGTGTCCAATTCGCCAACCCGAGGAGAACAAAGAATGGATGGGTGCCCTCAGGGAGACACGGTTCTTCATATCAGTATATCACCTATATCCAACATTTTTTGGACTTCATTTTTTCTGTTCTCATTATTTTTTAATTTTATTTCGAAATTAAAGACTATTTGCACCCGGTTGCACAGAATCTGCATCGGTAAATGGACTGGCTTATTACAAGTGACATAATAAACAAATACAAGATGGAAAATGTATAATATACTTTGGTCAAAGTTTCAAAGAAGTATACTTTGGGTCTGACATTCCTATAAAATTTCCAAAATAAGAAGGGCATCGTATTTCCAGTGTACATTTAAGATTTCTTAAGCATAATAGGACGACCAACCATCCCAGATTTTCATCAGTCCCAGCCACATCGATTTCCATTAAATAAGAGATTCAGATTGAGCAGTGTATTATCAATGATAATTTATCATCAAATCTTATGAGCACAGCAAAACTGCAGGGTTACCACCCAACATCCTACAAGGGCTGAATGAAGTGCCATAGTAGTACATAATATGCTTCCTCCATGAAGCCAATGGTTAACTCAAGCTAATATCGCAGGTTCAGTTTGCTGAACTGCAAACCCTTTTCTCTAAAAAGTTTGCTGAACTGCAGATCCTTCATCTACTCGCTTTGATTCCAATGGCTCATTCCAGATACGTCGAGAATGAACAACGCTTCACTTCTCCAGGTCTATGTCGGCTCTGGGTCAGACTGAGGCCGCTTCTCCAGGTCTAGGCTCAGCTCTGGGTCAGAGCGAGGCCGCTTCTCCAGGTCTAGGCTCGGCTCTGGGTCAGAGCGAGGCCGCTTCTCCAGGTCTAGGCTCGAATCTGGGTCAGAGCGCGGCCGCTTGGGCTCCCGGTCGCCTAGGTGCAGCGACATGGCGAGCTCTTCCTCTGATGGATTATTCAAATTGGCGACAATGTTCCTTGGAGCATCTTGGTCACGGCGCTCAGGGGACATGCCGACAAAGTTTGAGATGAACTGATGCTCTTCCATATCGGACGGCGTGTTGGCTGCACCCTCCCCTTCAGCTGCAGAGCTTGACATGTCATGGCGAGGCAGTTGCTGAATTTTGATCCCCAAAGGCTCGAAGATCTCTTCAACCTTCGCTTGGGGGGCCGCACCAACCATGGGAGACTCCCCAACAGCGGAGTTAACCGCAGCCACGAAAGCATCCCTTTGCTCCTGCACAGCATCTTTATTGTAGATATAATTATGTCAGTCTTGTAGCTCAATATTGTACTGCCACCAATAACACCTTCTTTCTGATGAATAGGTACATTTTTTAAGAGTTCTTGGCCTTGATTTTGCACAGTAAATCTATGTTCAGAATATCTGGATAACATGGAAATACGAAGGAGAAACACTGACCTTTGAGTGATTCATTGGTTGTGATGAGATCAAGTTCTAGACGATCAAGAAGGCGGCCAAGATCAACCCCGGTAGTCCAATTTTCAGGACCATGCTCACTTGTAAGCTTTATCCTCCCACGGTTTGCTGTGCCACCCCATATTATCCCAATAGGACGTGGCTTCTCCTCGTCCTGGCTGGTCAGGATAATAAGGCTTCCGCTATCACCTTCCAAATCAAATGTTTGGCGGTTCTCACCAACAACGAGGAGGTCAGTGAAGAAGCATATTCCTTTCTCATCGTTGTACTCAAGGGCATATGCCATCACAGTCCCAGTTGTGTGACCAGAGCTTCTGCCAACTTTGAAAACTTGCCTCCCTATGAGGCTGTTGATAGGACGCTGCAGATCTATAACCTTAACATCCCCAATCTCGCCGACCTCCCTAACTATAGTCGTGACTGTGGATGTGTCAAAGCCATCAGCAAATGGAATGAATGCACCGTCAGCTCGTACAAATGTCTCTGCAGATCCATAGCAATATGTTTGGGGATCAGAACAGCACATGCATCATAGAGAAACTAAATAAAAGGAAAAAGTATTAGTTCAAATACATAAAACAAACTAATTAGTATTACTATTTGCCACTTAAACAGATATTGTTTTGTTACTATAAGTAGTCTAAAGTGCAAGTTGGTACTGATCTGGCTGACGAAACTGTTAGGATCAAAAAAAGAAACCCTGCTTCTTAAACTTCTTTTGTGTTTGTGCGTGCATGCAGTCCCCTTAGATGCTTGTTCTGTGATCAGCAAGCTGAAACAATTGATCATCTCATGGTACAATGCCCAAGCACAAGATCAATTTGGTTTAGAATTCTGTTGGATACAGGTCTTGGTCAGTTCATGCCACAGCAGGATAGCATCCTCAGGACATGGTGGAGTCAGTTAGTCACCTGCCAGCCAAAAGCGCGGAGAAAGGAGCTGGCCACCATCGCCATAGCTTGCTGCAGAATTTTCTGGCTCGAGAGAAATAGCAGGCACTTTGAAGGAAAATTTGCTACTGAAGATGTTATTGTAGGTAGCATTAAGGATGAATTTCAGACTTGGTATCTAGCTAGGCAGGCCGCAGAGAGACGAGAGGAGTAGCCTAGGGTTTCGATGCGGGCAGCTCTTGCTGTAATGTAACATGTAACAAACTCTCTCTACTTAATGACATGACATGCAAGCATGTTCTTGAAAAAAAAAGCATTAATGCATTATTTTTGACATCTTTAAGACACCTTTTTCAAATAGACGAAACATGAACTAGCCATTTCTCTATAACCATATATTCTGCAGCTAAATGCTGCAAATAGTACATGAATTTGAATTCCCTATATCAAACAGATAATTTGTAACTGCTCTACCTGGGTTTGTTCCAGCATAAATTCCATACCAAACATCATCTGTGATGAAAGATGTTGCCCTTTCGACAGCTCCAAGATAAATACCAGGCCCAAGATTGGGTGGCAATGGGTGAAACATCTTCTGGTTAGGATAGTCCAAGTCAACTGCAACATGCCGGTTCGTGAGGAAACCAACCTGCTTGTTGCTGGTGCGCCGTTTCACAATTGCACCCAAAGTTCCAAAGGTATCCTGGCTTGCAACCTGAAACAGCATATGGAGAACTGTGACGAGGAACATTCAGAAGCATGCCCTCTTGAACTATTCATTGGTCACCATCGAAATTGTATGTGTGTTACAGAGACAGGTGATGGCTACATTTGTGTAGGGTCCAAACTGTTAAGCTTCATATGCCAATTTACATGATGCAAGTATCTTGACCGTTAAATGACATGACACTCTAGAGTTTCGCAGGGAAAACTACTTCTGAGTGCTGATCATCAAAGGGGATTAACTTAAGTTACATCCAGTTGAATGAAGAACGTTGGCAGGATTTCTAGTAGCTGCATTAACCAGGCATCATACATAACAGCGCGAGCTGAAAGGTAACTATCAATTCTTGTCATAACATTATGAGTGTCATGCAATTGTATTCACTTTCTGATAATAAAACCTAATAATTTTGACAAAATTTGAACGGTGCACTTACAGGATAAACAGAACAATTGTTTGTGCATGTTTTTTCCAAATACAATGGAAAGACATGGTAGCATCCTCTGCTTAAAGAAAATGAAATTTAGGGAAATCAACCAATAAAAAAGAGAGCATAGATGTGTACCTGAGAGCCTGAACCAATATATTCATCACTGCCACACAACTTATTAACAAGCTCACTGAACATCTGTTCTTTAGGTGTTGGAGCCGGTGCACCATAGTATGAAAATTCTACAACATCAACATCACACCAAACACCTCCTGGTCCCTGTAATGACTCCACTAAGTGAAATATATCAAGTCCATGACAAAACCAATTCCAGCTATGAAAACAAAGTTTGTCCAGTAATCTAATATACAGAAACGAAGCAAGGTTTTCCTACCGCAAGAATCGCCGGAAGGCATTGGTTCGGATTAAGCCATTTTTTGTGAACCTTTCGAGCAACATAGACGATAATGGCGGGGATATCTGTCAGAAGCCCTTTTGTAATGCGGAATCCCACTGCAGTTGCGAGGCTGAAACGCCGCAAAATCTTGCTGTGGAAAGCTCTTATCGTCATCAAGTCAAGCAAGCTATTTGCTTGCTGGCCCTTGGGCAACCGTCCAGGGAGCACCGGCAGTAGCCCTTTCTGGAGGTTCCCAAAGTAGTTTGCCCGTCCCTCAGCTGCACAATGTTGTAGGTTTGATGGCGGCCATAAGAAGTACGCCGTGCTGTTTTCTGTGTGTACGTTTCCGGAGGCAACTGGTTGCATCGACGGAGAACAAGGGAAGGCCACGGGATGATTGCAATACCCCTCGACATCAGGCGACGACTCTTCCGATTGCGTCAAACCTGAGAGCTGCAGCCTGTCATCTGAAGGCTTCATTGTGTCGAACAGTCGGCAGGCGTAATGGATAGGAGAAGCTATGGACCTAAAAATGAGAGCAGACAAGTATGAAAACATTATCTTTCAAGGCTAATACCCTAAGGTAACAATGTCATGAAAGCCAGCAATCTTGCAAATGTGTTTTTGCACTCTATAGACTTACTCTTGATAGGGAAATCTATGGTCAAGTGTGTGAGTGTAGCTAGCATCCAAGATATACACAAGTGAATAAACAACAAGTGGTGGAGTAGCCTGATATTCTTGGGGATCAGGTTCTGCAAGAATTGCAAGGAGAACCAGGCAGACAAAAGCAGGTAGTATCATAGTAAGAGGAATCCTCTGAAGGGAGAATATGGCTCATATTGTATATTCGTATTGCGCATCCGCCGCAGATAATATCACGAGAGGAATCTGCAAAAACCATTGTTGTTCTCCAAAGGCAGGGCACGAATTATTCCCTCTTTTTAAACGCGGGGAATTTGCATAAATCCACATGACAGCTACTTGCGATGATAACAGAAATATCGGCGCAAAGGGTAGGACCTACAGAAAATTCAGTAGACGGGCACTGAAAGCGTAGTTGGGCACTGAAAGGCATCGTGTACTTTCTTGAAAGAGAAAAAGCATAATCGAAAGGGGTGGAACAACACACCGACAACAGATTGAGGGAAGGAACAGCAGGCACTCTCCTTGTTCTAACCAAGAGCAGGCGTCGAATCAGTGTTACTGGAGCATTGCTGCTACTCTCCTGGTTCTGCTAGATTAGAGCTAGTTACAGGGCAAAAGTGGGCGGTAATCGAACGGATAATTCTTGAAACCAGGAGCTAACTCTCCGTGGCACTTGGCACGTGAAGCACATTAGCAGCAACCAGCAGCACGCTTGTGGTTAGGCATGTTGGCGGACGTCCGCCTCGATTAAATTTCTGTCCGTCCCGTTCCTGTTTCAGCGTATCCGCTGGAGGCGCGTACGTATGCAGCTTATATCGATTAGCAAAAAATTGTCTAGCAGACTGTCCGGCAATCCTGTTGAACTGTCCACTTGCATACCCACTTGTGGTTGGCGCGATCGAACTCAGGAAGGGGGAGAGGAGAAGGAGCTGTTACTGTGCAGCATCAAGAACACAAGAACCCCACACTTCCCATGGAACCTAGAACAGACTAGCCAACGAACCATTAAGGAACTCCCAGGACGAGGAATTAATACAACCCCGCAAAAAAAAATGCAAACAACGAACCGTCAAAACATACGATGAACAGAAAGAAAAGAAAGCCCAAGAAATCGACGACGGCGGCGGCGCCGAGATCCCGCCCCACGGGCCGTCAGGATTCCAGGCAGTGGAGGGAGGCGCTCACCTCGGACCGGAGAGCAATGGCGAGCCGCCACAGCCTTCTTGCCTTCCCTCGCCGGTCGCTGCGCTATCTTCTCCCCGCAGCGCGGCTGCCGCCCATAATTGGAGTAGAATCTCCCCTGCACTCTGTAGGGGGCGAGGACGGGGGCAGAAGATGCCAGCTTTGCAGTCGCCTCCCACCCCAGCCCCCCTGCCGTATGGCCACTCTACTATTCGAGCATGCGTGCACCGCACAAGCACCACACACGAAGGGGCGGGCTAGAGAGAGAAGAAGGCGCTGGGAGCGTGGGAATCTAGGGGGGAGCTTAGCTAGGTGGTGGTGATGATCATGGCGTGGTGGTCACCAGATTGAGTTGAGATGAACATCGAATGCACTGTGGCGCCCGTGTGATGTGTCGATGCCTGTGTCGGGTCGGAGCTGTGGATGCATAGTCGTCCATGTCGCACGGTCACACGGACAGCCCAGATCGCGGCCCTCGGGGTTGGGGAGACGTGGCCCTCTCCTCTCCCCTCGATCGTGGGCTAGGGGTTTATGGTTTAGGCACGGCTGAGTTGGGATATGCCTATTGGCACCGTCCGGACACGCTGCGGGCTATTGGGGCTGCCGCTCCCCGCTCGGCGTCAATAGCTCCTGCCACTAGATTTTTTTATTCTTTTTTCTCTAAATTCAAATATTTTATCAAATGCAAATCAAACTATCTCAATTCTACATAAATATGAAGACATAAAACAAAGTTTCACAATAATTTAAAATAACAATAAAATTGTTTCATCCATATAATTCAAATTTATTGCCGCGGCTGCCGCTGCCATTCCCGGCGTGCACACAAATGATCGGCTAGATCATCAATGGAAGAGGATCGTGAAACTGATGCGCGCGCTCACTCTCGATATGATGTTGTGCATGATCACACATGTATTCATTCATGACCTCCCACATCTGCTCGTTCGACCATGTCAAATTAGGATACCGAACATTATCAAATCGAGATTGGAGCACTCCAAATACCTGCTCGACATCCTTCCTCACACTCTCTTGTTCAGATGCAAACCAACAACATTTGTTGCCCGACAGATTGGAGATTGTTTTGAGAAATGTAGCCCACATTGGCTAGATGCCATCGGCTAGAGCAGCCTTTGTCGTACTGGAGGCCATTGATCTCATAGTTGACCGCTCGACAATTCTGAAAATGATCGGCCTACCAGGCAATCGATCGAACACCTTACGTGCAAGCTGCTCGCACGAGGTGGCCAGAGCTCTGTGGCCGGCGACAGTCGACGAGAGCCGGCGCACAGGAATACTAGGGAAGATGGGGGCCTTGAGGCGCGCGATTTCCTGTGACCGTCGAGAGAGCGGCGTGGACGACGGAGAGGCGTGGGGGGAGGGGACGACAAGGAGGACGGCTCGGCCGCCAGAAATGACTGGGGAGAAGGGAATGAAGGGGGGGGGTATGATAGGGTTTAATGCTCGGTGTCAGTGACAACACCGTCCCACCCGTCGGGATCCGACGTGGCGTCGCGCGCGGTTACTTCCGACGCGCCCAAACGACTCCCAATGAGGAGGGCGTGGGCTGGGCGCGCCAGACGTAACGTCATTATTTTCGCCGCGCGTGGGTGAGAAATTACGTTTGGCGCACCCAATAGAGCTATTGGCGGCCCTATTGGCGGCGTGAGTGGAGATGCTCTAATGAGTTATCCATTATATTTGTAGCGTTTGTTCTCGGGCGAGTTTCTCATGCACACAAAAAATCTCAAGGCGAGAAAAATTAGAGTTCAAAACAAGAGCCCAAGCATGTGTTGTTTCAGTGGGCAAACGAAAGAACAAAATTGCATGTATGTTCCTGCCAAGGACTAAAGATAACGACCAATGGGACGATGAATACCGAGCGACTATAAAACTAACAAAATACCTTGACATTAGGGAAATGCAGATTTACATATTTGTAAGATATTACTAAGTGAAACAAACCTACTTAGGACAAGATTACTCTAGCAAACAAGGTAAATAAGTTAAACGAGCCTAGAGGTGAGTTAATCACGTGTAAATCAAAGAGTGTAATGCAACAGAAAATGGAGATACCCAACAGGGCGATGCATACCCAAGTTCCAACCCTTGGGAGACTATGGCTTGGAGAGGTCTCTCTGTAAACAAAGCCCACACTGGTCACAGGACTGTGAAGAATGGAGAGGACATGGCCAAGTCGCCGGAGTTCGACGACGGAGAAAGAAAATGGCCATCACCTAAAGAAGAGAAAGCGTGAAAGCAATTAGGGCATCTTAGCGTGAAAGCTTATCTTTTATTGTGTGATCCCATCACCTAAAGAAGAGAAACACATTTTATTAAAAGAGTTCGCATGATGTTTGTACATCAATTAATGCTCACAATAATGTTTACCCTAAAAATGATCATAATTATCGTGGTGATGAAACAAAATAGGAAAAGATGTGACAAAATGAAACCATCTCGTTCAAAGGAGGGCAAAATACACCCTTAGACATGAAGACATCATCTTTTGACCAAGAGAATCACCAAGATAAGAGATCAAAGTCTCCTTCCTCTTCTTACTATCTCTTTCAACCCGGCCAACAATTCATGGTTTCTATCTAAAAAAAACGATTTTGCTAAATCATTCTCTTGAGTTTGATTTACTTATGTCTAAGACAATGAGATTTACTCATGTCGAGGGAATCAAGATTAGTTAGCACTATAAAAAAATCAGATTTACTCATTTCATGGCCTTGTACGTTAAATGAAACCCTAACAATAGCCTATATTCTTAATTTGCAAGTGAGTTATTACTTAACTAATGAATTGGGTAATTCACTAATAAGTTGTTTGTTGACCCAGGGTGGCTTTATCGCTCGATCTAAAATTCGAATACTCTAGTTTTAACCATCGGAGTATGCCTAACTATTTTTTATTTTTTGGGATCCGTCGGGCTATTTGCTACTCCATCCGTCCCAAATTAGTTGATGTAGATTTTGCTAAATACAGATTAAAATACATTCGTATTGAGACCTTTCCAAGATAACTAATTTTCATATCCGGCTACCATTTCAGATTCAGATATCCTGCTTATCCACCATTGCACTGATTAATATGCCTGATCTCCCCGGGACGTATCCACCGCCAATCAAGCTTGCAACTGGACAGCCCCGCCCCGAGTATGCATTGCATGGCACGCCCGTCTATCGAGCTAATTTTTTTTAAATAATACACGAGAATTAATTAATTCTGGAAATATTACGCAAAATTTATTTTTTTCAAAAATAGAATTCAGTCGGCGTTGCCGAAGCCGACAGGTGCCTGTCGTTGTTGGCGAAGACGAGTAGGTGCCTGTAGTCCTTGGTGGCGTACCAGTGGCGTGTATGTGTTATCAGTGGCGTGTATATGCTAGTGCACGCCACTAGTAAATATTACCAGTGGCGTGTTTTTGTCACTGCACGCCACTAGTCGTCTTCCCCAAAGACGACAAGGCACTAGTCGGCTTCGCCAAGGACGACAAGGCACCTGTCGGTTTCGCCAAGGACGACAGGCACCTGTCGGCTTCGCCAAGACCGACTGGATAATATTTTTGAAAAAAATAAATTTTGCGTAATATTTCCAGAATTAAATAATTTTCGTGTATTATTTAAAAAAAATTAGCCGTCTATCGATCACCGCCTGCCTTTTTGCTCTCTGAATGGGCGGCGATCCGGCCGAGGCTGGGGCACGCATACGGTTGGCTTGGCTTGGCGGCCCCGGCATGAGGGAAGGGAAGGCGAGGACAGCTTCTTCCTGTAGACAGACAGCGCCGGCTCTTGTGGACGCTGGCGAGCCACGTCCCGCCCTTGGTCTAGTACTAGTGGAATTTCGTGCGGCGTCACGCCGCATCTCTTTTGAATGTTTTTATTGGCAGTGTATGTTGTTGTTGATTGTTTTAACTGGCAGTGTATGTTGTTGATGGTATTGTATCGCTTATCAGGTGGATGATCGTGTATTTTTGTATGCATATGGCTTGTTTGTAGATAAGTAATTATGTAGCAGCACCACAGCCATCCCGTCGGAACCGAGTCGAGGAGGCCATCGCTGTAAATGGGGAGGCGCAGCAGGAGGTGTGGTCAAGCAAGAGCGGCGACACCCGCTTTCTCTCGAGGGCGGCAAGCATGACCAGGAGATGCTATGGTGGTGGTGACTCGACGGAAATATATAAGGGAGGTAAAAGAAAAATATATAGTAGGGGATAAATAGGAAGTGGAAATAAATAAGTAATTTTGAAGTCGCTATCCGTGTGCAATGTTCGTAAAAAAAAGTGTGAAAAAATAAACAATAGGGGAAAACTAAAACGGGGAGAAATCTGGATAAATAGGAAGTGGAAATAAATAAGTAATTTTGAAGTCGCTATTCGTGTGCAATGTTTGTAAAAAGAAGTGTGAAAAAATAAACAATAGGGGAGGACTAAAACGGGGAGGAATCTATTAGAAGCAAAAAAAAATCTATTCATAAGAGACCGGTACTATTCACACATGATCGGGAAAATAGATAAGTAATTTTAAAGTCGGTGTTCGTGCGCAGTGTTCATAAAAGACCGGTACTATTCACGCATGATCGTGGGGAAGAAGTCTAAAAATTTGTGGCTCACAAATTATGGTGGGAAATTTGTTTACCATGGGAATAGTATTTTGTTCACATGAAAGTTGTGTTGGAAAGCTAGCCTTTTTGTTGACATGAGACGGGAAATATTGAAATTTGCGAATTATAATCGAAAATTTGTTCTCCATAGAAAAGTTACCTATAAAATTATCGTTAGGAAACTACGTTTTAAAACTTTGTGTCGAAAGTGTCTATGGGGTCGAGAAATCTAAAAAAAAATTAGCGCACAAATTGCAGTCACAATTTTGTTTGCTGTTAGCTTAAAGAAAGTATCACCAGAAAACTACGCTTAAAATTTGTGTTGAAAATATGAGCGCGGAAAAGAAATTTTAGTTTTTTGAAAAAGTGAAAATTAGGGTAAATAAGATGCTGCTTTTTGTTGTTCATGTGAAAAAAAATTCCCCGTATTGTAGTTTGTTGTTCATAAATTTGGGGCTCATAAATTGCAGTAAAAAATTGTTTGCCATGGGGACAACATTTTAAAGAAACAATTACCGGAAAACTTTAAAGAAACTATTACCAGAAAACTTTGTCTAAAAGTTGTGTTGAAAATGTGAACGCGGGAAAAAGATTTCGAATTTTGCAAAAGTCTCATCAATTGTGGTCAAAAATTTGTTCGCCGTGGAAAAATATCTTAAAGAAACTATTACTGGAAAATTTTACAGGAACCACTCTTTTAATTAAACAAGAATTAAAGTTGATTAATCATGCAGGGAATGCAATAGTTGTAAAGGTTTTATTTTTTCTGTAAATTTCGATATATTGTTTGCATTATTTCGAATTACAGGTTAGAAGATATAAATTTTACGAATTTCATCATTTTAAAGAAAGCTTACGTCTTAAAATTGTTCAGTTTTGAAAAATTGTTCAAATTAGGAAGTTATTCAGATTTGAATTCTTTTCATGTTTATAAAATGGTTAGATTTTGAATCAAGCAAATTAGGAAGTCACGCCGTGCTCTTTGGGTTAACCCATGAGCAAAAAATCATTGTTCATATACTGCTTGGAAAATGCCGGTGGAAGTTATTACCGTCAAAAAATTCGCTCTATCGGTTGCGAATTTTCATTGTTTATATAGAGCCGGGAAAATGCTAGTGAAAATTACCGTCAAAAAATTCGCAGAATAGTTATTCGGAAACAACCACCATTGGGAATATACGGTGAAGACCAAAGAGCTGTGTTGAGTAACTACCGTGAAAGAACGATGACGAAGGATTGTTGTTGAGTTGCAACTGATGAGAAAGGAAATTGTTGCCTAAAAATTACTGGTAAAGAAACTGATAAATTAATGTTTAATATACCATGGAGAAATACGTCCCAAAAAAAAAAACAATGCGACCGATTAGTGATTAAAAAAACAATACATTCACTGATACAAATAGATATCTAATGTATTCTCCATGTCAATTAGGCTTCTACATCTGTCAATGCAAATCTATTTCACCACAAAATTCAGCATTGAATCTTTTTTTATTTCGTGCGAAACCAGCGCTAATAAGAGGTGTTTTCAGAGGTTAATTTCACAGATCATTTATAACATCTTGAATTGATATTGTTTCTTTCAATAAATCCACCGAGGCCATACAAATATTCATCTACTTCTAATGCATTAAAAAAAAGACTCCACTTAGCTACGTCTAATTGACACATAGCTGGTATAGATTTAAAACGTCAAGAGATATATATCTGACACATCAGAACGACAGTGTCAGAGCAAAGTCAAATCTGAATCAAGCTGAAATATGGATGTCAAAGTTGGCTTACATTAGTTTAACATTACATGGAATAAAGATGCATACATGTTTAGAAGATTATGTGCATTCATCGGGACTTTCCTACAGATTTCAGACGTCATCAATGGCCACAGCGGCCGTGTGGACGACGGTGGCATCGCATCCGCGCGAGCTGGAGCGCGGGGTTGAGCGCGTGGGAAAACCTAGTCATGCTAGGAGCAGTGGATCAGGATGGATAGGTAACAACAACATGTTATGCATCAGAATAAGTGACTCTAACTATCGACAAAAGACAGTTGAATCGCATGCAATATTATATTCTGGAGACTCGAAATAATTGGGGGGAAACATAGGATCAGAAATGCTCAAAAGTTGGGTTACGCTTGCTTTGTTCATCGACAGCGGAATACTGATCTTCGGTGCTCTCAGAACCAACTCCGGACTCGTGTTCTATCGATAAGAACCAAACACTGGAAAAGGAAAAGAGCAATCAACATACGACGTCGATGCACTGCAATCAATATGGATGATATGACATATTAAAGGTATTGAAATACACCCTAGGGCATAAAGATCAATTTAAATGAAGTTGGAATGACTAACATATGTCATTCCAAAAACTTTATTATTTGACTTAAAAATTATTTTAGTTCTTCTAATTAAATAGGATTGCAAGTTGATTAATCATGCGTGGATATGCAATAGTTGTAAAGGTTGAATTTTTCTGCAAATTTTGATATATTAGTTGCATTTTTCTGAATTACAGATTAAAAGATATGAATTTTACAAATTTTAGCATTTTCTGTAATTTTTTAATACCTGACAGTCAGGCCCCGCACGTCAGAGGTTACTATTACTGGAAAACTTTACAGGAACCACTCTTTTAATTAAACAGGAATTAAAGTTGATTAATCATGCAGGGAATGCAATAGTTGTAAAGGTTTTATTTTTTTGCAAATTTCGATATATTGTTTGCATTATTTCGAATTACAGGTTAGAAGATATAAATTTTACGAATTTCATCATTTTAAAGAAAGCTTACGTTTTAAAATTGTTCGGTTTTGAAAAATTATTCAAATTAGGAAGTTATTCAGATTTGAATTCTTTTCATGTTTATAAAATGGTTAGATTTTGAATCAAGCAAATTAGGAAGTCACGCCGTGCTCTTTGGGTTAACCCATGAGCAAAAAATCATTGTTCATATACTGCTTGGAAAATGCCGGTGGAAGTTATTACCGTCAAAAAATTCGCTCTATCGGTTGCGAATTTTCATTGTTTATATAGAGCCGGGAAAATGCTAGTGAAAATTACCGTCAAAAAATTCGCAGAATAGTTATTCGGAAACAACCACCATTGGGAATATACGGTGAAGACCAAAGAGCTGTGTTGAGTAACTACCGTGAAAGAACGATGACGAAGGATTGTTGTTGAGTTGCAACTGATGAGAAAGGAAATTGTTGCCTAAAAATTACTGGTAAAGAAACTGATAAATTAATGTTTAATATACCATGGAGAAATACGTCCCAAAAAAAAACAATGCGACCGATTAGTGATTAAAAAAAACAATACATTCACTGATACAAATAGATATCTAATGTATTCTCCATGTCAATTAGGCTTCTACATCTGTCAATGCAAATCTATTTCACCACAAAATTCAGCATTGAATCTTTTTTTATTTCGTGCGAAACCAGCGCTAATAAGAGGTGTTTTCAGAGGTTAATTTCACAGATCATTTATAACATCTTGAATTGATATTGTTTCTTTCAATAAATCCACCGAGGCCATACAAATATTCATCTACTTCTAATGCATTAAAAAAAGACTCCACTTAGCTACGTCTAATTGACACATAGCTGGTATAGATTTAAAACGTCAAGAGATATATATCTGACACATCAGAACGACAGTGTCAGAGCAAAGTCAAATCTGAATCAAGCTGAAATATGGATGTCAAAGTTGGCTTACATTAGTTTAACATTACATGGAATAAAGATGCATACATGTTTAGAAGATTATGTGCATTCATCGGGACTTTCCTACAAATTTCAGACGTCATCAATGGCCACAGCGGCCATGTGGACGACGGCGGCATCGCATCCGCGCGAGCTGGAGCGCGGGGTTGAGCGCGTGGGAAAACCTAGTCATGCTAGGAGCAGTGGATCAGGATGGATAGGTAACAACAACAGGTTATGCATCAGAATAGGTGACTCTAACTATCGACAAAAGACAGTTGAATCGCATGCAATATTATATTCTGGAGACTCAAAATAATTGGGGGGAAACATAGGATCAGAAATGCTCAAAAGTTGGGTTACGCTTGCTTTGTTCATCGACAGCGGAATACTGATCTTCGGTGCTCTCAGAACCAACTCCGGACTCGTGTTCTATCGATAAGAACCAAACACCGGAAAAGGAAAAGAGCAATCAACATACGACGTCAATGCACTGCAATCAATATGGATGATATGACATATTAAAGGTATTGAAATACACCCTAGGGCATAAAGATCAATTTAAATGAAGTTGGAATGACTAACATATGTCATTCCAAAAACTTTATTATTTGACTTAAAAAGATATTTTAGTTCTTCTAATTAAACAGGATTGCAAGTTGATTAATCATGCATGGATATGCAATAGTTGTAAAGGTTGAATTTTTCTGCAAATTTTGATATATTAGTTGCATTTTTCTGAATTACAGATTAAAAGATATGAATTTTACAAATTTTAGCATTTTCTGTAATTTTTTAATACCTGACAGTCAGGCCCCACACGTCAGAGGTTACTATTACTGGAAAACTTTACAGGAACCACTCTTTTAATTAAACAGGAATTAAAGTTGATTAATCATGCAGGGAATGCAATAGTTGTAAAGGTTTTATTTTTTCTGCAAATTTCGATATATTGTTTGCATTATTTCGAATTACAGGTTAGAAGATATAAATTTTACGAATTTCATCATTTTAAAGAAAGCTTACGTTTTAAAATTGTTCAGTTTTGAAAAATTATTCAAATTAGGAAGTTATTCAGATTTGAATTCTTTTCATGTTTATAAAATGGTTAGATTTTGAATCAGGCAAATTAGGAAGTCACGCCGTGCTCTTTGGGTTAACCCATGAGCAAAAAATCATTGTTCATATACTGCTTGGAAAATGCCGGTGGAAATTATTACCGTCAAAAAATTCGCTCTATCGGTTGCGAATTTTCATTGTTTATATAGAGCCGGGAAAATGCTAGTGAAAATTACCGTCAAAAAATTCGCAGAATAGTTATTCGGAAACAACCACCATTGGGAATATACGGTGAAGACCAAAGAGCTGTGTTGAGTAACTACCGTGAAAGAACGATGACGAAGGATTGTTGTTGAGTTGCAACTGATGAGAAAGGAAATTGTTGCCTAAAAATTACTGGTAAAGAAACTGATAAATTAATGTTTAATATACCATGGAGAAATACGTCCCAAAAAAAAACAATGCGACCGATTAGTGATTAAAAAAAACAATACATTCACTGATACAAATAGATATCTAATGTATTCTCCATGTCAATTAGGCTTCTACATCTGTCAATGCAAATCTATTTCACCACAAAATTCAGCATTGAATCTTTTTTTATTTCGTGCGAAACCAGCGCTAATAAGAGGTGTTTTCAGAGGTTAATTTCACAGATCATTTATAACATCTTGAATTGATATTGTTTCTTTCAATAAATCCACCGAGGCCATACAAATATTCATCTACTTCTAATGCATTAAAAAAAGACTCCACTTAGCTACGTCTAATTGACACATAGCTGGTATAGATTTAAAACGTCAAGAGATATATATCTGACACATCAGAACGACAGTGTCAGAGCAAAGTCAAATCTGAATCAAGCTGAAATATGGATGTCAATGTTGGCTTACATTAGTTTAACATTACATGGAATAAAGATGCATACATGTTTAGAAGATTATGTGCATTCATCGGGACTTTCCTACAGATTTCAGACGTCATCAATGGCCACAGCGGCCGTGTGGACGACGGTGGCATCGCATCCGCGCGAGCTGGAGCGCGGGGTTGAGCGCGTGGGAAAACCTAGTCATGCTAGGAGCAGTGGATCAGGATGGATAGGTAACAACAACATGTTATGCATTAGAATAAGTGACTCTAACTATCGACAAAAGACAGTTGAATCGCATGCAATATTATATTCTGGAGACTCGAAATAATTGGGGGGAAACATAGGATCAGAAATGCTCAAAAGTTGGGTTACGCTTGCTTTGTTCATCGACAGCGGAATACTGATCTTCGGTGCTCTCAGAACCAACTCCGGACTCGTGTTCTATCGATAAGAACCAAACACTGGAAAAGGAAAAGAGCAATCAACATACGACGTCGATGCACTGCAATCAATATGGATGATATGACATATTAAAGGTATTGAAATACACCCTAGGGCATAAAGATCAATTTAAATGAAGTTGGAATGACTAACATATGTCATTCCAAAAACTTTATTATTTGACTTAAAAAATTATTTTAGTTCTTCTAATTAAATAGGATTGCAAGTTGATTAATCATGCGTGGATATGCAATAGTTGTAAAGGTTGAATTTTTCTGCAAATTTTGATATATTAGTTGCATTTTTCTGAATTACAGATTAAAAGATATGAATTTTACAAATTTTAGCATTTTCTGTAATTTTTTAATACCTGACAGTCAGGCCCCACACGTCAGAGGTTACTATTACTGGAAAACTTTACAGGAACCACTCTTTTAATTAAACAGGAATTAAAGTTGATTAATCATGCAGGGAATGCAATAGTTGTAAAGGTTTTATTTTTTTGCAAATTTCGATATATTGTTTGCATTATTTCGAATTACAGGTTAGAAGATATAAATTTTACGAATTTCATCATTTTAAAGAAAGCTTACGTTTTAAAATTGTTCGGTTTTGAAAAATAATTCAATTAGGAAGTTATTCAGATTTGAATTCTTTTCATGTTTATAAAATGGTTAGATTTTGAATCAAGCAAATTAGGAAGTCACGCCGTGCTCTTTGGGTTAACCCATGAGCAAAAAATCATTGTTCATATACTGCTTGGAAAATGCCGGTGGAAGTTATTACCGTCAAAAAATTCGCTCTATCGGTTGCGAATTTTCATTGTTTATATAGAGCCGGGAAAATGCTAGTGAAAATTACCGTCAAAAAATTCGCAGAATAGTTATTCGGAAACAACCACCATTGGGAATATACGGTGAAGACCAAAGAGCTGTGTTGAGTAACTACCGTGAAAGAACGATGACGAAGGATTGTTGTTGAGTTGCAACTGATGAGAAAGGAAATTGTTGCCTAAAAATTACTGGTAAAGAAACTGATAAATTAATGTTTAATATACCATGGAGAAATACGTCCCAAAAAAAAACAATGCGACCGATTAGTGATTAAAAAAAACAATACATTCACTGATACAAATAGATATCTAATGTATTCTCCATGTCAATTAGGCTTCTACATCTGTCAATGCAAATCTATTTCACCACAAAATTCAGCATTGAATCTTTTTTTATTTCGTGCGAAACCAGCGCTAATAAGAGGTGTTTTCAGAGGTTAATTTCACAGATCATTTATAACATCTTGAATTGATATTGTTTCTTTCAATAAATCCACCGAGGCCATACAAATATTCATCTACTTCTAATGCATTAAAAAAAAGACTCCACTTAGCTACGTCTAATTGACACATAGCTGGTATAGATTTAAAACGTCAAGAGATATATATCTGACACATCAGAACGACAGTGTCAGAGCAAAGTCAAATCTGAATCAAGCTGAAATATGGATGTCAAAGTTGGCTTACATTAGTTTAACATTACATGGAATAAAGATGCATACATGTTTAGAAGATTATGTGCATTCATCGGGACTTTCCTACAGATTTCAGACGTCATCAATGGCCACAGCGGCCATGTGGACGACGGCGGCATCGCATCCGCGCGAGCTGGAGCGCGGGGTTGAGCGCGTGGGAAAACCTAGTCATGCTAGGAGCAGTGGATCAGGATGGATAGGTAACAACAACAGGTTATGCATCAGAATAGGTGACTCTAACTATCGACAAAAGACAGTTGAATCGCATGCAATATTATATTCTGGAGACTCAAAATAATTGGGGGGAAACATAGGATCAGAAATGCTCAAAAGTTGGGTTACGCTTGCTTTGTTCATCGACAGCGGAATACTGATCTTCGGTGCTCTCAGAACCAACTCCGGACTCGTGTTCTATCGATAAGAACCAAACACCGGAAAAGGAAAAGAGCAATCAACATACGACGTCGATGCACTGCAATCAATATGGATGATATGACATATTAAAGGTATTGAAATACACCCTAGGGCATAAAGATCAATTTAAATGAAGTTGGAATGACTAACATATGTCATTCCAAAAACTTTATTATTTGACTTAAAAAGATATTTTAGTTCTTCTAATTAAACAGGATTGCAAGTTGATTAATCATGCATGGATATGCAATAGTTGTAAAGGTTGAATTTTTCTGCAAATTTTGATATATTAGTTGCATTTTTCTGAATTACAGATTAAAAGATATGAATTTTACAAATTTTAGCATTTTCTGTAATTTTTTAATACCTGACAGTCAGGCCCCACACGTCAGAGGTTACTATTACTGGAAAACTTTACAGGAACCACTCTTTTAATTAAACAGGAATTAAAGTTGATTAATCATGCAGGGAATGCAATAGTTGTAAAGGTTTTATTTTTTCTGCAAATTTCGATATATTGTTTGCATTATTTCGAATTACAGGTTAGAAGATATAAATTTTACGAATTTCATCATTTTAAAGAAAGCTTACGTTTTAAAATTGTTCAGTTTTGAAAAATTATTCAAATTAGGAAGTTATTCAGATTTGAATTCTTTTCATGTTTATAAAATGGTTAGATTTTGAATCAGGCAAATTAGGAAGTCACGCCGTGCTCTTTGGGTTAACCCATGAGCAAAAAATCATTGTTCATATACTGCTTGGAAAATGCCGGTGGAAATTATTACCGTCAAAAAATTCGCTCTATCGGTTGCGAATTTTCATTGTTTATATAGAGCCGGGAAAATGCTAGTGAAAATTACCGTCAAAAAATTCGCAGAATAGTTATTCGGAAACAACCACCATTGGGAATATACGGTGAAGACCAAAGAGCTGTGTTGAGTAACTACCGTGAAAGAACGATGACGAAGGATTGTTGTTGAGTTGCAACTGATGAGAAAGGAAATTGTTGCCTAAAAATTACTGGTAAAGAAACTGATAAATTAATGTTTAATATACCATGGAGAAATACGTCCCAAAAAAAAAAATGCGACCGATTAGTGATTAAAAAAAACAATACATTCACTGATACAAATAGATATCTAATGTATTCTCCATGTCAATTAGGCTTCTACATCTGTCAATGCAAATCTATTTCACCACAAAATTCAGCATTGAATCTTTTTTTATTTCGTGCGAAACCAGCGCTAATAAGAGGTGTTTTCAGAGGTTAATTTCACAGATCATTTATAACATCTTGAATTGATATTGTTTCTTTCAATAAATCCACCGAGGCCATACAAATATTCATCTACTTCTAATGCATTAAAAAAAAGACTCCACTTAGCTACGTCTAATTGACACATAGCTGGTATAGATTTAAAACGTCAAGAGAGATATATCTGACACATCAGAACGACAGTGTCAGAGCAAAGTCAAATCTGAATCAAGCTGAAATATGGATGTCAAAGTTGGCTTACATTAGTTTAACATTACATGGAATAAAGAAGCATACATGTTTAGAAGATTATGTGCATTCATCGGGACTTTCCTACAGATTTCAGACGTCATCAATGGCCACAGCGGCCATGTGGACGACGGTGGCATCGCATCCGCGCGAGCTGGAGCGCGGGGTTGAGCGCGTGGGAAAACCTAGTCATGCTAGGAGCAGTGGATCAGGATGGATAGGTAACAACAACATGTTATGCATCAGAATAGGTGACTCTAACTATCGACAAAAGACAGTTGAATCGCATGCAATATTATATTCTGGAGACTCGAAATAATTGGGGGGAAACATAGGATCAGAAATGCTCAAAAGTTGGGTTACGCTTGCTTTGTTCATCGACAGCGGAATACTGATCTTCGGTGCTCTCAGAACCAACTCCGGACTCGTGTTCTATCGATAAGAACCAAACACTGGAAAAGGAAAAGAGCAATCAACATACGACGTCGATGCACTGCAATCAATATGGATGATATGACATATTAAAGGTATTGAAATACACCCTGGGCATAAAGATCAATTTAAATGAAGTTGGAATGACTAACATATGTCATTCCAAAAACTTTATTATTTGACTTAAAAAATTATTTTAGTTCTTCTAATTAAACAGGATTGCAAGTTGATTAATCATGCGTGGATATGCAATAGTTGTAAAGGTTGAATTTTTCTGCAAATTTTGATATATTAGTTGCATTTTTCTGAATTACAGATTAAAAGATATGAATTTTACAAATTTTAGCATTTTCTGTAATTTTTTAATACCTGACAGTCAGGCCCCACACGTCAGAGGTTACTATTACTGGAAAACTTTACAGGAACACTCTTTTAATTAAACAGGAATTAAAGTTGATTAATCATGCAGGGAATGCAATAGTTGTAAAGGTTTTATTTTTCTGCAAATTTCGATATATTTTTGCATTATTTCGAATTACAGGTTAGAAGATATAAATTTTACGAATTTCATCATTTTAAAGAAAGCTTACGTTTTAAAATTGTTCAATTAGGAAGTTATTCAGATTTGAATTCTTTTCATGTTTATAAAATGGTTAGATTTTGAATCAAGCAAATTAGGAAGTCACGCCGTGCTCTTTAGGTTAACCCATGAGCAAAAAATCATTGTTCATATACTGCTTGGAAAATGCCGGTGGAAGTTATTACCGTCAAAAAATTCGCTCTATCGGTTGCGAATTTTCATTGTTTATATAGAGCCGGGAAAATGCTAGTGAAAATTACCGTCAAAAATTCGCAGAATAGTTATTCGGAAACAACCACCATTGGGAATATACGGTGAAGACCAAAGAGCTGTGTTGAGTAACTACCATGAAAGAACGATGACGAAGGATTGTTGTTGAGTTGCAACTGATGAGAAAGGAAATTGTTGCCTAAAAATTACTGGTAAAGAAACTGATAAATTAATGTTTAATATACCATGGAGAAATACGTCCCAAAAAAAAACAATGCGACCGATTAGTGATTAAAAAAAACAATACATTCACTGATACAAATAGATATCTAATGTATTCTCCATGTCAATTAGGCTTCTACATCTGTCAATGCAAATCTATTTCACCACAAAATTCAGCATTGAATCTTTTTTTATTTCGTGCGAAACCAGCGCTAATAAGAGGTGTTTTCAGAGGTTAATTTCACAGATCATTTATAACATCTTGAATTGATATTGTTTCTTTCAATAAATCCACCGAGGCCATACAAATATTCATCTACTTCTAATGCATTAAAAAAAAGACTCCACTTAGCTACGTCTAATTGACACATAGCTGGTATAGATTTAAAACTTCAAGAGATATATATCTGACACATCAGAACGACAGTGTCAGAGCAAAGTCAAATCTGAATCAAGCTGAAATATGGATGTCAAAGTTGGCTTACATTAGTTTAACATTACATGGAATAAAGATGCATACATGTTTAGAAGATTATGTGCATTCATCGGGACTTTCCTACAGATTTCAGACGTCATCAATGGCCACAGCGGCCATGTGGACGACGGTGGCATCGCATCCGCGCGAGCTGGAGCGCGGGGTTGAGCGCGTGGGAAAACCTAGTCATGCTAGGAGCAGTGGATCAGGATGGATAGGTAACAACAACAGGTTATGCATCAGAATAGGTGACTCTAACTATCGACAAAAGACAGTTGAATCGCATGCAATATTATATTCTGGAGACTCAAAATAATTGGGGGGAAACATAGGATCAGAAATGCTCAAAAGTTGGGTTACGCTTGCTTTGTTCATCGACAGCGGAATACTGATCTTCGGTGCTCTCAGAACCAACTCCGGACTCGTGTTCTATCGATAAGAACCAAACACTGGAAAAGGAAAAGAGCAATCAACATACGACGTCGATGCACTGCAATCAATATGGATGATATGACATATTAAAGGTATTGAAATACACCCTAGGGCATAAAGATCAATTTAAATGAAGTTGGAATGACTAACATATGTCATTCCAAAAACTTTATTATTTGACTTAAAAAATTATTTTAGTTCTTCTAATTAAACAGGATTGCAAGTTGATTAATCATGCGTGGATATGCAATAGTTGTAAAGGTTGAATTTTTCTGCAAATTTTGATATATTAGTTGCATTTTTCTGAATTACAGATTAAAAGATATGAATTTTACAAATTTTAGCATTTTCTGTAATTTTTTAATACCTGACAGTCAGGCCCCACACGTCAGAGGTTACTATTACTGGAAAACTTTACAGGAACCACTCTTTTAATTAAACAGGAATTAAAGTTGATTAATCATGCAGGGAATGCAATAGTTGTAAAGGTTTTATTTTTTCTGCAAATTTCGATATATTGTTTGCATTATTTCGAATTACAGGTTAGAAGATATAAATTTTACGAATTTCATCATTTTAAAGAAAGCTTACGTTTTAAAATTGTTCAGTTTTGAAAAATTATTCAAATTAGGAAGTTATTCAGATTTGAATTCTTTTCATGTTTATAAAATGGTTAGATTTTGAATCAGGCAAATTAGGAAGTCACGCCGTGCTCTTTGGGTTAACCCATGAGCAAAAAATCATTGTTCATATACTGCTTGGAAAATGCCGGTGGAAATTATTACCGTCAAAAAATTCGCTCTATCGGTTGCGAATTTTCATTGTTTATATAGAGCCGGGAAAATGCTAGTGAAAATTACCGTCAAAAAATTCGCAGAATAGTTATTCGGAAACAACCACCATTGGGAATATACGGTGAAGACCAAAGAGCTGTGTTGAGTAACTACCGTGAAAGAACGATGACGAAGGATTGTTGTTGAGTTGCAACTGATGAGAAAGGAAATTGTTGCCTAAAAATTACTGGTAAAGAAACTGATAAATTAATGTTTAATATACCATGGAGAAATACGTCCCAAAAAAAAAATGCGACCGATTAGTGATTAAAAAAAACAATACATTCACTGATACAAATAGATATCTAATGTATTCTCCATGTCAATTAGGCTTCTACATCTGTCAATGCAAATCTATTTCACCACAAAATTCAGCATTGAATCTTTTTTTATTTCGTGCGAAACCAGCGCTAATAAGAGGTGTTTTCAGAGGTTAATTTCACAGATCATTTATAACATCTTGAATTGATATTGTTTCTTTCAATAAATCCACCGAGGCCATACAAATATTCATCTACTTCTAATGCATTAAAAAAAAGACTCCACTTAGCTACGTCTAATTGACACATAGCTGGTATAGATTTAAAACGTCAAGAGAGATATATCTGACACATCAGAACGACAGTGTCAGAGCAAAGTCAAATCTGAATCAAGCTAAAATATGGATGTCAAAGTTGGCTTACATTAGTTTAACATTACATGGAATAAAGAAGCATACATGTTTAGAAGATTATGTGCATTCATCGGGACTTTCCTACAGATTTCAGACGTCATCAATGGCCACAGCGGCCATGTGGACGACGGTGGCATCGCATCCGCGCGAGCTGGAGCGCGGGGTTGAGCGCGTGGGAAAACCTAGTCATGCTAGGAGCAGTGGATCAGGATGGATAGGTAACAACAACATGTTATGCATCAGAATAGGTGACTTTAACTATCGACAAAAGACAGTTGAATCGCATGCAATATTATATTCTGGAGACTCGAAATAATTTGGGGGAAACATAGGATCAGAAATGCTCAAAAGTTGGGTTACGCTTGCTTTGTTCATCGACAGCGGAATACTGATCTTCGGTGCTCTCAGAACCAACTCCGGACTCGTGTTCTATCGATAAGAACCAAACACTGGAAAAGGAAAAGAGCAATCAACATACGACGTCGATGCACTGCAATCAATATGGATGATATGACATATTAAAGGTATTGAAATACACCCTGGGCATAAAGATCAATTTAAATGAAGTTGGAATGACTAACATATGTCATTCCAAAAACTTTATTATTTGACTTAAAAAATTATTTTAGTTCTTCTAATTAAACAGGATTGCAAGTTGATTAATCATGCGTGGATATGCAATAGTTGTAAAGGTTGAATTTTTCTGCAAATTTTGATATATTAGTTGCATTTTTCTGAATTACAGATTAAAAGATATGAATTTTACAAATTTTAGCATTTTCTGTAATTTTTTAATACCTGACAGTCAGGCCCCACACGTCAGAGGTTACTATTACTGGAAAACTTTACAGGAACACTCTTTTAATTAAACAGGAATTAAAGTTGATTAATCATGCAGGGAATGCAATAGTTGTAAAGGTTTTATTTTTCTGCAAATTTCGATATATTTTTGCATTATTTCGAATTACAGGTTAGAAGATATAAATTTTACGAATTTCATCATTTTAAACAAAGCTTCAGTTTTAAAATTGTTCAATTAGGAAGTTATTCAGATTTGAATTCTTTTCATGTTTATAAAATGGTTAGATTTTGAATCAAGCAAATTAGGAAGTCACGCCGTGCTCTTTAGGTTAACCCATGAGCAAAAAATCATTGTTCATATACTGCTTGGAAAATGCCGGTGGAAGTTATTACCGTCAAAAAATTCGCTCTATCGGTTGCGAATTTTCATTGTTTATATAGAGCCGGGAAAATGCTAGTGAAAATTACCGTCAAACAATTCGCAGAATAGTTATTCGGAAACAACCACCATTGGGAATATACGGTGAAGACCAAAGAGCTGTGTTGAGTAACTACCATGAAAGAACGATGACGAAGGATTGTTGTTGAGTTGCAACTGATGAGAAAGGAAATTGTTGCCTAAAAATTACTGGTAAAGAAACTGATAAATTAATGTTTAATATACCATGGAGAAATACGTCCCAAAAAAAAACAATGCGACCGATTAGTGATTAAAAAAAACAATACATTCACTGATACAAATAGATATCTAATGTATTCTCCATGTCAATTAGGCTTCTACATCTGTCAATGCAAATCTATTTCACCACAAAATTCAGCATTGAATCTTTTTTTATTTCGTGCGAAACCAGCGCTAATAAGAGGTGTTTTCAGAGGTTAATTTCACAGATCATTTATAACATCTTGAATTGATATTGTTTCTTTCAATAAATCCACCGAGGCCATACAAATATTCATCTACTTCTAATGCATTAAAAAAAAAGACTCCACTTAGCTACGTCTAATTGACACATAGCTGGTATAGATTTAAAACTTCAAGAGATATATATCTGACACATCAGAACGACAGTGTCAGAGCAAAGTCAAATCTGAATCAAGCTGAAATATGGATGTCAAAGTTGGCTTACATTAGTTTAACATTACATGGAATAAAGATGCATACATGTTTAGAAGATTATGTGCATTCATCGGGACTTTCCTACAGATTTCAGACGTCATCAATGGCCACAGCGGCCATGTGGACGACGGTGGCATCGCATCCGCGCGAGCTGGAGCGCGGGGTTGAGCGCGTGGGAAAACCTAGTCATGCTAGGAGCAGTGGATCAGGATGGATAGGTAACAACAACAGGTTATGCATCAGAATAGGTGACTCTAACTATCGACAAAAGACAGTTGAATCGCATGCAATATTATATTCTGGAGACTCAAAATAATTGGGGGGAAACATAGGATCAGAAATGCTCAAAAGTTGGGTTACGCTTGCTTTGTTCATCGACAGCGGAATACTGATCTTCGGTGCTCTCAGAACCAACTCCGGACTCGTGTTCTATCGATAAGAACCAAACACTGGAAAAGGAAAAGAGCAATCAACATACGACGTCGATGCACTGCAATCAATATGGATGATATGACATATTAAAGGTATTGAAATACACCCTAGGGCATAAAGATCAATTTAAATGAAGTTGGAATGACTAACATATGTCATTCCAAAAACTTTATTATTTGACTTAAAAAATTATTTTAGTTCTTCTAATTAAACAGGATTGCAAGTTGATTAATCATGCGTGGATATGCAATAGTTGTAAAGGTTGAATTTTTCTGCAAATTTTGATATATTAGTTGCATTTTTCTGAATTACAGATTAAAAGATATGAATTTTACAAATTTTAGCATTTTCTGTAATTTTTTAATACCTGACAGTCAGGCCCCACACGTCAGAGGTTACTATTACTGGAAAACTTTACAGGAACCACTCTTTTAATTAAACAGGAATTAAAGTTGATTAATCATGCAGGGAATGCAATAGTTGTAAAGGTTTTATTTTTTCTGCAAATTTCGATATATTGTTTGCATTATTTCGAATTACAGGTTAGAAGATATAAATTTTACGAATTTCATCATTTTAAAGAAAGCTTACGTTTTAAAATTGTTCAGTTTTGAAAAATTATTCAAATTAGGAAGTTATTCAGATTTGAATTCTTTTCATGTTTATAAAATGGTTAGATTTTGAATCAGCAAATTAGGAAGTCACGCCGTGCTCTTTGGGTTAACCCATGAGCAAAAAATCATTGTTCATATACTGCTTGGAAAATGCCGGTGGAAATTATTACCGTCAAAAAATTCGCTCTATCGGTTGCGAATTTTCATTGTTTATATAGAGCCGGGAAAATGCTAGTGAAAATTACCGTCAAAAAATTCGCAGAATAGTTATTCGGAAACAACCACCATTGGGAATATACGGTGAAGACCAAAGAGCTGTGTTGAGTAACTACCGTGAAAGAACGATGACGAAGGATTGTTGTTGAGTTGCAACTGATGAGAAAGGAAATTGTTGCCTAAAAATTACTGGTAAAGAAACTGATAAATTAATGTTTAATATACCATGGAGAAATACGTCCCAAAAAAAAAATGCGACCGATTAGTGATTAAAAAAAACAATACATTCACTGATACAAATAGATATCTAATGTATTCTCCATGTCAATTAGGCTTCTACATCTGTCAATGCAAATCTATTTCACCACAAAATTCAGCATTGAATCTTTTTTTATTTCGTGCGAAACCAGCGCTAATAAGAGGTGTTTTCAGAGGTTAATTTCACAGATCATTTATAACATCTTGAATTGATATTGTTTCTTTCAATAAATCCACCGAGGCCATACAAATATTCATCTACTTCTAATGCATTAAAAAAAAGACTCCACTTAGCTACGTCTAATTGACACATAGCTGGTATAGATTTAAAACGTCAAGAGAGATATATCTGACACATCAGAACGACAGTGTCAGAGCAAAGTCAAATCTGAATCAAGCTGAAATATGGATGTCAAAGTTGGCTTACATTAGTTTAACATTACATGGAATAAAGAAGCATACATGTTTAGAAGATTATGTGCATTCATCGGGACTTTCCTACAGATTTCAGACGTCATCAATGGCCACAGCGGCCATGTGGACGACGGTGGCATCGCATCCGCGCGAGCTGGAGCGCGGGGTTGAGCGCGTGGGAAAACCTAGTCATGCTAGGAGCAGTGGATCAGGATGGATAGGTAACAACAACATGTTATGTATCAGAATAGGTGACTCTAACTATCGACAAAAGACAGTTGAATCGCATGCAATATTATATTCTGGAGACTCGAAATAATTGGGGGGAAACATAGGATCAGAAATGCTCAAAAGTTGGGTTACGCTTGCTTTGTTCATCGACAGCGGAATACTGATCTTCGGTGCTCTCAGAACCAACTCCGGACTCGTGTTCTATCGATAAGAACCAAACACTGGAAAAGGAAAAGAGCAATCAACATACGACGTCGATGCACTGCAATCAATATGGATGATATGACATATTAAAGGTATTGAAATACACCCTAGGGCATAAAGATCAATTTAAATGAAGTTGGAATGACTAACATATGTCATTCCAAAAACTTTATTATTTGACTTAAAAAATTATTTTAGTTCTTCTAATTAAACAGGATTGCAAGTTGATTAATCATGCGTGGATATGCAATAGTTGTAAAGGTTGAATTTTTCTGCAAAATTTGATATATTAGTTGCATTTTTCTGAATTACAGATTAAAAGATATGAATTTTACAAATTTTAGCATTTTCTGTAATTTTTTAATACCTGACAGTCAGGCCCCACACGTCAGAGGTTACTATTAATGGAAAACTTTACAGGAACCACTCTTTTAATTAAACAGGAATTAAAGTTGATTAATCATACAGGGAATGCAATAGTTGTAAAGTTTTATTTTTTCTGCAAATTTCGATATATTGTTTGCATTATTTCGAATTACAGGTTAGAAGATATAAATTTTACGAATTTCATCATTTTAAAGAAAGCTTACGTTTTAAAATTGTTCAGTTTTGAAAAATTATTCAAATTAGGAAGTTATTCAGATTTGAATTCTTTTCATGTTTATAAAATGGTTAGATTTTGAATCAAGCAAATTAGGAAGTCACGCCGTGCTCTTTGGGTTAACCCATGAGCAAAAAATCATTGTTCATATACTGCTTGGAAAATGCCGGTGGAAGTTATTACCGTCAAAAAATTCGCTCTATCGGTTGCGAATTTTCATTGTTTATATAGAGCCGGGAAAATGCTAGTGAAAATTACCGTCAAAAAATTCGCAGAATAGTTATTCGGAAACAACCACCATTGGGAATATACGGTGAAGACCAAAGAGCTGTGTTGAGTAACTACCGTGAAAGAACGATGACGAAGGATTGTTGTTGACTTGCAACTGATGAGAAAGGAAATTGTTGCCTAAAAATTACTGGTAAAGAAACTGATAAATTAATGTTTAATATACCATGGAGAAATACGTCCCAAAAAAAAACAATGCGACCGATTAGTGATTAAAAAAAACAATACATTCACTGATACAAATAGATATCTAATGTATTCTCCATGTCAATTAGGCTTCTACATCTGTCAATGCAAATCTATTTCACCACAAAATTCATCATTGAATCTTTTTTTATTTCGTGCGAAACCAGCGCTAATAAGAGGTGTTTTCAGAGGTTAATTTCACAGATCATTTATAACATCTTGAATTGATATTGTTTCTTTCAATAAATCCACCGAGGCCATACAAATATTCATCTACTTCTAATGCATTAAAAAAAGACTCCACTTAGCTACGTCTAATTGACACATAGCTGGTATAGATTTAAAACGTCAAGAGATATATATCTGACACATCAGATAGACAGTGTCAGAGCAAAGTCAAATCTGAATCAAGCTGAAATATGGATGTCAAAGTTGGCTTACATTAGTTTAACATTACATGGAATAAAGATGCATACATGTTTAGAAGATTATGTGCATTCATCGGGACTTTTCTACAGATTTCAGACGTCATCAATGGCCACAGCGGCCATGTGGATGACGGTGGCATCGCATCCGCGCGAACTGGAGCGCGGGGTTGAGCGCGTGGGAAAACCTAGTCATGCTAGGAGCAGTGGATCAGGATGGATAGGTAACAACAACAGGTTATGCATCAGAATAGGTGACTCTAACTATCGACAAAAGACAGTTGAATCGCATGCAATATTATATTCTGGAGACTCGAAATAATTGGGGGGAAACATAGGATCAGAAATGCTCAAAAGTTGGGTTACGCTTGCTTTGTTCATCGACAGCGGAATACTGATCTTCGGTGCTCTCAGAACCAACTCCGGACTCGTGTTCTATCGATAAGAACCAAACACTGGAAAAGGAAAAGAGCAATCAACATACGACGTCGATGCACTGCAATCAATATGGATGATATGACATATTAAAGGTATTGAAATACACCCTAGGGCATAAAGATCAATTTAAATGAAGTTGGAATGACTAACATATGTCATTCAAAAAACTTTATTATTTGACTTAAAAAATTATTTTAGTTCTTCTAATTAAACAGGATTGCAAGTTGATTAATCATGCGTGGATATGCAATAGTTGTAAAGGTTGAATTTTTCTGCAAATTTTGATATATTAGTTGCATTTTTCTGAATTACAGATTAAAAGATATGAATTTTACAAATTTTAGCATTTTCTGTAATTTTTTAATACCTGACAGTCAGGCCCCACACGTCAGAGGTTACTATTACTGGAAAACTTTATAGGAACCACTCTTTTAGTTAAACAGGAATTAAAGTTGATTAATCATGCAGGGAATTCAATAGTTGTAAAGGTTTTATTTTTTCTGCAAATTTCGATATATTGTTTGCATTGTTTCGAATTACAGGTTAGAAGATATAAATTTTACGAATTTCAGCATTTTAAAGATAGCTTATGTTTTAAAATTGTTCAGTTTTGAAAAATTATTCAAATTAGGAAGTTATTCAGATTTGAATTCTTTTCACGTTTATAAATCGCTAGCTACAGTGGCAGGGTCGCTGAGAGCTCGCTAAATCGCTCGTCTTTCATATAGGTAGTAATAGAGATCGAGATAGCCGAGCCTGACAGGCCGTGAATGCTTAGCTCGTCTCGTACGCGAGATGAAGACGAGTGAGGGCAGGGCAGGATAGGGTATCATAGCCACATCTGCCTCTGCCTCTGCGCTTGACCACACTCTCCGGTCCGGGATTCAGATCATCATGGCCGGCACCGGCAGCTAGCTAGCTGATCCTTCCCGCCCTTCCTGTGGCGCCAACCCGGAGGGAGGGAGAACAGTACGCGCCACACCACGTTTTCTCTTTCTTCCCAAACCCCGATCGATGGTCCCTCCCCTTGGCATGGCGGGAAATTCCGAGCTAGTACGGCCTGCCTAATGGTAGTCGAGTACGTACAATGTACAGTACTTGGAAATGTTGGTGGCTGCATATATGGCCGTGCCGGAAAGAAAACCAGTACTCGCACGCCGTTCCCCTCACTGCTACAGTGTCAATCGGCGATTTTTGGGCTCCTCCTTGCCAATCCACCTCGCTCGCCGGCGAGCCGTGGGTTCCCTCTTCCTCCGCCGGCCGCTCAAGCGGCGGGAGGATGGGGGAACCCCGGATCCTGGCTTGTACATAGTGTAGGCTTGGTTAGGTTTCCTCCCGGCGGCGTTGTGGTGTGGGCGACGTGGTCGGCGAGGTTTCGGGTGTCGGCGTGCTCCTTCACCGGCGGCGGAGCTCTTCGGGTCTTCGGCGTCGCGCGTGCGGCCTCTGGAGGTTGGGGATCTTCGGATCCACTGATCTCGCCCGTCCCCGGGTATCGCGAGTGGTGGTGCTGCCGGAGAGCAAGGTTCAAGACGGTGGCTTCGCTGGGTTGTGGCTTCAAGGTGGGGATCTGCGGCGTCGGCCTCAGATCCGGAGCAGTTCGAGCTCGGGGGCCGCCCCCGGCCGATGGTGGTTCTTCGTCGTCTCTTCCAGCTCCTCGGAGGTGGATACTCCTGCGGCTCGTCAACGCCTTCGGGCTAGGGGCTCTACTGCTCCTTTGGAGGTCGTGCTGGGTGGCCGCTTCCTTCGTCGTCTCCGGCGGTGCAGGGTTCGTTCCCCAGTTGATCTCGAGGTTGAAGCTGGTGTGTGCGTTCGTCGTCGTCCTCTGTTTCTTTGCTTGTTTTGTTCAGTGTACTTGTTCGATCTTTGTTCTTCTTACTCGATGAATACAAGTATGTGAATTAGCAAAAAAAAAAAAAAAAAAACCAATACGTACGGACCTCAGGGGGACCGGGATATTTCCATGTTACCTGGGGGTACCGGCATGTACCACGGTAATTAATGATTTTGGATACATATGGTATTGCTGATCTTCTTTGCTTACTCGGAAAACTAAATTTTCTACTCGCTCAGTCCGGAAAAGGATGCAGATAAAATGATGTATCTAGACATGTTTTAATGCTACACACATTCATTTTAGTGACATCATTTTCTAGAGGGAGGGAGTAATTTTAACCTCATATGCATCGTTTCTTTTTCTGTTTTCTCTCCGATCGCTCCCACTATCTAGCATCGTCATCGAAAACTACCGCGACAGAGGGTCTCCCTCCCGCCATGGTATGGTCTTCCATCTACGCCAATCGTTGCTGATAGATCCGCCTCTTTTGTCCCTACATTTTGATTTGGAGCGTAACTCCTCATGGTCCCCTGCACACCATTTCAATTCCCTCGGTCCGACACCGGTCTAATGGCCGTCCTACTATCCCGCGATTGCTGATGTTGTTGCTGCTGCAGTGGCGCCTCCTACACCACCTTTCCTTAGCCTAGGGCATCTCACTCACGAGGCTGAAATATTGACGACAAATGGCAGATGTATCGGTAGCCTCCGATCCGGGGTTTTGTTCAGATCTAAACCCACCTGACGATTGTGGTAGAGGTAGGCGGGAGGCACACTAGAGACGCGCTTATATCGGCGGCCCTGTTTTGAGCATGTCCTTGATGGACGATCACACTCGAGAATAGTTATGGTGGTAGCCAGTTATGGACTAGCTCCGATGAACACCAAAATAGATATATGGGGTTTCATGGGTGGCGCAACTCTCGGAAGATTCGATGCCGAGAGACGCTAAATAGAACATCACTTCGTGTCTGGTGTGACACCCGTGATCTAGCCTTAACCAGTCCAACCGGGCACCGACACATTTGCGACATCTCATTGTTAAAGGTGTTGTCTCTGTGTCGTGTTATGGACTTGATTGGTTGGACCCGACATCCATGATGAAGATCCTTCAAGTCCTTCGTAGGCTTAACCCGAGGACATTTTTGTGCGCCTGTTTTAAGGTGTTGCGGTATATATAATAGCTACTTAGTTGTGAAGTGTTTTGTCCCATCTTGTCATTGTTATTCTATTATGTCTACTACTCCGTGTACTTTTCTTGTAAGTTGGGGATTTGACTTTGTTGTCTTCCATATTCTTTTAGAAAAATATGGTTGTGTGCATATGACTAGGCGATGGCGCACGTCGTCGTCATGTGAGATTAGGCCTAGTAGCGAGTTGCGGTGTGTTCATCAGACTAACGGGGAGCTCCTAGTTAGGGCATCTCTAACCATAGCCCGCAAACGGACACCAAAATCGGACAGATTTTGTCCGTTTGGGGCGGAACACGGACATATTTTATGTCCTTGTCCGGTTTGGGGTGGGTGCACCCAACGGCACCCCGCAAATTAGAAAAAAAAAACACAAATAACATCCATTGATTAGCCGAGTAGTACTAGTAGACTAGTATGCAAACTTCAGCCAGCATCCATCCATCGAGGAGCAGGTCGGGGCCGTCGCCGTGCTCCCCGCTGTACGCCGCCCGCGCGTGCCGACAGCTCGAGCTGCCAGTCCGGCGACGGGGCCGGTGGTGAGGAAGTACTCCAGGAGGCGTATGACGTAGAGCAGGCCGACCTCGTCCGGCACGTCTTGCACGCGCCGCAGCCACGCCCGCGGCTGCTCCGACTCCGGCGCCCCCTCCAGCTGCTTGAGCAAATCGGCACGTAGCTGCAGCAGGGCCTCGACGGCGTTGTCGAGCTCATTGACGCGCTTGTCGGCGTCGGCCAGCGGCTGCCACCACTTGCCGAAGAGGAGCGCGATGCCGGCCTTGTCGAGCTGCGTGGCCGTCTGCCAGAGAGCTGGCGAGCTCGAACGTCTCCACCAGCTCGTCCCCATCCATCTCTCCGGCGTGGCGCGGTGTCACCTGCGCCGGTGGGCGCGGTTGGTACTCGATGGCCGGCTATGGCGGGCATACGCGAGGACGGCCAGATGAGGCGGGAGGGAGGCCACCACGGCCACCACGAGAAGCTGGTTGGGTGCACGACCTCTACGGGCGCAGCCGACCAGGCAGGACCTAGCTGGACGCGTGGCCTCTATGGGGCCGGTGGTGAGGAAGTATTTGATACGTCTCAAACGTATCTATAATTTTTGATGTTCCATGTTGATATTATACCAATTGTTACATGTTTTACATACACTTCATATCATTTTTATATATTTTCTGGGACTAACCTATTAACAAGATGCCACAGTGCCAGTTCCTGTTTTCTGCTGTTTTTGTATTTCAGAAAAGTTGTATTGGACAAAAATCAACGGAGGTCCATATTTCACCGACACGTCCACGGAGTCCAAAGGAGAGACGGAGAAGCGCCAGGAGGCGGCCACACCTGGGCTCGGCGCGGCCCCACCTCCTGCCGCGCCGAGGGGTGGTGTGGGCCCCTCGGGTGGCCTCCGACGCCGCCCTTTCGCCTATTTATTTTTCCCGTCTGGAAAACCCTAAATACCTGAGTCATATTCCACGAAAAGTTCCAGAGACTCCGCCGTCGTCAACCCTAGCTCGGGAGGGTTCTGAAGCTCTTCCCGGCACCCTGCCGGAGAGGGGAATCATCACAGGAGGGCTCTACATCGCCATGCCTGCCTCCGGAGTGATGCGTGAGTAGTTCATCCTTGTGCTACGGATCCATAGCAGTAGCTAGATGGTTGTCTCTCCAGTTTATGCTATCATGTTTACATCTTGTGAGCTGCCTAACATGATCAAGATCATCTTATTGTAATGCTACATGTTGTGTTTGCTGGGATCCGATGAATATTGAATACTGTGATCAAGTTGATTATTAATCTATGTTACATGTTATTTATGATCTTGCATGCTCTCCGTTACTAGTAGATACTTTGGCCAAGTAGATGCTTGTAACTCCAAGAGGGGGTATTTATGCTAGATAGTGGGTTCATGTCTCCAGTAATCTGGGCGAGTGATAGCAACGTCTAAGGTTGTGGATGTGCTGTTGCCACTAGGGATAACATAACAATGCTATGTTTATGGTCATATGTATTTGTTTACATTACGCACATTACTTAATGCGATTATCCGTTGCTTGCAACTTAATACCAACGGGGGACAAGGATGTTAACCTGATGGTGGATTATTAGTCATAGATGCGGTTGGATAACGGTCTATGTATCTTGTCGTAATGCCCAATTAAATATCATGTTAGTCATCTTGTCATTTATATGCATTGTCATGCGCTCACTATTTTATCAATTGCCTAGCTGTAATTTGTTTACCCAACATGTTATTTATCTTTATGGAGAGACACCACTAGTGAACTGTGGACCCCGGTCCATTCTTTTACACTGATAAAACCACTAACTGCAAACAATTGTTCTCTTTTACTTCCTGTAATTAAATAATATTTTCCACACCATACGTTTAATCCTTTGTTACAGCATGCCGGGAAGATTGACAACCTTCCTGTTTCGTTGGGGCAAAGTAGTTTGATTGTGTTGTGTGCAGGTTCCACGTTGGTGATCGAGCAACGGCGCCACCAACAACCTTCTAAAGTGCTCCTACTCCTCTTGAATCTTACCTTGGTTTCTTACTGAGGGAAAACTTGTTGCTGCACTGCTTCATACCTTCCTCTTGGGGTCTCCCAACGAATGTGTGTTTCACGTCATCAGTACTCCAGGAGGCGTATGACGTAGAGCAGGCCGATGTCGTGTCGCGCCTTGATGGAGGCCACCTCATCCGGCACGTCTTGCACGCGCCGCAGCCACGCCCGTGGCTGCTCCGACTCCGGCGCCCCCTCCAGCTGCTTGAGCAAATCGGCACGTAGCTGCAGCAGGGCCTCGACGGCGTCGTCGAGCTCCTTGACGCGCTTGTCGGCGTCGGCCAGCGGCTGCCACCACTTGCCGAAGAGGAGCACGATGCCGGCCTTGTCGAGCCGCGTGGCCGTCTGCCGGAGAGCTGGTGAGCTCGAACATCTCCACCAGCTCGTCCCCATCCATCTCTCCGGCGTGGCGCGGCGTCACCTGCGCCGGTGGGCGCGGTTGGTACTCGACGGCTGGCCATGGCGGGCATACGCGAGGACGGCCAGATGAGGCGGGAGGGAGGCCACCACGGCCACCACGAGAAGCTGGTTGGGTGCACGACCTCTACGGGCGCAGCCGACTAGGCAGGACCTAGCTGGACGCGTGGCCTCGGCGACGGCGATGGGGACCGGCGTGGCCGGTCAGACAGCTGTCGAGGGCGCGGGCGAGCACGCGGCCGGCCGGGCAGGAGCTCGCTGGATGGGTGGACGGCGGCGCTGGGAGGATCCACCGCGACGGACTAGTCGCTTGGTCGACGGCGTGCTCCGAGGTGACCAGAGATGGAGGAGGTCGAGTGCTAGTCGGGGGGAAAGAAAGAGAAAGAATGAGGGTAAAGGAGAGTAGTCGCTGTCATATGGGCCAGACCCCGGACAAGTCGGACAGAAACGGACAGCGGACACTGTCCGTCAGCTGTCCGGATTACCCCAAACCTGGACCAAATTTGGGGCAGGTTTGAGGAGAAACGGACAGTCCGCCCACGTCTTGTCCGTATGCGGTGCACCGTTGGAAGCATTCCTCTGTCCGTCCAGACAAAATCGGACAGGGCCTGTCTGTATGTGGGCTGCCCTTGGAGGTGCCCTTAGCGACCTGGTCGTCAGTTGCGCACCCTCCGCATACCCCTGGCCGGCCCACGTTCATCAGCCTGATTCGTGCTGCTTTTTTTTTCGTGTTGTTAACCTATCGTTTTGCTCCATGTTCATCAGTCTGATTCGTTCTGCTCCATGTTGTTTTGTTAAGGTATCGTTCTGTTGCTTATTCCTGCTTCCTGTTTCGTGTTTCGTTTGTTGAAAATATGAGTAGAGTGAGTGAAGGTTTAAAAATGCATGTATATCTACACAATTATATTTCAATTTAAAATAAAATGTACACAAAAGTTATGGGCGTTCACGGGTAGGTTCTATTCCTGTACTCGGTTTCAAGTTTCGTCCAATGTAACTTTCCAATTTCGATTAGATATTCGGAATACATTTAGACGAATTTTGTCAAATTCGTCGCACTCATTTGACCGTTTGAAGTATCCTTCCACAAAAGAGGTTAATCTCACCGTTTAGCACAACTTTCATGTTGTATTTTTTTCCGTTTCAGCAGTCATATACAAGCAGATCTTGTAATGTTGATTTGTACGTGTTTACGCTTAGTTTCAGTGTAAGTGTCTTCTTCAACATATGTCACCACCGCTTGCCGAGGTCAACTCCACCGTCGTCGCTGCATCGCCCCTGCCCCGCGCCTCCATGGTGCTGTCACCTAGATGGTTCTAAGTTCAGATCTGAATATTTTAAATATTTTTCAAAATTTGAACCATTTTAAAAATGAACAAATTTTAAATATGAAAATTACTGAAATCAGGAACAATTTCAAAAAATAAACATTATTCAAACTATGAATAATTTTCAAATATGAATCATTTTAAAAAATGAAACAATTTTTAGATATGAACAATTTTGAAATTTGAAGCATGTTCAAAAATTGATAATTTTCAAAATCTAAACAATTTTCAAATTATGAATACAAACCATTTTAAAAAATGAACATAAAATGGCATTGAACGTAAACTATTTTTGAATGGTTTTAAAAGTGAACGGAAAAGGACGTGAACAAAAACTATTTTTGAACAATTTTGAAAAATGAACGGAAAATGACGATGAACGGTAACTATTTTTGAACGATTTTAAAAGTGAACAGAAAAAGGCGATGAACAAAACCGATTTTTAAATGATTTTAAAAGGTGAACAGAAAAAACTATATGAACAGAAATTATTTTTGAACGATTCTAGAAGTGAACAGAAAAGGCCGGTGAACAAAACCTATTTTTGAACGATTTTAAAAAAATGACCAGAAAATAGCGGTGAACAGAAACTGGTTTTAAACGCTTTTTAAAAGTGAACAGAAAAGGGCGGTGAACGAAATATTATTTGAACGATTTGAACAAGTGAACAGAAAAGTCTATGAACAGAAATTATGTTTTAACGTTTTATTAAAAAGTGAACTGAGGAACTTCTATGAACGGAAATTATTTTTGAACGATTATTTAAAAAGTGAACAGAAAAAAGTCTATGAACGAAAATTATTTTTGAACGATTTTAAAAGTGAACAGAAAATGGCAGTGAACGAAAACTATTTTTGAACGATTTTCAAAGTGAACAGAAAAGGCCGGTGAACAAAAACTATTTTTGAACGATTTTTAAAAAATGAATAGAAAATAGCGGTGAACGGAAAGAGTTTTTGAACGATTTTTAAAAGTGAACAGAAAAGACCGGTGAACGAAATCTTTTTTGAAAGATTTCAAAAAGTGAACAAAAAAGTCTATGAATGGAAATTTTGTTGAACGATTTTTAAAAAAGTGAAGTGAAAATTCGATGAACGAAAATTATTTTTGAACGATTTTTTAAAAGTGAACGGAAAAAAGTCTATGAACGGAAATTATGTTTGAACTTTTTAAAAGTGAACAGAAAATGATAGTGAACGAAAACAATTTTTGAATGATTCAAAAAGTGAACAGAAAGGGTCGGCGAACGAAAATTATTTTTGAACGATTTTAAAAAATAAAACAGAAAAGAAGAAAGAAAAAAGAAACAACAAAAAAAGAAAAAGAAACAAGAAATAACGAAAAAGAAGAAAAAGAGAAACAGCAATTGAAACGAAAAAGAAAAAAAAAGAACCAGCGAGAGAGCGATAGAACGCAGCCGCACGGCCTCAGGCTTCAGCTCTCGCGGGGATAATGGGCCATGCCCATACATCGCGGGGGGGTGTGCGGGACGGAAGGCGTCTCAACCTGGTCGTCAACTGGTGTTTGCATCATAATATGCCGAGAGAAACAAATCTTTCATTATCTACAAAAAGATAAGACGACTCCAGTTCAATGTCCTTCACCATTCAAAATACCCCAAATCCTAATCCAAACCAAAGAAGTTGCTGGTGGTTTCGGGCCATGGAGGCGCGGTGGATCTCGGCCCTCGTCGACGGGAGGGCACCGTTTTCTGGTTTTCGTGTCAAGTTTTGTTGGGGGCGACGCTTTGATGGCGCAGGTGGCGTCTCTTGCAATAAGGTCTCCCCGGCTTCAGCCCCATCTCGGCGGTGACGTCGAGAAACTTGTGGGAGTGGTGTGTTTCTCAAGAGCTTCTTCTGGCGGTGACGATCTTCGGATCGTCGTGGAGCTTCATCGGCGGTTCATCCTTCTTCGGCACCGGGACGGATGTGATCTTTTTGACCCGTTCGGCGATTTCACTTCCGCAACCAACAACGTCATGCCGGTTTAGGGAGGAGCGGCAGCGGCGGCGCGCCGTCGACATGGTCTGGAGGTTGAATACGAAGGGCATCTCAAGGATCTCGTTGTAATTTTTGTTTTTGTTGAAGTGTTTTGTACGGTTCGGTATTTTTTCTAATGCCAGGCTCCTTTTCGCAAAAAAAAAAACGAGATAAAAGAAAAAAGAACCGTAGAGGAGTATAAGTCTATAAGATGAGTGCAACCATACACGAAATGCATTAACCGATGCACAGATGCCGCGGGTTTCCTCTCATTTTGAGAGAAAAAGAGTGAGCCGTACACTAGTAAACATGTTGGGTATTCCACAAGATCTCGTATTTTCTGCGATGTTCAGGTGCGTTCTCCGGATCTACCAAAAGTGACGTAATCCTCCAAAACAAAAAATGCGACCACACTCATCAATGCATGACAATGTGGTTGTGTGCCGCCTTTCCTTGTCTTCTTGCATTCATTCGATTCAGTCTTTGGCAACGATGAGTGCGAGTTGAAAACTTTCGAGTCATCTTAATATGTTACTTCCTCCGCCAAAAATAAGTGTCTCAAGTTTGCTCAAAAGTGGATGTATCTATACATGAAACATGTCTAAATATATTCACTTTTGGACAAACTTAGACACTTATTTTGGGACGGAAGGAGTATTTGATACATATCATAACTAAACTGTTCATAAACCAACGTCGATCGATGCAAAGGCACGGCGCGTCCCGTGACCTGCACTGCACGTTCTTCTCTTTCTTCTTCGCGATCAAGCAAGGCAACCCGCAACCGCGATCAGAACTAATCGTGGCGACGATCCAGAGGAGAAGTCATATCTCGCAGCAGGCACTCATGCACTTATGCTATACTACCTACCTGTCTTAATACTTGTCAAGATAAGCGTAACTACTTGTCAATCTTGTGTCTAATCAAGTAACCAAAGTGCGAACAATTTCTTTTTTGGCACAGTTTGGCTTCACCGCATATGTAGGCTTTTAAAAATGGCATCTATTCCTTCAGCCTTTTGTCATCCATCTTTCACCTTTTCTCCTTTCTTCTCCAAAAAGTTCACTTGAGGATCTTGTGAAGGTGCATCATGTGGGTCTAGCGCACATAGTTTATTCAACCGAAACTTTTGTTTTGTCTCTTGAGACAACCAGGAGTTTCTTGAGCTAATCCCCATCCTACCCAAATAAGAAAATAGCTTATTGATTGTGTCCATCAGTGCCCTCCTTACCATTCATTATTGACCCTGGTAGTGGTAGGGGTCAGGATAACAAGTTGCAGAGCCTGGAAAATCAGACAGGAGAATATTCCATGGCAGAATAGGTTAATAAATTGCTGTGGCCGAAGGGTAGAAAGCTAATGGACATTACTGAGTCACTAATGACTGCGACCATACTCAGTTTGTGAAGGCTTTTCAGAAAGTTTCATTGTTTGCCCGTGAAGTGAAGAAGGCCAACCCTTGACAGTCATCCGTACACTTGTGCTGGGGTCTCTGAAACGACCTATTAAATCATGCTAGTACTATCAAAGCATTGCAGCACTAACTGAAAAGGCGCCAGTTTGAGCTAGTTTCCAAAGAAAAGAAAATAAAAGGCGTCACTACCGATATGCACGTGGGACCAGGGCCCACACGCCACTCACCTTGTGCAACTTGTGCAAAATGGCGTGCTTTACCGTGGCGTTTATCCAACCGTCGCCTGATGAACCAAAAAGAACTTGTCAAGTAGACATCACTGTCCCTTACCTGCAAAATGCACATACGACCAGATTCATTTGCTCGTATCATATGGCCTCCAAATGAAAGTGGCACCATGCAGTTAAGTAGAATCCATGGATAAATCTGTTTTCATGAGATGTCCAGTAACAAAGCTGAGCTTAATTTGGCAGACCATATTGATGCCAGGGGCTGAAAACCTCTGATCTTGGAGAAAAGAGACACTCTTGCCAACTATAGCAATCCAGATATAGATCAAAAACACTGGAGTGACTGTACAGCACAATACAGCTTACACTCCTCATAACAACCTATGAACAAATTGAGATTTCTGACTGTTTTTCTTTTTACAGAGAGAGATGTAGATACAAGCTCACTGACAGCAAAAACCAATCGCATGCACACGGCCTTCTGCACGCAAAGGGTAGGAATGAACAAAAATCAAATCCCTACCCCTCTTATATACCCAAAAAGAAACTAAAAGAGAAAACTCATCAAGAGGAGAAACAAAAAAAAGAGCTTAGGGACTTCCGACTTCTCCCTAAAAGTCATCGATCCGTTCTTCAAGCGCAGTCCACCAAACCAAACTATATGTGTTGTTCAGCTAGAACAGTTTAGGTTCATGGGTATCAGTTTTAACTTTTTAACAGTGTGGTTTCCCATAGGGCACCAGCAGCGGTTTTCATAGAAGCAACACTAGTATTTCTTTCCAAGGAACACACCGATGACCACGGACAGCAGGGCGACACCAAGGATGAACTTGAAGGCCATGATACCGGAAGGTTCTCGCATTTCTTGCAGCGTCGCAGGGGTCGGAGAGACGGTGCCAGGAGCCTGAGATCTGTCGTGCTGTTTGTTCTGTGGTGCTAGCGAGTCCAGGCTGAATTCCCGGGATCTCGTCGATACCGCAGCATCCTTTGACTGCAAAAGAGATGATGCTGTTAGTAACTACCGATCAGGGTAACTCAAGATATTTCATAGCATTTTTTTTTTTTGCTTGCCTGTTCATCGGATTTGGAATAAGCTAACTGCAGCTTCTGCTCAAGGTCTTGTACCTTCTTTTCCATTTCAACACTCTTGCTCAGGTTTTGGGTCAGCTTGTTGAGCTCTGTATTCACAAGAGTGAGCTTTTCCCTCTCTTCTTCAACCTGAAAAAAACTCGCATAAATCAATAAATGACAAAAAAAATATCTGTACATATTTACTTCGTAAGTGTCAAAGCAGTAGGGGGACTAGAGTTTGTAACAACGAAGGCACATTTTCTGACGTGAACTATGGGTATTGGGTGAATCTATCAGCCTTTTTTGTCTGCAAGTATGACTACAATAACCACAAGATTGAAAAGGCTATTTGTCCCAAACGTAAGCATGTTCTGAAATAGTGTGAGCCAATTATTATTATTCTTTCCGGTGACGGCGAGGTGGCGGAGGGATTGGCGAATTCGGGTTCGGCCTCTGCTGCCCATTCCTGGCCCGCTTGATGGTAGCCAGGTGAGCATGATGATGCTCGTGAGAGTGCAGGCTAGTTGTTTGAGTGTTTGCTTACCAAGGCTCAGATGAGCCATTCTCATGCGTTTGATGAGGTATTCCCGTGGAAGCCACGGGAGCAGTTTGCGTGAATGCCCAGAAGTAATCAGTGTTAACGCGTCCAAGGTGTTTGCTTAAGGTACATGAGGCAAGTTGGGATTTCCCGGTCCATGCACCCCTTAGTTGAATCCAAATTGCTGGTCTTTATCGTCCTGCATCAACTGGAAGCCTGCCTCTGCTTCCAGCCTTGCTCTTGTCGGTGCGGCCAGCACCAAAACATGGATAAGGCTGATATATCTTGATCATCTGGAGATCGTGTACTCGAAGTTACCCCATCATACTAGTATGCTATGCTTGATGTTTTGGAGCTGATGTAAATTGTGCTGAAAGACCGAAGATTGATTTCTCTCAAATGCTTGTTTCTCCTATACCTTACGATAAATTTATTGCTTCGGCGTTTTGAATTCTATCGATAATTTTGTACTGTCTTATAGTTTTTAATCGGTTTTTTTGTTATGCTAGTCTGGTCCAAGAGCTGCAAATGGATGTTTAGTTGTCCGTTAGGTAATCAAGCCTGTACCTTGGTGTTTAGTCCTCTTATGATCCTACAAGCTATAAAGGTAGGAATTTGTAGATGCTCATGAGCCAGTATCTTCACATGTTACTGAAGGTGTTGCTTCAGTACTATACTAAATATTTGTGAGAGTGCCGTCAACATTTTCTTAAATTTCTAGTAAAACCGAGTGTGTTCTTGTGCGCTTAATTATAAATAACCTTTTGTGTGTTTAAGGATTTATTGTATGTGTAATTACCCCCTTTCTCCTATTTTTCTGGTAACCTTTTCTTTGTCCTTTTGATTTCTTCATACCTAGTTCAGCTACTTCAGCCCAATTCTAGTAATTCCGAAGATAGGATGAACTAATGCTAAAGTGTGTCTCGGTTGCAGGGAAATAAACATGCCAACCAGTGGAAACTTACGCACAGAGTTATTGTCGAGGACTCACCCTTTTGGCTTAAGACTATTGGTTGTGCTTGGCATAAGCATTTGGGCTGCAATACTGTTTGTCCTGGGCTGCATATGCTTCCTGTTGATATACTGGAGGAAACGAGGGAATCGGAATCGCGCTGAGATTGCTGAACCTGAAATCGCTGATGTAACCAAAGAGATTGTAGTAGATGAAGTGGGCAGCCAAGCTTTTCTAGAGAACTTCTGTGCCCAAGAAAGTCACTTCTTTCCGGTGAAAGAGAGACATACCGAGAAAGATTCGGGGAAAATGTTGGCTCACTCGATTACGAGAAAATCAAGTGGTGATCCTAATTTTATTGAGTGCATCTCAGTGCAGGAATATGATAGGAGCAAGGGATTATACTCTGGTGATGAAGGAAGCTCAACGTATGATAAGAAGGAGTTTTCCCAGTCTACCGCCATGCCCATGTCTTCCAGGATTGGTATCCCAGAGTTCTCTCATCTGGGTTTGGGTCATAGGTTTACTCTCAGAGATTTGTAGCAGGCAACAAATGGGTTCTCTAATGAATATATCATTGGACAGGGGGGATATGGGGTTGTTTACCATGGCCATCTTGTAAACGGAACTGATGTTGCAATAGAAAAACTTTTTAGTAATATGTAAGAGATATTAAAGTTGATTCTTACCAAAAGCAATAGCTTTTTCTAGACTGCAGAATGATATGATATGGGATATACTATTGACTTTTCCAGAATCTGGGTATGATTTTTCAGGGGCCAGGCAGAAAAAGAGTTCAGGGTCGAAATTGAGGCCATTGGTCATGTTAGACATAAGAATCTGGTCCGACTTCTGGGTTACTGCGTTCAGGGAAGCCACAGGACATGTGGTTTGTTGCGTTGTGCGCCAAATGAAATTTTCTACAACTTTGTAGTTATTGGTTTTTGCTAGTTTTGAAGTTGGTCTATAGTGCATTTTAAAAATACTATTCTGGCCAAAATGGCATGGTCAAGTTCAAGTGGCTTGGAGATTTTACCAAGATGTAAAACCTTGTCTACTGATTAGAGGGCTTCTAGATTATGTGATTATTTCCAAGAAGGCAGCATTTTTTTCCTATCCAACAAGGAGGATAGTTTACCTTCGTCTTGTACTGTGTTTCGGCTAATTGTAGCTGCTGTGTAAGACTTGTGATTTGTTTCTCTAAATCAACAGTATGTTGTTGATCTTCTTCCCATTTAACTTCCCTCAGAGAAACTTCTTGTTCCTGTCATAAGAAAGACTTGTATTTTAATATTTCCAGAAATAACAAAGTAAAACTTGGTGTGATAAAATACAGCTTCCTTATCTTCATCTCATACACTAATAAAAAAATATCTTTTACTGATTTTCTTTATCATGCAAGCCTTCGATCATGATGCTTCTGTTCTCAGTGAGAAACAATCCAGCGATAAGCCAGATGCCTCAAACAAGACCGGCTTAGAATTTGAAAGCAAATAAAAGATGGATTTTATCGGGTGATCCTTGATCGTGGATCGATAACACCCATCACTTGCAACAGGTGAACTAGTATTGTAGCATAAAATGGAAACTAAGGTAAAAGCCAACCTTGTGCTTGTAATGGATCTCAGATTCTTGCAGCTGTTGTTTAAGAGCTGATACTTGTACTTCCAGCTCTGCAGCATGTTGCTTCCCAGCTTCTAATTGATCCGCCGAATATGTCTTATACGCATCCCACTTTATCTCCCTCACTGAAGCTTGCTCTTCCTGCCAAAACAAAGGTTTTTCATGTCAAGATAAGTTCAGACAATAAAATTTTGACTAAACAAGTTCCAAATCATTTGGATTCTCCTGATTAAACAACTTAGACTACCCATAGTGGGAGTAACATAGGTAGTAACATAAGTGCCACATCAGCACAAATGATGATGTGTCATGCAATTAAAGAAGAGAGAGATGGTGGTGGTATCATAGGTAGATACCGTAACATAACGGATTTCGAGACAAGATGAGTCTATAGCCTAATAAATGCATGATTATATGATACTACACATATGTTACTATCCAATATAGAGGTAGTAACATAGACTAGTATCATATGCATGATACTAGTGTATGATACTCTCCACTATAAGTAGTCTTAGTACATGTAAAAACTGTTGACAACATAGCCATAGAAAGATAATCTGCCATGATTTTTTATATGGTACCAGTTGAGCAGAAAGGCTTGACAGTAAGAAAATAATAAATCCGGCAATCCTTTCTGCATTTAGCAGAAAGACATGGCAATATAATTATATACCTGGTTTGCTATGGTATGGTAAGCAGCATCCAGTTCCTTTCTAACTTCCAGCAATTGTTGCTCCAACTCATCTTTTTCTTGGACTAAGTTTGCATGCTCTTGCATCTTGGTTGTGAGCGCTTCACTCTTTTCAGTTGTTTCAACATGCATGGTCTGGATCTGAAAATATTTGAGAAATTATACAACTAGTACTTCGAAAGTAGGACCCCAAATAGTTCAGAGGGGTATAAATAACAAGTTACCTCCTCCATGTATTTTAGCTCAGACATTGTCATTTGTCTCTCGAGTTTTGAAATGTGCAATTCTTTTTCAGACTTGTCCAAATTCCTTTGCTCCTCCAACTTGGCCATTGCTTCGTCAAGCTCCTTCTTTGCAGTTTCATATTTGTCATTCAAAATCTGCTTCTCTTCCAGTGTATTTTGGTACTTGCCCTTCAGTTCTTCATGCTCTTCCAGAGTAGAAGATACCTGAAAATTGAAAAACAAAATCACCTTGGTAAATAACAACAAAGGTTATTTTCTAGCACTTTTGAGGCTACAAATTATGTGATGGCCAGATAAGAGCTATGCAACAGTATGAGAAATATTTTGAAGCCAAGAGCACTAGGCAGCACTAATCCGAGAACAACAAAAAATGGAACACTTGATCACCTGGCTTTCTAGTTCTTCTTTGCGTTGAATCATGCCATCGAGTGTTTTATGCAATGAGTGAATCTCTTTCGATGACCCCTGATTTTCTGCTACTGCAGCAGCAAGTGCCATCTGTAATTCATTCAGCTTTCTCTGATGTACTTCCAATTCCTCGTTCAAACTACTATTTGCAACAATCAAGCTTTCTTTCTCTGTATGGAAAAGTTCAACCTTGTTTTGTGTTTCTGCGAGGTGTGCTTCTACGTTCTTTAGTTTGTGCACAGCTTCATCAAATTTGAGCTTATGATTTTCTTCATTGGCAGAAGCTTCAGTTGCCTGCTCTTCATAATATCCAAGCTCGATTTCAAGAGCATCCAGCTTCTTGCTCAAGTCTTTAACTTCAGCTTCTCTCTGTGCTATTGTCTCGAGGGCTTCCTGCAGCTTAACTTCAGTTTCTCCAATCTTCGATTCAGCTGCCGAGTGGAGTTCCAAGTTTCTAGTGTGCACCTCAGTTAGGTGTGTGATTGTTCCTTCGTGAGCAGCTAGCTTCTCTACAGCTTCTTCCTTTTCAGCATGAGCAGCGGTAAACCGTTCCTGTAACTCCTCATACATGGCCACCTTAGCAAGCACTTCTCCTTCTAAGTACTCATTCTTATCAGCTAGTGTTTCATACTTAGCTTCAAGAGAAACCAGCTTTTCCTTGAAGTCTGTAACTTCAGCTTCTTTATCTGCAATCGCCTCAAGAGCTTCACGCAGTTGAGTCTCAATTTCTGAATTCCTCGATTCAGCAGCAGAGTGGAGCTCCAAGCCCCTTGAATGCTCTTCTGTCAAATGTTTTATTTTTTCCTCGTGAACAGCCAGCTTCTCTGCAGCTTCTTCTTTATCAGAACTCACCGATGCAAATTTCTCCTGCAGCTCATCAACCATGACCAGCTTAGCATTGATTTCCTGTTTCAGGGCTTCATTCACATGCATCAAGCTCTCAGTCTCAGACTGAAGTGCAATCAGCCTCTCATTCAAGTCTTGTATTTCTGAATCTTTCTGTCCTATTGTCTCGTGAGCTTCACGCATTTGAGCTTCAACTTCTGCATTCCTTGATTCAGCTGCAGATTGAAGTTCTAAGCCTCTACTGTGCACCTCAGTCAAGTGTTCAACCGTTCTTCCATGCTCAGCTAGCTTCGTAAGAACATCTTCCTTTTCAGCATGTGTAGAGTTAAATTGCTCTTGCAGTTCATGAAGCATTGCTAGCTTAGCATCAAGCTCCTCTTTCAGTGACTGATTTCTTTCACTCATCGCCGCACTCTCAGCCAGCGCCTCTTCAGCCTTTGACTCGGCATTCGAGACCTTGGTCTTGAGTTCCTCAATGGTGGTCTCATGAGTAGCGATCTCATTTTCAAAGGCTTCAAGCTCCACCTTCATGGATTCCACCTCTTCAGCAGCCGCAGCTGCCTTTTCTTGATAAGATGCCACTTCTTCCTCGGCCAACTTCAACTTTCCAGACAGTTGCTGGCATTCTGTATCCTCTGAGTTAAATTTTCATTTGCTTGTTGGAGCTTCGTCTCTGTATCTTCAAGTAAAGTCTGGTACAGAGATTCCAGATCAATTTTCTTGGAAGTGGCATGTTCTAATGCCCTCCCACGGTGCTCAAGCTGCTCCTCAGCAGATTTAAGCTTGTCAAGTACTGAGCTTTCTCTAACACCCAGGGTCTGAAGCTCATTCTCCACCTCTTCCATTTTTCCTCGGGCAGATTCTAGATCACCCTGTAAACTCTGGACCTGCTTCTCTGCTTCCAAATGCGCCAAGGTGGCCTTCTTTGACAGTTCTTCAAACTTCTCCTTCTCTTCATTAGCTTGAGCCAACTTCCCTGACAATTCATCCTCCTTTTGGTTTGCTTCTGCTAACAAAGCCTCAAGACTTGCTGATTTCTCCTTGTATGCTTCAACTTCCCAGAAAGTTCATCAACCTTCACACGGAAAGTATTGCATTCATCTGTCGCATCTTTAAGCTCTTGCTCAAGATCTGTGCTCTTCTTTCAGCAGATGCTAGCTTTGTATCAAACTCGTAAGCTGTAACTTCAGGCTTTGTTCAGCAGCAGTTAATTCCTGAAGTTGAGTTTCAAGCTCTGCAGTCCTCTGTACTGCAGACTCAGCAACTGTTTTGGATTCAGTGTGCAGATCATTAAGAGATTTCAAATTTAGCTCTAGTTCCTCCTTGTGTGAGTGTGCATCAGAGAGAAGTGATCTTGTTTTGCTATGATCTTCCCCGGCCTGGCTTAACTGGGACTCCAATTGCAGTACATGTCGTTCTTACTGGACAGTTGCAGGTTAAGACCAGCAACGGTGTTCTCGACGCTTTCTTTTTCTTCTCTCATTTTTCCAACAATTCTTCTAAATCAAGCACCTTCGATTCTTGACTCTGCACCTTCTCTTCAAGAACTTCCTTTTCCTTCAAGTGTTCTTGAAGTTTTTCTTCATACTCTGCTGTTAGTCCTTCAAGGTTCTTCTTTACTTCAGTGATTTGGATCAGCGAGTCCATAAGCTCTTTCTCTTTTCCGTTTGCAGCTTCAATCACAGATTCAAGACTGCCTGCTTTTGCTTGGTAAGCTTCCAGATCATCTGAAAGGTGGGAAACCTTGTTTCTGTACTGTTCAAGTTCTGCTTCAACCTCATTGAACTTCGCTTGTGTGGTTTCAAGCTCCTGCTCCAGCTCCTGTCTTCGGGAGTGTGCACCATCAGCATCAGACTTTGATGTATGAAGCAAGGTCTCCAGTTCAAGACTTCTTTCATGAACAGAATGAGCTTGTTCTGATGCTGTGAGAATCTGTCAGTCAGATCCTTCACTTCCTGTTCAAGTAGCTGAGTTTTGGATGCAGAGGAATCCAGAGAAGATTGCAACTCATTCATCTTCTCTTTGTATGCCTCTGCACTGTTCACTGCTTCTTCAAGCTGTTTTTCTTTTTCTGCTGAAGTAGCCGCTTCTTGTTGAACGTGCTCTTCCAGCAACTTTACTTGTTCACTTGAAGCGACTAGTTTATTCTCAGATTCGCTGAGCTGTTGCTCAAGATCAGAACATTTCTGCTCGGCAACTTCCACATTTGTGCTAGCCTCTTCCAGATGTGACTTCAAAGCTTCTTCAGATGCACGCAGTGCCTGAATTTGTGCTTCAAGCTCGAGAATCTTCTCGTTTGCATCCTTAGCAACAGCTTGGGACTCACCATGCTGCTCACTTACAGATTTCAGATTTACCTCCAGTTCTTCTTTATGCGACAATGCTTCCGAGAGGAGCAATTGTGCTTTAGCATGCTCCTCTTCAGCCTGACACAGCATGGAGTCTCTCTCTGTTAGTTTTGATTCAGTGTCAGCTAGAGTCCCTTTGAGAGTTTCATTTTCATCGTTTAATACATCGAGCCCAGACTGCAGGTTGAGTATCTGCACCTGTTGCTTCTCCAGTGTAGTTTCACTTGTCTCTTTTTCCTTCACCTGCTCTTCCAGTTTCATCTCAAGTTCTTGCAAACTCAGAATCTTCACTTGTAACTCTTCATTCACGGCTGCAAGTTCAGCTTCTAGTTTAAGACTCTTTTCCTTGAGAGATCTTCAGATGAGCAATGGAGATTCAACTCTTCTGTGAGCTTACTGATGCTAGCATCCTGAGAGGCAAGCTTCTGCTCCAAATCAGTCACTTGTGATTTTGACAGCTCAAGTGCCTCTTGTACCATCTTGAATTCTGAGACTGTGGTACTCAGTGACTCTTCTACCTGCTGATGGTCGATAGCCTTATCTTGATGTCCCTTTATCTCTTCCTGAAGATTGCTAATCTGGTTTTCCATCTCTTTCATGTTTAACTGAGCCTTTTCAAGCATCTTATCAAGTTCTGCAGCCCTCTTCGCCTCCTGTGCAGCATGCAAGCTTCTTTCATCCTTCAGCTCTTCAAGTTTGTGCAGCTTATCAGCTGATAAACCCAACTGAGCCTCAATTTCTTGAATCCTATTTTTCGAGATTTCAAGCTCAGATCCTATCTCGCTCAGTGATTGTGTTGCCTCAGACAGCTCTTTATCCTTCTCCGTGAGAGATCTGTGTGCTTCTTGTAGAGAACTGTATTGCAGTGCCTGCTTATTTTCTGCTTCTGTCATGTCCTTCATCAATTTGTCCTTTTCAGATTCAAGCTCTTCAATACGCCTCGATAGTTCTTCCAATTGTTCTGTAGTTCTTTCATCCTCTTTGGGACTTGCCTTTTTCAAAGGTGAACTATCATCTTTCGTAGTTTCTGTACTTGCTGTTTCTTCCTCCACCAGCTCAAAACCATCGGATCCTGTTCCATCATCGTCATCATTGTGTGTTCCCTTAACATTTGGATTTGAATTCCCATTTACTAGATCTTCCTTGTCATCATCATGTACCTGAGACATTGGCATTGTCATAATTCAGTGGCATCTTTGGATTCTTAGTCTAATGATAACCAAGTCAGCAGTGAAACATAAACAAGTCTTTATCAAATGGAAAGTACTAAAAGTGGGAGATTTGTATTACTCCTGAGACTTCAAGCATTTGTTTTCATGGAATTTTTTCTAATCTCCACCCACCTTCTAGAATCTTATTCAATGAAGTAGATGCAAATATTTAGGACCTTAGGCTGCAAACTGTGGTGAACACTCTAATGAACCCCTACTTTAATCAATCACGGAAATTGCTCCACAATTCTCTATACAAAATGTGACAGTATAGTAAAATATAAATGTTTTCTTATGCCCACCAATTATCATCTGCCCAGAAATTCCACATATTCAAATGAAGCATATTCAAGTACCAGAGACCAATGTAAATGAACTGATAAATTACTGAACACAACAATAAATTTAGTCGCCCACCCAAATTATGTTCAAAAACCTACTTTTTTCCGACGTCAAGAAATTAGTAACGTGATACTACTTTTTTTTTTGCGAAAACGCGGCAAGAGCTCTGCCTATTCATTAAGAAGAGAGAAATAGAAGTTCATTACAACCCACGCAAACGGCATGCGGATCACTCCCCAGTTGGCAAAACACTTGCAGGGTGCAGCACACACATGACCTGACCTAGCTCCTCGAAAGCTAAATAAGCCACCTCAATGTAGGTTTGACGCGTCGCATTGAAGATCCCCCGGTCTCTCTCCTTCCAAACATTCCACATGACGTAGATGATTCTCCCACTTCTTGCGCAGCCCTAGCAGAGGTGATACTACCAGAAGCCAAACAACAAAACTACTAAGAAACACGAAAAAAACACGAAAGAAATCTACTAAGAAACTAACAAGAATGTAAACACCACTCGGTTCGAACGTGCACTAGTTCACAAATATGCACTCGACTTCAACAAATAATGTTTTCCTTACCGGAGTCGTATCAAGAGACTTAAGATCAGTCGTCTCTCCCGAGGTCACGTCCGCAGCATGTTCGGCTTCCATCTCGGGAGACTAGCCCGGTATTCGTCTCTGCAGTTTACAACAAGAAGTATTACCATCAATAGTTGCATATCATGAATAACACTGCAGGCGTCAAGCTAACGTGCAATGACGCGGTAACCTACAAATGGAAATCTATGAAAGCATGCTAAAAAAGTTCAACAGTCTTCTGTCTTCGTAAAAAGGCTCTGTGGGGGTAAACAATAACTACAGACTGGATGATGAAGGATACAGAGAAAAAGGGCGACAGCTAAGAAGATCCAACTATCATTCTTATTTTGGCAAAAAGTAAACAACGAAACTCTATGATATCATTAAAAATTGTGTGATCTCCTCATCCTGCATAGCCTACCCCCCTACCAACTCCACACAAGGCCAATCAGGAACAGGATTACATTACATGGCACAAACTAGCACACCGATCTACGATGGATCAGCAGATAAATGATCGATGATAAAGTTTTCCTTCCCAAACCTCTGGTCCAAGCTCAGTGAACTTTGGAGAGCAAGCTCCCAGCTACCGAACGCGATAGCCAGCAAATAATTCAGCAACCAACCCAGAAAAAGGCAAAAAACAAAAACGACAATTCGTGCCCACACCAACCCTCCCACGGTCACTGCCTCCCATCCTTCCTACCCCGAGCAGAGACGTGCCATCCGCAGCACTCGAAAAGTCAAAAGTAATGAATGATGAGGAATAATCTGATGATCGGACACCATCGCCGTCACCGGAACAAATCCACCACCCTCCGCCGAGAAATCGAGCAGGAGCCGACCGAAATGGCGGAAGAGCCGCAGAGCGAAGCAACCGAAGGCGGCAGAATCGAAGCGAAAAACGGCGACGGCGCCGCAATCCACCCTTCCAGGCGGCGGAGCGGCGATTCAGGCGACGGGGAGCCGCTCCAAATCGAGAGAAGAAAAGATCAGATCAAATGTCGGAAACAGCCAGCAAATCGGAACCAGAGCAGAACCGAGGGATCGCTCCGCGGACGCGATAGGATATTCGGATTCAAAAATATATACGAGAGCGTAGGACTAAATTACACTAATTAACACACCTAAACAGAAGCTCACCTCGGGATTAAGGCCGACCGCCGTCCTCTGCTGATCCGCTGGTCTGACCTCAACAAAACCGCGGCCCGAATCCCCCGAGGAAACTCGAGCGAGGGATGCGAGATTTAATCAGAGCAGAACATACTGCAGAATGATCGAGAAGGAGAGTGGAGAGAGAATGGGGGCGGAGAGAGAGGGAGCAGAGAATCTTTTTATAATTTTGTCGGGGTTTTGAGAAGTGCAATTTCTGGTTCGTGCGGGGGTTTATATCTGCATACGTGCCGCCGAGCTGGCCGGGCCCACCAATAAAGCCGCCGGGGTTGCTAGCCTCACCGACCCGTGCTCTCACCTTCTTTGCAGTCACTGCGCGTGGGTCCTTTGCGTTCTCGGGCCCACGCGTCGGTGAGAAAACTGGGATTAAGCCGTGGGCGGCTGAATTACCAGGTATGCCACTCAGCGACACGACACCCTGCGCATGTTGGGGCGGCGGCGCAGCCGCGCAGGAGCGGTTTTTCGGAGAGAATTTTGCAGCGAGAACCCCGGAAGTGTTAATAAACAATTAAAAATGTTGAACGGAACAACATTTTCGATACCTAGTCAGGGTCTATGAGCAACATTTTTTTACTTGCTCAGTTGCTCTCAGGTCTCAGCAAAAGGAGAATTTGAGAATTCTCCGCCTCCTTTCGTTAGTATTCTATTTATTTTGGTATGACAAAGCTCCGACGAAACCTATTGCCACTGAATTTTCACTTATGTTATTCTCTTATTTTAAAGTGGTGTGCGTGAAAAGACCGTTACAAGTGTGCTGAAGATACACGCGTTGCGAGGGGGGGGGGGGGGGGGGGGGGATGAAAATAAAATGGAGGAAGAAAAACATAACACACCAATGATTCTCCATTAAATTTCACTCAAAAATGGAAAGGTTCCATGAAACATTTTGCTCTTGCCAAAGGAGAATTTGAGAATTCTCCGCCACCTTTCGTTAGTATTTTACTTTTTTGGTATGACAAGTTCGGACAAAAAATGTTACCATTTCCTTTTTTTAAAATTTAAAGTGGTGTTAGCAAAAAGACCGTCATAAGCGTGTTGATGACACACGGGTTACGAGGGCGAACAAGAAATGAAAATAAAGTGGAGGAAGAAAAACAGAATACACCAATGAATCACCATTGAATTTACTTGAAAAAAAAGGAAAGGTCCAATGAAACATTTTGACATTGAATTTCCATCTATTCCTTATTTTTAAGTCGTACGACAAGGCCATAATGACTATTCCAGAGATATAAATCAAGCCATCAGAAAAAAGGAAGGGGCAATGTAATGAGAAACAAGAAAGAAAAAACCCTCCAACCAATTCTAACTTGATGGATCATACAAATATGCTTGAATAAGACACGTAGCTCAGACTGCCATAATAATTATCCTGACCACAAAAAATGAGCATAATGTTAAGAAAGGACGGAATTGTAAACCATCAAATTCTAACTTAATATGTTATACGAATATGCTTACATATGCTACAAATATGGAAACACACAAGTCATGCATAATTTCTTTTTGCGGGACAAAGAATGTCATGCATAATTGTTGTGCTTGATAATGCCTTTGGATTGGATTATCCCATCATACAGTATGCAGATGATACCATAATTATTATGCCTGCATGCCATGTCCAACTTTTGAGATTGCAAGCTTTACTAAATAAGTTTTCTGCATCCACATGGCTCAAAGTAAACTTCAATAAGTCTTCCATGGTACCTATTAATATTACTGCTGATAGATGTGAGGAGCTTGCTTTGACAGTGAATTGTAAAGTGGAATCCCTTCCATTTTCATATCTTGGGTTACCTATGGAGACCGCCAAGCCAAAGATGGAAGACCTCACTGGGATAATTCACAGAATTGACAGAAGGCTGGTTAGGGTTGCTGATACTCTCTCATATGATGGTAGGCTTGTTGTGGTAAAAGCTATTATTTCAGCTATACCCAATTTTGCTTTGTGTACTCTGAAATTGCCTCTGGTTTTCTGGACTATGTGGCGGGACCATCTAGAGGATTATTTTGGAGAGGGAAAGATATTCATGAAAAAGGTAAATGCCTTGTCAAGTGGGAGAATGTCTGTAAACCGAAAAAGGCTGGTGGTCTTGGAGTTCTGAACTTGAGAACTCAGAATATTGCTCTGCTCATGAAGAACATGTTTAAATTCATGAACAAAGTGGACATCCCTTGGGTACAGCTTATCTGGCAAGCGCACTATGCTAATGATAAATTACCACAAAATTCTGCTATGTATGGTTCATTTTGGGGGTGAAGGATTGTTTGAAGTTAATGCACACGTACATTTCTTGAAATAGCTGCTTGTTCTCCTGGCAAGGGGTCAACGGTTAGAATGTGGATGGATTAGTGGTCTACTGACATCTTGAGGTCAAGTTCCCTCACATCTGTTCTTTTGCTAAGGATCAAACATTTCTTTAAAGAAAAGCAGTGGAAGTTTGCTGTAGTGAGGATATTTATGATATGTTTCATCTGCCATTGTCCATGATTGCAGCTCAGCAATGTGAACAACTTGGCACTAAATTGACAGGAAGAAGTGAGTTTGCTGATCTTGACAAATGGAGACTTGCGGTACCAATAAAACTAATTCATGTAAAAGAGTTTATGTTTCACTTTCCACTGATGAATTGGCCCCAACGCCAATGAGATGGATTTGGAAGTCATGTGTTTTTTCCAAGCATAAGTTCTTTTTTTGGTTGCTGCTTCAAGATAGATTGAACACTAGAGACCTACTGGCTAGAAAGAACTTCCACATTGAATCATATGACTGTGTGCTCTGTACTGAGGGAGTTACTGAGAGCTTTCAGCATATGTTCTTCAAATGTGATTTCAACAGAAATTTCTGGTGGAAATTGAACCTAGAATGGAACATTGATCTGGACCTCTTGAACATGATGATTGATGCTAGGAAAAGATATAAGTTTATTTGCTTCAAGCAGACACTGATTGTGGGATGCTGGAGTTGTGGACTCATTGAAACAGAAGCATCTTTGATGGCCAGGACATTGATTTGGATGTTTGTTTTCATGATTTCCTGTCATCCTTTTCACTTGTTAGGCATAGAGCTAAACCTTCTCTTAGAGAAGGTATGACCCAATGGGTGGACACCTTATGAACTTCTATTCTGTAATGGTTGTACATATGTTTTTGAGAAAATAGAAAATTAAACAGTAGGGATTTTCTCTACTGTTTTGCGCTTCAAAAAATGTTGATAATTGTGTTGTTCCCAATTGTATCGAGTCAGTAAAACTATACATAAGTTATCGGACGAACAAATGATGTGTACAAGGCTGCCCTATAGGCTCGGGCAAGAAGGCTGACAGCCAGGATCCAGAGAATAATTGGCCAAAATGGTAAAATAATAGTAATCCTGATGTTATTGCCGATTACACCCAATAAAATAATTAATACTCCATCGGTGAAAATTTAAATGTGTGTTTGGCTATTTATATGATTTGTAAAAGTATTACAGTTTAACGTAGTTTTAGTTGTTTGGCTCCATAAAATATCAGAATTGATCCACCTACGACATTTACCGTACAACTTCTATCCAATACATTGATCAAAAAATCGAAATCGCCTAAGTATGAAGAAGCCAACTACTGGGAATGCATCGTATGTGAATAGTCATAGCAATGCTCATAAAATACTACATTTTAAAACCATGGTATTCTTTTAACTGTTGTTTTTCTGAAGTATTGAAAAGGTGGCCGGACCTTTTTTTTTCTTCTAAAACTGAGAAAGGAGCAAAAAATGAGGTATTGCTTACCTGTGCACTAAAATAGTATAACTCGGTTTTGCAAAAATTGAGATTCCAAATGGAGCTAAAGCACGAACGAATTTTCTGGTCAACAACACACAATTTGACTATAATTTTCATAAGAAAAATACAACAATGCAAGATATACAGATCCATACACTTTGAAATTATTTTCATGTTTAATTTCGTGCAATATATTTTTATTTCATAAACTGGTCTGGAACTTGTATACACAAAAGGATAACAAGCACAATGCATAACAGCTTATCAGAAAATAAAATTTACATATGCAAATATATTAGAATCCGCACCATTTTTTATTTACCGGTGACTACTCTAAACAATTTTGTTTATATACCAAGTACAAAGCATGCACATTTTATTAAATTTTGACTTGATGGACAATTTTGACCACGAAAAAAAGAAGTAATTAACAAATGATGTTGTTTATATACTCTAAAAGTTTCTGCAAACATGCTTACCTAATCATGCACTAGAAACCGCTATTTAGATATTTTGGTCATATTATTTGCATAGCCTTATCATAAAATATAAATTTTATAGATTATGACTTGAAGTAAAATTAGTACAGTTTACTATCTTCCATAGATATTCAGTTTAACATTAATATTTAGTAAAATTGCAAGTTATGTGGTTAAACTATGCCAACAAATAGAATATTAAATTTGTAAGCAAAATAGTGGGGTGCCATGGGGGGTAGTGGTGCACCATCATCCAACCGTTGGATATACTATAGGGAGCACAAGATTGGTTCCAATGCAAACGGCAAATCTTCACGACGCCACACTGAGAGCACGAAATGCATGGTTCATTCCTCTTTCTCTCCTATCCATATCCTTTAGACATTTCTACACCCCATGACATGAAATGTTGCATGGTGCTAGACCTAGTCCTTTAAGGAATTCAAGCGAGTGGGGGAATTGTCGAAAGGTGTACGCTGCTTTGTTGTTACCCACAGAGTCAAGCATCTTTCATGGGAGAGTTCGGGCTGCATCCGTTCTCGACGAAGGGCAAGTAATAACTCAGAGGGAAACAAAAATAACAACCGTACTTTGTCCGAACAAGAAAAGATTAGCACTAGTGGCCGGAAAATAGAATAAAACACAAATCACTAAATGCATGGTACAGAAATTGAAAATACCTAAGCTCCACGGTGTACATTGTTTTTACCAGGTTATTGGAGGACTAGCGTGCCGGGATGATGCTGCACTGTCGAGCAAGGAGGGGCGGGGATATTCAGCGGCCAGGCATTTTTCGCACAGGCATACTGATGAAATGTTTCGCTGGATTTCAAAGATGGGAATAGAAATGCTCGTACTGTACGCTTAGGCATTATTCTTTTGCAAGCTTACATACTCAGTACAGGAAAGCCACAAGACGCCGACGGCCAACCAGTACGCCGACGGCGAAATATCGGGGCCGTCGGCGTACGACCGGACGCATGGTTGCCCTGCAAACAGGCCGTCGGCGTACAAAAGCCGTCGGCGTAGTCCTCTTTACGCCGACGGCCGCCGTCGGCGACAGATTGGCTGTCGGCGTAAGTTGACGACGCGCACCCGGAAAACGGTACGTCGGGACGGCGTTAAGGCGGGCGGTACGCCAACGGCAATGCCGTCGGCCTATCCTTTTATTTTATTTTTTTATTCACCTTATTAAACTCCGTCCGTGGTAGCTCAGTGTGAAGGTCACATAAAATGACGTTGTGCGCGGGTTTTCCTTTTCTAGATTTTTCTGAATTAATTGTAGCAAATTTTGGTCTCACATGCAATGATAGCGCGCAAAACGTGCACCGCGGGGTCAACCGGAAGGAATCTTCCTAAACCGTCGTGGTATCTGTGATGAAACATGACATTGTAAACTAGTTCCACTTTGCTACCCTCTTCCGGCTTCGGTCAAGGTTGTAGACAAGAAGTTGGACTTTTCTCCGGCTGGGCTAGGGTTTCACCGGAGAGGGGGTCTGTAGCGTCGGGATGCCACCACAAGCTAGGGGGTGCCATACCATGTGTGTACAAGTGTGTTATGGGTTTTGGATTGCAAAGATTCCACTCCGGGGTGTGACCTGCTTCACAGACATCCACTTCTCTCTAGCGAGTTTCACGACTTATAGCGTGAAAGTCCCGGATCGGACGAACCGGAGGCAATCTTGTCAAGAGTTGGGTTATACATTTGTATTGGGACTTCCTAGGGCCTAACCTAACACAACCAAGCAACTAGTTCCACTTTGCTACCCTATTCCGGCTTCGGTCAAGGTTGTAGACGATAAGTTGGACTTTTCTCCGGCTAGGCTAGGGTTTCGCCGGAGAGGTGGTCTAGAGCGTCGGGATGCCACCACAAGCTAGGGGATGCCATACCATGTGTGTACAAGTGTGTTATGGGTTTTGGATGGCAAAGATTCCACTCCGGGGTGTGACCTGCTTCACAGACATCCACTTCTCTCTAGCGAGTTTCACGACTTATAGCGTGAAAGTCCCGGATCGGACGAACCGGAGGGAATCTTGTCAAGTGTTGGGTTATACATTTGTCTTGGGACTTCCTAGGGCCTACCACCCTAACACAACCAAGCAACTAGTTCCACTTTGCTACCCTATTCCGGCTTCGGTCAAGGTTGTAGACGATAAGTTGGACTGTTCTCCGGCTAGGCTAGGGTTTCGCCGGAGAGGTGGTCCGGAGCGTCGGGATGCCACCACAAGCTAGGGGGTGTCATACCATGTGTGTACAAGTGTGTTATGGGTTTTGGATTGCAAAGATTCCACTCCGGGGTGTGACCTGCTTCACAGACATCCACTTCTCTCTAGCGAGTTTCACGACTTATAGCGTGAAAGTCCGGATCAGACAAACCGGAGGGAATCTTGTCAAGAGTTGGGTTATACATTTGTCTTGGGACTTCCTAGGGCCTACCCTAACACAACCAAGCAACTAGTTTCACTTTGCTACCCTATTCCGGCTTCGGTCAAGGTTGTAAACGATAAGTTGGACTTTTCTCCGCTGGGCTAGGGTTTCGCCGAAGAGGTGGTCCGGAGCGTCGGGATGCCACCACAAGCTAGGGGGTGCCATATCATGTGTGTACAAGTGTGTTATGGGTTTTGGATGGCAAAGATTCCACTCCGGGGTGTGACCTGCTTCACAGACATCCACTTCTCTCTAGCGAGTTTCACGACTTATAGCGTGAAAGTCCCGGATCGGACGAACCGGAGGGAATCTTGTCAAGAGTTGGGTTATACATTTGTATTGGGACTTCCTAGGGCCTACCCTAACACAACCAAGCAACTAGTTCCACTTTGCTATCCTATTCCGGCTTCGGTCAAGGTTGTAGACGATAAGTTGGACTTTTCTCGGCTAGGCTAGGGTTTCGCCGGAGAGGTGGTCCGGAGCGTCGGGATGCCACCACAAGCTAGGGGGTGCCATACCATGTGTGTACAAGTGTGTTATGGGTTTTGGATGGCAAAGATTCCACTCCGGGGTGTGACCTGCTTCACAGACATCCACTTCGGATGGAGAAATCTGCACAAGTGTGTTATCGCATACACGCGGGTGAAGGTTATGCATGCAAGTTTTTGACCGGCGTAAAGATTTTCTACATAATTTAAAATGATTATTCAAAATAATTATTCAAAATGAACTAAACAATAATTTTTTTTTAAATACATAATTTAGAAAAAAATTGTTTACGCCGACGGCAATGCCGTCGGCGTAGAGTTTGCCCTAATATCGGGATAGGTAAGAGGGAAAAAAACCCCGGCCCCGCGCAGCTCGATCTACTCCCCGCCGCCTCCCCGCTCTCGCGCCCCGCCCAGCTCGCCTCCTCCCCGCCCCGGCCGCTCCTCCCCGCCCCGCCGGCCTCCTCCCCACCCCGGCCGCTCCTCCCCGCCGCGCCCGCCTCCTCCCCACCCAGTCTCCTCCCTGTCGTGGGTTTGTCACGTCAGGTGTCATAGATGACTTCGTAGGTGTGGGATTACGCGAGTCAAGCATCTCCGAGCTTGGGATCGCAGGAACAAAGATCAACACAGATTTACCCAGGTTCGGCCCCCTCAATGTGAGGTAAAAGACCTACTTCCTGCCTACCCTAGATTGGTATTGATATGATAATCGAGGTGTTACAATGGAGGCGATCCGATCTGGTACTCGCCGTATGAGCTAGGGTTTGGGGCTTGATAGCTTGACCCGCTCTAAGTCCTGCGAGTCCTCTTTATATACACAGAGGCTCGCTAGGTTACAAAAGGAAACTTCCCCATAAGGAATACATCCACAGAGGCCTACTCGGAGACTACTTGGTCTTCACGTCCTCCGGGATTTGTCTTCTAGATCTTTCTCCTTATGGCGGTTCAATATTGGGCTTGTTCCCAAGTGGGCCTTCATCCGTGCGAGTAAGTTAAGTCGCACTGGGCCGCGGGTTAATCCAGAAAGTATTCCCCCGACATTAGCCCCCAAGCATGGCCTGAACTTCATAGTACTTCTTGATCTTGAATGCTTAGGCCGTGCTTTTCCTTGTTTCGCGGCTTATAATTGTACAAGTTTGGCCTTGACTCGCACCTGGAAGATCATCTGACTTCATGAGCTTTAGAGTATCCTGATAGCTTCAAAACTTGATGACGATCTATCTTCAAATTTTTGATGATAATATGATATAGCCCCCAAGGATTGAGAGGATGTTATGTGGTAATCATCTCAATTCTTCTCAGAGAACTCTGAAGGTCATCACCTGTAACTTGATATCATGAATAAAACAATTGTTAAGTTACAAGTAATTGTAATTGGTGTTGCCGTACTATAAGCAGTACATCGACCTCTAGTTAGGCCATCTGAATCCTTAAGTGGGCACTCGCGCGACTCAGTATTTCCCAGGAATATGTGTGTTCAGGGTCGAGAGCGGCCATGATAGGCAATCAAGCTCGATTGACGCCACACCCCAGTACTTTGGCCACATAATGCGAGTAGCAATCCAACTTAAGGTAAATTTGATAATTGCCAATAAATCGGCTGTTTCAGGGTAACAAAGACCCCAAGAAACATAATGATATTGCCATGATAGGCTAAGCTATGATAAGCTTTGATTATGATGACACATAAGGTCGCGCCTAGGTGGCAACCGAGTGTTATACATAGGGTTGGATCGCGCGTAGGTGGCGATCCATGGTGATACATGGGGTCGGTCGCGCCTAGGTGGCGACCAGAGATGATACAAAGTTTACGGCCGCGCCTAGGTGGCGGCCGATTTCTGATACAAGGGTCGATCGCGCCTGGGTGGCGATCAGATGTTGCATAGGTCGCGCCTAGGTGGCGACCAAAGTTGAAGTTCTAGCCCTGAGTGGCTGTGATGATACTCAGCTATAAAGCTGGAAAGGATGATGCTTGGCTCTGATTAGCCTTTTCTTATGTATAGTACGGTCGCAGGTGTGCGACGTTCCAAGGGCGAGGTGCCTCGAGACGATCCTCGAAATCATGGCGTTCGCTGCTTTCTTCCCTTACATCCAGCAGGTAGTACGACCCATTGTTTAGCTTCTTGCTGATGATGTAGGGTCCTTCCCATGGAGAGGACAGCTTATGCATTCCCTTGTGATCTTGTTTAAGTCGCAGCACTAGGTCGCCTTCTTGAAAGGTGCGGTTTTGATGCGTCTGGCATGATAGCGTCGCAAGTCTTGTTGATATACTGCTGACCTTGATGCTGCCAAGTCTCTAACTCTTCTAATGTGTCCACCGAGTCTTGCCGAGCTATCTCATTATCTGTCTCGATGTAAGCCGCAACTCTTGGTGAATCATGTATGATATCGCTGGGCATGACTGCTTCTGCTCCATAGACCATGAAATATGGTGTAAATCCTGTGGATCTGTTAGGGGTTGTTCTCAAGCTCCACAGTACTGCTGGCAGTTCTTCCACCCAACATCCTGGAGATGCTTCGACCTTTTCAATAAGGCGCGGCTTAATTCCATGGAGAATTTCCTGGTTAGCTCGCTCAGCTTGTCCATTGCTCTGCGGGTGTGCTACTGACGTGAGGTCCAATCTTATCCCATTGTCTGCGCAAAATATCTGTGTAGCCCCTTCAGAGGTGTTGCTCCCATTGTCTGTAATGATACTATGGGGGTAACCAAAGCGGAATATGACCTTCTTCAAGAACTTGACTGCTGTTTCAGCCTCGCAATCTCCCACAGGTTCTGCTTCTATCCACTTTGTGAATTTGTCCACCATGACTAAGAGGTGAGTTTTTCCGTTTGAAGACCGTCTGAAAGGCCCTACCATGTCAAAACCCCATACGGCAAAAGGCCATGTGATGGGTATTGTGCGAAGTGCTTGGGCTGGCATATGATCTTGCCTAGCGTATCTTTGACATCCATCGCACACTCTGACAATTTGCTCTGCATCTGCTAATGCTGTTAACCAGAAGAATCCATGTCGGAACGCCTTTGCCACCAAAGATCTTGACGAAGCATGATGGCCACAATCGCCTGAATGAATTTCGTGCAAGATTTTTCGTCCCTCTTCTGGTGAGACACATCTTTGAAATGCTCCTGATACGCTGCGCTTGTATAATTCATTGTTGATGATTGTATAGGCCTTTGATCGTCGTATGATTTTGCGCGCCTCAATTTCATCGTCCGGCAGCACTCCGCGACTTAAATATGCCATGTATGGCTCTGTCCATCCTGGCTGTTCATGCAGGGCTGCGACTAAAGTTGAATCATCCTCTGGCTCTGCAATGTCAATTTCTGCTGGAGGCTTGACTGATGGATTGTGCAGTTCATCCAGGAAAACATTGGGTGGGACTGACTGTCTATTGGATCCAAGCCGAGACAGGGCATCCGCAGCTTCATTTTGTCTCCGATCAATATGTTCAACTTGGTATCCAGTGAAATGTCCAGCAATTCTGTCCACCTCTCTCCTATATGCAGCCATGTTCGCATCCTTGCTGTCCCACGTTCCGGAGACCTGCTGTGCCACCAAGTCTGAATCGCCAAAACAGCGTATGCGACTGATGTTCATCTCCTTTGCTATACGTAGACCATGAAGCAGTGCCTCGTACTCCGCCACGTTATTTGTGCAGTTGAAGTGTATCTGTAACACATACCGCAGCTTGTCTCCCTTGGGAGATGTCAGAACAACTCCAGCCCCCGAGCCTTGTAACTGTCTTGACCCATCAAAATGCATGGTCCAGTATTTGGTTTCTGCCATGCTGGGGCAACTTGGATTTCTGTCCAATCGTTAATAAAATCTGCAAGGGCTTGCGACTTAATTGATGTGCGCGGCTCGTAGCTGATGTGATGTGGTCCCAACTCGATCGCCCACTTAGCGACTCTTCCAGTAGCTTCTCGATTACGAATGATATCTGCCAATGGTGCTGAACTCACCACAGTTATTGGATGCTCTTGGAAGTAGTGCTTCAGCTTGCGACTCGCCATGAACACTCCAAACACCAACTTCTGCCACTGTGGGTAACGCTGTTTGGAAGCTGTGAGGACTTCGCTCACGTAGTATACTGGCCTCTGGACAGGGTATTCCTTTCCTGCTTCTTGTCTCTCCACAACCATGACAGCACTCACAGCGCGGGAATTTGCCGCTATGTATAGTAACATTGGCTCTTTATCTTTTGGAGCCGCCAGAACTGGAGCATTCGTCAATTGATGCTTCAAGGCTGTCAGAGCTTCGTCGGCCTCTGCGTCCCAAACGAAGGTGTCTGATTTTTTCAGCAGTCTGTACAAAGGTAGCGCTTTTCTCCCAATCTTGATATAAAGCGACTCAAAGCTGCTACGCAACCAGTAAGCCGCTGTACATCTTTTATCTTTTCTGGCTTTTGGAGATCCATCACGGCCTTTATCTTGTCAGGATTGGCCTCAATGCCTCTTTCTGATACTATGAATCCCAATAGCTTCCCTGCTGGTACTCCGAAGACGCACTTTGTGGGGTTGAGCTTCATGTTGTATTTTCTGAGATTTGTAAATGTCTCTGCCAGATCACCAATAAGATCCTGGCTAACTTGCGATTTAATCACAATATCATCCACGTAGGCATGAACGTTGCGACCTATTTGCTCATGTAGCAATTCTGAATGCATCTTTGGTAAGTCGCACCTGCGTTCTTCAACCCAAAGGGCATGCTGACGTAACAAAAAGCTCCGAAGGGTGTGATGAAGGACGTCTTTTCTTGGTCTTCCCTCTTCATCTTGATTTGATGGTAGCCTGAATAGGCGTCCAAAAAGCATAACAGCTCGCACCCAGCAGTTGAATCAATTACTTGGTCGATTCTTGGCAAAGCAAATGGATCCTTTGGACAAGCTTTGTTAAGACTGGTGTAATCAACGCACATTCGCCACGTACCATTCTTTTTCATAACCAATACTGGATTTGCCACCCACTCCGGATGGTATACCTCTGTGATGAATCCTGCAGCCAGCAAGCGAGCTATCTCCTCTCCTATTGCCTTTCTCCTGTCATCATGAAAACGCCGTAGTGGCTGCTTCACTGGTTTAGCCGCAGGGTTCACTTTGAGGCTATGTTCTGCTAATTCTCTTGGTACCCCTGGCATATCTGACGGCTTCCATGCGAAGATGTCTTTATTTTCCTGGAGAAAAGCAACGAGGGCCTTCTCCTGTTCTTCTTCCATGTGTGCTCCAATGCTAGTTTGCTTGGATGAGTCGCCAGGAATAAGATTTATCTGCTTAGTGTCCTGGGCCGCTTTGAACTTCATTGGTGGCTCAGCAGATGGCGTGGTAACCACACTCATATCGTTTGGGTCCACCTGCGACTTATAACCTTTTAGTTCTTCCGCGGCACAGGCGGATTCTGCGAAAGCCGCATCTCCTTTCTCGCATTCTATTGCTTTTTCTCTATCTCCGTACACTGTGATGACCCCTTTTGGTCCTGGTATCTTCAACTGTAGGTACACGTAGCATGGTCTGGCCATAAACTTAGCAAAGGCCGTTCTTCCAAACAGGCGTGGTATGGGCTCTGGAATTTTACTACTTCGAAGCTTAGGAATTCACTTCTAAAGTTCTCTTCTGTTCCAAAAGTTACCCCGAGGGTTATTTTCCCCACTGGCCGTGCGGACCTTCCTGGGACAATGCCGTGAAATACTGTTGACGTGGGCTGCAAGCTGGAATCTTGAGTCCTAGACGCTGGAAAGTATCGTAGTACAAGATATTAATGCTGCTTCCTCCATCCATAAGCACTTTGGTCAGCTTGTATCCTGCAACGTATGGTGCCACAACCAGTGCCAACTTGCCAGGTTCCCGTACCTGTGGCGGGTGGTCGTCGCGACTCCAGGTTACCGCGTATTCTGACCACCTTAACCAAGCGGGTGTTGTTGGTATCACGGCGTTCACCTGCTGACTTCTCCGGCTCAATTTCTCTTCTCTTTTGGAGGTATCGATAACTATGGTGTGATACTGCCCCGTCTGCCTGGGGTTACTCGCGCCGTGCTGCCCAATGTTTGTGTTATGAGCCGCACTAGGGTTTCCTTCATGGGAATTCCCCCCGTTGTGTTGGCTCTCTTCTTTCCACTTTTTGTAATAATGGCATTGCGCCTTGGTATGGTCCGCTGGCCGTCCATCACCTGTCGCATGAAGGTCGCATGGCCGGTTGAAAACTTCTTGCATATTGATTGGCCGGGAGCCGTATCCTCGACCCCTTCCACGCTGGCCTCTGAATCCTCCACGCGCATTGGCTACGAGCCCTGAGTGACCATCTTCGCTTTTGCGTTTGTTTTGACTCGTGTTGTTGTGGCTCGTTTGCTGCTGCTGGGCTTGTTGGAGTTTTTCTTTCCTTTTGCAGCAACCTCCTCTTCTTCTCCGTCTGACGCGTCTCTGGTTTTGTCTGAGCTGGCATATTTGTTAGCCGCAGCCATCACCTCGCTGAGGCTCTTGACTTTATCCTTCATGCGACCCAGCTTATGAATCAGCGGCTCAAACTTGCAGTTTTTCTCCATCACCAGGACGGCTGAGCTTGGTGGTATATTATCTGAGGAGTGTATTATTTCTGCCACCCTTTTCATCCAATGGCGACTTGACTCGCCTTCCTTCTGGACACAACGCTCTAAATCTTCTATATTGCAGAGTCGCTTGCAAGTTCCTTGGAAGTTCTTAATGAAGGCATCCTTCAGTTCCTCCCAAGTATTTATAGAGTTGGGAGGCAAATTTTGCAGCCATATGTGCGCTGCTCCTTCTAGCATCATGTTCAGGTAGCGTGCGCAGATCTCTTCAGATGCGTTTAGGATGCTCATGCCCATCTCGTAATTGTTGAGCCAAGTGGTTGGATCCATGCTGGCGTTATAGTTTGCCACCTTGCGTGGCCCTTTGAAATCTTCAGGAAAAGGTTCCGATCTGATCTTTTCAGTGAAACACGCTGGTCCCTTGAGTCGCGAGGACAGGGCTGTGGGTGCGCCTGCGGGGTTATCTGCGACTCGCTCCTGTTGCCTCTGTGCGACTCCTGACACGTCCTCTGGTGGCCTACTCTGGACGCTTCTTTCTGCGTAATCCTGTGATTGAATGGTACGAGGGGCAGCTGTGCTTCGGCTTCCGCCCTATTGGCTTGTTGCAGGACTGCCGTACTTAACATCTGAATCGCGCGCCGCGCCTCAGCGTTGACCGGGTCATCGCCTGTTGGTACCATCTGTGTCAAGATATTAGCCGCAGCATACATATTATCGACAGGGTTCTGGTAATGGCCCTGTGGGGTGTGAAACCTCCTTGGTTGTTGCTGGGTCTCTTGATTTGTCGGTACCCTTCCTTCCGCAGTCGTCTGGATTCTCGTCCCTGCGGCTGGAGTGAGCGGGATTTCCACTGTTGGTTGAGTCGCGCGCAGCTGTGTTTGCGGGTCAACCTGTTGTTGAGTCGCAGCCAGCGCGGCTACTCTCTGCCGCTCCTGTTGGATTCCTTGGTTTATCTGATCGAGCCTGCGGCGCTCTTCTTCCATCCTTCGAACCTCATACAGGAGCTCGGCCCTGGCGGCCTCAATTTCTGTTGCACGGAGGGCGGCGTTCGTGGCTGACACAGGGACAAGAAGTGGGTTGCTTGGGGGTGCCGATGCCTCGGTTTCTCCAGCAGTCCTGACGCACCTGCTCCTCCGGCCATGTAAACCGCGACTTGTGCCATCTCTTGATCTGGTGATGATGTGATTTCTGGTGGGTAACCCCAGCAACTTTCTTCAAAGGCAGGTATGATGGACCCAAACTCTTGCGAGTCCATGCTTTCCACGGATTCTTCCCCGTCATCGGCGACTTCTTCTATTGAATCGCCTTCCTGGACCGATCTAACGGACCTGCCACCGATGAAGCCGACGAAGACGTTGATGGATCCGAACGGGATGACGTGGCCGGTCTCCAAATAATCTGCCTCCGGCCCCCAGCTTGAATCGTCGATGAGGGGTGTGCCATTGACCGTGATGATACGGCCAACAACAAGATCTTCAGCTCCCTTCATGGATCCTGCGCGGAACGTGACGCTCTTGACCGCAGGCCCCACGGTGGGCGCCAACTGTCGTGGGTTTGTCACGTCAGGTGTCATAGATGACTTCGTAGGTGTGGGATTACGCGAGTCAAGCATCTCCGAGCTTGGGATCGCAGGAACAAAGATCAACACAGATTTACCCAGGTTCGGCCCCCTCAATGTGAGGTAAAAGACCTACTTCCTGCCTACCCTAGATTGGTATTGATATGATAATCGAGGTGTTACAATGGAGGCGATCCGATCTGGTACTCGCCGTATGAGCTAGGGTTTGGGGCTTGATAGCTTGACCCGCTCTAAGTCCTGCGAGTCCTCTTTATATACACAGAGGCTCGCTAGGTTACAAAAGGAAACTTCCCCATAAGGAATACATCCACAGAGGCCTACTCGGAGACTACTTGGTCTTCACGTCCTCCGGGATTTGTCTTCTAGATCTTTCTCCTTATGGCGGTTCAATATTGGGCTTGTTCCCAAGTGGGCTTCCATCCGTGCGAGTAAGTTAAGTCGCACTGGGCCGCGGGTTAATCCAGAAAGTATTCCCCCGACACTCCCCACCCCGGCCGCTCCTCCCCGCCCCGCCGGCCTCCTCCCCACCCCGGCCGCTACTCCCATCCCGTCCCCGCCTCGGCCGCCTCCTCCCCGCCCCGCCCGCCTCCTCCCCATCCCGGCTCCACCCGGCCGCCTCCTCCCCATCCCGTCCCTGCCCGGCCGCCTCCTCCATGCCCTCCCACGCCGGCCCCCGTGCTGCCCGTGCTGCTGCCCCCGGCCGTGCTCCTGCCCCCTGCCACCTCCCGCCACCGCAGGTCCTGGACATGGTGAGCTCCTTCCCCTGTTATTTTTATTAGGGTTAGTAATTTTGTTATTGGTTTGGTGCAGATTTGGTACTGATTTTGGTACAGGAGATCGGGTAGGAGACGCCACACCATGCTCCCGCCGCTGTCTGGAGCCGCCGGTCGTCCGAGCCCTGCCGCCCGATCACGCTTCGAGGGTGAGCTAGAACTCCGTCTCGTCCCTCGCATTTTTTATGTCGCATCGCGTCACCTAGGTGTCACTTCCCGTCCACAAGCGTTACGAAGATAAATATGCATTAGAGGTCGGCATATTTTTGACCGTAACGCTTCGGCATTTACGGGACAGTCGGCGGATCCGTAGTTGGGTACGTTCTCCATGTTCTGCTCTGGTCTGAGTCAGGATTTCGGTTAGCGCCTCCCCGTTGCTCTCCGGATGCACATCCTCTCGGTTTTTTGTCGAGACGTGTATCGGGAGAGCAGCGGGGAGGTGCTGTCGAAATTCTGTCTCGGGCCGGGGTAGAGCATGGAGAACGTACTCAATCTACAGATCCGGCGGCTGCTAGGACCTTGACCTATTAGAGTTGTAGGTTGATGCATGCGTTTTGGCCGGTAGAAAATAAAATATGATGCATTTAATTTCATGATATTATTGTTTGGCTCGCAGGAAAGCAGAGGATGGCTGATAATGGGTGGATGCATAGTGGCCGAACTAGTGCGGTTGACAGGACAGACGAGTGGGTATGGAAGACCAATTTGTTAGTGAAGGAGTTAGCGCGTGGTTCAAAGTCAGGCATTCGTCCAAAGTGCCATTGCGCTCGTTGCAGGCTACGTCAACGTCGGGGAAAGGATGAGATGACTAAACACCTCTGGTCTCATGGGTATATGCTGAACTTGGTCACGACGGTCGACTTTGGTGAGTACGAACGCGAAAGTGGTAGGGTGATGCGGCAGCGGATCAATGGCAATGAGGATGATGGGCTTAGAAACTTTCTAGATGATCTCCGTGATGGCGACGTGCCAGATTCGCCACCTTCACGGGAGAACCGCCAGAACCGGAGGAACCGCGTGAACCAGAGGACCCGAGCCAACCGCGAAGGCCTTCTTTGATATGATGGCCTCGGGTCAGAGGCGTCTGTACGAGGGTGCAAAAATTTCTCAGCTCGATGCCATCTCGCAAGTACTAGCCAAAAAGCTCGAGTACGGCAACACCCGTTCATGCTTTGAAGCTCATCTGCAAACTTATGGTAACATGTTGTCCGAAGGGCATTGTCTGCCTAAAAGCATGTACGAAACGAAGAAAATCCTGCGAGATCTCAGCATGGATTATGAAAAGATAGATTGTTGTCCAAAAGGATGCCTTTGTTTTGGAAACAGTTTGCGGATGACAAGTACTGTAGCCTGTGTGGGGCCTCTAGGTATCATGAGGTAAACGGAGCTGATGGTCAGAAGACACAGACAAAAGTCGCCATTAAGATTCTTCGTTACTCCCATTCATAAACAGAATCAAGCGGCTTTACATGAACAAAGAGTCCGCCACACAGATGACGTGGCACAAGACGGGGAAGAGATACAAGGATGAGCACGGAAGGGTAAAGATGGGACATCCATCTGATGGTCAGGCATGGTAGAACTTTGATAGCAACCACCCCGATGAGGCAGCAGAGGCTCGAAACGTCAGAATCTCGATAGCAACCGATGGATTCAATCTATATGGTATGTCGACTGCCTCGTACAGCTGCTGGCCCGTGTTTGTTATTCCGCTCAATCTCCCTCCCGGAGCCCTAATGCAAAGGAAGACCATATTCCTGTCGCTGGTCATTCTAGGTCCTGAATACCCGGGGAAGAATTTGAGTGTCTACATGCAGCGATTGTGGATGATCTGAACCACTCTTGGCACCACGGGACGTTGACATACGACCGTGCATCAAAGACAAACTTCTTGATGAAAGTTTGGTTCCACAATTCCATGCACGACATGCCCGGGTACGCCCTATTCTGCGGATGGTGTACAGCTGGTAAGTGGCCATGCCCAGTGTGCAGGAACCGACTTGAGTTCCTTTGGCTAAGCGCGGGTAAGAAGTATTCCACGTTTGATACGCATCGAAAGTTCCTCAAAAGAGGACATCGGTTTAGAGAAGACAAAAAGAACTTCAAGAAGGTCAGAGTTGAGCGTGAAGAAAAAGAGATACCAACTTTCGATGGTGCAGCTGTTGATGTCGAGCTAAGTGCTCTCGTGCCTACTGGGGGAAATGGCCCACGATTTGTGGGATATGGTGTGACGCTGATGACTCCCAAGTGCAGGAGATCAATTGTAGTACCTTTCGAATAGAAAAGGTTGTCGAACCCACGAGGAGCTGAAGGTATTGGTTATTAGAAATGATAAATAGACAATAAAAGATGCAAGTGTTTTTGGTATTTTCGATTGTATAATTGCAAGACAGTGACAATGCAGCAAATAAATGGTAACAAGTAAAAGCTCTCAAAGAGAGAGAAAGCCCAATCCTCTATGTGTAAGAGGACAAGCTCAAGTGATGTGTAACTTATATATGGAAAACGTTCCCGAGGGCGGCATGGATATTGCTAGGCATATAGATTTATTAAACAACACGTTGAATATCTTGTCTAGTTTTAATCTTCTTCGGACGGAGCTATTATTAGGTACAACTAAATAAATAGACTAAACCCCTTATGATGGATCATGTGGCCAATTAAATGACAGCACAAGAATTATTAAGATATAAAATCCCACCATAGCATTACGCTCTAGGTCCCCGATACTAATACCCTGTAAAGTAACTTAATGATTCGGTCTCAGGCTTTCGTGTCCTCCCAAGTCTCCCTCACGCCATTACACTACGGTGTTCTCCTATGAGCCCATATAGGTGAAGTGTTGTGCAGTCGACGTTCGCACAACACCATCATAGAATCACACAAAAAGATAAACACTAGACAAAATACCAACACATGTCATATATAAATCATTGCCAATTCATCCTATGCCCTCAGGAACATACGGGAACTACTCACAACGTGCAAACATGGTGATATTCAGTGGCATAAGTGGTACAACACAATCTGAAAATATAACTTCACCACCAAATAATGACAAGTACTCAATCACAAACATGAATAGTAGCACAAGACAAGTATCTAGGGTATAGCAACTCTCAAACTACGAGGGGGACGGAGTGGATCACGGAGATGATGATGGAGATGGTGCTGGTCTTGGTGATGGTGATGATGTAGAGGCCTCCTCCCACGCCAAGGAGGAGAGGTGATGACGATGACGATGATTTCCCCCTTCTCCGGAGCTCCGGAGCAGCAGGATCTGATCCCCCTCGGAGGGAATCAGGAGTTTCGCCGCCGCCGCGATCTCGGATAGTCTCGTAAAAATTAGGGCGTTCTTTTCGGGCGAGACGGAGACCTCGTTAAAAAGCCCCAGGCGAGGAAGTGCCCGAGGCTCCATTTGGTGGGTCCCACGCGGTCAGGGAATCTGGCCGCGTGGGCCACCCATTTTGGGCCTCGTGGCCTTCCTCGCTTGCTTCTTCTTCCCTCTGGTGTTCTCCCGAAGAAAAACCAGCTGTGCAATTTTCCTTTTATTAATTGGGCCTTCGTAGCTCCTGAAACAATAAAAACACGAAAAAGGAGGTTTTCTGCCTCCCAGAAATTAAATACTAAAAATAGGGACTTTGTAGGAAAGTCCCTAAATCATCTAAAACATGTAAAAACAATGATATAATTATGCAAATAACATCCTAATATGGTGGTATAAGTGGTATAGATGATGATATAAAATGCACGTATCAACTCCCCCAAGCTTAAACCCTTACTTGTCCTCAAGTAAGTAAGGACATAGATCATTACATGCATCAATGGACTTATGGTTGATAAATAAATACGAGCATTGTATCATCATCATATTCAATTGCAATGTAAGATTAATGAATTAAAACTCATACACATAAGGGCAGCATAAGTAGAAGCTCTAGCAATCACCCCTTACACTTTGAAAGCAAATAACCATTGTATGTTGGACAATTGAATCACACTATTTTTAACATGCTTTTGCTCTTATGGCTAGCATCATAATGTTTAATACTTTACTGAAGTTTAAAGACAAGATAAACTCTCATTGGATAAAAAGTTAAAGAAGACAAATGAAAAGACAGATATAAAATTATTTGCACCCTTGCTTCACTAGTAACTAGTGCAAACTTTAGTCATGGATGTTTCAATCAAGTTCTTATGCTCAAACAACCTTATCTCACACTTTCATGGCTAACCGAATCCTCGGGTGCCTTCCTTTCATACACTTTACAAAGCATAAGTATTGACACATCCATGATCATTAATTTGCTCAAAAGATACTAGATTCTAACAAGAGTGTTTCATATCCTTTTCATTAACTATTCCCAACTTTTTATGCTACAAGACTATATCTCAACCTTAAACTTATTAATTCTCAAGTCATAATGACTCACTCTTTTCTTATTTATATTGAGCTAGATTCTACAATTGTCCAACATACTCAAGTTAATTAAATTCAAGGCAAGATGTGACTGAAACCTCTAAAATAAACACGCTCATTTGCATGAGTGTTACCCATAAATCTCCAAACAAGAGAATCATGGATGACACCATACTTTAATATTCATTGATAAACCATAAGATAGGGATACATGATAATGCTCCATGAGCTCACACAAGCCTAAAAGATTGATAACTAAATGATAAAAGCAAAACACACCATGACTAGATAGATATGATAAACTAGTAAAGATAAAGACTAGGTGGAACTCCCCAAGCTTGACGTCTTGCTAGAACCACTTCTGCTCTTTCTTCTTGTCTTCATAATAATTATCTTCAAGTTTTCCAACAATGCTCATCATAAGGTTGTAGGCCTTTTCAAACTCCCTTGCAGCTTCTCCCAGTTTTTCCATGAGATTCTTCTCCACCGTCTCCTTGCAAGGCTTCCACTCCGGGCTTGGTACTTTAACATTAGGATCTTACGATCCCATTCACCAGGATAGTTCTCTTGGGTGGCACGCTTGAATTCCCTGTCAATAAGAGTAGAAACCACGTTTTTGCTAGCAAGTGCGTGCCTAGGGCCTTCCCTCCTGTGCTCATGCGAGCCGTCTGCCTCTTGTTTCCAAGAGACACGTTCACCCTCACACCAGCAACGGAGATAGGAGAAGGTGGTGCTGTTGCAATAGTGCGATGTCGACGAAGGACTTGTATTCTTTCTCTTCGCTTCCTCCTTCTCCATCTCCTCCTCGTCGGGCTTGTAGTCTTCATCATCTGAGTAGTCCTTCCTCTTCCTGTTCCTCCTCCACATGGAAGTGGGGCTGAGGCCCTCGAGCTCGTCATCATCATTGTCCATGGAGGAGCATTGGAAGGAGTCTCCCGAAGACATAGCTAAAAACCTGACAGACAGAAACAGCAAAAGCAAAGATCGCTCGAGAACGCTCGGTGCGAGATTAGATCAACGAAAAGGGGTATATATTGACGGTTTTTAGGTCAAGACGAAGCGTCGGAGTCGAAAACGAGACGGAACGGGACTCCGAGGGGCAAAAGGAGTGGGCCCACGCGGCCAAAGAATCTGGCCGCGTGGGACCCCTCTTTCCTTCCTCGGGGCTCCGTTCCTTCCAGTTTTCTTGTCCCACACGTTAATTTCCATAAAAAATGATGTCCGTAAAATATTACGCAATTCCGAGAAACTTTCCAGAGCAAAAGTTACCTTTTATTGATTTTGGATTTCTGAAACTGCAAACTTCTTTGCAATTACCTCCTCCGGTGTCTGTAAAATGAATTCCTCCACCTTTCCAATGAAGCTTTTTCCTGCAATATAATGTTTAAGGCGTTGTCCATTAACTACATGAGGTTTACCTTTCATATCACCATGAAGACGGATAGCTCCTGAACGGTATACTTCCTGTATCACTAATGGTCCCTGCCACTTTGAAGCTAACTTACCTGCAGAAAACTTGAAACGAGAGTTGTATAATAGCACTTGATCACCTACTTTGAATTCTTTCTTTTTAATTTTCTTGTCATGCCAAATCTTAACTTTTTCTTTAAACATCCTGGCACTTTCATAAGCTTCATTTCTCCATTCATCTAGTAGGTTTAAATCAAGAATTCTCTTCTCTCCAGCAGTTTTAAAATCAAAGTTCAATTGTTTAATAGCCCATCTAGCTTTATGTTCTAATTCAACAGGTAAATGACAAGCTTTTCCATAAACCATTTTATAAGGAGACATTCCCATAGGATTTTTAAAAGCAGTTCTATAAGCCCATAATGCATCGTTAATTTTAAGTGGCCAATCAGACCTAGACTTATTCACTGTCTTTTCCAAAATGAGTTTAATTTCCCTATTACTTAATTCAACTTGTCCACTAGTTTGGGGATGATAAGGTGATGCAATTCTATGGTTAACATCATATTTTGCCAAAGTTTTCCTAAGAATACCATGTAAGAAATGAGAACCACCATCAGTAATTAAAAACCTAGGAACACCAAACCTGGGGAAAATGATGTCCTGAAGCATCTTCATTGCCGTGGCATGATCTGCACTTTTGGTTGGAATTGCTTCCACCCACTTTGTAACATAATCCACTGCAACCAAAATATGAGTATGCTTTGTCTTTGATCTGGGAAAGGTCCCATAAAGTCAAAACCCCAACATCAAATGGCTCAAGTGGCAAAGAATAATTCATAGGCATTTCATTTCTCCTACCAATATTTCCTACTCTTTGACATTTATCACAAGATTTAACATATTCAGCACAATCCTTAAATAAAGTAGGCCAATAAAACCAGATTGTAATACCTTTGCACCTGTACGATCTCCTGCATGATACCCTCCATAGGGACTGTCATGACAATCTCTTATAATAGCCTGTTGTTCATACTCAGGTACACAACGTCTAATAATACCATCCACACTCTTCTTATAGAGAAAAGGATCATCCCAGAAATAATGTCTAAGATCATAAAAGAATTTTTTTCTTTGTTGAATAGTGAAGTGTGGAGGTAAAACTTTACCAACAATAAAATTTGCATAATTGGCAAACCATGGAGATGCAACTTTAGCACTAGAAACATTAACAATTGCAAGTTGTTCATTAACAAAGCTATCATTAATAGGAATAGGATCATCAGGTATATTTTCCATTCTAGAAAGATGATCAGCTACTTGATTATCTTCCCCTTTCCTATCAACAATGTGTAAATCAAATTCTTGCAATAGAAGTACCCATCTTATTAATCTAGGCTTAGCATCTTTCTTATGCATTAAGTATTTAATGGCAGAATGATCAGTATGCAATGTGACTTTCGAATCAGTAATATAAGGTCTAAACTTGTCACAAGCAAATAGCACTGCTAAAAATTCTTTTTCAATTGTGGCATAATTCCTTTGAGCAGCATCAAGTGTTCTACTAGCATAATAAATGACATTCAGTTTCTTATCAACACGTTGGCCCAAAAAGCCCCAACTGCATAATCACTAGCATCACACATAATTTCAAAAGGCAAATTCCAATCAGGAGGTTGAATAATAGGAGCACTTATTAAAGCATTCTTCAAAATATTAAAGGACTCAATGCAATCATCATTAAAAGAGAAAGGAACATCCTTTTGCAAAAGATTGGTTAGGGGTTTTGATATTTTGGAGAAATCTTTAATAAACCTACGATAAAAACCTGCATGCCCAAGAAAACTTCTTATACCTTTGATGTCCCTTGGGTATGTGATGCATGTAAAATGCATACATGAACTTTGCACTTTAATTTCTTATATTCCAATCATATTTGCATCATATAAGGGTTATATCAATGTTTTATAATGATTTTGGGAATACTTCATAGTTTTCCCATTTATTTGGAATTAACCCTGTTTTTCCAGAAAACGTCTTTTTTAGTGTTTCAGACTTTCCGGGAGCTTCGGGACTCCAAAAAGGGCAAGGTCAAAGAGCACGGTTCAGAATTTTCGAGACGAACGCAATGGGCTTAAATTGAAGACCAGAAGCCCAACAGGCTGGAAATGGGAGGGTCCCACGCGGCCTAAAGTACATGGCCGCGTGGGCCTATCTCGTTTCCACCTCGGAGCTCCGTGGCCGTCGATCTTTCGTCCACCGACTTCGTCTTGACCAAAAACGCTATAAAAAAGGTCTCCTGGCGTTTCGCGAAAGGAGGCGGCGGAGAAACAGAGAGTCAGAAGGCTGCCGCCGGAGAAGATCGGAGGGGGGAAACGCCGCCGGAATCACCTCCGGAGGGCTCCACCCCCCTCCGGCGTGTTCATCATCAACATCTACAGCAAGATCATCTCCATCTCCCCACTGTAAACTCTTGGCAAACATGATGTGTGATGCAATATACTATTCCCTTGATCTATTGTGTCTCCCATCTGTGTTTGAGAAGTGATTTGTTCATGGCAATGTGAAATAGTTCGTTGATTGGTTGCATACAAGTGTTGTTATCTTTTATGATTGTCTTTATGTACAATATATGAGTGCACGCATATGTTGGGGAATGCATGTAAGGTGATCACCGTAGTGTAATGGATTGAGTAGGACATGTCGGAGTAGAGAGAAACCGGTGTCTGAGACTTGAAGTTACTTTATGGGGGATATATATGGGGGACCCTAGAACTTAAGGCTATGGTGGGACAATTATGTCTTAATAATTCTTGTGCTGCACATTTATTTGGCCATGAGATCCATCATAAGAGTTGTGTTATTGCTCATTTACTTGGCTACACCTATTTATGGCTCCCACCTAAAAGAAACAACTAAGACTGAAACATGTGCTTCACTAATTGTGACAACCACGCGAATGAAATAACAATTGCTAGAACATTTGCTCCCTTGAGATATTTGCTACTTGAGATATTTGATACTTGCTACTTGAGAAACTTGCTTGAGAAAACTGCTGAAGAAACTTGCTCTAAGAAACTTGCTACTAGATAAACCCATTCCACGTCACTTGCTTCCATTAGTTAGATCCTTTCATATTTATTGCTTTGCATAAAAGGCCATATAAGAGGGTTATAGGGCTTTAGAGAATAGATAGTTTACCTTCAGCTCCTCGTGGGTTCGACACTCAATACTTATCGAATTGTGCTACAGTGATTCCTTGCTCTTGGGGATTATCAAGTACTTTTCTGGCGCCGTTGCCGGGGAGCGTTGTGCTAAACTTTTATTCTTGTTTGCATTGCATACTAACATATAAATCTAAAACACAAAAAAATTAGAAAATGGAAAAGAACCAAAAAAATTAGAGTTGTATAATATCTATCTTGAGTTAGGACATGAAGTGTTTGAGGAGAAAATTAAATTTTATTTGCATAACACTCATGTTTGTGGTACTAACTCTTTGAACACCTTTATTGCTAATGCTCTGGAAAAGTTTAAGCTTGGGGAAGCCGTTGAGGATGAAAGTGATTTAATTGAGTTTGATGATCCATTATGCTCATTAGATGATAAGTCTTTATGTGGTGATTCTATTCAAAACTATGTGGGTATGTTTAACTTTAATGCTTGCAACTATTATGAGAGAGGAAGAGATAAGAATCCTCTTTATGTTTCTATGTTATTTAAAATGCAAGCTACTGATCACTACATGCATTGGTTATCACAAAATTGCTGCTATTTATTCATATATAAAATGCCAATGCATAGGAAAAGAGTTAGACTTAAAAGTTGATGGTTTGATATTCTGTGGTGTGTTCTTTATGCTTTAACTTCCTATTCGGTTTGAGCACACCTTTATATCCTCACAACATGTAAAATATCTTTACCTACTGATTTGTGACAATTAGTTTAGGATTTTCATTTTTTATAAAATTTGGGAAAGTTAATGAGAAGGATGAGTAATGGAGAAGTTGGGGTCGACCTTGAACATGTGTTGTTCATGCCAATGGAACCGTTGCAAAGTCTCTATCATTAAACTTTTCCCAAAGCTAAAACCAAATAAAAAGAGTGATAATAGTAATTCGCTGTCCAGTTTTTGACATATCCTGTCTTTATTCTGCATTACTCTCATTACTTGTGTTTTGTGCGGTTCTTTTGATCAAGGAGCATTACATAACCATAGTAACAGTAGCTAATGTTTAAAATCAATTCATGATATGTCTTTGCTGTGCCTATGTGGATTTAATTTATGAAGGCACTAACCCCTCTAATCAAGTTTGTGACGAGTGTTGTGTAAAGAGAATTTTAAGGTGGAAGAATTGAGGGTGATGAACAAGATCAAGAGGGACAAAAACTCAAGCTTGGGGATGTACCCCTAGGCTCACCCTACATATATCAAATAAGTACAAGAATTTAAGCTTGGGGATGCCAAGCCACCTCACTTCAACCATCTTGATACCAAGTAAGTAAGCCTAGCTATATGGCTATAAAGAAAGCGCTTTGCGGGAGGCAACCCGGTTATTTTTGTGTGTGATTTTTCTTTGTGTCCTCTTGCTGTAACAAGAGATTTGTGTCTAGTTTAGTTCAGGAGTTTTTAATAAAGTGCCAAGTTTTACCCATGTTGGTCTTGAAAAGTTGCTATTTGAGTTCGGAGATTTTATTCCTGCACGAATCTGCACGGTATGATTTTTAATTCTTATTCTGTAACTCCGAATGAGCTCATATTTGAACTGTAGTTGCAACTTTTCATCCTCTGTATGCATGAATTTTTTCGGAATTTTTCGAGAAAGTTTGGTAGGGTAGAAAAATACGTTTTGCTGCTGCTGTTTTTCTGGACAGATTCTGTCCCATTTTGTTTGATGCATGCTTTGAGCTTTTAAGTTGAATCTTTTTGATCCAATTGAGTTTATGAGTAGGCATACAACATTATACACTCTGGACATCTCATATGAATTTTTGTTCAAGGATTATATGCAGCAAGAAACCTATTTGTTTATCACTATTAATGCACCCCACAGAAAAGAATGGGAGAAACGGTGTTTTGAAGTTTTTTCACAGGGATTGGAGGAGATGCACCAAGAGCTATCCAAGGATGGTGAAGACCATAAGCTTGGGGATGTGAAGACAACCCCGCTGGACCTACACACTCTCGGTTTGCACACGTCCAACTTCTGTTTTTCGATCAAAACACTTTATCGCATAAACTTGGAGCGTCGTTTTTGTTTTTGTTTGAGTCTTGAGAGACCACCACACTATCAATTATATATGAGAGAGCTACTGGAAATATGGGTTGAAATATGATGGATGCTATTATCATGATGGGAAAAGGGATGTTTGAGTTGATTTTTAATGATACATATAGTTGCATGATTCATGAGCTTATTAATGAGTAATAATATGTAAATGCTTTATCAAGAGTTATCACTTATTCATGTTTTGATGCTGAAAGTTATTTCACTTTGTTTAACATGGATTAGTTAGTTCTATGGACACTCATGCATGCATCTAGATGGTCAACTTTCTCCCTTTTGCTAGCCCAAAAACTCCAACAAGCAAAAACTTGTTTCCAACACCTTCAACCAAAGTTATTCCAGTGAGTCCACCATATCTACCTACTAGCTATATGCTATTCCGAGTATGTTCATCATGATATTTGTGTTATCTATACCTCTGAATGAAAATGATTATGTTATTGATTGCCATGGGAAAAGTTGGTTATATAGCTCTCACGAACTTGATGCACATTTTACTATCATTGCAATAAATAAAACATGACCCATTGTGATTAAGATTATGATGCTAGTGGCTTGATAAATGTTCGAGGTTGGGAGTTAGCCCATATGTGCTGTCACATGCAAAGCTTTCAACATGCTCCTTCATCTCATTTAGTTGATATCATGTACTTTTGTTTATGGATGCCTATCATGGTGAAATGAGGTGGAAATGAAGAAGTTTAAATGAGTTTGTATAAATGGTTAGAGAGACGCCTGGGCCGCTAATCTAAGCCATGCATTATTCATGGTGGAAATTTACTTACATGCTATGGTGAATTATCTATGACGCACCTTACAATAAAAAGCTATTCCAATGGTAAATAAAAAGGGTGTTGAGGTTTTTCATCTTGTTTGTTTGTCTTGTCATTTTGATATGGGCTTGTTCCATATCCTGGGACAAGAGGTACCCCAGTTGACGCTCTTGATGATACTATTATTACTTACAATGATATATAACTTGAACTTGCTTTGTTTCCTAAGTTGAGTAATCATGGTGTAGGTACTTGTATTCAAGGGGCATGAGACATCCAACCTTTACTTTGTCAAGCACACTACTCATATTTGCTTTCACTTTAACCTTAATCATTCAAGATGCTATGATAGGGGCAATGAGAGCTTGACACCAATGAATACCTTATTGCAATCATTAACTTAAGTAGAAGAGTTTGGAAGTTGGATGAAACTTATGCATGCTTTACCTCTACTCACATATACATCTTTCCAAAGTGTACACCTATCATATTCAGATTTCCATCTACACTCTATGACCATTGTAGGATGTTCTACTTATCATTATGCATACATGTGTTCCATATTACTTGCTACTATGTTACACTTTGTGAACTATCAATGAACATCCTTGTCTTGAATACTTGATATCACTTCATAAACTATTTGCATATTGCTACTCCTTTGAAGAATGAATCATTTGACTATATGTAGCAATAGTAATCATCTTTGATATTCATTGTTAAGTATTAAATTGCAAAGTCCATGTTAGTTTTATCATCTTCATACTCGAGGACGAGCATGGATTAAGCTTGGGGATGTTGATGCATGTAAAATGCATACATGAACTTTGCACTTTAATTGCTTATATTCCAATCATATTTGCATCATATAAGGGTTATATCAATGTTTTATAATGATTTTGGGAATACTTCATAGTTTTCCCATTTATTTGGAATTAACCCTGTTTTTCCAGAAAACGTCTTTTTTAGTGTTTCAGACTTTCCGGGAGCTTCGGGACTCCAAAAAGGGCAAGGTCAAAGAGCACGGTTCAGAATTTTCGAGACGAACGCAATGGGCTTAAATTGAAGACCAGAAGCCCAACAGGCTGGAAATGGGAGGGTCCCACGCGGCCTAAAGTACATGGCCGCGTGGGCCTATCTCGTTTCCACCTCGGAGCTCCGTGGCCGTCGATCTTTCGTCCACCGACTTCGTCTTGACCTAAAAACGCCTATAAAAAAGGTCTCCTGGCGTTTCGCGAAAGGAGGCGGCGGAGAAACAGAAAACCACGAAACAGAGAGTCAGAAGGCTGCCGCCGGAGAAGATCGGAGGGGGGAAACGCCGCCGGAATCACCTCCGGAGGGCTCCACCCCCCTCCGGCGTGTTCATCATCAACATCTACAGCAAGATCATCTCCATCTCCCACTGTAAACTCTTGGCAAACATGATGTGTGATGCAATATACTATTCCCTTGATCTATTGTGTCTCCCATCTGTGTTTGAGAAGTGATTTGTTCATGGCAATGTGAAATAGTTCGTTGATTGGTTGCATACAAGTGTTGTTATCTTTTATGATTGTCTTTATGTACAATATATGAGTGCACGCATATGTTGGGGAATGCATGTAAGGTGATCACCGTAGTGTAATGGATTGAGTAGGACATGTCGGAGTAGAGAGAAACCGGTGTCTGAGACTTGAAGTTACTTTATGGGGGATATATAGGGGGACCCTAGAACTTAAGGCTATGGTGGGACAATTATGTCTTAATAATTCTTGTGCTGCACATTTATTTGGCCATGAGATCCATCATAAGAGTTGTGTTATTGCTCATTTACTTGGCTACACCTATTTATGGCTCCCACCTAAAAGAAACAACTAAGACTGAAACATGTGCTTCACTAATTGTGAAACCACGCGAATGAAATAACAATTGCTAGAACATTTGCTCCCTTGAGATATTTGCTACTTGAGATATTTGATACTTGCTACTTGAGAAACTTGCTTGAGAAAACTGCTGAAGAAACTTGCTCTAAGAAACTTGCTACTAGATAAACCCATTCCACGTCACTTGCTTCCATTAGTTAGATCCTTTCATATTTATTGCTTTGCATAAAAGGCCATATAAGAGGGTTATAGGGCTTTAGAGAATAGATAGTTTACCTTCAGCTCCTCGTGGGTTCGACACTCAATACTTATCGAATTGTGCTACAGTGATTCCTTGCTCTTGGGGATTATCAGTATGGCAGCTTTTCAATAGCTTCTATCTTCGCTGGGTTAACTTATATTCCTTTTCCAGAAATCTTATGCCCAAGAACAATACCTTCAGTAACCATGAAGTGACACTTCTCCCAGTTTAAAACTAAGTGTTGGTCTTCACAACGCTGCAAAACTTTGTTAAGGTTGAACAAGCAATTATCGAAGGAAGTACCATACACAGAAAAATCATCCATAAAGACTTCCATTATCTTTTTAATATAATCAGCAAATATAGCATTCATGCACCTTTGAAAAGTAGCAGGAGCATTTCACAAACCGAATGGCATTCTCCTATAAGCAAATGTACCAAATGGACATGTAAAAGTGGTTTTCTCTTGATCATCTTTATGAACAGGAATTTGGGAGAAACCTGAATAACCATCTAAATAACAAAAGTGAGAGTGTTTATATAACCTTTCTAACATTTGATCAATAAATGGAAATGGGTAATGATCTTTACGAGTTGCTTTATTTAACTTTCTGAAATCAATACACATCCTATAACCAACAACAGTGCGTTGAGCCACAAGTTCATCCTCATCATTTGGAACAACAGTCATTCCACCCTTTTTAGGAACACAATGAACTGGACTAACCCACTTACTATCAGCTATGGGATAAATTATACCAGCTTCAATAAGTCTTATTACCTCTTTCCTTACCACTTCCTTCATTTTTGGATGGTGACGGCGTTGATAATCAACAACAGGTTTTGCATCCTCTTCCAAATTAATTTTATGCATACATAGAGCTGGGCTTATACCTTTAAGATCATCAAGAGAGTATCCAATGGCTGGTCGGTGAGCTTTAAGCACATCAAGTAATTTCTCTTCTTCTTCAGCTGAAAGGTTAGCACTAATAATGACAGGATATATGCTCTTCTCATCCAAATATGCATATTTCAGATTTGTAGGCAAGGGCTTTAATTCAAAGCTAGGATCCCCTTTAGGTGGTGGTAGCACTCCTAAATTATCGGGTGGGATATGCAATTGTAATTGTGGTGGTTGTTGCCATAATATTTGTTCTAAAGCACCCTTTTCCTCATCATTAAATGGTTCATCTTGATTAAGCATATAACGTTCTACAACATCTGTTGAAGCTACAGCTACATGTGTAAGAGTTTCAATTATATCTTCAGAAATTGGCTCTTTCACAACATGTTTATCAGCAAATTTAGAAAAATTGAAGTCAAGTTTTTCACCAGCACATTTAATAAACACTTTCTCTTTAGGCAAATTAATTTCAGCACCAACAGTGTTTAAGAAAGGTCTACAAAAAATGATAGGACAAAAAGAATCTTGAGGACAACCAAGCACAATAAAATCAGCAGGATATTTTATTTTGCCAATCAATACTTCAACATCTCTAACAATTCCAAATGGGCTAATATAATCTTTATTAGCAAGTTGAATTTTCATACCTGTCTCTTCCATAATGATAGGATCAATATCCGGCTTGATTTCAAGATACAGAGAATACGGAATGACACTAATGCTTGCTCCAATATCACATAAGCCATGATAACTAGAAGTCCCAATAGTGCATGATATAACAGGCTTACCAACCTTGGCCGAATTGCCTTTAACAACTTGAGTAGCATCTTCACATAGATAAACATCAACAGGATCTTCTTCATTTAATTGTTTGATAATAGAGATTTGACTGTTGACTTCCATCTGTTCATAAGGCTGAGATCTTCTTCTTTTACTCTTGTTAGAAACAGCAATAAGTAAATTTTCCTTGACTTGGTTTGGATATGGTGGTGCCTCAACATACTCCTCAATTGTCAAGGATGACACTGGTTCTGCTGTTTAATAACTTTGGGTACAACAATAGATTGTTTAACAGGTTCAACATAAGCTTCAAACCCAGTTTTAGGAATACCAATATGATTAGCAAAAGATTTAGCTACCTCAATTATAACATAAGGATCAAGATTAAAAGTATCACTCAGATTTTTAAACAAGGTAGAAGTAGAGAAATTCTCTACACATGAATACTCATAGTCCAGATAGGGCTCATTACCTTTATCAAGATCCCAATGACCAGTATTCTCAGAAATAGTCTCCAATAAATTCCATGCTTCTTCTTCAGTATTATTTGTAAAGCTTCCACTAGATGAATTATCCAGAAATTCCTTTTGTTGCCTTGGTAGCCTCACATAAAATTTTATCAGAATAATTTTCCTTGTAAGATCATGACAAGGATTCTTGCGGAGGAGTTCCTTTAACCTCCCCCAAGCTTGAGTAATACTTTCTCCCAGATGTGGCCAGAAATTGAATATATAGCAGCGGTTCTCATAAGCTTCTCTAGGAGTAAAATACTTAAGAAAGAAAACCTTCCTCAAAATACTCCAGTCCATAGTGACTTCTTCATCTAAAGACCTGAACCAAATACGAGCATTACCAGATAAAGACAGATATAACAGCTTCCTTTTTACCTGATCTTCAGAAATACCAGGAAGTCTAAATAAATCACATATAGGCTCAATTGTTTCCATGTGTTCACGTGCAGATTTAGTTCCATCCCCTATAAATGGATTTTTCATAACTCTTTTAACATGACCAACGGGAATTTTATATCCCACTTTAGGTATCTCAGGCACAGTAGTTTCAACAGTTTTAGGAGCATAAGCACTTTCATATAGAGCAAGATGTAGCGAGGCACGATTCATAAATGCCATAGTAGCAATGAGATAAAACAGTAAATAAAATTCACCTTTCAAGTTTCCTTACCAAACTTCTTACTAATAGCGCTACGCTCCCCGGAACGGAGCCAGAAAAGTATCTTGATGACTCCCAAGTGCAGGAGATCAATTGTAGTACCTTTCAAATAGAAAAGGTTGTCGAACCCACGAGGAGCTGAAGATATTGGTTATTAGAAATGATAAATAGACAATAAAAGATGCAAGTGTTTTTGGTATTTTCGATTGTATAATTGCAAGACAGTGACAATGCAGCAAATAAATGGTAACAAGTAAAAGCTCTCAAAGAGAGAGAAAGCCCAATCCTCTATGTGTAAGAGGACAAGCTCAAGTGATGTGTAACTTATATATGGAAAATGTTCCGAGGGCGGCATGGATATTGCTAGGCATATAAATTTATTAAACAACACGTTGAATATCTTGTCTAGTTTTAATCTTCTTCGGACGGAGCTATTATTAGGTACAGCTAAATAAATAGACTAAACCCCTTATGATGGATCATGTGGCCAATTAAATGACAGCACAAGAATTATTAAGATATAAAATCCCACCATAGCATTACGCTCTAGGTCCCCGATACTAATACCCCGTAAAGTAACTTAATGATTCGGTCTCAGGCTTTCGTGTCCTCCCAAGTCTCCCTCACGCCATTACACTACGGTGTTCTCCTATGAGCCTATATAGGTGAAGTGTTGTGCAGTCGACGTTCGCACAACACCATCATAGAATCACACAAAAAGATAAACACTAGACAAAATACCAACACATGTCATATATAAATCATTGCCAATTCATCCTATGCCCTCAGGAACATACGGGAACTACTCACAACGTGCAAACATGGTGATATTCAGTGGCATAAGTGGTACAACACAATCTGAAAATATAACTTGACCACCAAATAATGACAAGTACTCAATCACAAACATGAATAGTAGCACAAGACAAGTATCTAGGGTATAGCAACTCTCAAACTACGAGGGGGACGGAGTTGATCACGGAGATGATGATGGAGATGGTGCTGGTCTTGGTGATGGTGATGATGTAGAGGCCTCCTCCCACGCCAAGGAGGAGAGGTCATGACGATGACGATGATTTCCCCCTTCTCCGGAGCTCCGGAGCAGCAGGATCTGATCCCCCTCGGAGGGAATCAGGAGTTTCGCCGCCGCCGCGATCTCGGATAGTCTCGTAAAAATTAGGGCGTTCCTTTTCGGGCGAGACGGAGACCTCGTTAAAAAGCCCCAGGCGAGGAAGTGCCCGAGGCTCCATTTGGTGGGTCCCACGCGGTCAGGGAATCTGGCCGCGTGGGCCCACCCATTTTGGGCCTCGTGGCCTTCCTCGCTTGCTTCTTCTTCCCTCTGGTGTTCTCCCGAAGAAAAACCAGCTGTGCAATTTTCCTTTTATTAATTGGGCCTTCGTAGCTCCTGAAACAATAAAAACACGAAAAAGGAGGTTTTCTGCCTCCCAGAAATTAAATACTAAAAATAGGGACTTTGTAGGAAAGTCCCCTAAATCATCTAAAACATGTAAAAACAATGATATAATTATGCAAATAACATCCTAATATGGTGGTATAAGTGGTATAGATGATGATATAAAATGCACGTATCAGACGCACAACTGGACTCACGTGGCAGGCTTGACGCAGCTCGAATATTACAAGGACCTCGAACTTCCACATAGCATCGATGTGATGCACACCGAAAAGAATGTTGGAGAGTCCCTCTTTCACACAGTCCTGAACATTCCTGAGAAGTCGAAGGATAATGTTAAGGCTAGAGTCGATGTTAAGAAGCTCTGTGATAGGAAGAGATTACACATGCAGCCTCCTGAAGGCCGTCGAAAAACTAGTTCAAGCCGCATGCCGACTTCTGCCTTAATAGTATGCAAAAGTCTGAGACATTCTTGTGGCTCAAATTCATCGTGATGTTCCCTGATGGCTATTGTTCGAATATAAGGGAGTCAATATAAAATCAGGAAAAGTCACCAGGCTCAAGAGTCACGACTATCATATATGGATTGAGCGGCTGCTGCCGGTGATGGTTCGAGGGTATCTCCCCGGCCGTGTCTGGCGAGTGCTCGCGGAGTTGAGCCATTTCTTTCGCACGCTCTGTGCTAAGCAGATATGTCCCCTGATTATTCAGAAGCTGCATGATCTAGTGCCGGAGTTGCTATGCAACTTAGAGACGATATTTCCGCCAGGCTTCTTTACTCCGATGGCACATCTTGTTGTGCATCTCGCGGACGAGGCACTCTTGGGTGGACCGGTGCAGTTTCGTTGACAGTTTTGTATTGAGAGAGAGTTTAAGTATATTCGAACCAAATGTGGAAACAAAATAAGATTGAAGCATGCATAGCTGAGGCAACTATCCTCCAGGAGATGAAAGACGCCAGGCTAACGTACTATCCGATGATGTTCCCACTATGCATAACCAGGCCTCTCGGTACAATGTCGACGAGCCCAAGCAAGACCCAAGCTCGTCCTCTTCCAGTTTCCCGGTGGCAAGGCCGGTGGCGCAAAAAGGTATACCTTGACCAATGAAGAGCTGGAGTGCATAATGCTCTATGTGCTTATGAACATGAAGGAAGTGGTCCGCGATGGGGAGGAGGAAGAGGGCAGTTTCCTTAGGTAAAATGGTGAACAAATTACTTTGCAACTAGTAACTCGGTTTCGGTCTAATACGTATTTTCTCATTTTTGCCAATTCAAGGATGAAATGTGGCCGGGAACATCAGAGGGACCCGATGAAGACGAGCTGGACTCTCTTCTGAAAGAGGGTGCCCCCGGAAAGAAAAAAATCATGACTTGGTTCAGGGAAAAGGTAATTTCTAACATGTCCCTTCTATCTTACAATCCGTGTCTTATCCCTCCTACTAATGCACAAAACAATTTGTACTTGTAGGGAGCTGATCCCAACGTTGTGATGTCGGATGAGTTGAGATGTGTCTCCCAAGGTTGTAACATAGAGTCGAGATGTATGAGAAGTATGATGTGAATGGGTACGCTTCCTGATACGTCCAAAACGTATCTATAATTTTTGATTGTTTCATGTTAATATTATGCCTTTGACACTTGTTTTTATATTAAGTTTATGATTTATTTGGACTAACCTATTAATAGTTGCAAAAGTGCACAATGTTCTTGTTTTACTCTTTGATGTGTAGGAATTATCAAAAATACAAGAGGAAACTTTGTTGGAGTCAAATTGGGACTTTCCTGAAATCTGTCTGAAAACTCTTTTGAAGATTGTCACGTACCGACAGAAGACGACGTCAAACGGAAAAAATCTAGTCGCAAAAGTTGCAGGGAATTTTCTCCTAATGGATCGGGACATAAAATTCGGCCCAATCCGAGTCCGGACGGCCGAGATAAACCCGATTTACGAAACCCTAGATGGGATGACGGGAATCCGAGAAGCTATATAAAGGGAGGAAACCTAGGTCGTGGCCAACACCCCATACCCACGAATTTTCAGCCACCAAAGCCACGTTTTTGCCTCCCCCATGGACCTCATCTCCATGGGGGAGGGCTCCCAAGAAACCATGGAGGAAGGGGGCTAAGGGGCGGCGCATCCCCTTGATGCCGGCGGCGCGGGAGGAGTTCCCCGCGCCACCGCCGGCACCGGCGCCGCCCTGCGCTCCTCGCTGTCCCTTCACCGTCTTCACCACCATCTCCATCGCCAATTCCTCCTTGTATTCAGTGGTTCATCCTCCCACAAACCTCTGTACCGCTCTATGTAAACATGATGTTTGATGCTATAATATTTATCCTATGATCTACGCCATGTTTGTGTAGTTTATTTGTCTTTTGATTACTTGGTTGAATGTCTTTGGTTCATTAGAGTTGTATGTTGATATGGTACTGTCCTTTGGTGTCCATTATACTTGTGCGCGCATGGATCAACATCACGGGGTTGGTAGTATTTGTAAACGAAGGGGAGAGTTCTGCGGAGTGACAGAAACCTAAGAACGCGAACCGGTTAGTTACACGTATGGTTGTAAGAGGACCATAAACTTAAGGCTATGTTTGGGGAAACCTTAATGCATTGTTAGTATATACGGATGTTTGCTAGCAATCCAATCATATAGTGCTTGTAATCCCAAGTAGTGGAGTACATGTATATTTAGCCTCTCCCACATAGAAAACTGCATCGAAGACAATGAACCCGATATTCGGTAATTAATCTTGGACAAAGTCATCACAATTACCACCACTTTTTCAGACTCATGGTACTGTTAGTTTATGATTACCTAGTATACTTTATTGCTGCAGCACTAACATTTACTTCCTTGCATTTATTATCTTGTAAAGCTATCTCTCATACCCGTATTATTACTCTAGTATTATTTCCTAGATAAAGTATACTTTTTTGCTCGCCGCCGCAGGGCCTCGTGGAGCAGCGCAGAACGCCGGTGCATGAGCGCATTGGTGGCCGGGTGCCCAGCTCGCCACCGCCGGGCGTGGTGGAGTCCGCAGCGTCGCGCGCCGTGCCAGGCCGCGTCGGTGTGGGCAATCGCTCTCCGTCATCACACCGTGTTGGGGACGCGGCACGCCGGGGCACGTGAGAGCGGGAAGGTCGAGATGACCGTGGAAGCCGGTGGCGTGACGTCCTTGGTCATGCTCGCGGCGTTGAGCCGGGCGGCCGCTGGGCACCGGCGGAAGAAGATTTCCCGCCCCTGCGTGGAGGGAGAGACGGACGCAGGTCTCACTCTCCGCCACGCCGCCGGCGGGGGAGAAGCAGCGTGGCAAGCAGCCCGTGCTGGACCGGCCGCCGCGGGAGATCGTCATCCTTCCTCGCACAGCGGAGATTGACCGGGACGAAGCCGCGCTGCGGTGGGCTCTGGTGGCTTTCGTCTCCGGTGGCCGCGAGAACGTCTCGCCGGAGGAGGCAGAACGTGCCGTCGTGAACCAGGAGGAGTCAATTTCTCCGTCCACCGTCACTGGCCGGCGGACTTCTTGTTCAAATTCTCAAGCAGGAGGATCAGGGACGAGGCGGCCACTGCCGGCGTCGTGGATGGACGCGGTTTCACGCTCCGCTTCTCGCCGTGGAACCGGCAGCTCCAATCGGTCCTCACCACTTTGCGCCACCGTGTGCAACTGGAGCTCACCGGAATCCCTGCGCATGCATGGAACCACACGACGGCCGGCGCCCTCCTCGGCACCACGGCATGGATCGAGGGGTTTGGCGTTGCGTCAGCAAGCGGTGAGGATTTGCGCACCTTCTGCGTCACGGTGTGGGTCGACGATCCGGCGAGTATTCCGGCGGAGAAGGAGCTTTGGATTGAGGAGCCCGGCGATCCCCTCGATGAAGACGACGCGCTAGTGCTGCCGGGCGAAGAGCCGATGCCGCTGGAGAAGAACATGCTGAAATATGTGGTCTCTGTGCGGCTGGTTTGCACGGCGGAACGGCGACCCGCGGCGAGGTCGCGTTCTCCGGGCACGGACGTCGGCGGGGATGAGGCCGATGGGGAGCGTGGAAGGAAGCGCGGGAGTGGCCGTGATGCTCGAGATGCTTGCAGCCCGCGAGGTGGCGACCGGCCGGCTCCCTACGACCGTCGCAGTCGAAGCCGCGGCGCGGCGGCCGGCGGCGATTGTCGCCGTTCAGACGGGCGCCATAGAGCACGTGATTGCTCAGTCCTTGGTGGTGGCGGGCCAGCCGCTGAGGTGGATTCCTTGACCGGGCCTGACCCACCTCTGAGCCCGAGGAGGGCCGGCGCTGCTGACGCGGAAACGGCCAAGGGGAAAGCTGTAGCCTCTGGTCAGTTTGACCCAATCCTGGGCAAAGAGTGGGACCGGCACGTGGAGGAGGCAGTTGAAGCCTGGGATCCGATGCTCCTGGAGGCAAGCCTGGCCACTGGGAACCCGACGCGTGGAGCTGTTGTGCAGTTTGCTGGTCAGGGACAGGGCTGGTGCCCAGACTGGCCGGTGTGGATCTGACGCGTGGAGAAAAAGCAACGGATCAGCCTGCAAAGCTGCTACTAGATGCCAACCACTCGTTTCAAAATTTGAATGGACCTGTGCTGGAGATGGTGGGCTATGGTGCAAAAGGCAACCGCGATGGGGGTGATGATCTGCTGCTCTCTTCAGCCGGACTGCTTTCTCCTGCCAGCGGTGGGCCCGCGTCGCCTTGGACCCCAAGCAACAGCTGGCTGGAGCGACGTGGAACCTCCCCAAGATCAGTGCTGGACTGTTTTCCTGTGTCCCTCTCTGTCGACTGTTCTGGTGGAGGACTGGCCCAGCAGATGGAGCTGGCCCATGGGGCCGTGGAATCTGTGGATGGGCCGCCTTTGGGTGATGGTTCTCAGGTGCAGAACCTGGAGCAGCTCAGGGAGGCCTACACTCGGCCTGTGGCCTCAATTCTTCACAGGCCCGTGAAGCGCAACCGCACCAAGCGGATCCACTCGGGCCAAGTGAGGCGTAGCAGCAGGAACCGGGGAAAGTTCGCTGTGGGGACTCCGGTGAAGCGTCAGCAGCGTGAGTTGATCATGCGGCTTCAGATTGCGAGGGAAGGCGAGTCCATTGGTGACGAGGCGTTGAACGCATACCTAGACCTTTTCCGCCAGCCGTTACCACAGAGGCACATCGATATGATCCTGAGCTTGTTCGGGTGGCTACTGAGGCGTTGCCGTTGGCTGAGGACGTGCCGGTGGAGTGCCTAGTTTAGGCGTGGATCTTGTACTTTGTTTTTTTTCAGCCTCTTGTACCCTGTTCGTGGTATTTTCCAGAACTATGTTGGATATGGATCTTGTGATTGCCATTTGGAATGCGCGTGGATTAAACTCTTTGGCGTGTAGAGCTGTGATTTTCCAGGCTATGGCGGCTACTGGCGCCAAGATAGTTTGTCTTCAAGAGACAAAGATGGAGATCATCACGGCTCAGATCGTCCGAGAGTGTCTCGGGGTGGCCTTTGACGGGTTCTTGTTTCTGCCGGTGGTGGGCTCACGTGGCGGCTTCTTGCTGGCGTGGCAGTCCGAATACGTCACGGTCACTAACCCCCACTTGTCTGCTAATGCGTTGACCGCTAGCATCTCGATCGGTGGTGACCAGGCGTGGTGGTTCACCGGGGTGTATGGCCCTCAGGGCGTGGTTGCGAAACGTGCCTTCCTTCAGGAGCTGCGTGACATACGGGACCTCCATGCAGGGCCGTGGATGGTTGCAGGAGATTTCAATCTCATCATTGACCCGGAAGACAAAAACCAGGGTGTCCTTCACCGCTCGATGATGGGCAGATTCCGGCGTACCTTGTCGCTGTTGGAACTGAAGGAGGTTTACCTCAATGGACGGAGATTCACTTGGTCCAATGAGCGTCAGCAACCAACTATGGAAAAGTTGGACAGGGGTCTTCTCGACAGTGGACTGGGAGGAACGCTTTCCAGACACCCTTTTCTCGGCAAAACTCATCCGGCCCTTCTGACCACTGCCCCTTGGTGCTGAGCTTAGCCCCAGATTTGCAGATGGGGCGTAGATTCCAGTTTCAGTCCTTCTGGACAAAGGCGGAAGGTTTTCTGGACGTGGTTCAGGACGCGTGGTCGTCTGTGGATCAGGAGGTCAACCCCTTCAAGAGGCTGGATCTCAAGCTTAGAGCGACGGCCAAGAGCTTGGCGAGGTGGAGCAGCAAGTTCATTGGCAACATTAAGATGCAGATTATGCTCGCCAATGAGATTATCCTGCATCTCGACGTGGCCATGGAGTCCCGACCACTCTCGCCGGCAGAGAGGGGGCTTAGGAAAGCCCTAAAGGGGAAGCTACTTGTCTTGGCATCTCTCGAGCGCTCCATGGCGAGGCAACGAGCGAGGGTGCTCTGGTTGCGGAGGGCGATGCATGCACGAGGTTCTTCCACATGCATGCGAGCCATAGACGGCGTCAAAACTTCATTGGCCACCTCATGGTCGACGGGGTTAGGACGACCGAGCATGTGGATAAGGCTGAGGCCGTGGATGGGTTCTTCGACGACCTCCTCGGGACGGAGGTAGACCGGCCTTTCTCTTTCGACCTGGACTACCTTCAGCTGCCCACGGTGGATCTCTCCCACTTGGAGACGGCCTTCTCTGAGGAGGAGGTGTGGAACGCCATTAGGAGCATGCCACTTGACAAGTGTCCGGGGCCGGACGGGTTCTCAAACCGGTTCTATGTGGCATGTTGGGGGATCATAAAAGCGGATGTCATGGAGGCTTTCAACTCCTTGTCTCGGCGTGACGCTCGTGGATTCAGTTCTGTCAACCAGGCGTTGATCACGTTGCTGCCCAAGAAGGCGGGGGCGGAGGAAGTTCAGGATTTCCGCCCCATCAGCTTGATTCATGGGTTCGCCAAGCTGGTGGCAAAGGTGGTGGCATGCAGGGTGGCCCCCTCCATTCCGCAGTTAGTGGGAGCACATCAGAGTGCATTTGTGCGTGGACGGTGCCTTCACGATAATTTCATGATGGTCCAGTGTACGGCGCGCAAGCTTCACAGTTCAAGAACCCCAGCCGTCCTCCTGAAGCTTGACATTACAAAGGCTTTTGATACCGTCAGTTGGGCTTTCCTCTTGGAGGTGTTGAGAAAGATGGGCTTCGGTGACCTCTTGATCGCAACCATCTGCGCCCTGCTTTCGTCGGCTTCTACTAGGGTGCTTCTCAATGGTCATCCTGGTGGAAAGATTTTTAATAGACGTGGACTGAGACAAGGAGACCCACTCTCGCCTCAGCTGTTCATCCTGGTCATGGAGGTTCTACATCTGTTGATTGAGAGGGCTACTGCCTGTGGATTGCTGACACCCCTGTCTGACACGGGTCTCAGACACCGCACGTCGATCTACGCGGACGATGTGGTGACCTTTCTTCGCCCCCTGGGGAGGGACCTCAGGGTTTTCGCTCAGCTACTCGACGACTTTGGGTTGGTGTCAGGGCTTAGGGCGAATCTTCAGAAATGCTCCGCGCATTTGATCCGTTGTGGTGAGCCCGAGGCGGCGTTGGTGGCCCAGGAGCTACACTGTCCGATTCTGCCGTTCCCGCTACGTTACCTGGGGCTCCCACTCTCCCTCAGGAAGCTGACGGCTGCCCAGCTCCAGTATCAGGTGGATAGTGTGGCTAACCACCTCCCTAGGTGGCGTGCCGGGTTGCTTAACCGGGGAGGGCGTCTCGAGATTGTGAAGACTACTCTCTCTGCGGTATCTATCTTCGCTTTGATGTCTCTCGACCTGTCAGTGGAGACCCTGGTGGCGATTGAGAAGATCATTCGTAGCTTTCTCTGGGCAGGGCGCAAGGACGCCCGTGGGGGTCACTGCCGGGTGGCGTGGGAGAGGGTGTGCATGCCCAAGCATCTGGGGGGTCTCGGAATTCCCAACCTGCGGTTGATGAACCGCGCTCTCAGGGCTAGATGGCTTTGGCTTAGCAGGATGGACGGCTCAAAACCTTGGAGCGAGTTCGACATCCAAGTCCCCCGCCTGGTACGACAGCTGTTCGAAACAGCCACCACCTCAGTTGTGGGCGATGGAGCATCCACTTTTTTCTGGACAGACAGGTGGTTGCCCGGTGGGCGTATAAAGGACGTGGCCCCGCACCTCTTCATGAAAGTGCCCAAGGGCGCGCTCTGCTCCCGCCGAGTTAGAGAGGGGCTCACAGGTGGATGGCTTGACGACGTTCCGCCAGACCTGGACGCGCGTGAGTTATGCGAGTTGCTGTCCTTAGCGGACAGTGTGGCAGATTTCCCCCTGACTGAAGGGGTCGCGGATGAATTCAGGTGGAACTGGGAGGGCAATCACAAGTACTTAGCGCGATCGGCTTACACAACCCTCTTTGAGGGCAAGATTGGGCTGGCGGGTGCGCAACAGGTCTGGTGCTCCCGAGCGCCCAACAAGTGCAAGTTCTTCCTGTGGCTGGCATTGAAGAACAGGTGTTGGACTGCAGACCGCTTAGGACGGAGAGGGCTGCCTAGACCGACCGCCTGCCCGCTGTGCGACCAAGTGGGAGAAGACATAGACCACCTTCTCCTCGGGTGTGTCCTCTCCAGAGAGGTTTGGCACTCCTTCCTAAGCAGGTGGGGTAGGGAGGACTGGGTCCCTGCCCACGACGATCGTCTTGTGGATTGGCTTCCAGCCAAGGCTTCGGGAGGCCGAGATGAGAAGGACCTATGGACGGCGGTCAACTTGATCTGTTGGACCTTGTGGAGACATAGGAACGGCGTGGTCTTCGAAGGTCACAGGCCTTCTGTACGGACTGCCATTAGTATGGTGGAGGCCGAGGCTGACCTCTGGCGGGCAGCGAGGATGTTTAGGGGTAGCTTAGGACCCGTAGACAAGTGGAGGGTTGGCGAGTGATGCTTTTTCTTTTTTTGGTGGATTGGCGTTTTTTGGTGCATGTGCCTAAACGCGTTGTAAAGGCCGCTTGGCCTCTCCTTCTTGAAACTGATGCGTCCGCTTGGACGTATCCTTAAAAAATTTAGTGTGCGTAGAGTTGTATTAGTGGTTGATAGAACTTGAGAGAATACTTATCCTACCTTTAGCTCCTCGTTGGGTTCGACACTCTTACTTATCGAAAAGGCTATACGCGATCCCCTATACTTGTGGGTTATCAAGACCTTTTTGGCGTCGTTGCCGGGGAGCCATAGCGTAGGTGAATATGCTTGTGTGCACTTGTTTGCTTTATCTCTAAGTAGTTTTTATTTTCAGTTTTAAGTTGTTCTTTATCTTACTATGGATAGGGAATGCGAATTATAAAAAAATTTAGTTGTACTTGTTATCTAAAAACGTTTTAAAAAGAGAGTGATTGGAAAGATGAGCAATGGTTAAGTGGGGGTCGACCTTGAACACTTGTGTTCATGCCTATGAAACCAAAGCAAATCTTTCCATCGAAACTTCTCATCCAAAAACATGTAAATATTGTGTATATACCTCTGTACATAAAAATAAAATGATAATAATAATCTCTAGTTAATTAGAAGTTGATAGTTTTACTTTGCTGTCCAGAAACAGATTTTCTGTGCTCCACCGTATTAAATGTTTAAAATCACCAGAACGTGATCTTGATCTGACATTTCTTGAGTGCAAAGTAATGCTTATTAGATTTCTTTCATTAGACTAACTTTTTGTGATTTGAGTTACGTAGCTGTCTCGAAAAATTCGATCTTCACCGACTGTTCAATTTAGACAGATTCCTGTGCTTCACTGTAAAAAATCATGATAAATCTCAGAATAGTATTTTGACCTGAAATTTTTTGTGCGTAAAACTGAGATTATGATCTGCCTTTCATTAGTTAAAAGTTTTTCGATTTGAGCTACTTAACTATCTCGTTGAATGCCATCTTTACGGACTGTTCAGTTTTGACAGATTTCTTTATTTATTCAATATTGTACTTGGTGTTGTTAGTTTCATTAGTTTTTCGACGGACAACGGAAATCATGAACACCTTAGTATAGACAGTGGCTAATGTTGAGTAAAGATTATAAAACTTGTCAATGCTTAAACATGAGTGGATTTTATTTAATGAGTACTAACCCTACTAATGAGTTTTGTGAAGTTTTATGTGGATATAGCCTATAAGATCTAATCAACATGGTGATATAAGATGAACAAGAAGACGCAAGAGCTCAAGCTTGGGGATGTGTAGGTGCATCCCAAGAACATATTCAAAAAGATACAATCATCTAAGCTTGGGGATGCCCGAGTCATCCCCCTATTCACCAACTAAGATGAGGTTGTCTCGTTCATACTCTATATTACCCATCCACATGATATGTATTGTCTTAACTTGTATTATAATTGCTTTCATATGTCTTGGTTTTACCTTCTTTAGTTTTATTAGGCTCCTTATTTGGTTTCTATTGCTTTTTTACTTTCACTTATAAATTGAAAACAACAAAAATATTTTCTTTTGTTTTGCTTCTTTGTTTGGTTCTTTATTTTGATTTTATTTGGTTTTACTTTTGATTTTTATTTAGAGTTTTCCATGATGTAGCTAGCATGTTTAGGTCTTGCTTAGCCTCTGGTCTTTTAGTTTATCAAGAATAATGTACCAAGTTTTACTCTTTTAGCTTAGTTGATGCATATGTAAAAAGTGATTTTCTGTTTTCGGTATCTACTGCTCATTGCGTGATTTTTCCTATTTTACTGGAAGCTCTAAAAATCACGAAAAAATTACTGATGTTGTATCACCGAATCCTCTGCATGCACAAAAATTGGCTAAAATGTCGGACATGTTTTAGAACACCTAAAAATTACGTTTGACAGCTGCTGTTTTTCTGGACAGATTCTGACTTTTGTTGCAAGGGTAGCCTCTTTGAGTTTTCATTTGATTCTTAATGGTTCTTACCTTTTATTTAGAAGTTGTCCATTAAAGCAACCTTTCTGTAACTTAAAAACAAAATTTGATTTGGTTTAATTGCAGCACTTTGGAAATATTATGTATTGCAATAAGTGTCTAGCTAAAAAGCGTTAAAGAAAAGCGCTTATGGGAGGCAACCCATTATTTTTATTTCTGCAAATTTTCTTTTATTGAGTCAAGGAGTTTGTTTAATTCTGTAGCAACTCCTTTGTATCTTTACTTTCATGCATTGTTGTGCCAAGAGTAGTCTCTAATGATAAGATGTTGCTAAAATTTTGATTGCTGCGCAGGAACATATTTCTGCTGTTCATTGTACGAAATTCATAAAATCACCAGATTGTGAATTAAATCTGAAAATTTTTGTGCGTAATCCTGATATATGTATCCATCTTTTGTTAGTTCAAAGTTTTGCGATCTGAGTAACGTAAGTGCCTCGAAAAAATTCGTCGTTGCGGACTGTTCTGTTTTAGACAGATTATGTCATTTATTTTGCATTCTCTCTTTTACTAGTGTTGAGTGGAATTCATTTTTTGGGTGGAAGAGCTTCACGTAACATCAGTGGCTATAGCTAATGTTTAAAGTAACGTTCATATTGCGTCCTTACAGAACATGTGAGTTTTTGATTGTGCACTATCCCTCTAATGAGATTTACTTTGAGTTTGGTGTGGCGGAAGTTTTCAAGGGTCAAGAGAGAATAGTGATATAATAGGATTAAGAAGAGTGAAGATTTAAGCTTGGGGAGGCTCCCATGGATCTCTCCAGCATATTTCAAGAAGACTCAAGCGTCTAAGCTTGGAGATGCCCAAGGCATCCCCTTCTTCATCATCAAAATTATCAGGTCATCTCTAGTGAAACTATATTTTAATTCTTTCACATCATATGTGCTGTTCTTGGAGCGTCTGTATCTTATTATATATTTATCTTAGCATCAAACACCGGTTACATTAATAAGTTGATCGTCACATATTTTATTTATCCTCTGTTTTTAATGATTACTTGGTTAATGGATTACTTGTTGAAACTTAAAAATGATGTGTGAATAATACTGTTTAGTAGTTTATGTTTTCTTATGGTTAGTCTCAACTAGCTAATAGTGCATATTATATTATTTAGATATTAACATGCATTGTCCTGTTCATAAGATGGTATGGAATTGTGGTATCCTCCTCTGAATGATTTACTTGAATCGACTTGGCACATGCTCACACATGTTCATGACTGAAAAATAAAAGTCAATTAAGACTTGATGATCTATTTTGCATCAGAGTTTCAGTATCATTTTTATGCCTCCGTTAATTTTATTCTGTCACAAGTATGATTATGACGGTTATTGCTCTCTTGATTGTCGCTTCCCAGTCTATTGCTAGCCTTCACTTGTACTGAGCGGGAATGCTGCTCGTGCATCCAAATCCTAAAACCAAGTTATCCCAAAGAGTCCACCATAAATTCCTATGCATAGTATTTTGAACCATTCAAAGTAAATTTTCATGTGCTACCTTTAAAACCTTCAAAATATTTCTCATTTTGTGACACTGTTTTTAGCTCATGAGGACGTAGTAGTTGGGTTTGTTATCTTCCATACTAAATTAAGTCCCCGACTTGCATGCTTCATCTGCTCGTCACTAATTTTGCAAAGAGCTGGTTAGACCATTATAACATCTAAAAAGTAAAATAAAATAGGCACTCCTCCATGGTATGAGATTGTTGGCAGGGACCCGAGGATTCGGTTAGCCATGGTTTGTGAAAGCAAAGGTTGGGAGGAGTGTCTTACTATATAAAACTGCATGCTATAAATGCCTAATATCAATAACTCGGAACCGCTCTCAACTTTTTACTATGGAAGATAACAAGAATTCTATTGCTGATTCGTTGACAGGAACAACCACCTCCCAAAACAATTTTTACTTCGGTTTTTAATAAAAAGCTCTAGCACATGTTAATTCCTGCTTCCCTCTGCGAAGGGCCAATCTTTTATTTTAATGTTGAGTCACCATCCTTTCTTTGAGCACTTCCTTGAGAGCATAACTGTCATTCTTAGTGTAATGTGCTTGTCTCAGAATACGGTTATCTGCGGTATAACTATGATGCTTTTACCTTTGATATCTTTACATCTAGTCTTCACTTGAACTTCAGAGGTGCCTTGGCATTTATGTTTTGCTCCACAATTAAGGGCAAGCGAGATACCACTCTATCATGCTTTATTATTATGGTCATTACAATCTTGTTGATGTTTATAAATTTCATGTTATAAGCTCTTAGTTCATTGATACTTTTCATTAGGTAACATGATTGCTAAGTTTTATTATCCATACATCATGCAATTGTTAAAGATCTGATCATAGCATTTACAATCAAAAATTATTTTGTTATCATTTACCTACTCGAGGACGAGCAGGAATTAAGCTTGGGGATGTTGATATGTCCAAAACGTATCTATAATTTTTGATTGTTTCATGGTAATATTATGCCTTTGACACTTGTTTTTATATTAAGTTTATGATTTATTTGGACTAACCTATTAATAGTTGCAAAAGTGCACAATGTTCTTGTTTTATTCTTTGATGTTTAGGAATTATCAAAAATACAAGAGGAAACCTTGTTGGGGTCGAATTGGGACTTTCCTGAAATCTATCTGAAAACTCTTTTTGAAGACTGTCACGTACCGAACAGAAGACGACGTCAAACGGAAAAAGTCTAGTCGCAAAAGTTGCAGGGAATTTTCTCCTAATTGATCTGGACATAAAATTCGGCCCAATCCGAGTCCGGACGGCCGAGATAAACCCGATTTACCGAAACCCTAGATGGGATGACGGGAATCCGAGAAGCTATATAAAGGGAGGAAACCTAGGTCGTGGCCAACACCCCATACCCACGAATTTCCAGTCACAAAAGCCACGTTTTTGCCTCCCCCATGGACCTCATCTCCATGGGGGAGGGCTCCCAAGAAGCCATGGAGGAAGGGGGCTAAGGGGCGGCGCATCCCCTTGATGCCGGCGGCGCGGGAGGAGTTCCCCGCGCCACCGCCGGCGCCGGCGCCGCGCTGCGCTCCTCGCTGTCCCCTTCACCGTCTTCACCGCCATCTCCATCGCCAATTCCTCCTTGTATTCAGTGGTTCATCCTCCCACAAACCTCTGTACCGCTCTATGTAAACATGATGTTTGATGCTATAATATTTATCCTATGATCTACGCCATGTTTGTGTAGCTTATTTGTCTTTTGATTGCTTGGTTGAATGTCTTTGGTTCATTAGAGTTGTATGTTGATATGGTACTGTCCTTTGGTGTCCATTATACTTGTGCGCGCATGGATCAACATCACGGGGTTGGTAGTATTTGTAAACGAAGGGGAGAGTTCTGCCGAAGTGACAGAAATCTAAGAACGCGAACCGGTTAGTTACACGTATGGGTGTAAGAGGACCATAAACTTAAGGCTATGTTTGGGGAAACCTTAATGCATTGTTAGTATATACGGATGTTTGCTAACAATACAATCATATAGTGCTTGTAATCCCAAGTAGTGGAGTACATGTATATTTAGCCTCTCCTACATAGAAAACTACATCGAAGACAATGAACCCGATATATTCGGTAATTAATCTTGGACAAAGCCATCACAATTACCACCACTTTTCCACACTCATGGTACTGTTAGTTTATGATTACTTAGTATACTTTATTGCCGCAGCACTAACATTTACTTCCTTGCGTTTATTATCTTGTAAAGCTATCTCTCATACCCGTATTATTACTCTAATATTATTTCCTAGATAAAGTAAACGTTTAGTGTGCGTAGAGTTGTATCAGTGGTTGATAGAACTTGAGAGAATACTTATCCTACCTTTAGCTCCTCGTTGGGTTCGACACTCTTACTTATCGAAAAGGCTATACGCGATCCCCTATACTTGTGGGTTATCACTTCCATACAGAGTTTCACCAGAACCGTCGGCCTAATGCAAAGACTATAAATACCGGGGTCTTCACCAAAGGAGCTGGTGAATTTGATTACTATGGAAGGTTACAGAACGTATACGAGCTGACGTTCAATAACACGAACATAGAACTCAAGCTCGTTGTGTTCAAATGCCACTGGTTCGACCCTGTGGATGGACATAGAAGTATCCCTTCCATTGGGTTAGTTGAAGTTAAGCCTTCAACCACCTACCATGGATCCGATGTCTTTGTTGTGGCTCACCAAGCCAGGCAAGTTTATTAATTGCCCTACTCATGCAAGAAAGAGGGACTCATTGGCTGGGAAGTCGTGTTCCATGTATCGCCACATGGTAAGCTACCCATGCCCTCCGAAGACGATTACAACAACATTGACCCTAAAACATACGAGGGGATTTTCTATCAAGAGGAACAAACTTTTGGGAACTTTGGCATACAAGGTCTTCAGGACCGCGAGGGCAATGCACAAACAGGTGGTGACTTAGTGGTGGATGTAAAGGACATAGATATGCTCAACAAGTTACATGATGACGATGATGAGCCTCCACCGTGCGATGAGGTTCCACCTTACTACTCACGTGATAGTGATGTTGATAGTGATGATGAGAACCCAAGACTTAATTATGAGACTGATGATTCGGGGTGAGGGTCTTTTATGTCCTTATGCGTAGTATTTTCTTTTCAACATTCTTAGTCTTTCAACATGCTTCTTCTTAATTGCATTACATCTTTATTCTTATTTTCTACATTTTATTATGCTTCTTAATTGGATCATGTCTTTATGCATAATTGTTTACCCTTTCTCAATGCAGGTGATCGGCCAAGATGAGCCAAGGCAAGGAATCATCGGCCTCCTTACTGAAGGGGAATCATCGACCTCCTTGCTGCAGATCAGGAGATGTAGGATGTGTTAGGAGATGTAGGATGTGTTCGGGTGTTCCGGGTGTGTTTGTATGAATGCTATGAATTCGAATTATGTTTGTGTCATTTGGAGTTTGTATAATGGTTTGGATTATATATATGATGTTCTGTGATGTTTTAAAATTTATGCAATTTTAATTGTATTTGAAATGTGCTAGAAACCAGCAGCAATAAACTGCAAAAACCAAACAAATATGGTCACCCATACGCCGACGGCAATGCCGTCAGCGTAGGATGTCTACCAGGCGCACAAGAAGACACATGAAGCAGCCGCGTGTACACATCCGCCGACGGCAATGCCGTCGGTGTCTAACGACCCCCAGCGACTAGCAGGAGCTCGACACGTGGCACTGATGCCCACAAGTATAGGGGATCGCTGAAATCTTCGTTGGGAAGTATTACCCAAATTTATAGTTCGACTCGATGGGAACACAAGAATACCAATAAGACTTTGGCAATTGAGGCGTCACTCTCAACCACACCTGTATATCAATAAACTTGCAGCAGTAATAGTGATGGCAGTAAGGTGATTCAAGCAAGCAAAATAAAACAGTAGTAGTAACAAGGGTTTCCCAGTTTTCACCGGAAAAGTGAAAGTGTAACTCAGGGATTTAAAACGTAGGCACGAGGTGATAGCGGGGTGTTGCATGAATAAGATTGATCATATAATAAGATACGAACAGCAATGGGACTTATCTCTAACTCCGATATATGTAGGTATGTGTTCCATAAATAGTTGTGCGTACTAACCAAGAGAATTTGCACAACATCTATTGTCCTACCTGCCCATTTCACCGGGGCCAACTTGGAACTACAGGTAATTAAGGTCTACCCTTTCGAATAGCCCGGAACAACGCATTAACACTTCATGAACACATAGAATCCTCAAACTAATACATCTCCCCTTGTTTTCCCTACCTGTCACTTTTAGGGTTCGCAGGTTCAACATAATAGCAGGTAATACACTTTGCAGATAGATACCAAACTCAAATATATGATGGGGCAAAATAAGTTCAGTACTGAAATCATGCCACTCGGGCCCTAGTAGCAAGCATTAAACATAGCATAAGTGCATCAACACAATACAAAAGTATCTTCAAGATAAACCCCTAGGATCTAGAACAACGGGTACCATTACATGATCAATCTCATCCAATCCCCATCCACCTCATGTGCCTACAGGGACTACTCACACATGGTGATGGTGAGGGAGCTCATGGTCGATGGAGATGAAGGCGGTGAAGATGGCGGTGAAGACGGCCTCCGGATCCTCCTCCGGGGGAGAAATCCTGGATCAATCTGTCTCCGAAAACGAAGATCGTGGTGGTGGCGGCGCTCTGTTTCGCGAAAACTCCCCTCCTCCTAGGGCGTCCACTTTTTCGTATATATGAAGGGGTACGCGGAAGACCGAGGGAGAGGCGGTGCCCGACGCCCAGATAGGTGGGCCCACGCGGTCAAGGAATCTGACCGCGTGGGGCCCACTCTTTTGGGCCTCGTGCGCCTCCTCGAGTCCGTCTTTTGCACGATGTCCTTCTTTTCCATAAAAAATGACGTGGTATTTTTCCCCGATTTAATTTCCTGCAAAAACAACCAGAAAGGAGACTTTGCTAAAAACAGCGTCAGATTCAGCAGTTTTATTCAAATATGGGAAGATTCCGGAGCAAATTATGAAGCAAAGTGCTTGGAAAAGTAGATGCATTTTAGGTGCATCAACTCCCCCAAGCTTAGCTCGTTGTTTGTCCTCGAACAACTCAAACGTAGTGCAGAAGCGATGAAAAGACTTTGACAAGAACTTTGCATTGCATATACAACACCGTTTAATACCAACAAGTATTCAAAACATAATTTCCATAACAAATAACAAACTGCTGGCAAAGATGCATCTAACCGGTGTTAAAGCATTTATATTTGTTACAAAGGAAATAACATGAAGTGTCAGCACTTGGATGAGTTTGCCCAACTGTAGAAGAAAACAAAGGTTCTTGCATCGCTATTGATTGAATCATGTCAAGATTTTTGAGATCTCTTGATTCTTTACTTTGTTGACTAGTGAACTCATTGTGCTTACATCCTTGCTCTCAATTTTATCAAATCATTTAACATTCCCTATTATGACTCATATGCTTGACCAACTAGAGGTTGAAAGCCTCATGCCCCGTGAATACGAGTACCTACACCACGTGTTACTCACCTCGGGTCACAGAGTAAATTCAAGTTTTAGGTCATTGTAAGTATTTTAATAGCGTCATTGAGAGTTGCTACAGGGGTACCTCTTGCCTCATGACATGGAAGCCAGCCCATGTCAAAACAACAAGACAAACAGACAATGAACAATCTCAGCACTCTTTTATTTACTATGGGTATAGCTTTTTATTATGAGGTGCATCATAGAATGAACATTATGGTTATGCTGTAAATTTCCACCATGAATGATGCATGGCTTAGATTGGCGGCCCAAAGCATCTCTCTAGCCATTTATACAAACTCCTTAAACTTACTAAGTTTCCACATTTATTTCACCCGTGATAGGCATCCATAGACAAAAGTACATGATATCAACTAAATATAATTAAGAGCACGTTGAAAGCTTTGCATGTGTCAGCACATATGGGCTAACTCTCAACCCTAAGATTGTCAAGCATATGACTTCATGTTTATCATTTGAAAAGATCTTTTACTTTGGTTGGCAAGTTTAGCAAGCACAATGGGATGCGTAGACCTTTGTTTAGAACCACAGTTATTCAATCCACATCCAAGTGTTGACACTAAATAATATCTCTCTTGCATCATAATATAACATACTAAACCACGGAGGAGATAAACATTTGCTAGCACTTCCCTAGATGTTAGAGAAATTATGACATGCGCACTTGCTATTATTAAAAAGTCCACATAAGCACGGCAAAGGTGTCATACCTTTCATCCACTTCATGCACATCAGCTCATCATTGTTGTTCTCCTCTCCCAACTTGAACTGCGCAATAAAAACTCAAATCTGCCATAAAATGCTACTGCATACAGTACTGTTTTTACCCTACCTAAACACATCAGAATAATTTCATAATTTACGGGTGTGTAGGTCATATAAAGTTGCAGCAGTGGTTAAAATTTTAGCTCATTCGGAGTTACAGAAAAAATATGAAAAATCAAACAGTGAACAGAATCAGAAATTCCTGCACCTCCGTTTTTGCATTAGATTCAAGAAAACGAAAATATTTTTGTTCTTTTTAATTTTTAGATGCATAAGGTAAATGACCAGAAGTAAATAAGCAAGAGAAACAAATAAAATCTTTTTGTGTTTTCAAGATTTTCAGAACAATAAACTAAAACATAACAAGATAAAAGTGATATAAAACAACGAATGAAAAGGGAGAGAAGTACTCCCCCAAGCTTGAGTTCAAGCTAGTATCCCGGGTGGTAGTCGTATCCACCACTTCCACTTCCGTCGTAGTAAGGTGGTGCACCACTTGATGACCCTCCTCCATAGTAAGAGGGGTCACCACCTTGGTACCCTCCTTGCTCCGGTCCTCGGAAACCCCATGGATAGTTTTGCATCTCCGGGTTTTGGGGCTCCTCTTGTGGTGGCACTTCTTCCACGGTCCATTTTCCGGTGTTCCTGTCAAAAAGGTCAGCACGAGGGAGCCTAATGGACACATTTTGTCCATTGTGACTCTTATAAATATAGTTGCAACCACCCTTATGCCATTCACTCATTTCCATGCGACAGGTTAAAGTAAAATCAAGTAAATTAGACTCTTCTACACGTCTACCCATGTTGTTATCAAAGCCCCTCTCTTCCTTAATGTGCTCATATATTAAAGTAGCAATAGCACCAGCATATATAGGGGTAGTATCAGTCATGTTCCTTCTCACAGCTAAATGCAGAGTTCTAGCAAGAATGACTCCCAAGTTATACTCACATGTGGTGTTTTCTTTTGCACATTTAAGTAAATAAACCATTGGTCCCGTGCAAGCAGAATTGTTGTCTCTAGCAAGAAATCCTCTTGCAAGGAACAACGCAAAGTATCTCAAACTTGGGTGCTGTATGTGGGTAAATTTGCCCCTATTGAGTCTCTCAGGAACATTAACAGAAATGCTACGCCAAAAAGAAACAAGTTCCTGATTTGAATCAGCACCTATCTCATCCCAACTACCCGTGTTCTCCACACGAATAGCTTTGCAAAACTCTTCTAATGACATAACAAGGCGCTGCCCCCTCATAGTAAATTTAACCGTGAAAGTAGGAGGTGGTGGATTACTCTTCTTACTGCGTTTGTGAAGTTCGGGGCCCTCGAAGCGGAAGGTGGAGAGGAACTCCCGTGCGATCCCCTCGTATGTCTCCCGTGGATGACGAGAGAACTCAAGTAAGCCCGCTGCAGTGACGAAGGCGTTGAAGTCATCTCCTATCCCCCAATGGTTAAGAACATCGGGGTCTTGCCATTTGGTTGCATGAATCCGAAGCTTTTCCCCCACAAACTCGGCACCATCCTCCCATAGATGATCATCATCATGATTATCGGTGGCTCTAGATGGCCTCCTCCTTGTTCTTGACATCATCCCCATGAATCCCTTACCCTTGTTCATGGTGAAAGCTTGCTGTCCAAAAATAATCCAACAAAAATTAAGATGCAACAATCTAAAACAACATTGAACCATCCATAATGAGTCTCCACATCAATATTATGCATCAATATTAACTAGAAAACTCAAACTCATGGACTTCCCAAGCATATTAGGTGACATCTAGTGCAGCAAAATACTTCATAAATAAAGCATAAGAACAAAAAGTAATTGGATGGGCGGAGGAGTCACATACCAAGGAGTAATTCCACCAAACAGATTTGAAAAATCTGCTCAAACTTGGGAGATCGAAGATGGCAGGAAGAGGGAGCTCGGGAAAATTTGGGAAAAATACCTGGAGGTGGTTTTCTGTCGAGGGTGAGGAGATGGGCACTGGCTGCTCACCTAACTCCACCTGTGGGTCAAAATGGTGGGTCCCACGCGGCCAAGGAATCTGGCCGCGTGGGGTACCCCATTTTGGTCCCTGGTGGCCTTTTGGCCCCCCACTTTTGGCTGCTGGTCCCTCTGGTAAAATAACTTAACCCCAAATTTTTCTGGAATTTTTCAAGAAAATTTTCTGAAGAGAATTTTTCAAAGTTCATATTCTGGAATTTCTGGACTTCTGAAATAATTATGTTTATGCAAATATTCTAAAGTTCTAAGACAAATAAAATTAAAATGCAATGCAAATTTTTATGGGAATCAAGTTTGCATCATTTCCACATTAGTAATGAGGTTGATCAAGTCTCATTAATAATATGTAAAGGATAACATAAATGATTCTTATTTTATATATATAAAGAAGAAGTTCAGGATACCTCAATTTGATTGGAATGGTTCCAATCATCAAGGTAGCATATTTTGGTACAGGAGGTGGTAGTGCAATTTCAAAGCTTCCAATCATAATAGTATTTCTTTGAATAGAATTCACACTCTTGTTTATCATTGTAACAGGATTCTTCTTGGGAAAATAGATAGTATGCTCATTTCCTTTGACATTGAATGTCACTTTGCTCTCAGTACAATTTATCACAGCTCCTGCAGTGTTTAAAAAGGGTCTTCCAAGAATAATAGATAAATTATCATCTTCAGGCATTTCTAATATAACAAAGTCTGTAGGTATTACCACATTAGCAATAGAGATAGGAACATCCTCACATATCCCAATAGGCTTAGCAGTTGATTTATCAGCCATTTGCAATGACACTTCAGTTGGAACCAATTTTTTAGGTTAAGTTTCTTATATAAAGAAAAAGGCATAACACTAACACCAGCTCCTAAATCACATAATGCATATTTCACATAAGTATCTTTAATATGACAAGGAATAGTTGGAATACCAGGATCTCCACGTTTTTCAGGCAATTTCCCTCAAATGAATAATTAGCAAGCATAGCAGTAATTGCATCATTAGGTATCTTTCTTTTATTAGTGACAATATCTTTCATATATTTCGAATATGGAGGAATTTTAATAGCATCAACAAGAGGGATTTGCAAATATAAAGTTTTAATCAACTCAAGAAATTTCTCAAACCTAGCATCATCCAAAGATTTTATTACCTCTTGGGGATATGGTATGGGCCTTTGTACCCATGGATCCCTCTCTTTACCTTTTTGCTGATTTGGATGCTTCTTCTTTTTATTCTTATCAATAGATGGTTGAGGGTCTTTTTCAGGAGGTTCAGGTTCTTCAATATTTTCAGCTTCATGTTGTTCTTCAGGTGTAGATGATTCCTCTTCTTCATTATTATCATCTTCAGTCTCAGCATCAGAAATAGAAATATCCTTATCTTGTTCTTGAGAATCATCAATATCTTTGTTTTCATTGGGAGATTTTCCTGCAGAAGATTTCTTCTTGAGAGCCTCTTGCTCTTTTCTCTTAGGATGGTCTTCAGGATAATCAGGATCCTGAGTACTTGCACCACCTCTAGTATTAACTCCACAAACCTGTTTCTTCTCAATAAGATTTTCATACAATTTATTTTGAAGAGAAACCATCTGTTCAACTTGATTATTCATCATCTCACAGTGTTTAATAATTCTTCTAACTTCTTCTACACTAGCATTTAAACTTTCACGAAGAAATTTAATCTTATGAGAGTTTTCCATAATACTCATTCTAATACTATGCTCCTCAGGATTATGATTATAAGCAAAATCGTTAACATAGGATACATCAATAGGAGGTGTTACCTTTTCATTACCTTCCATAGAGCTAATAGCATTGACTTGGATTGGAAAACATGGTTTATCAATAGGAAGTTTAACACCCATTTCAGATAGTTCCTTGAGATGAGAGGTTTTAATTCCCTTCTCTTCAATATCCTTGGCAGCACTTTCATTTGTTCATCATTTAATTTAAGAATACCTCCTTTCTTCTCTGGGAATACCTCTTTTTCATTTATCACTTCAATATTCCAATCTTCATAATTCCTAGAGATAGTCTCCAATAATTCGGTTGCTTCATCAATGGTCCTTTCCCTGAAAACATTCCCTGCAATACTATCAAGATAGTCTCTAGTATTTTTAGTTAGTCCATTGTAAAATATATCAAGTATTTCATTACTCTTGAAGCCATGTGTAGGACATTTCCTAACCAACTTACGGTATCTCCCCCAAGCTTGGGGTAGATCCTCCTTCTCTTTCTGCGAAAATTTGCTAATCTCAATAGTTAAACCATGAATCTTATCAGCAGGGAAATATTTATTATAGAATAATTGCAAGCATTCTTCTTTGCTAGTAATAGATCCAGGTTCTAAACTATTATACCAAGTTTTAGCATCTCCTCCCAAGGTAAAAGGAAACAACTTTAAGAAATAATAGCGTTGGTGAATCTCATCTTTACCAAATAAAACAGACAAATCATGCAAAACAGCAATATGTTCAAAAGGAAATTCATTGTCTCTCCCATTAAACTTAAACTTCTCAGCCTTTTTAATTATTTCGGGATCAACACTAAACTCATAATCTTTATCTTTAATTTTAATAGCTGGAGCATTCATTTTCTTAGTAACAGGAAAATAATCAGCAAGAGAAGAATTTTTATTGCTATCAAGTTTATCCAATTTATCAAGATTCGAATCCATAAAAGCCATAGCAATTGCATCTTCTTCCTCACAAGAAGAAGTTTCATATTCATCATCACAAGACTCACTATCTTCCAAATCAGACTCCACATTTTCAATAATAGATGATTCAGGAAATTCAGGTGTTTCAGTTGTCTCAGATGTTTCAGGTGTCACTTCTTTGTCTATGCTACCACATATTAAATCATTTTCAGTACTAGTAGACATCTTAGACAATGGTGAACTAGATAAAACTTTTCCTTTTTTCTTAGGAACAACAGCAGAAACAGCATTAGGTGAAAAGTTTGGCCTACTTAGCAAGTCCGTACCTCTACGAGTAGTTGAAGGCCTCAGTTCCTTCGGAGTGTTCTTTTCCTTTCCCATAGTTGGGAGCAAGCAAGTGCAGCAAATAAATGATAACAAGTGGTCTTACCAATAAAGCTAGGTTCCCCGGCAACGGCGCCAGAAAATGTCTTGATGCCCACAAGTATAGGGGATCGCTGAAATCTTCGTTGGGAAGTATTACCCAAATTTATAGTTCGACTCGATGGGAACACAAGAATACCAATAAGACTTTGGCAATTGAGGCGTCACTCTCAACCACACCTGTATATCAATAAACTTGCAGCAGTAATAGTGATGGCAGTAAGGTGATTCAAGCAAGCAAAATAAAACAGTAGTAGTAACAAGGGTTTCCCAGTTTTCACCGGAAAAGTGAAAGTGTAACTCAGGGATTTAAAACGTAGGCACGAGGTGATAGCGGGGTGTTGCATGAATAAGATTGATCATATAATAAGATATAACAGCAATGGGACTTATCTCTAACTCCGATATATGTAGGTATGTGTTCCATAAATAGTTGTGCGTACTAACCAAGAGAATTTGCACAACATCTATTGTCCTACCTGCCCATTTCACCGGGGCCAACTTGGAACTACAGGTAATTAAGGTCTACCCTTTCGAATAGCCCGGAACAACGCATTAACACTTCATGAACACATAGAATCCTCAAACTAATACATCTCCCCCTTGTTTTCCCTACCTGTCACTTTTAGGGTTCGCAGGTTCAACATAATAGCAGGTAATACACTTTGCAGATAGATACCAAACTCAAATATATGATGGGGCAAAATAAGTTCAGTACTGAAATCATGCCACTCGGGCCCTAGTAGCAAGCATTAAACATAGCATAAGTGCATCAACACAATACAAAAGTATCTTCAAGATAAACCCCTAGGATCTAGAACAACGGGTACCATTACATGATCAATCTCATCCAATCCCCATCCACCTCATGTGCCTACAGGGACTACTCACACATGGTGATGGTGAGGGAGCTCATGGTCGATGGAGATGAAGGCGGTGAAGACGGCCTCCGGATCCCTCCTCCGGGGGAGAAATCCTGGATCAATCTGTCTCCGAAAACGAAGATCGTGGTGGTGGCGGCGCTCTGTTTCGCGAAAACTCCCTCCTCCTAGGGCGTCCACTTTTTCGTATATATGAAGGGGTACGCGGAAGACCGAGGGAGAGGCGGTGCCCGACGCCCAGATGGGTGGGCCCACGCGGTCAAGGAATCTGACCGCGTGGGGCCCACTCTTTTGGGCCTCGTGCGCCTCCTCGAGTCCGTCTTTTGCACGATGTCCTTCTTTTCCATAAAAAATGACGTGGTATTTTTCCCCGATTTAATTTCCTGCAAAAACAACCAGAAAGGAGACTTTGCTAAAAACAGCGTCAGATTCAGCAGTTTTATTCAAATATGGGAAGATTCCGGAGCAAATTATGAAGCAAAGTGCTTGGAAAAGTAGATGCATTTTAGGTGCATCAGGCACGCAGAGGCCGATGGCAATGCCGTCGGCGTATGGGGGCTGACGGAACGGCCGGATGCCGTCTTTTGGGTCCCACCACCACGTCCGCCGACGGGGTCCACATACGCCGACGGCCTGGTGGGTACGCCGACGGGGCTAAACGCCGACGGCCACCGTCGGGCTTTGGCCACGCCGACGGTCTTCAGGTCTACGCCGACGGTTTCCGGCCGTCGGCGTCTCGTCAGATTCCCGTAGTGACTAAAAAAATGGTACTGTACCGTTCGTGTGGCATGTGGTAGAACCAACAACAGTCATGTTATATTAGTGTTTTGTCTGAGGCAATATTATACTACTAACTGATTCACTAATAGTTATAGGGGGGGGGGGGGGGGGGCGAAAGAACATTGCTCTTCGCGGCGGGAGGTAAGCTTGCTCAACAGAGAGTTTCCCGCGAAAACTTGTCGTAACTTTTTTGGCCAAAGCTTAAGAAAAAGACGAAACACCACCATGCCGGTACAAAACAGGAATTGTTGTGTAGTTATGGTTCTTTTGGACACCGCATCCATCCACCACCTTTGTGAATTTTCACCTTTGGAATTGTCTAAAGGTGTGGCCACATGCAAAAGATTCACAACAAATGTACTGCCGGGGTGGTTTCCACCTATGAGATATGTCTAATGGTTTGTGGACGGCATCACATGCAAAGAGGCAAAGAGAATAGACGGAAACTTTCGCCGTTGCATGCAGAGACGGCTCTTCCAAGCATGGATACATCAAGGGAGTATATGTCCGCTTTATCCAACGATGGCCACCATATGCACCACTACCCCTTGGGCACCAAATCCGCGATATTTGTAATACTGTGCTAAAAATTAGATCTTAATAAGTATAAGAGATTAGTACAAAATGAATATATTTTTTATTCTCCTCAGGCCCAAAATTACATTGGACCGGTCCTGAATGTGTAGAACTTGAGATATATGATACTTCACCATAAAAAACCTGAAGATCCATCATGTACTGGAGTTTGCAGAGCATGCTTACCCCGTCTGAATTAATGATGGGCATGGGGTTGGTAACGTGCCACACATTTGTTTGTTACCTGCAGTGTGACTGTAACTCCATTGGATAATTAAGCATCGTTAAAAAATTGTATGTAGTTGTTGCATTCAAATTCCGTGACAAATAAATGAGCATTCAAATTTCGTGACAAGTAAATGAGTGCATATCTTATCTAGCCACCAATTTAGACAAACGTTAAATCTTCCACACTTTTCTCCTCATTATCTACTCTATTGTAGCAAACAAAAATAAATAAGTCAGTTGTTCCATTAATCAAAATAAGAACTGGTTGGTTGTGTTTGCGCACATCAGGTCATTTTCGCACCCCACTTCAATTTTTTTTCATTTTGTAGGACCGATCCTCTTTCGGTATCATGTTTATGATACATAACTTTGCTCGAGAGAAATTGTTAGGTACACCGATAATGCACTCCAAACGAAAGGTGCTTCCTTCGTGCATATCTTTGCGATTTTGGATTACCTTCCAAACTAACAACTCCGTTCATCCGCAAGTAAGAAACTAAAATCATTTCAGGTGGTATCTCTTCCCAATTAGCCCAACTAGAACAAAGAAACCGATTATTTGGCTATTCATTTAATGCTTTCACATACTTAAGGTACCAAATGACTAATAATTACGTTGGACCAGCCTTTTTCTTGCTGAGAATTGTGTAAGGGAGTGTCTCACCTCTCCTGATATTAAAGTCATCGTAATCTATGGAAGATTCTTGATGACTTCATCCACCAAATTAAGAGACCGATTGATGAGTACACAATGAAAAGTAGTGGTATCAGCAAACCATTTCATTGACGTATGCTAGCTTAATTGTGTTAAGTAAGCATGTGTTTTCTTTTGCAAAGCAAAATAAGCAGTCCAGATAACCTTTGAGTCTACATCATGAGTGCAAGATATGGAAGTCATTATCTGAAAAAAAAAACTAACCACAAATTTAATTTTCCATACATCAGGATGATAGGGTTGCCCACCTTAAACTTAAAGTACTCTAGCCACTACTGGTGTGCTAGGTTGTCACACTAGAGAAAAATATAGGAAGGAAACAGTATTGAGCAATGGCACCATGCATGGCATGGCACAGACCAAATGAAAGCTGGTCCAGTCGAGCTCAGCCACAAGGGAAAAGAAATGGAGGAGGAGAAGAGAGGACGATGATAGCTTTGGCTTTTGGTTTCTCTTTAGTAGGTCTCGCTGGGCCCGCCGCGCAGTGGGCGGCAGCTAATAATCGGCCGTCCAAACCGACCCTAGCGACTCCTTTTGGCACGCTGACGGTGTCACTGCCTGCATGCAGTTGTCTCTGCATGGTTAAGTACGAGTGCATAATTGCAATTTGCGAAGAAAGTACCGAGTAGTCTACTTAACCAAGTGTCAAAGTTCTTCAAGTTTCTAAGTTTCTTTAGTGATACTGATTAGTGATTTAGTGTTGCTTGGGCATGCACGTTCCTTGGTTAACATTTTTGTTTGTATCTTCTCTGGTGCTCTAGATCTCAGTACAATGCTCCCATGTGAAAACATTGTGTAGATCCATGGCGAGGTGAAATGTAGTTAGATTAATTTGATTCACGAGCAAAGGTTAGTTTCACATGCGCGAGATTACTTCACTTAGCAGTCTTGCACATGCATGTGGATTAATTAGCACTCAGAAAGACAATTATTCAGCTGCACTCTTTTATGCTAGCATCAGTTCAGTTCACGGCCATTCAGAATCTTTGCACTGTTCTCCGATCTTGTACTCTATATCAAGTTGAGATCTAAAACTTGGTCAAGTACAATGATATAATATGGGAATTAATATTGGCACTGCTGGATCTCGATCCAGCCGATCTCGCATGGCCATGGTACGTAATTGCGATTGTGCAAATTGTTCGACTAGCCCCAATCTAGTGCCGCCGAAAGGCTCCTACACGACCGCGACGTCCTCGTGTAGACGGTGGCGATTTCCGGCAAGATAAGCCGGCCGGCCGGCCGGCGTGTACCGTAGTGTTCACGCTGACGTGGACGCCACCACTTTTTCCTGGGCGATTGGCGAGTGGCCACCGTCCACCCGACTTTCCAGCTGTGTCACCGCCGTCGAGGGCCCCGCCATGTGTACTTGCCTCGCGTGTGCCTGAGCACGACCTTGATAGTTACACTGGCTTGTGGGACATCCAGCCTGACGTTTTGCGACGGTGTTGTCGAGGTGGAGCGCAGGATTGAGGAGTGGTGACTGGACTCGGCGAGAGACAGTCTTTCGTGCTGGGAACCCAGGCCAGCTGAAGAAATTTTACTACTCCCAGAAAGTGATGGAAATCCAGGAGCGGCACACCGTTTCAACGACCTACGTTTACCGGTTCCAACTCAGCTACGGCCCGGCGCTGTGAAGTCCTCATTCCTTGCACATGTTCAACGTACAGTTTTTGACATATTCAGAAAATCCATCATGGCAAGAGTGTCTATCTCTGCTGTAGCAAAAAAAAAATGACTACCTTGTTTGCCATTTTGCACATAACGAGCAGCACACGTACGTTCCGGTGCATTATTACCAAACGACAGTTTGCGAGGAATTATTCGGTACTAACGCTAAGAGCCGATTAGGCGGCGATCAAGATCATCGTCCCCACCGACACTATAATGATCATCCTCGATTCGTCGTACAAGCTGAGAGAGACGGCGTCATCGCCTAGTTCTTCTTGGATTCGAACTCCGACACTCTCCTCTGTGGCCTTGAGAGCTTCACATGTGTCCTGATGACAAGCTGAAACGAGCTTCGAGTAGGACCGTTCAGTGCTGCTGTCATTCATCTCACAATGACAGGATATACTTATTAAATAGAGATGATTGATAATAGTGGCGCCGCCGCGAGTAGTAGTACTGGTCTTTCGGCGAAACGTTGGCGTCATCAATTTACGGTCAAGCTCCGACGTAGGACCTTCTTTTCAGCTTATTTTCCAGATTCTCCCAGAATCTATCCTCCATCAGCTTCTCCCAGAATCTCGTTTTTTAAATTTGTTTAAACTTCTAAATTTGTCTTCCCAATACTTATTTAGAAGTTTAAACAAATTTAAAAAACGAGATTCTGGAAGAAGCTGATGAAGGGTAGATTCTGGGAGAATCTGGAAAATAAGCTAAAAAGAAGGGGGCCGTAGGCCACGCCGGCTGCTGGCGGCTCTCTACATAGTATATGTACTGTACATGGTCCACGACGAAGTGCGATTGCTAGATGTGGAGTGATGCGATTTCCTTTCCAATTTTCAATTAGCGGTCAGGTTGTAACTAGCACTGAAGAGGACACCAAACATTTCAGTAGTTCACACGAAATAACTCACACTGCCTCCACCCTGACCGCCCATGAGTCTATGTCATGGATAGGGCTGGGCGTTCGGTTCCCCCGAACCGATCGGTTCGGTACTTCGGTCATTTAGATATTTCGGGTTTGGGAAAACACTGACCGATCGGTCAATGCTAATCCTGCTAACCGAGCGATCGGTGCTTCGGTCATTCGGTTCGGTCATCGGTTTGGACCGAACAGCACCGAATTCCATGTTGGGCTGGGCTAGACGCTCCCACCTTTTTCCTATGGGTTGGGCTCATTTTCCTAGTCTCACCGAAAATTGACAGAATTAACTCTGTTCTCCTATTTTATCATGAAGCAATAACACGATAACAACACATAAGGGAAAAAAATTAACAACAAGAATATCTCATACTAATAGGACACAAATATTGCACTCAGACTCAAAAACTCCAGCAGTAGTTTAGCACAAACAATCACACATAAATCTCAGGAACATAACACCAAGTTTGATGACAGCCACTAATATGTCTGGACTAAAATCTGACAAAATAAAACAAGAGCTGCAGAAAGCGCACAGGTGAAGTAGCGCTCGCATCCACTCGATTCAGAGAGTGATAGCGACAACCAGTTCAACACCCATCTTCTAAACTTCAAATTTATTACTTCATGCCTTCAAGTCCGGCCTTCAACATCCAGCCACTCCAACCTGCAACCAACCATTTACTATTATAGGCTGAAGAATGTGAATACTTATCATACATGGGGAATTGGAGATGAGTTGCTACAAGTTTATAAGTTACAGTAATTGCCATGACCTTCTCTACCCCCCCAATCAATCAAGATTTTTCTGTAAATGTTTCCCAATATCATCTTGCAAGCACGAAAGTGCTTGCCCAAGGCAGATGTACCATTGATAACGGGGTGGGTGGCGATATCGTTCCTGCAGTAGTTGCACTTTCCCTTCTGCAATTTACCGTCAACCAAGACCTTCTAAAAGTGCTTCCACATCTCTGCGTTAGCGCTAGCCAGGTCAATAGTTCAAGTATCAATGAAAGTCTCTATTTCAGTAAAGTAGAAATGACAGCTGATCTCGCAGCCATCTTCTTTCGATCTTCCTTCTTCTCACCCTCCTTCACAACATCTGCAGTATTCACCTTTCCGGCATCCTCCTGTCCTCTTTCCGATGCTTCCATCACAACATCACCAGTGCCATTCCCTGTATCTATTAAATAAAACATGTACAAATAGCAAGTCAGCAAGCAGGTTGGAAGTACACCAACGCACAAGTAAATTCATTGGATAGCTACTGTACGTATAGCATACTGCATACTTTATATAATCTATACAAATAGCTACTGTACATATCACAGAATGTATATATCGCATACTATATATATTCTATACAAACAGCAAGTCAGCAAGCAGGTTCCAATATTCTATTCAAATAGCTACTTTATATAACATGTACGGTATATACAATACTAGTGTAGGTTTGTTATTCCTTAGGGAATTATCCTGTTCACACATCTCAGCCACGATCAGGATAGAATATAGGAATCATTTCATATAAGATATATGGATCGTTGACAGGTGAACTTCAAACCTGCAGCTGCTGCTTGCACATCACCATCAGCAGCGCCACCGTTGGCCATCTCCACATCCATGGCCACGGGTACAACAGCTTGGGACTCTCTCGGACGACATCTACAATTTAGAGTAAATAAGAGCAATCAAAAACAACTCACGCAAGAACAGTACACATCAGAACTATGAACTAGGATCTGGATCGAATGAACAACACAAAATAACTTACGTTGCAGGCCGTTCTGTGCCAAATTAGTCCAATCTCTTGGTGTTTCTTGCGGCGGCGTTCGTTCTTCATCCGATGTGGAGTTCGGCCGGACAGTGCCGTGGCCCGCGGCTAGGGATTGGGATGAACTGATGCATCGGGGCGGTAGGAAACGGGAGCTCATATAGGGATTTGAGAAGGCAGGGGATCAATCGAACAAGGAAAGCACGCGAGATTCTTGTGATTTGGGGAGGGCAAGGATCGCTCGTCGGTGCCGCAGTTTCTGGAGAGAAAATCTGGCAGGCGATTGCTGATTTTGGGGGAGAGAATAAGAGTGTGATGCGGCCAGATTGTCTGCATATCTCATCGCTGGGGTGGGGGTCGGTTTCTCGGTCACTTCGGTTAACCGAGGGGTTGGACCGAAGTCACCGAAACTAATTCGGGTTTTGAGATCGTCTAACCGAGCATGGTACCGAATAAATCAGTTCCGGTTAGTTCGGCTTCGGTCCAGGTTAATATGGTTCGGCCCTTCGGTTCTCGGGTTATATGCCCACCCCTAGTCATGGATCCATTTCTCTTGCGGTTTTTTGTCCTTTCTCTTTTTATTAGGGTTTTGCTAATTCTCAATCGAATGAGAATTAGATTAGTTCTCATTCACATGACGTTATTGTAAGTGAATTTGCAACTGCTTTGGACCACTTGATTTGTTTCGTGATTCGCGCATCAGTTGCAAATCAACTTGCAACTGAGATTTGATGACGTCATGTGAATGAGAATTAAGTTAATTCTCATTCGACTGCTCTGCACCATTTGATTATTTCGTGATTCGTGCTAATCATGAGTTACAACTTAACTTGTAACTAGAATTGATGACGTCATGTGAATAAGAACTAAGCTAATTTTAATTCGATCGAGCGCTAGAGAGACCTTTTTATTTTTATTAACAGGTTCTTCTCTTGCCGAGCAGTTCATATTTTCACGACTTCGTTCGCCGGTGTACGCATTCCGACGTGGGCTGCCATTTCTCGCTGGTTTTCCTGCCGCGTCGCTTGCGCACAGCAGCACACGACCCGGCCCATGCAAGCCAGCGGCATATCACGCTCGGCTCGTCCGGGCTGCTCGGCCGCCGAACCAGCCAGAATTCGTCGACGGGCCACGTCTGTGGCCAGGCCCTCATGCACGGTTGCAAGACTTTGTGACCCGGTCCCCTAAAAAAAAGGACTTTGTGACTCCTCATTCCAAAAAAAAAAAAAAAAACGCAGTCTCTTGAGGGAAATTGGAAACAAACCGACGGGATAATCGTGAGTGCCCCTCCGTAAGAACAAGCCACTGTTCGCCTCAGGCTGACTCGTTTTGTGCTAGTTGTGTGCATCTTGGCTTAAATTCTTTGGTTGTATCAGTTTGATATGATGAAAATAATAATCAAAGTTTACATTGTCAAAATAAAACAATCTCTCCAGAAATACGCCCCATAGACATGCACCATGTGCAATCAAGGGTACATGTATAGAACACTCTGTTATTCAAATTCATATCCAGTGAGCACAATTTCACCACACATGATATTCTAGAATCAGCACCTACAAGGTAGATACTTATGTACTACAGAAAGTGTTATGGATGGCATCGTGCCACACTGTCACTCTTTTTCTCCACCATCCATTTTTGAATGTCTAGAGCATGATTACATTTACACTAAATGCAACATCTAGAACATCATGCTAAATTAGATTCATATGATCTAGATCCTCTTGCAAGAGATATTTTAGGCATACTATAATGGACTTTGGCAAATACATATAATACACCAAAGGTGACATGTTAGAAGGACATTTTTTCAGTTCCATTTGTAATGTAAATCTACACAAATGGACATTAGTAAGCACTAAAGCATCTTGGATTTATCATAACTAGCTTTTTCCTAGTAGGCAAACCATTTGGCTGTAGTTAGTAACAATCGTATCATCGATGGGACCTTTAATAAACACATAAACATTACTATTATTATCACGATGATGCACTCATGTGTACTAAGTGTGTACACCATCAGCTGATGTACAACAATGTTGCTACAACCACAAAGTACTGAATTTATAACCTTTAAAACTTAACAAAGAACTTAGGTTAACTAATTTTCAACATCGACCATCTCACATAGACCAAAACTTTGTCTAAATGTTAATGTGTAACTTTCATCGTGGGGATTTTTAAATAACATTTTATTTTGTAATATTCTTGCAATGACAAAAAAACGAGTGCGGCGCATATTATATAGATCAGTCTAATTAGGTAATGTTGCACTCATGTGCCGAGGAAATGGGATAGATCAACATTTTTATGGTCGTACGGTGTTCCTTGTAAACTAATAGACTATGTACCTATCATCGTTAGTATGCAATAAAAGTCGCCGTCTTTTTTCGAAAGAAAAAATGCACGACTATGCGGTATAATATTTGGTTTTGTTTTTTTACTCAAATAAGTGTTTCTCCCGTAAAAACAAACATTGAATCTAAGAGCATCCCAAACGGACTGGACAAATATGACCCCCTATTTGTCCGCATAAACGTCTGTATGTGTGTCAGTGGACAGGTGCCAGCCAACGCCTATTTGTCTGTCCAGGCAACCACATCCCTCATATCTAACCCTTAAAAAATGGAAACACATGCACGTAGATCATAACACAAATCAATTAATCCCAGAATCACCAGTTAAGGACAAAACCAATTCATCACAAATTCAACAATGATCTACTTGTCATCTCACCAGACTATTTCTTTGACTTATCCTTCCATTTTGTTATTTCCAGGGCGGGTACCCCTTTAATATGCACCAACAATGGGACAAAAGAAATGCCAATTTATCAAGGTGGAGGCCAACTCTATCAAGTAAGAATCACTCAACAATAATGAAAGTGTAACAAAAACCAAAATTGAAGCAAGCAAAACTTACATTTTGTACTTGGTCATAGCAACTGACCAACTTGTCCACATTGTCTTGGATGCATGCCCGTCTATGGTGGAGAGAGCCCTTTGTGCGCGCATTTTGGACTGGATGCGGCTCCCCCTGATACTTTTGTTAGTCATAAACCAGTTGATTTTTCCCAAAAATCCAAGGTCTTTGTTCCAGCAACAGGATGCATGCTTATGGCCAACTAAGATTTGCATGACAACTCATCTTCATGAACTAAGAAAAAATTCCATATCGTCGGCTTTGTGTTCGACATTGAACAACACATGTCACATTGATCAACACGCGTCATAGGTAAACTACCATCTTAAAACTGATCCGGTGATGGCAAGGAGATAAACAAGCATGTATGTGCATTCGACCGAACACTTGGCTTGTTCCGGCGCCGGTGATGCACGTGCCCGATGTTGTCCATGTGGTAGCCGTACATCGTGACTGGGGACGGATGCTCATCTCCCTTGCTTCGTGCAAGCATAGTTTGCCATTGTGATAACGATCTGCGTACATGTCGGTGCATTATTATTGCCATCCACGGTCAGCTAGCGAGGAATTATTCTGCACGAACACTAGGAGTCTAGGAGCCGATCGGCGACCATCCTCGATTCATCTACGTTGTGTGCATCAGTCAGGCAAGAGAATACCCCATTTCGAAAAAAAACTACAAGCTGAGAGAGACGGCATTGCATAGTTCCACCTTCTTGGATTCGAACTCCGACCCTCTCCCATGTGGTCTTCATTGCTTCCCCTATATCCCTCAGTCCTGGCCAGCTGAAATGAGCTTCGAGCGGGACCGTTCAGTGCAATCGTCAGACGTCATTCATCTCACTATGAGACGAATATTAAACAGAGATGATAATAGTGGCACCGCCTCGAGCACGTCTCTGGTCTTTCGTCCAGCTCCGAAGTAGGCCAGGCCGATTTTTTTTCAAATATGACACTCTATCCAACATATTTTTCAAAACTAGCCCCATCAATTTTTTTGTCAAATATGTTCTTGACGGGAAGCACAAAATGTCACACGTGTCCTCCTGCCAGAACAGATGACAGAAAGCTACTTCGCGCCGTTCCAAAGGGCGGAAGGTCTCTTCCCGCCAGGTGAAGAGGGGGAAGGTGACTTTGTGCTATTTCAATGTGCACCACTGCGTCCACTTACCGTCTACCCAGAAGGAGACACATGTCCTTCCGCCATCTAAAACACCCGTGAGTCCATGGATACATTCTTCTCTTGTGTTTTCTTCCTTTTTCTTTTTTTTAACACGTTCTTCTCTTGTCGAGCAGTTCATATTCACGAATCACGACGTCACTCGCCGGTGTACGCCTTCCAAAGTGGATGACCATTTCTCGGTGGTAGTCCTACCGCCTCGTTTGCGGCCCGGCCCTTGCAAGCAACCGGCATACCATGCTCGGTAGGTCAACGTGTTTCGAGTAACACCCTGAAATGGAGGAACATATGCCAGCGCAGCTCGATCGTCTTTGACATTGCAGATTACTCAGATAGGTTAGAAATTAAGGGTGATTTTCCCGAAAGTCGATATGCTCAACGTAGAGTGAATGCCATAACTCAACATTTTTGTCAGTGTGTGGTCTGGGGAGCCGCCGGACTGTGTACATAGTAATTATAGTCTGTCGTTAATGCACATGTTTTGATTGCTCATGGCAAATGGAGTACTAATATAATTAAACATTCTTATTCTTTTTACCAACTACTCCCTTTGTGTTCCTAAATGTAAAAAATATCACATTATAGCGTGCTATTAGCAAGACATTGTACACTGATTTATTTTACCAACTACGCTGCTAATAACATATTTTAAGGTTGGTGCTATTTTGTTATAGCGCGCTATTTTTTCCTTGGGGTGTGTATACCCAACACAAATGGCGGTCTAGCTAGGCTTTTGACTGATGCCCCTCCACCTTAGCTCTTCCCTTCCTCCTTAATTTGCACATGTGATTTTTGTTTTTAGTTGTTGAGACTTGTGTTGTGCTAATTGTGTGCATCTTGGGTTAAATTATTTGGTTGTATCGGTTTGGTGTGATGAAACTAATGATAAAAGTTTACATTATCAAAATAAAATAGTAACTCCAATGAACACTATCAAAGATACTCTCCCATAGACATCCACCATGTGCCCGTACATGTGTAGAAACATGTGTTATTCATATTCATATCTAGTGAACACAATTTCACCACACATGATACTCTAGAAATCTCTATAAAGCAATATCTACAAGGTAGATACTTATGAAGTGTTATGGATGCCATCGTCTCACACCGTCACTCCTTTTCTCCGCCATTCAGAATGTCCCGAGCATCATTACATTTACACTAAATGCAACCTCTAGAACATCGTGCTAAATTAGGTTCGTCATCTAAATCCTCTTGCAGGAGATATTTTAGGCATACTATAATGGACTTTAGCAAATACATATAATACACCAAAGGCGACGAGTTAGAAGGACATTTTTTCAGTTCCATTTTGTAATGGAAATCTGCACAAATGGACATTAGTAAACAGTAAAGCATCTCGGATTTATCATACAGGCAAAAAGTTAGCAAAAAACATATCATCGTTGGGCCCTTTAAACACATAAACATTACTGCCATTCACACGGTGATGCACTCATGTGTACTAAGTTTGTTCGTGATAAATGACGATGGTGATACAACCAGAAAATAACCACTGAATTATTAACTTTTTTAATTTATCAAAGAACTAAGGTTAACTAATTTTCAGCATCGACCATCTCACATAAACCAAAACCGTGTCGGAAAGATAATGAATAACTTTCGTCGTAGGGATTTTTAAATAACATTATATTTTGTAATATTCTTGTAATGACAAAGAAGAGCATGGTGCATATTCTATAGATTAGTCCAATGAAAAAATAGTGTAGTGATGATCCTATCATAAGGGAAGGGTATAAATCAATAGTTTTTTAGTCATAATGTGTGGCTTGTCAGCGACCCCACTATGTAATTATTATTGTTAGCGTTCAATAGAAGTCACTGTCTTTTTTCTATAAAATAATACATGCCTGAACGATGTAATTCACTTTTTTTTCTTTGTTTTGTTTTTAACTCAAATAAGTGCTTCTCGAGTTAAAAACGAACAATGCATATAATAGCATCTCCAACCGGACTGGACAAATATGACCATCTGTATGTCCACGGACACATATGTACTTATCCATGGACCGGTGCTGGCCAACACCCATTTGTCTGTCCGGGCAACTGATGACCCACAAGTATAGGGGGTGTATCGTAGTACATTCGATAAATAAGAGTGTTGAACCCAACGAGGAGCAGAACGTGTTGACAAGTAGTTTTGATCAAGGAATCACTGTAAATACTAGCAGACAAGTTTTTAGGGTTTTTTGATATTGCAGATAAATAAAATATATGTAAATAAAAGACAGTAATAATAATTGCAGCAAGTGGCCCAATCCTTTTTAGAGCAAAGGATAAGCCGGTTGGTTTACTTATGATGGCAAAATGTTCTTGAGGACACACGGGAATTTCGTCAAGTGCTTTTGCTTCCTACAGCCGATTAATCTTTATTGTTTTGAGAAGTGTTGTGTGGGTGAACCTATGCTAATGCACTGCCCTAACTTGGACTAATACATACTTGTGATTAAACCCCTTGCAAGCATCCGCGTTACAAGGAAGTAATTAAGATAAATCTAACCACAGCCTTAAACTCTGAGATCCTACACTCCCTCATGCACCGGTTTACTAACGGGGGTTTAGGTTTCTGTCACTCCGGCAACCCCACAATTAGTAGCCGAATACACAATGCATTCCCCTAGGCCCATAAAGGTGAAGTGTCATGTAGTCGACGTTCACACGACACCACTAGAAGAATAACACCACAACTTAAATATCAAACCATTAAATATTACTCAACATAGTTCCACTACTAACAGCATGACTTCTCCCATGTCCTCAAGAACTGAACGAACTACTCACAAGACATCATATGGATCATGATCAGATGTGATATAATGATGAATAACAATCTGGACATATACTTCAATTCACCGATAAAACTTAATAGCATCAACCACAAGTAGTAATCAACACCGGGAAAGTTTCCCCTATGAACTACACAAAGTATAACCCTAGATGTTACAGCGGAACGAAGTGGAGCGGTGGAGATGATGGTGACGGCGGTGGAGATGATGATGATGATGATCCCGATGAAGTCCAGCGTGATGACGATGACGATGGCGATGATTCCCCCCCCCCCCTCCGGGAAGGAATTTCCCCGACAGATTTCTCCCTGCCGGAGAGCTTTTTCTCTCTCTGTGGTTTCCGCCTCGTGGAGGCGGCGGAATATTTCCTCGATGGCTCCCCCCGTCTTAGGGTTTCTGGGGGATTAAGCACGCGAAGGGGGAGCGCCAGAGGTGGGCCAGGGCCCCCACACCCTACCACGGCGCGGCCAGGGGGGACCCGCGCCGCCCTATGGTGTGGGCCTCTCGTGGCCCATCTCTGCCTCCCCTTTTGGCTGCCTCCGACATCTGATAAAATAGGAGCTTCAGCATGATTTCCCTGAATTGACGATCTTCAGAAATAGGGTGTCTTGACGATGTTTTTTCCAGCTGAATCCTGACTCCGGCAGTTAATTCTCCAATAATCATCAAATATGCAAAACAAGATAAAATAACATAAGTATATCATCCAAATATGAAATATATCAATGAATAGCAGTAAATTATGATATAAAATGGTGATGCAAAATGGACGTATCAGCAACCACATCTCTCATACTCAAACCCTCAAAAACATGGAATACATGCACATAGATCATAAAAAAATCAATTCATCACGAAATCAACAAAATTGACAATTAACCACAAAATCAATTCATCACAAATTGAATAATTCATACACGAATAAGTTGATCGCCCCTCTTGTTATTTCGCTTGTTGATCCCCTTGTCATCACCTGATTGTCGCTTTGATTTGCCCTTCCCTTTGTCATTTCCAGGGACGGTTACGCCCCTTAATAGGGACCAACAATGGACCAAAACAAATGTAATTTTTTCAAGGTGATGATACAAAACGGTGGCCAACTCTATCAAGCAATAATCACTCAACATTATGCAATAAAAGTGAAATAAATAACAAAATCGAAGTAAGTACCAGTTGACTTTGCACTTGTTCATAGCAACCGACCAACTTGTTTAGAGAGTTTTGCATGTGTGCCTATGTATGGTGGAGGGAGCCATTAGTGCACGCGTTTTGGATTGGGTGTGCGACTCCACGTAACACTTTTGTTAACGTTAAGAGGTGAACTTTTGCAAAAAAAAAAAATGGGGTCTTTATTCCACCAATAGGATACATGCTAGTGGCTAACCAAGATTTGCGCAACAACTTATCTTCATGAAATAAGTAAAAATTCCGTCTCGTCGGCTTTGTGTTTGACATTGATCAACACACATCGCAATTAAACTACAATCTTAAAACTGATCTGGTGATGATAGGAGATAAATAAGCGTGTCTCCATTAGACAAGAAATAACCTGGGTCATTTGGCTGAACACTCAGATGGCTCCGGTGCAGAGCTCATCGAACATCGGCTCCATTCACCCCAACAAGCCACCGACGCAGCTTATCCTCAAGCGAGCAACTGAGGACCCGCGCGGAGGGAGAGCTCCTCGTTATCCAGCGCAGGGCTAGAAACCTCCACTAAAATTCCATCCGGGTAGAGGTTGGCTTCGGACCCTGATCCACGGTCGAAGTCGACCATGGTGGAGCGGAGGGGAGGGGACTGTGGAGTGGAGTTGAGCGGAGCGGTCGAGACTGAGACTAGGGTTTGGTCCTTGATGGGGATTGAGCGGGGTATGTGTGGGATCGGACTGGGCTGGATCCGACATGATGGGTGTTGAAGTCTATATGTAAATTGCCTAACTCTTTCCCCATTAGTTCGTACTTTTGGTCGCATTGCCTAGTGCATAATACTTGACATCGGTCTCGAGTATAAGCGGTGGCGGGCAGTCCGAACCTTCGGAAAACGGTAAGTGAAGTTCTATCGGAAGAAACACGGTTGCACTTTCGCCGCATTGCCTAGTGCATAATACTTGACATCGGTCTCGAGTATAAGCGGTGGCGGGCAGTCCGAACCTTCGGAAAAAGGTAAGTGAAGTTCTATCGGGCAAGAAAAAAGAAAAAAAAAAGAAACAGGGTTGCAGACAGGGACCGGAAAACGGCCATGCATGATGCAAGTCACACTGCATGTGTGGGCATGTGGGTAGTGCGGCGAGTCAAACGCGCGCAGGCCAGGTGGTGCGGGTGTGTTGTGCCGACCCCAGTCGCCACCCAGCCCAGCCGCACCCGCCGGCCAACAATGTAGGCAGAAGCTTCAGAATCCATGGATCCGTCACAGCGACCACGCAGACGCAGCAGATAATATACATGCAGCAGCACGTGCCCGCAGATATACAGTGCCGTTGCCGATGCCGATCTAGACGAGGGCAGGACCGCCAATCTCGCCCGACAGACACCGCGCGCATCCATGCATGGATCGGCAGCCCATATGAACTAGTACATGCATCTCCCATTCCTATAAGTGCAACGAAGGGCATGGCTAGCGAGCTACCATAGAGTTCCAGTTGGTTTAGCTTGAGCTCGAGTGCGTACTTGCGTGTGTTTTACTCCGTATTAATTATAGCCCGGCCGACCGGGAGCTCTATACGTTCCAGATATTGCGTGCGTGTGTAACATATTACAGCCAGCGGTTGATCGGGGAGGGAGAAGATCAGAGATTGATGGCGGTCGACGGTGCGCACCGCGTCGCGCTGCTCTTCGGCTTGCTTGTCTGCGCGGCCGCCCGACATGCTTCCGCCGGGGACGGTGAGAGCCCCGAACTGCATCGATCCCAATTCCCATTGCATGATTACCTATAGCTGTGCTAGCCATCATCCATTTGAATACATGTTATAGGCTGATAGCTAGCTAGCTCCGGCTGCCGGCCGGCGCCGGAATGAATTAGGGTAAGATCAACCACCTCCGATCAACCTGTGTTCTTAATCAGAGTGTGTACTAACATTAGTTTCCCGATAAATGCTGGCATTGACCTTTTAGCTGCATGACAAGATGTAGCAGAAATCAAACCCTAGAGCTAAGGTTACTTTACTACTAAGAGAATCTCTTCACACGAGATTAAAAAATTTAAATGCATGGTTCAGTTCAAGCTTTTTTTTAATGAAAACGCTCTGAAGAAAGAAACAGAGATGGCCAGATTCGCTCGGGATCTTGCATGGCTTCAAGTCTGAATTGACACGTCATGCACACATGCAGGCTTGCTGCTGAACGGCAACTTCGAGTACCCGCCCATCAAATCCCAGCTGAACGGCACGACGGTGACGGGCGCCCACGCCATCCCTTACTGGAAGATCACCGGCCTCGTGGAGTACGTCGACTCCGGCAAGAGCCAGGCCCCCGACGGCATGGTCCTGGCGGTGCCGGAAGGCGTGCACGCCCTGCGCCTGGGCAACGGCGCCTCCGTCCAGCAGCAGCTCAGCCTCACCCGGGGCGTCTACTACTCCATCACCTTCAGCGCCTCGCGCACCTGCGCGCAGTCGGAGAAGCTCACCCTCTCCGTCGTCCCCGGCGACGTGGCGGCGGAGCCCACCAGCGAGATCCCCATCCAGACCGTGTACAGCGTCAGCGGCTGGGACTCCTACTCCTGGGCCTTCCGCGCCGCGCGGGGCGTGGTCACCTTCGTCATCCACCACGGCGACGAGGGCGTGGACGACCCGGCCTGCGGGCCCATCATCGACGCCGTCGCCATCAAGAAGCTCCGCGCTCCTCACGAGACCGGCGCCCGCGGTAACCTGCTGAGGAACGGGGACTTCGAGGAGGGGCCCTACATCATCCCGGGGACGACGTCTGGGGTGCTGGTTCCGCCCATGGACGAGGACGACGTGTCGCCGCTGCCCGGGTGGATGGTCATGTCAGACACCAAGGTGGCCAAGTACGTCGACGCGGCGCACTACGCGGTGCCGGGGGGCGCGCGCGCCGTGGAGCTGGTGGCCGGCTCGGAGGTGGCGCTTGTGCAGGAGGTGGACACAGTGCCTGGAGAGGCGTGCAGGATGGAGTTCACGGTCGGGGACGCCGGCAACGGGTGCGTGGCGACCGCGCCGGAGCAGACCATGCGCGTGGTGGCGGCGGCAACGGGGGCGCAGGGGACGACGATCGTCGAGTACCAGTCGCGGGGCACGGGCGGGCACTCGCGCGGGTCGCTGGAGTTCAAGGCGGAGGGGAATCGCACGAGGGTGGTGCTGTACAGCTCGGGGTATCACACCATGTCCGACGGCACCGGCACGCTCTGCGGGCCCGTCGTCGATGACGTCTCGCTCGTCTGCGCTTCCCTGCCGCCGCCTACTCGCCGGTTGCTTCGTCGCTAGCTAATTCGTGCGTCCTCGACCGGAGACCGCACACGGCACTTTAGACATTGTACCGGACTATCAGTAGACATTTTGTTTCGTTTTTTTGTTTGTTCTGTTCTGAGAGACATTAGCAAATCTGAACGATTTATGCAGTTCCCTCTGCCAGTCTGTCTCATGCAACTCGAGAGACAGAAATCATTTAGACCAAAGGCACAAGCTGAGCCCTGCTTTAAATTAATAAAGCCACCACGGCAACAAGTTCATACAACGCTCATACATCAAAGACAAAGACCCAAGGTCCTGGCACTACACGAAGGTAGGCCGACAAACAACCCACAGACAGCGAGGGTGAACATACAGATAGGGCAGGGAAGGGGAAGACTACACTAGTCTATCCCTAGTAGCGGCGTGGAGGGAGCGGATCCTGCCAATTGCAACCTCCACCATATCCCGATCCTGTCTTCTAGCCACAAACTTCCACACCTGCATGTACATGATCATTTTATAAAGGCCGTCAGCCGGTTGTGAAGGAAAAACACCCTCAATGGTAAACTTATTGCGCATATTCCAAAGAGACCAAAGTAATGCTGCACAACAAATCCAAAGGACACGACGGTCCTGCCCAGAATATCTACCAAGGAGGCGATGGATATCCGCAAAGCACGAGGAGTTCCAAGCACAGGAGAGCAGTTCCCTAACTGCACTCCACATGAATTTCGCGAGGGGACACACGAAAAAGATGTGGTTTGAGTCCTCAAACTGACCACATAGCGAGCATAGGCCATTAGAGGGCCCATGTCGATGGAGAATGTTATCTTTCGAAGGGAGGCGTTTCCTGGCCAATTGCCATAGGAACACCCTGACCTTGAGGGGGATAGCAATACTCCAAATGTCTCCAAAGTGCTTCCTTGGTATGCCCTCGCAAAGTTTGCGATATAGGGATTTCACCGAGAACCTCCCCGAAGGTTCAAGGGCCCAAGAGAAGCGGTCTGGTGTTGCCGACAGGGTAGTGCCGGCGACCGCACGGTGGAGATCGAGCCACTCTGCCCTCTCCACCGGACCCAACGTACGTCGGAGGGGAATATCCCAAACCCCCTGTCGGCACACGTGGGCAACGGACGCACCGGGATCTACTGCAGCAGCAAATAATCTAGGGAACCGGTCCTTTAGTGGGCCCGACCCCTGCCACTAGTCCGTCCAGAAACGTGTGGACTTGCCATTTCGAACCTTGTGTGGCGTTCCAGAACTTGGAACCTGGCTAGTGGGAATCCACCAGAAGGTCCTTGTCCCTCAGATACTTGTTCCTGATGATCTCCGCCCATAGACCTTGGTCCCCGGACAGGAGCTTCCAAATCCATTTGACCATGAGGCATTGATTCATCAGTTTGGTATCCATGATGCCTAGGCCCCCAAGGCTTTTGGCTTGCAGAGCGCCGACCACCGAACCCAGTGGTATTTGCGCTTGTTCCCGCTTCCTTCCCAAAAGAAGCGAGATCTCGATTTGTCCATGGATCTATGGACTCCGTCCCCCAACAGACATACCCCCATCGCATGGAGGGGAAGACTCGAGAGGCACGCGTTCACAAGCGTGAGTCTGGCAACCGATGACATCAGTCTGCCGAACCAGGGGTCTGTTCGCTTGGCCACCTTCGAGGTGAGAGGGTTCCAATCGCCTGCCGTGAGAGCTCTCTCCGAAATGGGGAGGCCAAGGTAGGTGAAAGGGAAGCTTCCTCGTTTGCAATTAAGCATGTGAGCAATCCTCTGGCTTTCCTGGTCATCGGCCCCAACCACCAGGACTTCACTCTTGTGAAAGTTAATTCTCAGACCCGACATGTTCTCAAAGCAGAGTAACATAAACTTGAGGTTGGCAATTGCCAAGTCCTCGGGCTGGATCATGATGATCGTGTCATCAGCATACTGGAGGTGGGTGATCCCCCCAAGCACGATGTGGGGGATGACCCCACTGATATGCCCCGCCGCTCTTGCTTTGTCCAGCATCGTGGCAAGTGCCTCAACGACAAAGTCAAAAAGTAGCGGGGAGAGGGGGTCCCCTTGACGCACCCCTCTACCATTACGGAAGAAATTCCCCATTTCTCCGTTGATGGTGATGGAGGTTTGGCCCCCCGAGACCAAACCTAGGGCTCTGTGAACCCATCCCGGGTCAAAACCTTTTCTCAGAAGTACCTCACTGAGGAACTTCCAGTTGACCCGGTCATACGCTTTTTCAAAGTCCAGTTTTAAGAAAACTCCACTGAGTTTCTTGGACTTGGTCTCATGCACAATTTCTTGTAAAGAGACAACCCCTTCGTGAATCGGTCTCCCCTTGATAAAGGCCAATTGGGTACGGCTAATCGTGCGGTGGGCAATACGGGAGAGGCGAAGAGCGTAGGCTTTAGCTACAAATTTAAAGATGACATTAATCAGAGCGATGAGCCTAAATTGGCGAATGTCCTCCGCCCCTTGGACTTTTGGGATAAGCGTGAGTACCCCAAAGTTCAGGCGGGATAGGTCAACCCTCCCTAGGGCAAACCATTGGCAATAGCCAGGATGTAGGGCTTGGTGAGATCCCAAAACTTCTTAAAGAAGCACACCGGGAGCCCATCTGGGCCCGGTGCCGTGTCCACCTTCATGCTGGCTAGAACCCTATCTAGCTCCTCTGGGGTAAAGGATAGCATGAGCGAGGTATTCTCCTCCACCGAAACTCGGGTGTTGGGGTGCCAAAACTCCCGGGAGTGGGTGACCCCCGCAGTGTCACCCTTCTCCCCCAAGAGCTTACGATAAAAATCGTAGATATGGGCTTGGAGGGCTAAAGGCTCAGTTAGGATCCCCTGATCCGAGTTGAGTCTAGTGATAGCACATTTCCGTCTCCTACCATTGGCTATGGCATGGAAGTATGCTGTGTTGGCATCCCCCTTGAGAAGCCAGTTCAGCCGGCTCCTTTGTCGCCAATACTCCTCCACCTGAGCGAGGTGGGTGAGTTGGCTCTCAAGGTGGTATCTCAATGCCCAGCCGTCGTCATTAAGGCCATCTAAGTCGGCCTGACGATCCAAACATTGGACTTGGTCTAGAATCTCCTGCTTGAGGTTGCGGTAAGCCCTCCCTAAGTTGGCACCCCAGCCTTTTAGGAATTGTCGCAACCCCGCAGAGATTCTCTGCCACCCGTCAATAGGGTCACAAGGGCTCCCCCTAAGACCCTCGAGTTCCCTCCATTTGGCTGTGACTAAGTCCCCAAACTCAGGTCTTTCCAGCCAGCTGGTCTCGAAAAAGAAACGGGTGTTCCTCTTTCGGAGCTCCTCCCCTGAGCAAAGAATTAAGGGGGAATGGTCAGAGCCAACATTCGTCTGGGTTATGACGGAGCAAAGCGAGAAGAGCACATCCCAGTCTGCCGACATCAGCACCCGGTCGAGAACACATCTAACCGGGTCTAGCTGGTGGTTGGTCCAGGTAAATCGGGCGCCCCCACGCCGGATTTCCCTGAGAGCCAACTGAGCAATGCAATCATTGAACCTGTGCACTCTAGGCCAATTTATACTTGCATTATTTTTATCCTCTGACCCCCTAATCAGATTGAAATCACCCCCCACCACAAGTGGGAAAGGGCAGGCCGAAACGGCTGCCGCCAACTCCGCCAGGAACTCCTGGGATCGACGGTGATCAGCCGGGCCGTACACCACAAAAAGAGACCAATTCCTCGTGGTGTCTAGCTGAAGGACGTCCACCCTGAGAGACAGAAATCATAAAACGAATTCTTTGGAAAGCTTATAGACGGCTTTATTAACCAGATTATCTTTACATGTAAACAAAACATTGTATGTGTATAATCAAGGTAGCAATCACCGTTGCTTGGTGAAAGAATACTTTGCGGTTCTGCACATACACTGACAGCGAGGAACTATTCTGTACACATCTGAGACCACCGCTGTCCGCCGCCTCCATCGACATTACATCATCGTCTAATTTTTCTTTGACTTGAGCTCCGCCACTTTCTCCTCTGTGGCCTTCATAGCTTTCCCGTATATGCTCACCAGCTGAAACAGTTTTGGAGCGAGACAACTTCAGCGCCATTTTCATTAAGCTAACGTTAACGTCTAGTAAAAGGAGAGGGTGTTGGTGGTGCTGCGATTTCTGATCTTACCTCATCTACTTCGTCAGCGGTAATTGTCAATGGCGGCGACATCATAATGCTGTCGCCGGCGACTCTAACCAGCATGCCACGCTTCAGGCACTCTGCCCCGAAGATAGCACCAACGCCTGAAAATGCCACCATGGAAACAGTTTGTAAGGGCTCCTGGTTCCCAGATACATATGCATATCTCGGAACACGACCAGTAGTTCCTACATTTTCTGGTATGATAATCTTCAAGTATTGTTTTTCGCAAACTAAACATTTGCTTCTAATTCCATTACCAAAATAGCAGAACACAGTTACAGTTGATGCAACTTTCCAGTTTACACCAATGATTTCCAAGCTATGTTTTTTCACATGCTGAAGAGTTATACTGACGAATAAGGGCAATAACATCAGGGAAACAGTTTGTAAAGTCTAAAGATATTTTCTGGTTCCGAGATAATCTTGTCATTTTATAATCTTCTAGTTTTTTCCCAAACAAAGCAGCCCTCTGGATTCCATTACCGAAATAATGAAACATGGTTCAGTTAAAAAACAAACTAGAGCGGAAAAAAAGTTAGCACAACATTCAAGTTTACATGAATGATAATCTTCTAGTATTAGAATGCTCCAATTCAAGTGGTTCGAAGCTATGATTTGAAATAGTGAAGAATAAAGGCGAGTTATGTAACTTACCCCATTCAGCAGGGAATGGAGTATCTCGTGATTTGTTGTCGGCAAATTCAGTCCCGAGTATCAACCCTACACCACGGATCTGCATACAGACGCATATAGATTATGCTTTTGGACAACAAAGGAGTTTCTGCCGAGAAAGATAAAAGAAGGGTACCTCCCCAACAATTGGGCTTCCTGCAAAGGCCTTTGTTCCCTCCTGGAAGCGCGGAGCAATTTGCTTCACATGATCAGGTATATTCCTTTCCCTGATACCAAGGATTCATTAGGACCAAGAAATTCAACAGAGGCAGGGGCACCGTGTGCTATGGAAAGTGCAGTATACCGATAGATTTTCAGCGCTTCAATGGCAACAGCGCAAGCAACTGGATGGCCAGAGTATGTAAAGCCATGAGAAAATGAACCTATTAAACAAAGTCAGCAGCTCAGCACATTAAGTTTCTATAAGCTCATTAGGTATCCCTAAAAAACGCCCGAGACGTGCCACTGCAGATATGAGTATTCGAGCTCACGCAGTGACATTAACTTACCAAGCTTATTACTCTGAGAATCGATCACATCTGCTATTTCTGGGCAAACAAGAGTTGCGCCAATGGGCACATAGGCAGATGAAAGAGCCTGTTGTCATGAAAATGGCATGGCTCAGCTGACATTGTATAATTTGTATTTACTGACCTATCCTTGTGAAATAATTTTTACCTTGGCCAAGGTTACTAGATCTGGCTTGATGTTGTACATATCAGACCCAAACATGGTTCCCAACCTTCCAAATGCGGTAATGACCTAAAATGCATTATCAGTTAATGACAGTACATAGATAAGTTTCTTACGTTCTTTTACTATCTATATTGTTTTCGTGTTTAACATCACAAATGAATGTAAAGTACCTCATCTACTATGAAAAGAATGTCATACTTCTTAACCACTGCTTGAACCTGTTGATAGACAATAAAATGAGAAATCATAAACAAGCAAAACCAGAATTCAGTTCTTCAATGTGGAAGCTACCAATAAATATAATGCACTGACATTAACAATTCATCAACAACGTTTTATGTGGAACTACTACAACATAAGAGAGTGAAGCAAGTATTTAGAAAGTTCAACAAATTTTGTCTTAGCTCACTAAAATTCAATTGTGGGTCAAATAAATGACGTCAAGGAAGGGTTTCCTTTTCCTTATGGCAGCTATCACATGATGTAGCTCAAGCTGTTTATAATCACCTTATCAAAATAGGTCTTTGGAGGAGGGATGACACCGCCAGCACCCATCACAGGTTCAGCAATGAACGCAGCAATCTGAAAGGAGAAAAATAGAATAGTCAAGTAGTATACTTGGGTCATATCACATAATAATAATATAAGCTTTGGTAACAAGAAGACTTTACTGTTTCTGGTCCTTCCTTGAGGATAAGATTCTCCAAATTATTGGCAAGTCTTGTTGCAAAATCTTCTTCTGTCTCACCTGCCACACACCAAAACCATTTCAGTACAATGTGCTCCGTTGATCGTACAACTAAACTCTCAAGTAAAGAGTACCAGGAAGATGGAAGCGCCAGTAGTGAGGGCAGTCCGTGTGCAGAACAAAAGGTGCTGGTAGATCAAACTTTTGGTGCAGGGCAGGAAGGCTAAAGATACAGAAGCAATCAACAAATTAATAAGTATCAATAACAAATGGACTGGTAGATTCTTCAGAGTTCTAGATAGTAGGACTGATAGAAAAAATATCCACATAATAAGAAAAACACTATTTTTAGGCCAATACTCACCCAGTGAGACTAGCTGATATCAATGTTGATCCATGGTATCTGAAACAAATGCAACAACTGTAAGAATGGCATTCAAAATACGGCCATGTTGTATAAGGAACCTAAAAACAAGACCTCAAGAATACTGACGTGATGGCCCACAATGGAATTGATGCTAATGCAAATTACTTACTAAACAAATAAAGCAAACATATAGTATTTCTTAGTTTCAAGAGCAAAAGGTTGACAAAATATGTAAGCGCTTACGCTTTTGATCGTGCAATGAACTTCTTCTTGTCTGGCCTCCCCAATGCATTGTTATAATACCACACTAGTTTGACCTGTAAAGGAACAAGTGTAAATTATTCAAAATGTGTGAGCAGTGAAGAAGACCAGAAGAGGGGAACAAAAATTTAAATTATTCCAAATGTGTGAACAGCGGTATGAGAAGACCAGAAGAGGGGAACAAAAAAAAATCAAATTATTCCAAATGTGTTTACAATGGTATGAGAAGACCAAAAGAGGGAACAAGAAAAATTCTACGATCAGGAAAAAAATCGCTACTGTTTATCACCAAATGACTACAAGACAATCCATTCAATATGGCATGTAAGACAGCTAGATATATTCAGAAAAATAACTACTAAGGCAAGGACCAATTGGCCATCTCCCAGAAAAGTGCAAACAGTGAACCAGGGACCTAGATACATTCCGCTTTGTAAAAAATGAAAGACCAAAAGGTTAAGTTTTTTGACTAATGGAGGCACCATGTAGATCTAACAATCCACCCTACTACTTATGTTTCAGTGCCCCACTTTTTCCCGAGAAAAGGTTCCTACTGGTGTTTTCTTTAAAATACTATGTTTCTTGCCCAACAATTCTCATGTCACTTTCTCTACATAACACTATGTAAAACGGTTTCAGTTATTCCCTGTAGATGTTGAATGACAGTAAGAGAAACATATTTTATTATCTATGGTTGCTACCCTTCTTAATAAACAGTCTGTTTGACGTTCTCCAAAAAAATATAACTTTTACATTGATCAGTATATCCAGCAATCATACCTGTGAGTCGTTTGCTTCCGAACCACTATTTGTGAAGAATGCCTTTCCCATTTTCTTTGCAGTGAACATGCTAAGAAGGTCGTCCGCGAGATCCTGAAACAACGCGTCTCCGTCATCAGTATTTGTAGATTAAGTAAAGAATTTAACAAACTAATGATCAATTAGAGATGCAGAAATTTACCAGTGTTGGTTTGGTTGTACGGTTCCAAAAGGAGTGATAGAAGGGTAACTTGTTTAACTGATCAGTTGCAGCTTTGACTAAACGAGGCTCACTACCACCTGAAGACACCACGAATAGTTCATGAAAGCGGATGAAATTAGACTTTAAATATTACTCCTAAGGCCACAAAAATAAATTGACACACACATATTATCCAAAAGTGCAAAATTCTGTAGTAAATAATCACGAAAATCACATTCCAAAGTTTGTAGTTATACAGACCTAAAGCTGTACACCATAGTCCTGCTAGGGAATCTAGATACCTATTCCCATTGATGTCATAAACATAAGAACCCTGCGTATACAGGTTAACATTATAAGGCAAATATAGATATAGCTCATCACCGTGGTATAGAGCAATCAACATGTTAAGGTTCCATTCAATGAAGTAAAACATATTAAGGTTCCATTTACAGAATCTGGTGCTAAACATATATATATAATGCTAGAGTGAGATGGTCAACAACCTCGGATCTGTCAATAAGCAGCGGATGCAAATCGCTGCTCTGCCATCCAGCTGTGAATGGTGCCAACATGCCATGCCCCTTAAACCTGGAAAGATCGTACTTCAAAATCAGCAGTTGCTAGTAAACATCATACAGAGTCCAATCTGCATACAGCCTGGTGCATAACAGAGTACATCTTGTGATAATTCAAAAACAAAAGAGAGGATTGTATACCCATTTTCATCAGTCGAGTTAGACTGAGGAGAAGATGCCGAACTGAAATGTCTGCGTGATGCATCTGCCAAACTATCTGTGTGCCCTTGTAAACTCCCGGTGCTGGTTAAATACTTCACCAATCTGCTTGCCTGCGAATTAAGAAAATGAAGGATCACACATGAGCTGTGAGGTTGCGGCAAAACTTAGGCAGTTAACACGTGAAGTCTGAAGGGTAGAGAAAGCAGTGGAGTAATAATCATGCCATAGTATCTGAAGCTACTGAATGTCTGGCATTGATCATAGCCATCACAACTTTTACATGAAAGAACAAGTACATGACTGTTCAAGTCAAAAAAAAAAAAAGTACATTACTATTTCAATTCGGACCCTAAAACAGAGTGATCTCAACCCTGCAACTATTCAAGAAGTTGCACAGGAAGCTAAGTAGCTAACTGAACGTACGGAAGAGGGAACGTCAAAGGTAACTCTCAGAAGCATACAGATAGATTCCAAATAGACGCAAATTCCGGCACAGAGCTACTGACTACTGGTTGTATCACCGGAGAGCGGATCGAGACCAAGATAAAAATCTCCCCTTTAGAATCTCCTGACCGGAAATCGAATAGAAGGCTAGCAATCAATCAGGCGTATCCTCCAGCTGCGCCCACCCAGAACTCCCCACTTCCGCGAAGCGATCGGCGACGGCGGGAGTGCCCAAACGCGGCGGCGACCCGAACCCACTGATTACCACACTGGGCCGGTGGCTCTGACTCTAGCTAGCTACTGCGAGGAAGAGAGCTAGGCGAGGGGGAGAGGGAGGGGTCGATGGTCACCTGCGAGGAGGCATTGGATCGGAGCAAGCCGCGCGCAATCATCTTGGAGATACGGAGCGAGAAGCGAAGGTGGGCGGAGGAGGAGGGAGACTATGAGACTAGTACTGGTATCTGGACCTTCCGTGACGTGGCATGTCGTGTCACGGACTTTTTCCGGGAGAGTGGGGAAAGGAAGGGAAGACGAAGCAGAGTTTTCCGAAGGGGACTCTCGATGTGTACGTGGCCAGGCTATCCAGGCAGAAACGAGAGAGACGGATATGGTTCTCAAAAAAAAAGGGAGACGGATATGGGATCGTGCACGGCCTCTTCGTTGCCATGATTTCTCGACATTTTTTAGATAAAGATGATTTCTCGACATACGGGTGCGTGTCTACAAATTTGTTGCAATCTCATGACTCGACGTGTATGCCTACCTACACACCCTAAGTTTCACCGTGCAACGGTAAAAATAGATTACTCAAAAGGCCCGGGATGTCACTCGTAGAGTTGATTTAAGTGTTAAAAGGTGTTTTGATATATTTTTCAGTTATTTTCTATCCGCTATGATTTTTTCAAGTTTGACCAAAATGTCAATGAAAAAGACAACCAGGGAAACAAGCTAAAAATGTGACCAAAAAATTTATTTTCTTCTAAATTCTGAAACCATTTTTGTACATCAAATATCCGTATTCTACTAGGAAAGCAAGCTACAAAAGGAATTTACGGCTTGCATCGCTGTATAACGTACAGCGTGTAGCTACCCTTGTTCATACCAAATTGCCTCTCTATTTACAAATTTATCATTTTTGTGTAGTCCAAATATAAGATATTTGAAGTCGAGTTTTTACACTTTTGAGGGATACATCATGGGCTACATCCTGAATTTATTTTAAAAGAAACTAAAACTCATAAATATATTTTCGATTTTTTAAAAACACCAAAATCACTTATGCTTCATCGATTCATCAATTGCGTACGTGGTACAAGACCCATCCATCGTTTTCCTCCGTTCCTGGGAGAGAGGATGCCGTGCAATTTCCTTGTTCTTTTAATCAGCGTCGGCCGCTTTCTGAAGATCGAAAATCAGCACAAACGAGGGGATAACATGTGGAGTGGCTATACCCGATCGAAAATGGGTCACACCGCACGTCATCACACAGAAAAGCCGCTTGCAAGCTGAACCAACTCCGGGAAAACTAAGAATCACTCGTTAACAAAAACTGACCCCTCTCGACCTTTCCCCTCGGTGAACAGTAGAGAGAGGAGAAGAGAGGGCGAATCCACTTTTTCTTCGTCTCCGCCGGCGAGGCCGTGGGCTCTCTCCTCCTTCGCCGGCCGTTTCGGCGGCGGGGGGAGGGGGGAGCTCCGGATCTTGGCCGTGCGCTGTATATAGGTTAGGTAGGGTGCTGGCCGGTGGTGCTTTGGAGGTGGGGGTGCTGCCGGAGCAGTTCGGGGTGCGGCTGGTTCTCCTCCTCTGCGTCGTCTTCCTCGGGGTCGTCGGCGTGGAATCAGCTGGTTTTGGTGCTCGGGGTTCTCTCCTTTCGAGGCCCTGTCCCTGGCGGGCGAACGGCGAGGCGTCGCTGTCGTTTGCTCGTTTCGGGGTTCCCGTCCTCCGGCCCAGTCGTCGCCGCACCGTCGTCTTCCCCTCCGGCGGTGTTGGGCTTGTGAGGTGCTGTGTTAGGGGGAGAGGGTGTGTTGCGTTGCTGTTTCGAGCTCTCTGGCCGGCCGTGGTGGCGAGGGGAGATGCGGCGGCGGCTCGTGGTGCTGGGGCGTGGTTGCTGCTGCGGATAGGTGGGGTTTGCTGGAAAGGGGCCTGGCTGCTTCCGTTGGGAGCAGTGCGCCGTCGGGCCCAGGCTTGGTGCAGGAGGATCTGGGGTGCGTCCCCGGCCGATGGGTCTTCTTTCGTCCTAGATCCAGTTCCGGCGAGCTGTGCTCCGGCGAGCTGGTGGTTATTGCGGCTCTTCAACGCCTGATGGCAAGGAGTTCCTGCTGCTCCGTGGGGCGGCTTTGGATGCGGCGAATCTTTCCAAGACGGTGGCGTCGGCGGGAGGTCGTTGTTCTCCATGGTCGCGAGGTGGAAGAAGGGTTTCAGGGCTCTAAGTGCGTTTTTGTTGCTCTTGGGGTCCTTGTTGTAAAAGTGTAGCAGCTGTGGCTACGCTCATATCCTTTGTGTTTTCTGTTGCTTGTACGCGTATTTGTACGGTTTCCCTTACTTCATGAATACAAGTAGCAAAATATCAAAAAAAAAAAAACTCCGGGAAAACTCTGCTGCTAGTCCAGATTAGGCACCAGGTTGCTTTCGATCGCTGCTACCTGCTGTGTTCATTTGCTAGTTATGCTATTCTACTGTGTTTCTTCACTTGTCATCTTAATACTAGATATCAGTAATAGGACCTCGATATTTCGGCGAATTTCGCTGTCTATGTCTCTGAAATCGGTGACCCGGTTGGTGTCTGCAAATTCCGGACCCATTTCAACCGCCGGTCAAATCACGAGTGCCCACGCGGTAGCCCTACATGTGCCAGTTTTGCCCACCTTCGCTGGCGGTTGGACCTTGTCGTCGCTTGGCCCCATGAATCGGTGACTTCAAGTCGCTCTGCTCTTGGTGAGAGGATCTAGCCATTTGTAAAAGACAACTTACCGCACTGGGTGGGGTCTGTCGCGGTCAAATGGCAGCTCTATTTACGAGGATCCAATCGCGGATCCTCGTAACGTGGGCCTTTTACAAGCACAACCGGGTCTCAGGGCATCTTCAACGGGCTACCCCAAACAGGATATGAAAAATTGTCTGTTTGAGTGCCCAACGTACAAGCGAGAGTCTTCGCTCCAGATCTGTGGGGGTGGGCAATGAACCCAACAACACCCCCATTCCATGTTTTTTCCTAATTTACCAGAATTTAGACATATGAATAAAAATACCTCTAAATAAATGAAAATAAAAGCTAATAAATTATCACTAATTAGCCACTCTACCCGAAATGCATAAAGTACCAGCAGAATATCAAATGACACGTGGTTTATGCGTGAACACACAAAATAAGATAAGTATGGTAGGGGAGTTGAAAATCTAAGAGCTCCCTCACTTGACCTGATATGCTTGGGTTAAAGGGGGACACGAGCAGCCCAACCAAGGAAACACCTGCACCTTGTCGTGTATTGCAAGCCCAAACCGTTAGAGGAAAAAGACGACCCAACGAGACGTCTCAGCTTGATTTGCATAGTAATGTCCGTTTACTAAAAGAACTGAAACTATGAGAGTGGCATTTTGGAGACCGATCTACACATAGCCCGTTTTTACAAAAAAAAATGCATTTTTTAAGTTTGAAAAAATTCGGGAAAAACCTCTAATGTAGATGATATGATCAACAAGTGTGCAAAATTATAATTTGAAATTCGTTACATTTTAAGCTGAAAAAATCGGTAAATTGGTGGATCTGGATCTGGGTCATCGACGCACGTGGCTTAAACTAGGACATATATAGTTTTTGTTCATTTCCTTTTTTATTATAGGAGTTGTTGTAGGCCGTGGAGATACTGTCACGAAATACAACCTTGTTTTCTTCTTCTTCTTCTTCTTCTTCTTCTTCTTCTTCTTCTTCTTCTTCTTCTTCTTCTTCTTCGACGTGGATATGTGGCTTTGCCATTAGGGTAGTAGTATTGTGCATCAGCCAGTCCAAAGGCCGGAGATATTCCTCCTTTTCCACTTTTTTTATGGAAAGTATGAAAACAAGTAATGGGTCATTGGGTTAGTCGGATGGATGAAAATCTACCCAGTTTTAGAAGTCGTAGGACAAATTTTAGTTTAAGGACTAAAGTATCAAAAATCTATATCGGCTAATAGGTTTAGATGCACCCACTACTCAAAAAACATTTTTCAAAATGTCAAAACATTCCAAATAATTTTCTTAGATATACTAGATGACATTTTATGTTAGCAAGAAAAGTTTCCCGAAGAAGAGACATGTTTTGTGGGCTGTGCAAAAAAGAAAAATCCGGGTTTTCAAAATGACTTTGTACGCGATTTTAATGTATTTTTGCACATGTCAGAAAAATGTCTTTTCTTCACGAAACTTTTTGTGCTAACATAAAATGTCATGATGTATATCCAAAATTTTACTTGGAATCTGCTGACATTTTAAAAAGTTGTTAAAATGTTTTACATATCGGGTGCATCCGCACCAATGATCCGAAACGCCATGTCCCCAAAGTATCATTTCAACAACAGGTTATATATTTCCTTAATGTTATGGCCAAGATAAGGGGCATCACTTTCGAGCGAAGCTTTTGTGCTCCCAGGCACCGGTGCTCCTGCTACAAATAGATATTTATTTTAGGAAAATAAAATTGTAACACAAAATATCTCAGAACAATCACGCGTGTAGATTTGAATGTTCATTACGATAGGAAAAATTCAAAAATAATTTTGGTATTTGCAGGCTGTACAAAAATACTAACAAGCATCGGGGGTCAACAAAGCAAATTCAAAAACGTAGAAACATGCTCAAATTTCTTATTTTTCGCAGGTAAATTTATTTTGAATTATATTATGCAAATTTATACTAGTTAAACACACATGTGGACCGATACGTTTGTGTGTTTTTTTTGGGAAAAGAATAAATTTTTAAATTTTAATTTTTGCACCAGAAGCACAGGTGCGTGAGATCCAAAATGACTTTTCGCACCACTTTCATGTTATAATAGTACCTTGCAAAAATATTGTGTCTATACATGACTTGAACTAGAGACGAGACAGATTTTATAAGTTCTGGCAGATTGTGACCAATTCTATTTGACTATCACGGGCTAAACAATGCAGGTGTTCGAACTCATTTTCCGTCAGTGAGCACTGGAGGTGGCGGCAAACGGAAACCCAGACAAGAGGCCAAGACCAAGAACCTGAAGGGACAAATAAAAAAAGAACGGAACCATCTACTCCAGCGTGTGTTGCCTGTGTGCTAGGGAAGCAGAGTGAGAGAGAGAGAGAGAGCGCGAGTAATGGAGACCGACGGCGCGGGGGGCGGCGGCGGCGGCGGCGGCGAGGCGGAGAGGAGGGGGAGAAGCGAGCTGGGACGCCTCCTAGAAGCCATTGGATCCTCCGAGGTTCGTCATCTCATCCCCACGTGAATCCCTTTCGTCTGCTCCATCTCGATATCCCCCGTACTCCACGCTTCCTAGGGTTCGTCTAGTTCGGTTTGATACCTCCAGTTCTTGAACCTGTGTTCTTCTAGGCAGGCGAGTGTGGAATTCGACCGGGATTCTTAATTGGAGACCCGGAAGCGGGGGTTTAGGTGGGGTTTAGTTTTCTCCTCGACGATCTTCAGTAAAGTAGGCTAATTTTGGTTTGAGCCGTACACGAATTGTGGTGTGTGATTGTTTCTAATTATCACCCTGTTATTTCTTCGGCTTCGTCTGCCTTGCACTTCTCCACTGGGCGGCCGACAGTGTATTATCTGATCTGATTTCGTGTGATGGAATCCAATTTTTTGAACGGGACCAGCAGGCGCTCTGCTTTTTCATTATAGAAGGGGGGAAAAGGTGTTACACATACAAATGAGTTTAGAACTCAACTTAACTCAACGCCGTTTCTCAGAAACTAGAGAACACAGCACACGCACAAGGAACCAAACCCAACAGCCAACTCTAGCATGCCCACAACTTCATGCATGCGCCGGCTCCTTTTGGCGAACCGTGAGCTTGCTCCATCAGGACAAAGCTGTGCGAGCCACACAAGGGTGGTCACCAGCGAACTCTTGTTTGTAACTCAGGTTGCTTGTGCCAGCAGCGGCAGACAGCCGCGGGCCGCCTAGCGGCCCTTTATGCCGGCATTCGCCACCGGGCCTCTCTTCTTCCCCGTCGCACCGGCGGCTATCATAGATGTGATTGCATCCATGAAGTTGCCAGGCAGGGGCTTGGTGGTGTACATCGCCCGATACTGCTCCAGATCGGCTGCCTTTGGCTCTGCTTCCTCCAAGACAATTCCGCTCTTCTTGAGCAGCACAGCTTGCACCTTACCCATGGCGGACAGACCCGCAGTTGGCTTGGCAGCAAGCCTGCTACTCCTCTTGCCGCCTTCTTCTTCCACTCGCCCGCGCCCCTCGCTTGGATCCACCTTCTTGTTGCCGAGCTCAGGAACCGGTAGAGGCAGGATTGGGTCAGAGCAGGGGATCGTGCAGCTAGCGAGGAAGGAGCTCAGGGCGTCCTGGCCATCTTCGCTTGAGAGCCCACTAGCCATGGGCCTGGGCTCGATTCCTGGACCAGCTTGCTCCTCTGCAACCGACACCGCGGCCACCGGCCCATCAGAGATGACGGGCCCATTACTGCTCTGGCCTTCATCTAGCACTGGCGCCCTCGGTGAGAACGGCCCATACAGGGCTCGCTCCAGCTCAGCACCAGGGCAGCCTGCCACTGGCTCACCATCCTCTTCTCCGTCCGTGGTGCCCTGCTTGCAGCCGAGTGGACCAAAATCCAGAGGCTCCAGGGCGGGGACCCCTAGAACTTGCCCGCAGAGAGGAGGCAGAACTCCTGTAGCGCCTTCCTGCACCCTCCCAACATTCTCCTCCGAGGAGACCATCACGGGCCTTGTGTGATGGAATCCAATCAAACTGTAACTTTCTTGTGATCATGTATGACAGGTCCTGGAGAAGAGGTTATCAAACAACTTGAGGAGGAGTGCTCTGCAGATGATCTGGGCCTGATACTACAAGGTCTTCTCGTATCCTTTTCCCCACTCCCACTCCAAGGTCTCATCTTTATGCTTAGATAAAATTGCTGCCCTTTAATTACTTGCCGTCACAAGGAGATGCTAGTTCATTCTGGCTTTTGCTCAAACAATTCAGTTTCTCCCTGTTGTTTGCTTGCTTCTGGTGGTAGTTTGTGTATGTTTCCTTGACACCAGTTTAGGCATCTTGGGTTGATTCCACATGTTCAGGTGTGTCACACTGCACCCTACACAGGTCAATTCTGCAGGTTGCTCTGAAATGCTCTGATTTGGAGATAACTGATCATCTTGGGCAGTTTCTTACTCTTGGTGCAAAGGTAGTTTTTTTAAGACAAATATTTGCCTACTGTTTTGCATGTATGCTAGTATCTTTCTCCCTAAATCAACGAAATTTATTGTACCAGGCCAGCTCATGGAGTGGGAAACATGTCCAGTGGTCTGCCAAATGTATTGACCAATATCAAGTGACCGCAGAGGAAGAAGAACACGACAGATTACGCCTAGAGGTGGTCGCTGCCTTTAAGCTTGATTAGCTTGTTTGTATTTCTTTGGAAAGAGCTGGATTAGCATGAGAAAAATCTGTCTGCATGCCTAATGCTTCTCCCACACCCATATTTCTTACAGCTTTAAACTTCCCAAGTTCTAAACCATGTGAAACCTGCCTTATACTAAATGTTCTACATGTGGAGTATTGTCTATATTAAATCTTCCAACTTCATGGCTGCAGGTTAACTCACTGTCCCTGAGCATTTCAACCAAGCTCCTTGATATTGCCGCAAAATTCATTACTGTACTGGTTTGTTACTGTTGATTCTATTCAATTCAGAGTTTGTGGTTAACAAGGCAACTCTTTAAACATTGTCTTGTTTCTGCGTTTGCGATTCTTGCAGGGATTAGAGGTGGCTGAAGGAGAGAGGGGAAGGGGGCGTCGCAGGAGGAGTGTGGTTTGAACAAGGCGACGACACGTTCCCAACATTGGAGTGTTGGATATTTTGATCTAGGCTAAACCTAGGTCAACAATTACGGCTGCTACAGTAAGCGATGCTACAGTACACTGCTACAGTAGGCGGTGCTACAGTGCCCACCTACACTGATGTGGTGTCTTGATCGGAGACATCAGATGATGATCCAACAACCGTGCTGGTTCCCCTGGTGTGCTGTGCTACTATAAATAGAGAGAGAACTCTCTGGTGGAAAGATAAGGTTTTGGTTGCTGCTCTAAGCTGCTCCTCCAGAAAACAACTTAAGCTCTCTCTTGCTGACCGATCAAGCAAGGCACAGAAACACCGGGAAGAACCAAAGCACTAATTGCTCCATCCTTGTGTGAGCAAGAATAGAAGGCATGGCATTATCTTCGGATCAAGGTAAATTTTCTTATCCAAAATTAAGTTGTGACTCAAACTTGAGCTAGATGATTCTGGAACTTAACAACAATGGTATCAGAGCCTCTAAGCTTCAAGTTTGAGCCCTTCTAAAGCTCAAGTTCTTGCTTGATCTATTAAGTTTTTGTGCTAAAGTTTATGTCTAGATCAAGCATGTCCTGATATTCTTTAAGGTGTTCTTCCTGGTTAAGATCAAGTAATGTTTTAGCCCTGTCTTATTTAAGATTTTAGCCCTAAAAGTATCAAGTATGGATCAAGGCTTTAGTTTTTATGACTATCAGGAGGGGATTAAGGCAATTATGCAAACTCTAATAATTTTCCCCAAATTTTATGAAAAGCTGAAGTCCAAATCTTTTAAATTCCCCTCTGTTATCAAGCTAGGGTTTCAAATTAAGCATGTTTTAGTGGGGATTTATTCATCTGATGTAATTATTAACAAAATCCCCACATTTCCGAAACCCTAGAATTGAAATTTCTTGTTTTTCCCCTCTGCAATTAAGTTGTGGTTTCGGTTTAAGCATGAATTTGAAGGGAAATGAATAAATCTTGATGTTTTTGAGCAGTTTTTCCCAATTCCGAAACCCTAAATTAAGAAATTCCCCAAATTGAAAGAATCCCTAACCCTAATTTAAGCATTATGGCGGTGGAAATTTACCTTATGGGCATCGTCGCCGTCGCTGGCCACGGCGGCGTCGGAGTCATCATCTTATGTTGGCAGTTTTGCTCGGGCACGCACCCGAGCGAACTTGCCGTCCGCCGCACCGGACCGCGGCGCTCCTTCCTCGCGCGCTTGTCGCCGTTGAAGGCTGCTGCGGTGCCGGATTTGCGCAGGTCGTTGACGCGATGCGGGGACGCCCGCTCGAACGTCGTCGCCTCGCAAAGGGCGCCGCCTGGAACCGCTCGACGGAGCTGCGCGCTGGCCAAAGCTGCACGCAGTTCCGGCGAGAGGCTCCGGACGACGCCGAAGCTATCTTCCCTGTCGCGCGGTGCTCGTCGCCCTTGCGCTCGCCCTCGTCGCCGCCGGGGAGCAGACAGAGAAGAGGAGGAAAAGAAAGGGGATTAGGGTTTTCCACGGGAGCGGCGGCGACGCGCTGGACTTGTTCCAGACCCGTGCGCTCTCAGCCGTCGGATCGGGATCTGACCAATCGCGGCGCTTCTGCGCTGAATGGGCCAAGGCCCAGAGGGGATTAGGGGGAGTTGAGGGCCGGGCTGGGTTTTCGGCCCAGTCCGGCAAAATGGTTATACTGAATAAAAAAAAAAAAAAACTTTGGTGCTGAAATAAATGATGTTTTAGGGCTATTTTTCTGCATGTTTTATTATGCTGGTTATGTTTATTATTAGTCATGTTTTTTAATTACCATGCTTAGTTATTTACATGTCTTTAATTATGTTTATTGTTAAGCTTGCTTATGATTTATGAATTGTGGTGATTTTTATCACCATGATCATTATAATATAATGTTTCCGCTGCGAAATAAAATTTAATGCATCCTCAAATAAAGTGTGGTTTTGTGCTTTGTCATTCTGACCAAAGTTGTTTGACGGGCATTTTAACCGCAAAATTCTTTTATTGATCCGTTTCACTTCTGGCCAAAGCTGATGTGAAACGGGTTAGTAGAAGAAAATTAATAAATGAGGATTATTATTGTGTGGCTTTTATTTAACAATTTGGCCAAAGCTATTTTGAATTTGATCAATAGAATTTAATGATGATTATTACTATCATGATGTCATAATGTTTCTGCTGCAAAATTAAATTTATGAATCCTCTAATTAAGAATGGCTTATGTCCGTCATTCTGGCTAAAGCTGATTGGCGGGCATTTTGACCATGACATATTTTGTTGGTCTGGTTCGCTTCTGGTCAAAGCTGATGCGAATCAGATTAATGAAAGAAGTATATTAAGTAAATAAAGTTCATAATGTTACGCTTGTTAAAGCATCCAATTCATTTTGCAGCACCTAATGTCTCTCTTATTGCCTAAATAATTAATGGCATAAGGCAATTAAATAATAGCAATTATATTTTATGGAAGGAGAAGCTAGATATTACTCTAGTTGTTTGTTGAATATTAATTGTGCTCTCCTTCATGATCCTCCTAAAGTACCGAAAGAAGGTACTGAAAATTATGATGTCCTGAAAAAGGGATTATGATGATGTGATAAAAAAAAATTAAGAGGGAGGATTCAAATCAAGTGGCCTATTGTCTGAACTATACTTAAGTTTTGGACATTAATATACCTAAAGTTGTCTTTTCATGGTTATTTTTATTAAACCATGGATTGCCATGTTTACGTGCCAATCAATAAGGTTTTTGTCCTTAAGCTATGCATGTTCAGTAAAGTTGTCTCGATTATGTGTCTCTAATATAAGTAAAGTGTGGTTTGTGTTTATCATTCTAGCCAAAGCTGATTGATGAACACATGATCACAAAATTTAGTTGTTCTGGTCCACAGACTAGTTCAATAAAAGAAGTGCATAGAGACATGATTTTAGTCAAGCGTGGTTGATATTTGTCATTCTGGCCAAAGCTGATTGATAAGTATCTAATCACAAATTTTTGCTGGTCTTGTCCATTTCTGGCCAAAGCTGATGTGGGCTAGATCGGTGAAAGAAGTTTAAGAGGCTATAAAGTGTGACATGTATTTGTTATTCTGGCCAAAGCTGATTAACGAATATTTGTTCACAAAAGTTTGTTGTTCTCGTCCATTTCTGGCCAAAGCTGATGTGGATCAGATCGACAAAATAAGTTTATGATCTGGGAATGTTTTCATGCATAAGGCTTATGGACATAATGCAATATGCCACAAATATTTAAGTACCTTCGGGGAATTAAGGTAAAAGACGTCAATTGTCTTAAAATACGCTTCTGCTATTAAGTGCCTCTGTTTTATTCCCAGATCAAACAACTGATGAAGTTTTCAACATTTATGATCATTAAGTTATCCCTAATTAAGTAATCTCCAATTAATATGGAACCGAAGGGAATTTTTTTTGGTTGGAGATTTAATGATTATTTTGGGATAGGTTGTGACACGTGAATTCATTCTGACCAAAGTTGATTGGATACATGTGTCATTACCTAAAGATTAATGTTTACATGAGGAATTATGTTCTACATGATCACTATAAAATATTTGTGATCATGAATTTTATCCCTATTGCTAATCTTTTTCAATTCAGCCATAATGTTTTCGGCTGATTTACTGCTTCTTATGAGAAATGAGTTAAGCTTATGTACATATTATTGTTTCATGAGGTCATAAGCAATGAAGTATATACAAAAATAATGGGCTCTCATTAAAGAAATTTTAATTATTAAAGTATTGATGAGAATCCAATGGATTTCTTGTCTATTAATGTTTATTGGGAGCAAAACCCAGTAAGAATCTGGGGGAGTGTGCCAGTAAGGATCTAGGAAAATAATTTCCTAGTTCTTTCATAATAAAGTTTTCTGGCATTTAATGGAGAAGTAATTTGAAGAAGCTTCTCAAAATCCTATAAGATTATGTTGATCATGAAAAATTCTCATGATTTAATTATGGAGCTTTTGAGTTCGCCTTATTATATCATCTACAATAAAGCACAAAAGTGGACTATGATTAAGCTCAAAGGATTTTATATCCATAAGAAAGTGTGTAAACATTTTGAATAAAGATGCTATATGCATAATATTATTATGGCCTCATAAATAAAGAAGTTTTAAAGAGAAGTTTTAAAGATGGACGGGAGGCTAATGTTTAAAGCTACTGGAAGATTTCCATTAGCTAAATTAAGTTCTTTATCCTCCATTCCAATAATGTGATTCGTGCTACAAATTTTATTGACTTCTCTACTAAAGGTGGAATATTTTTGTTATCGAAGTTCGTCGAAATGTTAAGCTATGGCTCAGTCCACATTTCGAGGGGGAGCATTGAACTTCTCCAAGATTTTCAACTTAGGAAGAAATATTTTATCATGTATGTTTTAGATTCCACCAATAAGGTATTTAAGTTTGATATTAAGTTGTTTTTATTAAGCAAGCCTAAGTTTGAGCTAAGTACCACTTTTAGTCAGATTTATTAAAGTGGCATCATTATGACTAAGAATTATTAGATTGCCTTTTCAATGCTAAATGGTTGTGCCATGTTTTGTTTTTAAGTAAGATACAAGTTTTTGTTTTTGCTCTCTACAATAGTTCTCCTAAATAATAAAATTATGATTTTTAAGAGAAAGCAGTCAAATATTGCATGGCAATTAAGAACTCCATCATGGATACCATGAGTAGAGCCATCTACTAACTCCCAGATTGTCAAGGTGATTATGAATCTTTTTTCCCAATTGGTCTCTCTAAAGTTTAAGCAATGGGTCTTGACGAAAGACTTGTTGATATAACGATATGACTGGGAGTTTGTGAGAAAAGTGGCACATGATCAGTGAATTTATAATTTTGGAGATGGAAATCATCCTTTATGAAATAAAGAATTAATGATGATGATCAATTGTCCTTGAGACAATAAGCATCAGACGGTGGTACGAAGCTCAAGTAGAAATAAGTTCAATAAGAATTTTTTGATAAATTAATCTTATGTTAATTATGAGGAATAGGGATATTGCATAAGATCCGAGGTTTTCTCTCGGAGCTGATAAGTTCATCTTAGTGATACACTTATGTTGTTAAAACTCAATGAGATAGGTCCATTAAAGGGAGTATTAAGTTCACCCTAAAGTTTATGTTTACTCCCTCAAGGGCAATAAGTTTTTCCTTACGTTGTTGCTAATGCTTAAGTTATTATGTGCCCTAAAGATCTTGTGTCCGGGATATCTTGGCAGACATAAGTCCGGGCTTGGACCTCCCGGAAAATACTTAAGAAAAGCTTTGCCTAGTTGGCACAAGCACTAAAGTAATTGTGTGATAATATATCACATTAAGGGATTACATGCTCACATTCAAGAAACAATAATGACCACCAAGGTGTGGATCTTTAAAGTATTTTGCAAGGAGTGAAAATCTTTTTAAAGTTCTATCCACAAAAGTTTCACTCTTGCAGGGGGAGCCATGTTGTGGAATGGCTTCACCCAAATTCTTAAGGGCATCATTAAGATGCAAATTAAATTGTGGCATGTTTCGATCCCTATGTTTTAAGATATGGATTTGTGTCCCTGATCCATAACAATTTAAGATTAAGTGATTATCTTAAGAAATTTATCCCGGGACATATTATGTAAGAGTGCAGTCAATTCAAATAGCATGTCAAGAGGTTCCTGCCAGACCTAAGACATTGTGAAAGAATGATTCCAGAGTCAAAACATTCAAGGCCTTGATGAATTAAGTATTTGATGTTCAGCAAATAAGTAAGTATAAGGCGTAAGTGTTGAACACTTTATGTAAGTTTAAGTAATGGGTGCTTGGTATATATATATAAGCATTATATAAGATATTAAGTTATAAGCACCATATTTAAAGAGGCTTGCCTTCTAACGTTGCCGGCATTAAGTTTATGTGGCAGCCTATTATTAAGGGACTAATTATGACTCTAAAAACATATTGTTCTCGTTTCAAGTGCGCGCATAATTATGAGTATACATATTCATAAGAGAACAAATTGCACTCTTTGGGACCATTATAGCACATCTCCCCAAAAGGCTCATTTTGAGATCGAATGGGAACCATAGTCACTTGGTTCAGCAGTACTTAATTGACTGTTGTAATCTATTGTCTTGGTGTACCATTTTATCAAAAGATGAGTCTGTAATGTTTATGATGTTTATGTAAAGAGAATTATGAAATAAAGCTAATGAATAATGTGAATAAAGTTTATGGAGCTCAAAAGTTAAAGAAGTTCCATTTTGAGATGGGGTGGTATATTGTAGTAACTGGGTTATGCGGTACTAAACAACTGACCGCAGTAATCCTTTTATCTCGTATGCCATTTCATTGATAAGTGGGCTTATAAAGTTTAGCCTTACGATCAAGGGGGAGAATGTTGGATATTTTGATCTAGGCTAAACCTAGGTCAACAATTACGGCTGCTACAGTAAGCGATGCTACAGTACACTGCTACAGTAGCGGTGCTACAGTGCCCACCTACACTGATGTGGTGTCTTGATCGGAGACATCAGATGATGATCCAACAACCGTGCTGGTTCCCCTGGTGTGCTGTGCTACTATAAATAGAGAGAGAACTCTCTGGTGGAAAGATAAGGTTTTGGTTGCTGCTCTAAGCTGCTCCTCCAGAAAACAACTTAAGCTCTCTCTTGCTGACCGATCAAGCAAGGCACAGAAACACCGGGAAGAACCAAAGCACTAATTGCTCCATCCTTGTGTGAGCAAGAATAGAAGGCATGGCATTATCTTCGGATCAAGGTAAATTTTCTTATCCAAAATTAAGTTGTGACTCAAACTTGAGCTAGATGATTTTGGAACTTAACAACATGGAGACCATGACGGTGGAGGTGGAACCGGCGCCGGCCCATCTGGCGGTGGGCATGAGACAGGGTGCGATGGGGAGGACATGGAGCCTTGCGTCCTCGCCTAGGGGGTATCGCGCCGGTGGTGCCGGTGCACGCACTGCGCGTCGATGAACACACAAAGTAGGTACCGGGGGGCTGATGGCCCCGGCACTCTGTGCCGTGCGTGCTGGTATCGGTTCACGAAAGGGCGGCCACCGCAGCACAACCGCCGCCGCCTCCAGTACTGTACTTCGAACAAGCACAGCCCGTGCATGCACTGCGGGGCAGAGCAGACACCAAGGTGGTTCCGGGGTCCGGCTGGCCCCGGCACGCTCTGCAGTGCGTGTGGCCAACGGTTCTTGATAGGGCGGCTGCTGCACTACAACTCCAGCCGCGGTCGAGGCCGCCCTTCGAAGAAGCGCCGTTCTAGCAGCAAGGACTCGGCAGCCAGCAACAACGTGGCGGCGCTGGCTGAAGCGCTACCATGCGGCGTCGGTGACAGCTTGGATGCCTTCTTTGACCACACGGTAGACCCTGTTTCCTCCCACCAATCCATGACCGGCCGGGTTGTGTTCGATGCTAAAGCATTCGTCCTTCTTGCAGGGCTCCGAGGTGCCCTGGGGAAAAGGAGCTGGACCTGAGGAGGAGGAGGAGGAGCTGGAATGGCTTTCGAACAAGGACGCGTTTCCGTCGGTGGAGACCATGGCGGTGGCCGGTGGAGGTGGAAGAGGAGGCGTTGGCTCCTGATGTGCCACGGGCCAGGATCAAGGAGCGGCAGCGTGTGACGGCGATGGAAACTGCTGCCGCCGATCGCGTCACTGCTGCCGAGGCCGACCACGGCGAGGGGTCCGTGGAAGAGCAGCTGCTCCCGGAGCGCCCACCGGCGGACAGCCCCGCCTTCTCCCTGGTGTCCCATCGTCCTGTGCTCAAGCGTAGACGTAAGAGCGAGGCGCAGACATTTGCTTCCATCCGCCGCACCGCCAAGGCCGGACGCGCCATCCGCGCTGCCGTGCGCCTCGCCGCCATGGACAACTGATGCAGCAGCAGCCCGGCGATTCCGCTCAAATACGTACGGTTGCTTTGTTTTTGACGATGGATGGTGGAGACTGGAGCGAACATCTGCAGAGAACATCATGCAGCTCATCGGAAACAAGGATTATCATTCAGCTCTTAGGATTTTTGTCAGCGAACATCTGGAGATTGGAGCGGGCTAGTGGTAGTAATTCGTTGAGGCAAGTCTCTACTATATAATATTTTTTGAAAAGGTGTTGGTGTGTTTTTCACTTTTCCAATTTTACCCCTGGGTTTTGGGAGAATTTACGGCCGTTGCCACCACCAAGTGAAATCAACACAGTCGATCGGAGCGGCGGCGGCCGTCCTGGGACGAAGCGGCCGATGGCGGCAGACCCGTGAGCGTGTGCGGCCGCGGCGGCCGAATCCGTCCCGGAGGTCGACGAGGCGACGGACAACGGCGAGATTGGCGGCAGGGTCCCCGACCAGACGGCCTCCGCGACTCCGCTCACCCCCGTGCTCCATCCGGCAATCCCTGCTCGGCGAGCTCTGCCCATGATCTGTTTTTCGCAGGTAAGCTCCACCCCGATCCGTCCCTCGTCGGGCTGCTCTGCCCAACGCCGGTCTCTCCTCCCAGCTGCGCGGCCGCTGCTCCACATACCATGCCGCGACGCCAGCAAGGGAGATAGGGAGGCGGAGAAGGTTTCGTGTGCCCGGCGGGCAGCGTCGTCGATGGTCGCCGCCTGCAGCGATCCTTCACGTCTCCTCTTACTCCATCCTGTCCATCCCGTCACGGCAATGTCTCATCCAATCCCAAGAACGGTGGGTAAGGCAACCGTCTCGGTCAAAAGTGCAGCCGCGCAGGTCATTAGATTTGGGCATGCCAAAATCGTACAGGTCCGTGGTCTGCGAGCAGCTCTCCCTGGGCAGCTTGGGCTGCGGGTGGCTGGTTTGTGCGGCGTCGTGTCTCGGTTGCGAGCGGTGCTATGTCGGGACGGCGGTCCCGGAAGGGGGTGCTGGCGGCGAGGCTGTCGGGGCTGCTTGGGCAGCGGCAGCAGCGGTTGTCTTTTAGGCCGGGGCGGCGGCCCCGGATGTTGGTTCGGCGGCCGTGGTCTGCGAGCGGCTTACCTGGTGCAGCTTGGGCTGTGGGTGGCCGTGTCCTGCGACGTCGTGGTTTCTCGAGGTTGTGGGGCTTCGCCCCGTGGGTTGTGTCGTGTCGTTGTTTGGTTTTCGCCCGGTTTCTTCCATAATAAACCGGGCACCTTCTGCTTAATAAATGGTGAGGCAAAGCTTTTGCCTCGGTTTCGAAAAAAAAAAGTACAGTAGTATCTATCTACCCAAGCTGGTTGTGTGATTCACTGATTCTCAAGGGAAAAAGCAGCGCTACAGGCAAAGGTGCAATGCAATTGGCGGATTCGGGAACTCTCCATGCGCCGCTGAACTCCACAATTCATCAGTTCTTTACATGTTAATCTTAATCATAAAAAACATGAGGTACAATAGTTTCGCAAAAAAAAAAACATGAGGCAGGATCTAAAAACACTGACAAGAAAGAAGTGAAGTTCAGCACTGAATGCAAAAACACAACACAGTACTACAATTAGAATAGGATTGTAGCCAGATTGATTTATCGACTATATGGGCTGACTCTTTGAGACGTGGGTGGGGGCTGATTTGAATATAGCTGCTGTAAGTAGCTTCAGTCTGTGAATGAGGATGTATGTGTATTAATGATTTTCTTTCTTAGCAAATTTGATGCAGAATATATTTGTATTTGTTGTCCCGTTGCAACGCACGGGTAGCATTCTTAATATTTAAACACTGCGTTAAAGAAGAAATTTCTGCGTTTAAACCATGGACTTGTGCAGAGCAAATCTTTCTTTTTCTAGGAAGAATGGCGCATCTTTGATTAGCCCAATGAAATTACACGTAGAAAAAATTCACTAATTGCAAAGCATATCATGAATCATAATGACAGTTTTTTACAGGAGGGATTGGTTATTATCCTGTAAAAAATAATAATGAAATTAACAAAATTGAAGAAGGTTTAGCGCCCTACAACGGGCTATTTCAACTATAGCTGCTAGAGAGGTCAGCTGTTAAAGGGTTTATCCCACTATTTTATACCTATTATTGAAATATGTGGACTGTTTTTGTATACAAGGCAAGTCAAAGCGTTTGGTTACTGGTATTGCTACATTTATTCGTGCATTTTCCTATCCATTCATCTTCCCGAGTTCTAAATTTTATTTGTGCACATTCATAAGAGTAATTTCTTATCGACATATCTAAGTATAAATTAATTCGGCCGTCGCAACGCACGGGCATTTTGCTAACAGAGATTTTTTTAATATGCATAATACTTAGTCTACCCGTAGCAACGCACAGGCATTTTGCTAGTAGAAGATAGGAAAAGCCTCGTTTTTTGGTCGTAATTGCTGTAACCAGCGTGCTGTATCCCAACCGAATTAAGCACCGTGCCATTTCTACAGTACTACACCCTGATATAATGCCCAGAATTCTCTCTGACATTTCTTCCATCTCTCAAAACTTCTCGTTATTTCTTAGCTACGGGTCCTTTTCGTTTTTATTACTATATTAACTTCATAGTTCTACGTAAATGAGATACAACTGTTATTGCACAATAAATTTGAAGTACACTTTAGTTCAATAATAATTTTATGTAGAAATGGTATAGTTAATACAACCGTTAAAATTTAAATCTGGCAAGCTCTAGAAAACAACATGACACTCGAAATATTCGTTAGAACTTAGAAGACATAAGTGTTCATTTTGCAGTTGGTGATGAACATCTCCATTATAAATTAGTTGGTGAAGAACATTTAGAGGTCGGGGAGATCGCTGTCCTCAAGTTTTTCTTCTAGAGCGGAAAGATGCTCAAGAGTTTCTCAATCTCCCTGCCATCAAGCTTCACACCATTTTGTTTTCCAACATGGAGCAATCATCTGAAAAGATGGCGAGTAAATCCTACCAATTGGTGGTTCTCGGGATTCAACTTTTGTACGTTGACTACGAAACATGCTTGTATTGCTTCTTCTGCTACGTTTGGCCTGACTTTGCTGGTGTTACATCTGCAGAGTTGTGTTAATTTAGATGTCCGAGAATCTACTAGCTACATTAGTGCCTATGGAATATGATGTTTTTGAATATTTAGTTTGTTTGATATACTCCAGATCCTTTCTTCAATGGATTAATGTTGCGCATGTATGATATGCATTTTATGTTCATGTACCCCATCTCCGCACCAACAAATCTCGAAACCTAGTCTTCATTTCGATTGTTTTTGTAGGTTATTTTGAGCTATAGTACAAGTGCTGATGCATGCATGTATGTGATGTGGTCCAGGGTAGGAGAGGGACCAGGAGATGCATGCATGTATGTGATGCTGTTGTGCTCAAATATTGTACTAGTAGAGTGGTGGTTTATTTCTGTTCAAATATTTGTATTAGTAGGAAGTGGCCTTTTCTTATTCTCGACCCATTTTTATTTACCCTAAAAACAACTATCCCAAAAAGGGAATTAATATTTTTTGATTGGGTATTTTTCGCAAGTTAAAATTAGATTTTTTTTGTTTTGGCGACAACGGTATTGTACCGGAGCGAAACGGTTCAAAATTACTCGCTTGTTTATTTCTCCATTCTTTTTTGAATTAGATGGTGATGTTTATTTATAATAGTTTGTTTTAAAATTGTGTCACATTGTTTTTATTTTTTTCCTTTTTGGTGAAATTATTCCTTACCTTTACCAAAAAAATGAGATTTCTTTTTTGTTCAATTGTTTTGTACTGGTAGGAAGTAGTAGTTCATTTTTTTACTAAAATTTTGTACTAGCTGGAAGTGGGATTTTCCGATCTCCCACCCATTTTATTTTATCCTAAAATATCACTAGCCCAAAAAGGGAATTAGTTTTGGATGGCAGGTTATTTTTGCAACTAAAAAATCTGATCTCTTGTTTTAGTGCCAAAAGGGAATAGATTTGCTCCCTTATTTGAATTTCATTGCGCAGGAAACAATTTTTGCACTTACCAGCGAGACTCGTGACAAAAGGGAATAGAATCCTGTCACGTAACCCGAATTTATTGGTGACATCAGTTCACGCGCGCGAAGAAAAACGAATTGACCCAGCGTGTCACTTGACCGGTCCAAAAAAGGGAATAGCCCGTAATCACTTATTTCCGTTTTCGGCAAACGCAGCTGGTCCGAAAATCGATCGAGCTTAACGATTCTAGCGCGCGCGCGCAAGCTAGACCAGCCCGCCGTGAGCACCGGAGGTGGCGGCAAACGGAAACCTGAAGGGACAAATAAAAAAGAATCGAACCATCTAGAGCCCAGCGTGTGTCCAAGAGAAGCAGAGAGAGGTAAAGCAATGGAAAAAAGACCGCGGCGGCGGCGGCGGCGGCGGAGAGGCGGAGAGGAGGGAGAGAAGCGAGCTGGGACGCCACCTAGAAGCCATTGGATCCTCCGAGGTGCGTCATCTCATCCCCACGCGAATCCGCTCCATCTCGATGTCCCCCCCTGCGCCACACTTGCTAGGGTTCGTTTAGTTCGGTCCGAGGCCTCCAGGTCTTGAATCTGTGTTCTCCTGTACGGCGCCGGCAGGGGTGAGTGCGGAATTCGGCCGGGGTTTAGGTGGGGTTCAGTGTTCGTCGATGTTCTTCTTCAGTAAAGCAAGCTAATTTCAGTTTGGGCCGTATACGCATTGTGGTGCGATTCTTTCTAGCTATCTCCCTGTTTTCTATTCAACACTGTGTGCGTTTCACTTCTCTACTCGGCAGCCGTCAGTGGATAATCTGATTCGATTTCGTGTGATAAAATCCAATTAAAAAGAAACGTTCTAGTGATCATATATTCATATGTGACAGGTTCTGGAGAAGAGGATTCCCCTTGTCAGGCAACTTGAGGTGGAGTTCTTTGCAGATGATTTGGGCCTGATACTACAAGGTCTTCTCGTATCCTTTTCCCCACTCCCACTCCAAGGTCTAATCTTTATGCTTGGATACTATTGCTGCCATTTCATTACTTGCCGTCAGATGTAGTTGCTGATTCACTCTGGCTTTGTTGATTGTTGCTTCAGTTCAGTTACTCCCTGTCGTTTGCTTACTTCTTGGGTAATATGTATATGTTGCCTTTACTGCAATTTAGGCATCTTGGGTTGATTCCACATGTTCAGGTGTGTCACACTGCACACTACACAGGTCAATTCTGCAGGTTGCTCTGAAATGCTCTGATTTGGATATAACCGATCATCTGGGGCAATTTCTTACTCTTGGTGCAAAGGTAGCTTCTTTTAAGACAAATATTGCCTACTGTATTTTTAGATAACATGATTGCCTACTGTATTTGCATGCATGCTAGTATCTTTCTTCCTGAATCGATGAAATTTTGTACCAGGCCAGCTCATGGAGTGGGAAACATGTCCAGCGGTCTGCCAAATGTATTGACCAATTTCAAGTGGGTGAAGAGGAAGAACACAACAGATTACGCGAAGAGGTTGGTCGTTGACTTTAAGCTTGGTTAGCTTGTTTGTGTTTCTTTGGAAATAGTTGGACAGTTGGGTTAACAAAAGAAAAATCTTTTTGCATTCATCCATATTTCTTAGTTCTTAGTTCTTACAGCTTTAAGCTTCTCAAGTTTTAAACCATTTGAACCCTGCCTTATACTTCATGTTCTACATGTGGAGAGTTCTCTAAATTAGGTCTTCCAACTTCATGACTGCAGGTTAACTCACTGTCATTGAGCATCTCTACCAAGCTCCTTGATATTGCGGCAAAATGCATTGCTGTACCGGTGCGTTACTGCTGAATTCTATTAATTTCAGAGTTTGTGGTTACCAAGGCAGCTCTAAATACATTCTCTTGTTTCTGCGTCTGAGGTTCTTCTTGCAGGGATTAGGGGTGGCGGGAAGAGAAAAGGGGCAGGGGGTGGCGCAGGAGGAGTGTGTTTTGAGTAAGGCCGACGACACGTACCCAACATTGGAGACCATGGCGGTGGAGGTGGAACCAGCGCCGGTCCATCTGGCGCTGGGGATGAGCCCAGATCAGGAGGCGCCGCAGCTGCTGCACTCCAATCCCCGCCGGTGCACGCACTGCAGGTCGGAGAAGATGAAAAGATGGTTCTGGGGGCCGGATGGCCCCGATACGCTGTGCAATGCTTGCGGCCAACGGTTGTTGAGAGGGCTGCTGGTGCAGTATAACCGCCGCCTTCGAACAAGCACCGCCCGTGCATGCACTGCGGGTCGGAGAACACGAAAAGGTGGCTCCGGGGGCCGGATGGCCCCGGCACGCTGTGCGATTCGTGCGGCCAAAAGTTCTTGAGAGGGCGGCTGATCCCGGTGGATTTGAACAAGCCCCTCCGCCGCCGGTGCATGCACTGCGGGTCGGAGAACACGCCAAGGTGGCTCAAGGGCCCGGATGGCCCCGCCACGCTGTGCGATTCGTGCGGCCAAAAGTTCTATAAAGGGCGGCTGCTGCACTACAACTCCCGCCGCGGTTCGAGCAGCAAGGAGGACTCAGTAGCCGGCAACGACGTGGCGGCGCTGGCTGAAGCGCTACTGTGCGGCGTCGGTGCCAGCTTGGATGCCTTCTTTGACCACACGGTAAACCCTGTTTCTTTCCACCAATCCATGACCGGCCGGGTTGTGTTCGATGCTAAAGCATTCGTCCTTCTTGCAGGGCTCGGAGGTGCCCTGTGGAAAAGGAGCTGGACCTGAGGAGGAGGAGGAGGAGCTGGAATGGCTTTCGAACAAGGACGCGTTTCCGTCGGTGGAGACCATGGCGGTGGAGGTGGAAGAGGAGGCGTCGGCTCCTGATGTGCCACAAGCGAGGACCAAGGGGCGGCAGCGTGTGACGGCGATGGAAACAACTTGTCGGCTGGTGCAGTCCAACCCTTCGAACAAGCGCTTGTCGAGCAGCAAGGTGGAACCGGCGCGATGGAGCCGGTGCACGCACTGCGCGTCGGAGAACACACCACAGTGGCGCTCGGGGCCGGATGGCCCTGGGACGCTGTGCAATTCGTGCGGGCATCAGTTCAAGAAAGGGCGGCTGCTGCACTTCATCCCCTGCCGCCGCCCTTCGAACAAGCACCGCCCGTGCATGCACTGCGCGTCGGAGAAGACGCCAGGGTGGGTTCGGGGGCCGGATGGCCCCAGCACGCTGTGCAATGCGTGCGGCCTAAAGTTCCGTCACGGGCGGCTGCTGCACAACTCCCGCCACCGTCGAGGCCGCCCTTCGAAGAAGCCCGGTTCAAGCAGCAAGGAGGACTCGGCAGCCGGCAACGACGTGGCGGCGCTGGCTGAAGCGCTACCCTGCGGCGTCGGTGCCAGCTTGGATGCCTTCTTTGACCACACGGTAGACCCTGGCTGGGTTTTGTTAGATGCTAAGCATTTGTCCTGTTTTTTTATAAACGAGAGAATTCGTCATTCTTGCAGGGCTCGGAGGTGCCAGGGGGAGAAGATGGTCCTGAGCTGGCGGACGAGGAGGAGGAGGAGGAGCTGGAATGGCTTTCGAACAAGGGTTCCCGTCGGTGGAGACCATGGCGGTGGAGGTGGAAGAGGAGGCGTCGGCTCCTGATGTGCCACGGGCGAGGACCAAGGGTCGGCAGCGTGTGACGGCGATGGAAACGACTTGTCGACAAGCCAATGTGCCGCCGCACGGTGACTTGCGCGCCGAGAAGGAGTCCATGGAAAAGCAGCTGCTCCCGAAGCGCCCACCGGCGGACAGCCCCGCCTTCTCGCTGGTGTCCCACGGTCCTGTGCTCAAGCGTAGACGCAAGAGCGAGGCGCAGACATTTGCTTCCATCCGCCGCACCGCCAAGGCCGGACGGGCCATCCGCGCTGCCGCGCGCCGCGCAGCCATGGACAACTGATGTGCCGGCAGCCGCGTTCGATTCGGCCCGCCTCGCCGCTATGGACAACTGATGCAGCAGCAGCTCTTTTTTTGCCGATGGATTAACAAGGATTAACATTCAGCCATTAGGATTTTTATCAGCGAACATATGGAGAGGGCTAGTGGTAGTAATTCGTTGACGCAAGTAGAAGATAGGAAAAGCCTCGTTTTTTGGTCGTAATGTTTGCAACCAGCGTGCTGCTGCAACAATACTCATGGGATCAATCCCAACCGAATTCAGCAGCGTGCCATTTCTACAGTACAACACCCTGATATAATGCCCTCTCTGGCATTCTTCCACCTCTCAAAACTTCTCGTTAATTCTTAGCTACGGGTCCTTTTTCGTTTATGTTTTTTACTATTTTAACTTCACAGTTCTAAGTAAATGAGATACGACTGTATTGCACAATAATTTTAAAGTACACTTTAGTTCAATAATAATTTTACGTAGAAATAATATAGTTAATACAACAATTAGTTGGCGTCAAGTCATTTATGTTGCTGGTGGATCAAACATGATGTGAATGTGACTTGAAGCGGAGTGGTGTGGGATGTCTTCGGCTTCCAATATCTCCTCTAGTGGTATCTGGCTAGTGAGATGGCATTAGCCGGTATAGAATGATGCAATGGAGGGATCCATGACACGTATCCGCAATCAAGTGAAAACATAAGATTTCAGATTATTCATCATCGATGTGCCCCTGCGTCGTGGTCTTGTTGAAGGTGGTGGCTCGAACCTGTGGGGATGAAAATCCCGAGATGCACCTATTTTTTTGGACCACTCACCATTGGCGTTTGTACCACGATCCTTTCTTTCAGTCTTTTGCCATAGGGCCAGTGATAGATTTTCGGAATTACTATCACGACATACAACCTTTTTTCCCCAACCTTTCTGAACCACCCAGAACCTGAAGGAAAAAAGAAGAAAAAGAAAACGTGCGTGCTTGCCTGCTAGAGAAGCAGAGTGAGAGAGACAGAGCAATGGAAACCGACGGTGAGGGGGGCGGCGGCGGCAAGGAGGAGACGAGGGGGAGCAGCGAGCTGGGACGCCTCCTAGAAGCCATTGGATCCTGCGAGGTGCGTCAGCTCATCCCCACGTGAATCCGTTTCCTCCGCTCCATCTCGATGTCCCCTCCCCCCTACACGCTTCCTAGGGTTCGGTCCGAGACCTCCAGGTCCTGAATCTGTGCTCTCCTAATTCGGCCGGGGATATCCCAATTGGAGACCCGAAGTGGAGGGGGTTAGGTGGGGTTTAGTGTTCGTCGACGCTCTTCGTCAGTAAATTACTAAATTAAGCTAATTTTGGTATGGGCCGTACACGCATTGTGGTGTCATTCTTTCTAACTAGCGCCTTGTTTTCTAGCTTCCTAACTAAGCTAATTGCGTTGCACTTCTCCAGACTCCAGATAATTTGGTTCGATTCGTGTGATGGAACCCAAATCAAGCAGTAATAACGTTCTAGTGATCATACATGACAGGTTATGGAGAAGAGGATTCCCCTTATCAATCAACTTGAGGAGGAGTTCTCTGCAGATGATCTCCGCCTCATACTGCAAGGTCTTCTCGTATCCTTTTCACCACTCCAACAGTATCACTCCAAGGTCTTTTCTTTATGCTTGGATAAATTGCTGCCCTTTCATGACAGTGCCGTCAGAAGCAGTTGCTAGTTCACTCTGGCTCAGTTGATTGTAGCTTCAGTCCAGTTACCACTCTCTGTTGTTTGCTTCGGGGTGGGCAGCATGTGTATGCCGCCTTGACTGCAATTTAGGCATCATGGGTGCTCATCTTTATTTTCAGATAAATGGCAACCCTTTTTATGTGTGCTCATCTGTTGTAGCTAGTACTATGTGTGCTCATCTTTATTTTCAGATAAATGGCAACCCTTTTTATTACTTACCGTTACAAGTAGTTGCTGATTCCCTTTGGCTTAGTCGATTGTTGCTTCAGTTCAGTTACTCCTCGTTGTTGTCTCCTGAACCTGGTATGTTGCCTTAACAGCAATTTAGGCTTCTTGGATTGATTCCACATGTTCAGGTGTGTCACACTGCACCCTACACAGGTCAATTCTTCAGGTTGCTCTGAAATTCTCTGATTTGGATATAACTGACCATCTGGGGCAGTTTCTTACTCTTGGTGCAAAGGTAACTTTTTTTAAGACAAAGATTTGCCTACTGTTTTAGCATGTATGCTAGTATCTTACTTCCTAATTAATGAAATTTATTCATTTATTGTACCAGGCCAGCTCATGGTGTGAGAAACATCTCCAGTGGTCTGCCAAATGTATTGACCAATCTCAAGTGAGGGAAGAGGAAGAACACGAAAGATTATGCCTAGAGGTCGGTCGCCGACTTTAAAGCTTGATTAGCTTGTTTGTGTTTCTTTGGAAAGAGTTGAATTAAAATAAGAACTATCTTTCAGCATACCTAATGCTTCTCCCACATCCATATTTCTTACAGCTTTAAACTTCCCAAGTTCTAAACATATGAACCTTGCCTTATACTAAATGTTCTACATTGGAGTGTTCTCTATATTAAATCTTCCAATTTTATGACTGCAGGTTAACTCACTGTCCTTGAGCATCTCTGCCAAGCTCCTTGATATTGCCGCAAAATGCATTACTGTACTGGTGCGTTACTGTTGATTCTATTCAATTCAGAGTTTGTGGTTGACAAGGCATCTCTATAAACATTGTCTTGTTTCTTCGTTTGTGATTCTTGCAGGGATTAGAGGTGGCAGGAGAAGAGGGGAAGGGGGCGTCGCAGGAGGAGTGTGTTTTGAACAAAGGCGACGACGCGTTCCCAACATTGGAGACCATGGCGGTGGAGGTGGGACCGGCGGCGGCCCATCTGGCGGTGGGGATGAGCCCAGATCAGGAGGCGTCGCAGCTGCTGCTCTCCAACCCCCGCCGGTGCACGCACTGCGCGTCGGAGAAGACGATAAGGTGGCACCAGGGACCGGATGGCCCCGGCACGCTGTGCAATGCGTGCCACCAACGGTTGTTGAAAAGGCGGCTGGTGCAGTCCAATCCCCACCGCCGCCCTTCGAATAAGCACAGCAAGGTGGAACCGGCGCCGGCCCATCTGGCGGTGGGCATGAGGCGGGGGGCGATGGCGCCATCGAGCCTCACGCCCCCGTCTCGGGACGCGTCACGCCGGTGGTGCCGGTGCACGCACTGCGCGGCGGTGAACACACCAAGGTGGTACCGGGGGCCTGATGGCCCCGGCACTCTGTGCAGTGCGTGCTGGTATCAGTTCACGAAAGGGCCTCTGGTGCACTCCAAACCCCGCCGCCGCCGGGGCTGCCCTTCGAAAATACACCGCCCGTGCATGCACTGCACGTCGGAGAAGACGCCAAGGTGGCTCCAAGGGCCGGATGGCCCCAGCACGCTGTGCAATGCGTGCGGCCTAAAGTTCCGTAAAGGGCGGCTGCTGCACTACAACTCCCGCCGCCGTGGAGGCCGCACTTCGAAGAAGCGCCGTTCAAGCAGCAAGGAGGACTCGACAGCCGGCAGCGACGTGGTGGCGCTAGTTGAAGCGCTACCCTGCAGCGTCGATGCCAGCTTGGATGCCTTCTTTAACCACACGGTAGACCCTGTTTCCTCCCACCAATCCATGACCGGCCGGGTTGTGTTCGATGCTAAAGCATTCGTCCTTCTTTTTTTTGAAACGAGAGCATTCATCAATCTTGCAGGGCTCGGAGGTGCCATGGGGAGAAGCTGGACCTGAGGGGGCGGATGAGGAGGAGGAGGAGGAGGAGGAGGAGCTGGAATGGCTTTCGAACAAGGACGCGTTCCCGTCGGTTGAGACCATGGCGTTGGAGGTGGAAGAGGAGGTGTCGGCTCCTTGTGTGGCACGGGCGAGGACCAAGGGGCCGCCGCACGGTGACTTGCGCGCCGATGAGAAGACCGTGCGGCGGTGCACACGCTGCGCGACGGAGAAAACGCCACAGTGGCGCGAGGGCCCGGAGGGTCCCCGCACGCTGTGCAATGCGTGTGGATTGGTGTTGAGGAAGAAACGGCGGCTGCTCCGTGAGGACTGCCCGGCGAACATCCCCGCCTTCTTGCCGCTGCTGCACTCCAACAAATACAGCGGTGCACTCGAGATGCACCGCCGGAACGAAACCTCGGCCACCGGTGTGATGCAGGTCGAGCTTAAGGACCCACCGGCGAACGGCCCCACTTCCTCCCCGCTGCAGCGCCACAGCTCCCTCAGCTGCGCCCTCGAGGAGGAGACCTTAGCCGCCGGTCGCATCACTGCTGCCGAGGCCGACCACGGCGAGGAGTCCATGGAAGAGCAGCTGCTTCCGGAGTACCCACCGGCGGACAGACCCGCCTTCTCGCTGGTGTCCCACGGCCCCATGCTCAAGCGTAGACGCAAGAGCGAGGCGCAGGCATTTGCTTCCATCCGCGCCACCGCCAAGGCCGGACGCGCCGAACGCGCCACCGCGCGCCTCGCCGCCATGGACAACTGGTTTGTTTTTGCCGATGAATGATGATGATCGGGAACTAGGATTAGCATTCAGCTCTAAGGTGCTTTTTCTGAATACTCATTTTTATCAGTGAACATGATTGAGAGGTTTTAGAGTAGTGCCACTGGCGTCTTCCAGGTATTCTTGGTTGAGGCACGTAGAACATAGACAAGGAAAAGTGTCCTCTTTTGGTGTTTATTTCTGCAACCATCTGCTGCTGCAACGTTACTCTTTTTTTTGTTTTTGAAAAGGAATAAACCCCCAGCTTCCTTAACGAAACTCAAGTTTTGGCGCTACATCGTTTTTAACGTTCCGTATTTGCTCCAACAAAACAAAGAAGATAAGGTGTCGCCAATAAAGGACGGTTCGTTCGTAAAACATAGGAGAAATAGGGAGGATAGGAGAGGGGAGAGGAGGGCCCCAGATTTATATACCCTACAAGGCTGAACCCCGATCGGCCATTCCATCAGACAAATCCCCAAATCGGCTCGCCGTGATGAGGGTTCCCGACACCGGACGGCTCTGCTCCGGCAAGCGCAAGCGCAAGCCCTCCTCCTTGCGGCATTCCCTGGGCACCTGTACCCATGCGTGTGGCGGCTCCGGCGCCGCCGCCTCCTCGCCTTCCTCTTCCGCCACGGCTTCAACTCCACCTTCCAAGCGTACGTACGATCACCCCTGAATCTACTCGATTTCTTGCTTGCTAGCAGGCTAGCAGCATGTGTTTGCGTGGCTCTGATCATCCACCCTGTGCACGGGCGTTCCTCCAGGTTGGTCCAGGAGACGAAGGTGTTCTTCAGCGTCGCGCACCTGCAGCGCCTCGTGCGGCTGGGCCAGTGGGGCGAAGCCATCGGGTACTTCTACCGCATCGTGCCCAAGGTCGACTTGCTCGGCGAGGAGGGGAGGCTCTTCTTCAGCTTCCTCAGCACACACAAGGTCATTCACTCCGTCGTCATATGCTCGCCGGGCGGCGCCGTGATGACGCAGGTCTATGAGCGCGAGCTCATGAAGCACCCCAACCCCGACCCTTCCACCGCCAAGCTCATCCGCCTGCTCTCCGCCTTGCACCGCTCCGACCTGCTCAGGTGACTGATCTCTCCCCCCCTCCACACTATAGACTTGATTCCACATGCAGCTGTAGCATAAATCTCCACACTTCTTCCTCTAAAACAGGACCTCCGTCAACTGGCACCTCGTGAGGCAAAAGGCTGCGGACATTATCAATGGTTTGATCGCTAGGACTCCCGAGTTCAAAGACCTGGTCCGGTTGCCCGACTGCGGAGACAAGCCACATGACATTCTCCCCATCCGATCCTGGTACGCTGATTCTTCCAACTCAAATCTTCACCGCTGTTCCAATCCGGGCGATATAGCCAGTGACGTCCTCAATAAAACATACAGTTGATTTTCAGTTTCATTGTTGTGACTTGATTGACCCTTGTTTGTAATATTACTATTTAGTTCTCGTCCAAGGCATCACATGAAGAAAATAGGCCGAATCCCAGCTTCTTATCTTGCAAAATTCTACCTTCAGAAGAAGACGAGGTACACCATATAACACTAAAGCACTCTTTGGTTCTCACGTCTCTCGTTTTTTAACATCCAACACTCATGTATATGTGCTCTGCTTTGTCCAGCCTGCTATCGTTAAGTAGCTGTGAGGGGAGTTCGAGTTCTTTAGGTATATACTTTCTGATACTATGTTATTAAATTCCTTGTAAACATCTTGTACTCCGCGATTAATTATAATCGTGCTCAGTGTCAGGGTTACCATGTAAAGCAACAGCCTTGCTGGCAGATTTAATTGGTAATGTTCTTTTCCCCTGTGTCTTCCGCTGTTAACTTCCTACTTCCAGTTACAATCTATATGTGCTAAACTATTTCTGATTTGTTTGTATAGTTCTCTTTCTTCTCTCCTAATGGTCTATTCATATTGTACTTGTTTTAATATCCAGATCTTTCTGTGCGAGCTGGTATGGACGAGTTGTCCAAGCTCAGCATCCATTTGAAGTTTCCTGCAATAAAGGTAACTGTTCATTTATTTATTTTTGTTCCAATGTATCACTAGTGAATAACGACACTGTGGGACTCTTAGATTTGTATAAGAGCCTGACCCCTAAATTTGCAAACCCACATTACCCCAGCAGTCCCTAAATGCAAGCAAGAGTCATCGACATCTTGTAACCACAGTGTCGTGGAAGTCTCTGTCTCCGCCAAGTGCAAGCAAGTGTGCCATCCACTGGAGTACCCCTGTGTGTCGCGGCTTCGTCATCGCCGCCTCCTCGCCTTCCTCCGATGGCATGCATCTGGCTCCACCTTCAATGCGTACAACCTCACCTAAATTTCCTCCGTTTCTTACTTGCTAAAATATGTTCTGCGTGGTTCTGATTCTTCCTTTGCACGCACATTCAGGTTTGTCCATGAAACAGATGTTTTTTTCAGCATCAAGCACCTGCAGCACCTTGTTTTTCTGGGCCAGTGGGATGGTGCCATCAAGTATGTCTCCCGCTTTGTGCCGTCTCTCGACATGCTTGGCGTCGAGGGTATTGTCTTCTTAAACTTCCTCCGGATGCACAAAGCCCTTCACTCCATTGCCGCCGGCGAACCGCACGGAGCTCTGATAGCGGAGCAGTTGGAGCGCAACCTTAAGAAGATCCCCAACCCTGACCCCGGCACTGTGAGGCTCACCAGAGTGCTCTTGACCATGCTCCGCTGCGAGCGTCTTCGGTGATTGATTCTTATCTACCTGATCAATTATCATGATCCTGCATCCATTACAGCATTGTTTCCAGGTTTTGAACATGTCGTTCTGTTATACAGGGCCTCCGTCGACTGGTCTTGTGTGAGGTCCAAGGCTGCAGGGATTGTCAAGGATGTGATCACCAAGACTCCCGAGTTCAGTGACCTGCTGCGGTTGCCCAACTGCCAATACAAGCCACACAACGTCCTCCCCATCGGATCCTGGTATGCTAAGTCCTTTTAACTAAATCCTCACTCATGTTCTGAATCTGATCGATCTAGTCACTCGTTACTCTGTCAAGTGTATGGCTGATTTCAGTTTTAGTGGTAATTGATGTGACTTGTACATTGTGTCTGTAATCTTCTCTAGTTCTCACCAGAGGCATCAAATGAAGGAAAGAGGACGGACTCCAGCTTCCGATATTGCCATGTTCTACCTTCAGAAGAAGAGGAGGTACACTATAACTAAAGCATTGTTTGGTTCGCGGTGTTTGGCTTTTAACATTGAGACACTGTATCTTTGCTTTATCTAGCCTGCCATCTTCAAGTCACTGTGAGGGGAATTCTGTAGGTATGTTGCTCCATAGTATTTTATTATCTTCCTTACAAACGTTCTTGTTGTAAACGATTAATAAACGCATATTTGTAATTACAATCATCTTCTCAGTGTCAGGATTATTATGTGAGGAATCAACCTGGCTGGCAAACATTTTTGGTGAACTTTTTCCCCTGTGTCTTCCGATTTCTACTTTCAGTTACAAGCTATCTTTACTAGTATATTTACTATGTGTTTGTGTAGTTCTCTTTTTTTCTCCTAACCGTATATTCATAGTGGCTTGAACATTTAAATTTCCAGTTGAGTCTGTGGAAGCTGGTTTATGCAGAGTGGTCCCACAGGGGCACTCGTTTGAAGATTCCGCAGAGAAGGTAACATCAAATTTATTTATTAATTTTGCTCCAACATGTAACCAATTTCCATTGTTTTTCACTTCTGCATAGGGTTTTATTTAGTGGCCTGTGACCATTCCTCCCCTTTTAATTTTAGTCTCACATCCTTTTATTGAGGGAGTCAATTATAACTCATTTATAAGTTGTTGTTTTGTGCTCAGTTTGGCTTTGTTGCTAATAAATTGTGGCTCAGGTCATCCTTTGTTACAAGTCACAATCATTTCCTTGTCATTTGTTCTTAATCCTGTTTTGTCACTGCTATTTTGTTAGCCCTAAGCTTATCCTCAAGAGTAGTACCATCTTGTGGCCTATGCACAGGTACACTTTTGTCAAGTATTGTTACACCCTTTACCCTTGGCTCTCTAATTTCATTGGCCTGTTTTTTTTGCCCCTATTCGCTAGATTCTCGGGATATCTTTGAAAATCTCTGATGTAGAGAAATTCCCATGAGTTGCCCATTCAATGTTCCTTTTGTTAATTGATTTCCATTTCTTTTTGTTTGGGCTTCCAGATTTCAAAACAAATCATGCTTGATAGTGCCTTTGCACTTTGAGTACCATTTGTGATTTTAACTGCTTAACACAATGCAGGTGTTCTCGGTCCTCCAGTCTTGTAGGCTGTGTTAGTCACTTAATATGCCCCGCTACATTTTTTAGGATCTGGTCAGAAATATATGCAGCTAAATTCATTGAATACAAGAGAAATTACCTTGAGTTGCCCATTGCCCCATTCAATGTTCCTTTTGTTAATTGATTTCCATTTCTTTTTGTTTGTGCTTCCAGATTTCAAAACAAGTCATGCTTGATAGTGCCTTTGCACTTTGAGTACCATTTGTGATTTTAACTGCTTAACACAATGCAGGTGTTCTCGGTCCTCCAGTCTTGTAGGCTGTGTTAGTCACTTAATATGCCCCGCTAAATTTTTTAGGATCTGGTCAGAAATATATGCAGCTAAATTCGTTGAATACAAGCTTCTGACTAAACATATGTATGATCCCTGGAATTCATCATTGTTAGGGCCCACCAAACTTGTGATGGCATGCCGACTGATGGTAGTGTGAAACATGTTCCTTTTCCACTCCTGCATTTGTTGGTTGCTTTCCTTATCTTTGTGTTTTTCTTAGAATTCATGGTAGAAATTATGGAATACGTAAAGTACGAGCACACTCTTGAATTTGAATTGGAACAATTATCCGACCTCACCATTGATCCATGAAACATAGATTGTTAGGGAAATTTAATCATGCCATTGAGTCAACGGGCAGTATGCCAAGTGATACTTAGTGCGGTATATCTCCCTGTTCTTAAGAGTAATCGTGTGCAGGCCTGAAGCATACAGTGATCACTGGATATTCTGGTCGCCAAGTTTCTTTTTCAAGAAACAACCCCAAAAAAAGGCCACTCACGACTGTTTGCCAAGATTTCAATCCAAAAAGGCAACAAATATCTGGAGAGTTTGGCCAAGTAAGTTTTGTGTGATGTGTTTTTGTGTGCTCCTTATCATAAACAACAACATTTCACAGTCCAAGTAAATGCCACCCAGTTTTTAGTATCCTCTCCAGGCATAAAGCTTATCATTCCATACTGTATCTCGTATGCAAAAACTCTTTGAAGCGTTGTGCCCTTATTCAGCATGCATGCCTTTGACGCACTCTGCCCTTATACTCAGCAGCATGCAGGCTCAATCTTCGAGGCGCGCCACTCGCAGGGAAATGCAGGAGTCGTCCGTCCATGACGTATCACCAAATTCCAGGTCACTGAAGATAACAGTTTCTCGTGCCTTAGTTTTTTTGTACAGGGCATCACTCGAAGTCTATGCTACAATAGTTTATTTCCCAGCATTATATAAGAAGATTGACCAAGTCTAGCCTTTTTTTTTTAACTACAGCTTGGTCGAAGCAGTGGGATTGCAACTCGCCCATTAGAAGTCCTGAGTTCCTGACCGAGTGGTGATCATGGTGTCCCCGCCTGTGCTTCTCGCTCTCTGCTGATGCTAGAGACCAAGTGTTAGATTATTAGTTTGTGTGATGTAACTCATTTGGTTTGAGGGTTCAACACTATTTCTTAAAACTGTTACTACTTAGAAATCATGCTTTTTGGTGCATGGTACCCGTGAAAGACGCCTTTGTTTAAGTTACTTGTGAAAATTGTTCGTTATTACTCCCTCCGTTCCACAATATATGTTGTTTTACATGTTACACATGTTGTCTAGATTCATAACAAAAAAGTGAACATGTACACTAAAATGTGTCTACATACATATGTAATGTATACATTTGAATGTGGAAAAAGGCTAATATACCTTATATTGTGAAACAAAGGGGTACTAGTTAGTGGAGGACCCAAAAAATGTTCGCTGGGCGGACCTTCACCGGCAAAGAAATTTAACACACAAATGCATCACGAAATTGACGGTCCTTTAAAGATTCAATTGTCATGATCAATGAAGTACAATTAAAATAACATGACTAAACAAAAAAACTTAGAACCAAGTACCTAAATAACATTGAATTGTGCTGCATGAATGCCTACTTGCATCACGCACGTCGTAGTAGCGGGAGCACAAACTTGTCGAGGTAGATGGCCTCGACGATCCTTCAAAGCGTGAAAACATAACATAATCTGTTTGTCGCTTAACTTTGCAAATATATCTCGCTCAACAAAGCATATCATGAGATCATTGAGCCAATCATCACATATCTTATTTCGAAGATCTGTCTTTGTAATGTTCATCGCTGAAAAAACCCTCTCAACTAACGCCGTTGCCACCGGTAACGAGTGAAGGATCGATTCAGTCCTGTACCGAACATGGTGCTGAGTGATGTGTTCTAGTGGGCCTGAATTGGCAAGTGAGGCCCATTTTCCTTTGCTGCCCCCTCCTTTTTTTCTTCTAGTGGTGCCTTATCAATTTCATGATTTTTCAACCTGGGGCTGCAGCGATGTATACTCAGCTTGCCCCAGGTGACCTGGGGCGGTCGCCCCAGCTTGCCCCAGGTGGTGGGTCCGCCACTTTACTACCCTCCATTCCAATGGATAAGGCGCAACCCTATTTTAAGATTATGCTTCGACCAAGAATTAGGCTAAGTATTTGAGAAATTGATATAATTAGAAAGTTGTCTCAATATGAATCCAACAATATGAATTTTGTATAACACAGCTGAGATTTTGTTGATCAAACTTTTGGTCAAAGATTTGTCTTGGAAAGTCCGTGTGGCTTATTCATTGGAAGGGAGGACCAAGGAGATTAGTAGAGGTAAAAGTCGTGTTGTAAGCGAACCATGTCTTTGGTCTTCCTACACTACCGTAATACAATATATAAGAAGAATCTACACCGATGTGTGTGTGGTGAGATTATGGTTTACCGATGAGATAGCCGACGACGCACCTACGAGAGGTGCGGCAACTTTTTTTTTTTACGAGGATCGGGAACTTCATTGACCTTTGGCGAAGACGTTACAATACATGAAAAGAACCTCAAGAAAAGAAAAAAATTACAGTCAAGTTCTTTCATTTTGCAAAGAGGACCTTAGATCCAAACTGGAAAACGTGATTAGGTCGAGCTCCATCTTTGTTTCGCCATCTTCAAACCACGCCATGGCAAAACGCGGCGACGCCGGGACAAGACCACTTGAGTCACCATAGCGGGAGCTTGCCAAGGGCAGTAGGGCCTCCAAAGCAGGAGGTTGATGTGGATGGTTGCTGCCAAAATGTCTCGCCAAATGTCTCGTGAAATTTCATTTTGGAGCACTAGACAAAAAATGTGTCACGAAATGTCATTTTGGAGCACAAGAATTTGTCTTTTTTACACATTGGCACAGAACATTTTTTTAACAAAACTTCATGTTCGAACATAGAATGTCCAGAAATACACGTGAATTTTTTGTTTAATTCTTTTGACATTTTGAAATGCTAATTTTAAATTGTGGGTGCATCTACAAAACAGATTTCCTAAGGATGGACCTTTTTTTTCACAAGGGAGCAGCTGATGTGGCGGGAAACGGAAAACCGGACGCGCCGCCACCCGAGACCCTCTGAAAAAAAGGGAATCATCCAGTCTCTGTGCTGAAGAGGCAGAGTGAGAGAGCGATGGAAACCGACGGCGAGGGGGCGGCGAGGCGGGGATGACGGGGTGCAGCGAGCTGGGACGCCTCCTGGAAAACCATCGAATCCCCCGAGGTACCTCATCTCATCCCCACGCGACTTCGCAAATCCCCTCCTCCCTGCTTCCTAGGGTTCTGTCCATCCTGGCCCTGAAGCCGCGTTCTCTTATACGGGGCGAGATTGAGCATGGAATCCTGGCCGGGGATGCCAATCGGAGATCCCGAATCGGTTGTTAGTAGGTGGGGTTTAGTGTTCGTGGATGCTCTCTTCTTCACTAAGCTAATTCCGGTCTGCGCCGTACGCATCAAATTAGTACGATACGAACTCTCGCCTTGTTTTCCCTTCGATTCCGTGTGTGTGTGTCGCACTTCTCCACTCAGCCATTGTATCTGATTCCATTTTGTGTGATGGAATCCAATCAAACAGTATGCTGATTTCGTTGCGGAGAAGAGGATTCCCCTTATCAAGCAACTTGAGGATTCTTATCAGTTCTCTGCGGATGATCTGGACCTGATACTGCAAGGTCTTCTCGTATCCCCCTTTTTTAAGATAAAAGGGTCCCCCCTGGTTCCATTTATCATGCAACCACAATGTCATACATCGGTTCAGAGTATCAAAACAACAGAACAACTTCTCAACTATCCCAGGAGTAGGAAACTAATTTATCGTATCCTTGTTCCCACTTCCATGCTATATCTTAGCTACTACCTCCGATACAAAAAGATTGTCGGACTGGTTGTGGGAAGTTGTACGTGAGCAAGTGTGTTCCAGCGACACTAAATCTGGATCGGAGGGAGTAGTATATACGCACATCTTAAATTTCAGATAAATGACGACCCTTTTTCATTAGACGTACTTGCTGATTCACTTTGGCTAGTTGATTGTTGCTCCAGTTCAATTACTCCTCGTTGTTGTCTCCTGGACCTGGTATGCCTTAACAACAATTTAGGCATCTTGGATTGATTCCACATGTTCAGGTGCACGCTACACACGTCAATTCTGCAGGTTGCTCTGAAATGCTCAGATTTGGACATAAACGATTATCTGGGGCAGTTTCTTACTCTTGGTGCAAAGGTGCTTGTTAGGATATCAAATGGAGCCCTAGCTATTTCCCAGCATCTGCCAATTATATATGTGTGCATGCATGCTACTGTTCTTTTTTGCTGAAACAATGAATTCTCTGCCAGGCCAGCTCGTGGTTTGGGAAACATATCCAGTCGTTTGTCAAGTGTATTGACGAATCTCAAGTGGTCCAAGAGGAAGAGCACAACAGATTACGGCTAGAGGTCACCGGAACTGCACCTTCAAGCTAGATTGATTATCTTTTTTCTGTTTCTTTGGGTAGATTTGGATAACTAGATTAACATAAGAAAATTCTATCTGCATACCTAATGCTTCTTCAACATCCAGATCTCTTAAGAGCCTTAAACTTCCCAAGTTCGGAACCATATATATGAACCCTGCCTCATATAGATGTCTGTATTTACCTAATTGAGTATCCTACGTTTAGACATGCCTTTTTTGAGTTGATATAAGTATTGATTATATGGTTTGATGCCCATGCCTTGCACTGGAGTGATTGATCATATTTGTGATGTGCTTTGTAGTTTTTTTCTGAAATCATGTTGCTTCTTTCTTATCATGGTCTGGGCATATCATCATTTCTATTTGGCTGAGCTCCGAAGAAATGACTTATGGTCATGTAATTTCTGATTTCACCTTATTGTTTTAGCTGTTGGGGCCCTATGAAGTACTCTTTGCGTGACTTATGCTTATGGACATCACATCTGACTGTATCTAGAAATGAATCTAAATATAACAGAAAAAAAGAAAATGTACAGACAGATCTTTTCTAGTCATAACCCTTTATGTGCATTTACTCGAAAATAAATCTCAAGTTGGCAAATTTATTTACTAATCTGTTCATTTTTAATATCTATATTTCATGTTCTACACGTCGAGCTCTTTAAATTAAGTCTTTCAACTTCATGACTGCATTAACTCACTGTCCTTTAGTATCTCTACCAAGATCCTTGGTGTTGAGTCAAAATGCTTTACTGTACTGGTGCGTTACTGGTGATTATATTACTTCCAGAGTTTTTAACACTGATGGTAAGCTGAGCTAGTTAACAAGGCAACTCTAAAATCATTGTCTTGTTTCAGTGTTTGTGGTTCTTGCAGGATTTAGAGGTGGCGGCGGGAGAAGGGTGGGAGGAGGCAGCGCAGGAGGAGTGCGTTCTGAACACGGCCGACAACGCGTTCCCGACATTGGAGACCATGGCGACGGAGGTGGAACCGGCACAGGCTGTAGGGATTCGGCGGGACGCAATGGCGATGTGTAGCCTCGCGCCGGTCATGTCGCCTCCACCTCAGGAGGCGTCGCACCGGTGCACGCACTGCGCGTCGAAGAAGGCGTCAAAGTGGCTCGAGAGGCCGGATAGCCCCGGCACGCTGTGCAATGCATGCTGGCAGAAAGGGCAGCTGCTGCACTCCAACCCCCGCTGCCGCCGGGGCCGCCCTTCGATCAAGGGCCGCCGGTGCACACACTGCGGGTCGGAGAAGACGTCAAGGTGGCTCCGGGGGCCGGATGGCCCCGCCACGCTGTGCAATGCGTGCGGCAAACGGTTCTTGAGAGGGCGGCTGATCCCGGTGGATTCGAACAAGCCCCGGCTGCTGCTGCACTCCAACCCTTGCCACTGTCGAGGCAGCCGTTCGAGCAGAATGGAGAACTCTGCAGGCAGTAACGACGTGGCGGCAGACTGGTTGAAGCGCTGCCCTGCGGCTTGGACGCCAGCTTGGATGCCTTCTTTGACCAGATGGTAATCCACCCTTGTTCCAGCTCCCTCCCATTATCGGCTAAAGTGGGTTATATGCTAAGAATTCGTCCTTCTTGCAGGGCTCGGAGGTGTCTTGGGAAGAAGCTGGACCTGGGCGGGCGGAGGAGGAAGAGCTGGAATGGCTTTCGAACAAGGACGCGTTCCCGTCGGTGGAGACCATGGCATTGGAGGTGGAGGTGGAAGAGGCGTGGGCTGTTGAGACGCCACGGGCGAGGACCAAGGGGCGACGGCGTGTGACGGCAATGGAAACGACTTGTCTACAAGCCAATGTGCCGCGGCCGCGCGCCGAGAAGGAGACGACGGCGATGCCACCTGTGCTGCCGCAGCGCCGGCATCGCCGATGCACACACTGCGCGACGGAGAGTACACCAGAGTGGCGCCAGGGGCCGGACGGGCCCCGCACGCTGTGCAACGCGTGCGGCATTGTGTTCAGGAAGAAAGGCCGGCTGCTCGCTGAGTACCGTCCAGCCAACAGCCCCGCGTTCTCGCCGCTGCTGCACGCCAGCACATACGCCCGTGCACTCAAGATGCACCTCCAGAATGAGACCTCCGCCATCGGTGAGATGCACGTCAAGCTTATGGATCCACCGCCACCGGCGAAAGGCCCCACTTCCTCGGTTTGTCCCCGCCCGCCGAGAAGGAGACAGTGCGACGGAGACCGGGGGTGCACACGCTGCGCGACGGAGAAAACACCACAGTGGCGCGAGGGACCGGAGGGTCCCCGCACGCTGTGCAACGCGTGCGGCGTGGTGTTCAAGAAGACAGGTCGGCTGCTCCCTGAGTACCACCCGGCGAAGAGCCCCGTCTTCTCGCCGCTGCTGCACTCCAACTCATACACCCGTGCACTCGAGATGCACCGCCAGAACGAGACCACGTCAGCAGCCTGCCACGGTGAGGTGCACAACGTGCCTATGGAAGGCCAGCTGCTCCCACCGGCGATGGGCCCAACTTCCTCCTCCCCGCTGCCTCTCCGCCTCGTCCTGAGCGAGGAGGCCTTTGCTGTCATCCGCGCCACTGCTGAGGCCAGACGCGCAGAGCGAGCTGCGGCATTCCTCGCCGCCATGGACAACTGATGCACTGTCATGAAGCCATGCAGCTGATCAGAAACTAAGATTAGTATTCAGCCATTAGCTGTTCTCTCGACTTGTTCTGAATGCTCATTTTGTCAGCGAACATGACTGAGGGGCGTGAGAGTAGTAGCCGTCTTCCGGGTACTCTTCGTTGAGGCAAGTACATGGAAGACAAGGAAATGCAGTCATCTTTTGGTCGCAAATAAATGTCGCAGTGTTGGTTCAAAACTATGACATTTATTATGGATCAGTGGTAGTACTAATTTCTGCAACCATCCTGCTGCTGCAAGCAAGCTTGTGGGCACAACAAAATTCGGCAGCATGTCATTTCTACAATACCTGGCCAAAAATCTCTGACATGCATGCTTCTACCTTTTGTCAAAACTTGCCGTTATTTGTTTAGCTCTAGGGTAGAGGGAAGCATGTTGTAGCCTGAAAAACGGTTTCAGGGTTATGCAGTTGTATTGAACACTACTAGCTCTGCATTTCACTTTCTGAGAGGCACAGAAATGGCCCAAGTGGTAACTGAACCCGATGAGGAGCGTACAATTTAAACTTGTTTCAAAGGTAAAAAACAGTCAACATAAGGTCTAACACAAGTGCTCCATGGCCAGCTTACAGATTATAGAATTATGCAGCTCAATTAGACATACCAAGGGAAAATATATTCAGCTAACCGAAGCGCACAAATAGAAGAGTGCCCTTTTGCTAAAATGTTCAGTTCCGTTAACTATTATACTATAGTTGTCGCAGACACATGGTATATTGATCATACAAAGAATAACAGTTGTTTACATGCTGAATTCTCTACAGTTATTTAAAGGACCTGAATTCTTCAAACAACTTGGCACCGTTCAAGTGAAGTGAGCAAATAGCATACTTTATCTTCTATAAAATAATCACAAGGTGTATACCTTAGGACCCTAACTTCAGGACATCAAATCCTGTATGAGCAGTCATATGAACAGAAGGCACACCACCTGTATTTTCTAAATACGAATCAGCACCTATCACATTAGGGGAAAACTAAGCATCGATTTAAATTTATAAAAACACATGGATTTTAGCATGATGAGACTGTGATGTAAAACGGCAATAGTATGACCACATATGCTCACTGAATCTTGGGTTCTCCACATGATAAGAGTCTGCCATAGCAAAGAAATCTGCCATTCCCACAATTGTTTCTGTTGAAGATCAAATACAGTCCCGCATCCCGCTTTCCAACTTATGGCATTTGAATTTTTCATAAAATTCTATCAGGGCCCTTTGCATGAAAAAATGGTGCCATACTAAACTGAAAACATTGAAAACAGCAGGGAGCCTCATGCCTGGCTAAATACCTAATAGCATAGAAAAGGACATGCTCTACAAAAGGATATAACTTGACGAGAATCCTTTTGAAGGAATCATACCTCAATAGCAATAAGGTATTCCAGGAAATACATGCAAGATGATGCAGCAAAGAGAAGCCTGAACCCAAGATGTTTGGATCAGCAGTGGAAAAGCAAGCTGGCACAAGAGGTGATACTAAAATAACAAAAGCTTTATACCATCTTTAAGTTAGTAGATGTTCTCAAACCATTGCAACAATGTGAGTTAAATAAAAAATATAAATCAAATTCAACTTCAGATATCAGTTACACTTTGAAGCCCCAACTGGTTCACAATGGTACAATAGCAATTGTAGTAATTACTACCATAGACATATGTCCAAAAAGATTCTGACAGCCAAATGGTGCCCAAATTCTCTCATTACCGAACCAGAAAACCTGTAGGTACAACTGAATCAAGTCATAGACAAAGATTTATACTCCATAAGTAACATTGTCCATTTATAAAAAAATAATAAAGGAAAATATATTAATATCCAAAAGATACCAATTTGTCCATTTATAATTATCTATACCTAATAATAAAAGGAGGAAGCCTTCTTGTTTCGTACGTCAAAAAATCCCCCGCGCGTGCGTAATAAAAACAGGAAGTAAGTCAATGAACCGGATTGGAGCGGCTAAAACGCTTTGTACCTAAAAAACGAACCTGGCCTTCGAACGTTCGGTCCAGATCGAACGGCCTTAGTTGTCGTACATCTATACCTAATAATAAAAAGAGGAAGACTTTTGATTTCATACGTAAAAAATCCCTACACATGTAATAAATACTGGATGTAAGTTAATATAAACCGGATCAGAGCGACAAAAACATATTTTAATATAAACCAGATAAGACCGGACGTAATAAATATCCATTGTGTGTTGGGCGCTTTGTTTGCTGGCAATAAGCTTAATACTGAATCTAAAGTTTCTCAGCGAACTGCTGACTGCCAAACAATGGCCTCTTTCCTGACACTTTCTCGCTGTTGGTGAACCATCACCCTCAACGTAGCATTGTGATATTTTGCCGGCGTTGTGATATTTTGTTTTCTCGTCTTCTATTGTGGTTAACCTCAAGGGGTGTAGTCTCAAATTAAGCTGATATCCCCAATATGTGGGTTACACTTAACATGAAGCTTTATTAATTTAAAGGCGGGCGGTTGGATTTGTTCTAACAATGAAATATGAATATAATTGTTCATCCATTTATAAATAGGAGACACAAAAGTTATTAAAAGTTTGAGGACAAAAGCATGTCCATCGTGTTACGGCGAACAAAATGGGTGCCACTTTTATGCTATAGTACCTTGCCAAAATATCATGTCTAGACACTCGACTAATTTCATTTGATAAGCCGTGGCAAATTGTGACCTCTAGTCAAACAGGCGGCTACTATTATGGAGGTAGACAAGGTAAATAATGGACGTGCATGATGTTTTGCCTCATAGGTGTGAATGCACCGTTTTAAAAAGTGTATTTTAAAATGTCAAAAAAGATTAAACAAAAATTATGGATGTAAATCCAGGCATACTAAGTTTGCACACATAGTTTCGCAAAAAGAAGAAGACATTTTTCATGGCATGTGTGAAAAAAAAACATGTCTCGTGAAATGCCATTTTGGAGCACTAGATAGAAAAATGTCACTCAAATGTCTTTTTGGAGCACTAAAATTTGTCTTTTTTACACATTGGCATAAAACAATCTTTTTTATCGAAACTTTTTGTTTAATTCCTTTTGACATTTTGAAGTGCTAGATTATCAAGAATGGACCTCTATTTTCACAAGGGAGCACCAGATGTGGCGGGAAACGGAAATCCGGACGCGGCGTCACCCCTCACCCGGAGCCTCCGAAAGAAAAGAAAAAAGGAATCATCTTGTCTCTGTGCTGAAAAAGGTAGAGTGAGAGAGCAATGGAAACCCACGGCGAGGGGGGCGGCGGCGGCGGCGAGGCGGAGAGGAGGGGGAGAAGCGAGCTCGGACGCCTCCTAGAAGCCATCGAATCCTCCGAGGTGTGTCATCTCATCACCACGCGAATCAGTTTCTTCTGCTCCATCTCGATGTCCCCCCTGCTCCACACTTGCTAGGGTTTGTTTAGTTCGGTCCGAGTACCTCGAGATCTCGAATCTCTATTCTCCTGTACGAAGCAGGCAGGGGTGAGTGTGGAATTCGGCCGGGGATGCTAATTGGAGACCCGGAAGCGGGGGTTTAGGTGGGGTTTAGTTTTTTCCTCGGTGCCCTTCATCGTCTTCAGTAAAGTAGGCTAATTTGGTTTGGGTCGTACACGCATTGTGGTGTGATTCTTTCTAACTATCGCCCTGTTTTCTATTCGATTCTGTGTGTTGCACTTTCCACCCGGCAGCCATCAGTGGATAATCTGATTCGATTTCGTGTGATGGAATCCAATTAAACAGTAACGTTCTAGTGATCATATATGACAGGTTCTGGAGAAGAGGATTTCCCTTATCAAACAACTGGAGGAGGAGTGCTGTCTAGACGATCTGGGCCTGATACTCCAAGGTCTTCTCGTATCCTTTGCCCCACTCCCCCATTCCTCTTTATGCTTATATAAATTGCTGCCCTTTCATTACATGCCGTCACAAGTGTTAGAAGTTATGCTTTGTAACATTACGTATTGGATACGGTATAGTATACCGCTCCATGTACGTATCCATGTAAGCCACGTAGGGCTGTTCCTACTGCTATATAACATGCAACCCGAACGTCTACGGAGGCTATCGGTTCCGCTCCAATTGCTGAGATGGTATCAGAGCCTTGTGCTCAATAAACCTAGCCGCCGCCGCCGGAATTCCTCCCGCCGCCGCCGCACCAAACACTTCCACGATCCTTGCGATCGGAAAACCACAAACCTACACTCAAAATCCTCACGATCTCTGCAGATCGGAAACACCACGATCCTTGCGATCGGAAAAACCACAAACCAATACTCAAAACCCTCACGATCTCTGAAGATCGGAAACACCACGACCACGTCCTGTGATCGGAAAAACCACACCTCCAACACGATCCTTTGTTGATCGGAAACACCTCTCCATCGGCATCCATGGCGCCATCTTCTGCAACTACGTCCCTGACCGCCGCTTTGGGGAATCCTCCCTCCCAACAGCTGACGAGGTCGAACTACTTGTTCTGGAAGACCTTAATCTACCCTGCGCTGCGTGGAGCTCAAGTGCTTGCCCTGCTAGATGGCACTGAGGTCGCGCCGGCGGAGTTCCTGGAGGTTGACACGGAGGGAAAGAAGAACACAGTCTCAAACCCTGCCTACGCTGCATGGGTGCTACGGGACTCGACGGTCATGAGTTGGATTCTCAACTCCCTCTCGCCGGAAATCCTAGCCCACGTCGTCGGTATTGAATCGGCGGCCGGAGTATGGGCTGTTATCACAAAGATGTTCAATGCTGGGTCCAGGGCCAAGATCAATCAGCTGAGGGGATCTCTCGCTGGGACAAAGAAGAACGACAAGACTGCCGCTCAGTTCTTCGGGGAGATGAAGGGCTTTGCCTCGGAGCTAGCTGCTCTTGGCAAGCCTGTCGAGGAGGACGAGATGGTGGGCTACATCTCCAATGGGCTCGATGGCACGTACAACTCCCTGGTCGCAGCTGTCAATGGTAACAACACAATCACGCTTGAGGACCTTTATGCTCAGATTTGTGCGCACGACATGCGCCAGGATATGCTCTCTGTGACAGGACAAGACGCCGGCTTCTCTTCGTCGGTCAATGCTGCCTCTCGCCACGGTCGTGATGGTGATCGCTTGCGTGGAGATCGTGGGCACTCTCCTGAGCGCGATGACCGTGATCGTGGTGATCGCTACCACGGACGCCGTGACAATTCTCAAGGGCGCCATGATGGTGGGCGTCGAGATGATGCTGCACGCTGGGACACGGACCGCCGTCGTGATGACCGTTGGCGCCGTGATGATCGTGGACGCCGTGATGACCGTGGACGTCGCCGTGGACATGGCCGCGCACCCACACCTTATGTCAACGTCACCTGCCAGATCTGCAAGATACATGGCCACCCGGCCTCCGATTGCTGGTGGAGGTTCAAGGATGATTCCAAGTCTGACTCGGATGATGATGGTGATCGTAGGACAAAGGTGCTCATGTTGCTGCGGCTTCATATGGGGTTGATACCAACTGGTATTCAGACAGTGGTGCCACGGACCATATCACAGGAGAGCTAAGCAAACTCACCACCCATGACAAGTACAAGGGCCGCGACCGTGTGCACACCGCAGACGGCAATGGTATGTGTATTAGCCATATTGGTCATTCAATGTTGCATACTCCCCATAGTAATCTTCATCTAAACAATATTCTTCATGTTCCACATGCTTCAAAAAATCTTGTTTCTGTTCATAAGCTTACTCTTGATAATAATGTGTTTATTGAATTCCATCCACACTTCTTTTTGATCAAGGACCAAGCCACAAGAAGAACTCTGTTTGAGGGGCCGTGTCATGGTGGCCTCTACCCGCTAGTGCCTTTATCTACCGGGTCTTCCAAGCAAGCTTTCGTCACAATAAAGCCATCGTCTTCTACATGGCATCGCCGCTTAGGACATCCTTCCTCATTCGTGGTGCAGCAAGTACTTAGGAAAAATCAGCTTTCGTATACTCAGAAATAAATTCTTACATTTGTGATTCCTGTCAGTTAGCTAAAAGTCATCAGTTCCATACCCTGTGTCCACTAGTGTTTCTACTGTTCCATTGGAACAAGTGTTCTCTGATGTATGGGTCCTGCACCTGCTTCTGTGGGAAAACACTTATATTATGTAAGCTTTATCGATGATTTTAGTAAATTCACATGGATTTATTTGCTTAAGAATCGTTCTGATGTCTATCAAGTGTTCTTAAATTTCCAAGCTTTTGTTGAACGAAGTTTGATAGAAAAATAATTACTATGCAAACTGACTGGGGAGGAGAGTATGAGAAACTTAATGGGTTCTTTCAGAAGATTGGCATCACACATCATGTTTCTTGTCCCCATGCGCATCAGCAGAATGGCTCTGCTGAGCGTAAACACCGACACATTGTTGAGGTGGGTCTTGCCTTACTTGCTAATGCATCAATGCCATTAAAATTCTGGGATGAAGCTTTCCTTACAGCCACCTTTCTCATCAATCTACTTCCTAGTAAGGTTATTGGGTTTGAAACTCCTGTAGAACGCCTACTTCATACTAAACCCAATTATGAATCTCTTCGCATTTTGGATGCGCTTGTTGGCCTAATCTTCGCCCCTACAACAAAAGAAAGCTTGCTTATCGTTCAACACGTTGTGTGTTCCTGGGTTACAGCCCCCGTCACAAAGGAGTTAAATGCTTAGATGTCACCACGGTCGTGTTATGTCTCTAGGGATGTAGTGTTTGATGAACATGTTTTTCCCTTTGCTGAATTGCATCCCAACGCTGGAAAACGTCTTCGTAATGAGATTCTCCTTCTTCCTACACATACACCTTTATCATCTACTAATGGGGATGTACAACTTGTTGATCATATGCCTATTCCTGTCATACCTGTTGTTACTAATCATGGCCAGGAAAATACATCACCGGTTGATTCAGATGATAGTGCTTCTGAAGATGAACAGGACAGTCAAAATTCCAGTGAAAACAGTGAAGAAACTGAGCAAAACGAGACAGAAATAGAAACAACACAAAATCTGCAAAACGACGAAGAAGATGCGTGATCCCAGGATGATTCAGCCTCGATCCCTCAAACTCTGATCCCGAGAGCGACATGTCTGCAGATTCGCCTTCCGTCGCTGTGTCGCGGGAACATGTGCAGGCTGACCGGTCTCCTAGCCCGCGCCAGTCTGCGCCCTCCACGTTGCCTCCGGCGGGGCCATGCCAGTCCTCACGAGACGAGCCTTCGTTGCCGTCCGCTATTCCAGCCGACAGCCACATGCATGACAACGATGGCAGCCAGTCGCCAACTGCCACGTCGCCGACAATCTCAGCAGCAGCTGAATCCTCTGCCGATGCTGATTCTGCTGCGGCCCCTGGATCTTCTGCGCCGAATGCTTCTGCTGCTCCGTCTATGCCTGGAGTTCGCACTAGGCTTCAAAAAGGTATAAAAAAACCCAAACAATTTACAGATGGTACAGTTCAGTATAATACGAAAGGCCGTATTCGTTTTGGTATGATTGCTTCCATAGCAGAACCTCGTTCTCTTGCCGAAGCACTTGGAGATGCAAAATGGCGCAATGCTATGGGGGAAGAATATGATGCATTGCTTGAAAATAAAACATGGCACTTGGTTCCTCCTAGCTCAAATAAAAATTTGATTGATTGCAAATGGGTATATCGAGTCAAGAAAAATGCAGATGGCACGGTTGATAGGTATAAGGCTCGGTTGGTTGCCAAAGGCTTCAAACAAAGATATGGTATTGACTATGAGGACACGTTTAGTTCAGTTGTTAAAGCTGCTACTATTAGAGCTGTTCTATCTATTTCAGTTTCTATAGGGTGGAAGTTGCGACAACTGGATGTCAAAAATGCCTTCTTGCATGGCATACTTGAAGAGGAGGTATATATGAAGCAACCGCCTGGTTTTGAAGATCCTAATGCACCTCATCATGTTTGCAAGCTTGATAAAGCTCTTTATGGTCTGAAACAAGCTCCTCGAGCATGGTACTCTCGTCTCAGTTCTAAACTGCAGGATCTCGGTTTTACACCTTCTAAAGCAGATACATCATTATTTCTTTATCAGAAGTCTGACATCACAATATTCATGCTCATTTATGTCGATGATATCATTGTGACAAGTTCATCCGATCATGCAATTTCAGCGTTGCTTCAAGATCTTAATGCTAATTTTGCTATTAAAGATTTAGGTGAGTTACACTTCTTCTTGGGCATTGAAGTTAAGAAGATACGAGATGGTCTATTATTGACACAGGAGAAATATGCTTCAGAACTACTTGAGAAAGTTAATATGCAGCAGTGTAAACCCTTTTCCACACCCATGTCAACAACCGACCCTCTTTCTCTTCATGTGGGAGATCTCCTTGAACCAGAAGATGTAACAAGGTATCGCAATATTGTTGGTGCTTTGCAATACCTTACCCTCACACGTCCAAACTTGTCATTTTCAGTTAATAAAGTATGTCAGTACCTACATGCTCCTACAACTGTTCATTGGGAAGCTGTGAAAAGGATACTAAGATATATCAAGGGAACCATCAGTATTGGTATCACAATTCAGCCATCTACTTCTACTCTTTTGAGTGCTTTTTCAGATGCAGATTGGGCTGGTTGTTTAGATGATAGACGTTCTACTGGAGGGTTTGCAATATTTATAGGACCAAATTTAGTTTCTTGGAGTGCCAGAAAACAAGCAACAGTTTCACGTTCAAGTACAGAATCTGAATACAAGGCCTTGGCAAATGCTACAGCAGAAATGATTTGGGTTGAAGCACTTCTAGGTGAGCTTGGAGTTAAGTTACAAGAGAAACCTTGCTTATGGTGTGACAACCTTGATGCAACATATTTAACTGCAAATCCAGTGTTTCATGCCCGCACTAAACATATTGAGATAGATTTCCACTTTGTTCGTGAAAGAGTGGCAAACAAAAGACTTGAGATCAAGTTCATTTCAAGTAAAGACCAGGTTGCTGATGGCTTCACTAAGCCTCTTCCTGTTAGAGATCTTCATGAGTTTAGGCGTAATCTAAATCTTTTGCAAGTTTAGATTAAGGGGAGTGTTAGAAGTTATGCTTTGTAACATTACGTATTGGATACGGTATAGTATACCGCTCCATGTACGTATCCATGTAAGCCACGTAGGGGCTGTTCCTACTGCTATATAACATGCAACCCGAACCTCTACGGAGGCTATCGGTTCCGCTCCAATCGCTGAAAACAAGTAGATGCTGGTTCACTCCGACTTTTGCTCCAATTCAGTTACTCCCCTGTTGTTTGCTTGCTTCTGATGGTAGTTTGTGTATGTTTCCTTGACATCAATTTAGGCATCTTGGGTTGATTCCACATGTTCAGGTGTGTCACACTGCACCCTACACAGGTCAATTCTGCAGGTTGCCCTGAAATGCTCTGATTTGGACATAACTGATTATCTGGGAGAGTTTCTTACTCTTGGTGAAAAGGTGCTTGTACAATTTGAAATGGAATCCTACCTACTTCCCCGCATCTGCAAACTGTAGCTTTTCTCATTCAAAGATTTGCCAACTATGGCTGCATGTATGCTGTTCTTCTTCCTAAATCAATGAATTTTTTACCAGGCCAGCTCATGGTGTGGGAAACATCTCCAGTGGTCTGTCAAATGTATTGACGAATCCGAATTGCTCCAAGAGGAAGAGCACGACAGATTACGCCTAGAGGTCGCCGGAATCGCACCTTAAGCTTGATTAATTATGTGTTTCTTTGTGTAGAGCTGGATGACTGGATTAACATAAAAAAATTCTTTCTGCGTGCCTAATGCTTCTTCCTATCCAGATTTCGTAACAGCCTTAAACTACCCATGTTCGGAACCATATATATGAAACCTGCCTTATTTTTTTTGGATAAAATGAATATAGTAATATCAAAACGATACCAATTACACCCGTATAAACCCTGCCTTATATAGATGTCTGCATTTACCCAATTGAGTATCCTAGGTATAGCCATGTCTTGTTTGAGTTGATATATGTATTGATTATATATCGTTTAATGCACATGCCTTACACTGGAGTGATTGAGCATATTTTGTTATGTGCTTTGTAGATTTTTCTGAAGTCATGTTGCTTCCTTCTTCCTCTCATGGTCTGGACATATCATCATGTTCTATTGGGCTGAGCTCCGAATAAATGACATATTGTTATGTAACTCCACCTTATTGTGTAAGCCGTTGGGACCTAGGAAGTACTCTTTGCATGACTTATGTTTATGGACAGCGCATCTCACTGTACCAAGAAATGAAGCTTAGATTTAACAGAAAGAAACAAAATGTACAGACAGATATTTTCTAGTCAGAACCTTTGTGTGCATTTACTCTAAAATAAATCTCAAGTTGGCAAATTTATTTACTAATATGTTCATTTTTAATATCTATACTTCATGTTCTACATGTGGAGCTCTCTAAAGTAAGTCTTTCAACTTCATGACTGCAGATTAACTCACTGTCCTTCAGTATCTGTACCAAGCTTTTTGGTGTTGCGGCAAAATGCTTTACTGTACTGGTGCGTTGCTGGTGATTCCATTAATTTCAGAGTTGTTAGCACTGACGGGCAACTCTAAAAACATTGGTGTGTTTCTGCGTTTGTGGTTCTTGCAGGAATTAGAGGTGGCGGCGGGAGAAGGGCGACAGGAGTGTCTTTTGAACAAGGCCGACGACGAGTTCCTGACATTGAATACCATGGCAGCGGAGGTGGAACATCGGGCGGTGGGGCCGAGGACCAGGCGGGTGCAGCGGATGGGGCCGTGGAGCCTCGCGCCGGTAGTGTCGCCCCCGCCTCAGGAGGCGTCGCGCTGCTGGTGCACGCACTGCGGGCCGGACAAGACGCCGCAGTGGCGCCCGGGGCTGGCTGGCCCCTGCACGCTGTGCAATGTGTGCGCCCATCCTTTGAAGGACTCGGCAACCGCTGCTGCATCTTGGACGAACACCTTGTTCAGAGAAGGGCGTGGGCGTCTGCCGCACTCCAACTCCCGCTGCCACCGGGGCCGTCCTTCGAAGAAGCGCTGTCATAGCAGCAAGGAGGTGGACAAAGCGTCGGCTCTTGACGCGCCAAGAGCGAAGACCAAAGGGCGGCGGCATGTGACGGTGATGGGAACGACTTGTCGACAAGCCAACGTGCTGGCGCCCGGCGACTTACGCGTCGAGAAGGTGCCACCCGTGCGCCGGTGCACACACTGCGCGACGGAGAAAACACCAAAGTGGCGCGTCGGGCCGGAGGGACCCCGCACGCTGTGCAACGCGTGTGGCGTGGTGTTCAAGAGGAAAGGGCGGCTGCTCCCTGAGTACCGCCCGGCGAACAGCCCCGCCTTCTCGCCGCTGCTGCACTCCAATACGCACCGACAGAACGAGACCACCTCAGCAGCCTGCCACAGCGGGGCGCCCAGCGAGCTTACGGAAGGGCAGCTGCTCCAACCGGCGAACGGCCCCGCTTCCTCCTTCACGCTGCAGCGCACCAGCCTCCTGCGCGAGAGCGAGGAGACCTCAGCCGTAGTTGGCGCCACCTCCAAGGCCAGCCGTGGCGAGGCGCGCCACGAGTCCATGGAAGTGCAGCAGCCGCACCCGGTGCGCGCACCAGCGGACAGGCCCTCCTTCTCCCTGGTGTACCACCGCCGCGTGCCCGAGTGTCGCCGCAAGAGCGAGGAGACCTTTGCTGCCATCCGTGCCACCGCCGCGTGCCCGAGTGTCGCCGCAAGAGCGAGGGACGACTGATGCGCTAGCAGCATCGCCTTCAGTCGACTTCTTCTGAATGCTCTTTTTTTTGTCAGCAAAGATGATTGAGAGGTTTTAGGGTAATGGTAGTAACGTCGTCTTTTGGTAGTAATTTTTGCAACCATTGTGCTGATGCAACAACACTCATGGGCTCAGTCCCAACAGAATTCAGCAGCATGCCATTTGTCCTGTACTACCCTGTTAGATATAATGGCCAAATTTCTCTCAAGACTTGTCGTTACTTGTTAGCTCTGAGGTACAGTAGAGGGAACTACGCTGTAGTCTGTATAAGGAAGCATTCCATCTGTACTGCGACTTTTTTTTAGATAAAGAGTGTTTATTAATATCGAGACGATACAACATGCACCCAGCCTCTGCAACAACGCAATAACCGAAGCCATTACAGATGCACACAGCCAAAAAACAATAAGAAGAAGAAATAAAAAGAAAAGTCCCGCTAAAGAGTTACAGTCCTTGCAGCAGCTGCACAACCACCACCAAAACAACACCTGATGTCCAATTCTTCAAAAGCAACGCCTTCAAGAAGAACAGTGCCAGGCACAACCAATTAAGGCCAGACCTTGGGTTTTCACCCTGAAGATAGTCTTCGCTCTCAGAACAGTGTCTTCAACAAGACCACTGTCAGGCACAACCAATTAAGGCTAGACCTTGGATTTTCACCCTGAAAGGTAGGACGTTGGGCTTCACGTATGTTGTCGCCCCCACTTACATGTCGCTGGTCCAAATCATGAAACGCCAAGCCAATTCCTCAACAGCACAAAGAATCAAACCACCATTACCAGTCCTCAGATCTCGCCTTCCATGTCCTTCTCCGCCAGCACCATGGAACGAGAAAGCGTGCTCCATGATATTAACAGCCAGCAGAGCTTCGAAGCGCTCCCTCTAAAACCAAACGGTCAGAGAAAAAACACGGGTGCGCACGATCGAATACCATCCGATCCAGCAATCTCCAGGCATGAATTGCCCAGTGGAGTTCGCCGGCGGAGCCTTCCGAAACACGACCGTCCAGCAAGTTCGATGGTGACCAACATCCGGCAAATCTTCATCTTGGCGCGAATAAGAATCAAGGACCACCGCCATTATTCGCGAGACCGACAGGCCCCCACACCGCCGGTCGCCTCCATGACGGATTGGCTGGAGAAGAAGGAAGTCCAGGCACAGGGCAGCAAGTACCGGTATTCCAAAGAACCACCAAACCCGCCGCCCCGGCCGTGGCCGAATTCTGGCCCGATTGGATCTAGCCCAGATCTTGCCCGATTCAGCTCGCCGCCATGCGCCTAGACGCGATGAGGGCGCCCGCCATCTCCTTCCCGCCGCACCGTCGGAGGGCCTCAGGCCCCGGCCGGAACAGCCGCGCCGCCCCTGCGCTTCCACCGGCGTTCCCCCACTCCCAAGGACCACCAGCATCCGCACCTCGCCATCCCAGCCGCCGTCGTCGACGCGGAGGGAGCCGCTACCACCGCCGGGGGAGGGCAGCGGCAGCGGCCAGGCGGCGGAAGATGGGATCGGCCGCGCTGGTTTTGGAGAGGGGCGCCGCCAGAGTCGCCCGGGAGGGAGCGACCCGAGCGGTAGGTCTATTCTCTTGTTCCGCGGATGACACGTCTAGTAGCTCCTTAAATTTTGGGGAGAATTTCACTTCCCCGGCCTCTGCACCAACTAGGGATGCACACAGCCTTTTAAGCATGAGTATCAGGATTTTTATCTTGGTTTAATAACCAAGCCTGATCCTCAGGATAGATTGCATGAGTACCAGGAAGGCCTGGTCCTCAAGTATAAATAGGAACCTAAATTCGCGTCCCTGGGGACTTGAACCTGGGTGTTGGGTTTGTACATCCACTCCCCCAACCAGTTGAGCTAAGCTCCACTCCTATCTGTACTGCGACTTGAAAAAACGGTTTCAGGGTAATGCAGCTCTAGTGAACACTACTAACTCTGCATTTCACTTTTTGAGGAGGCCTAAGGAGTAATGTAACCTGATGATGAGCATACAGTATAAACTTGTTTCCAAGCGGGGGGATGTCAACATAAGTGTCCCATAACTAGTTTGCAGATAATATAGTTATGCAGCTCAGCTAAATGTATTTTTTTTTAGATAACGAGTGTTTATTAATATCGCGAAGATACAAATTACATCCAGCCTCTGCAACAACGCAATAACCAAATCTATTACGGATGCACACAGCCGAAAGACAATAAGAAGAAGAAATAAAAAGAAAAGTCCCGCTACAGAGTTACAGTCCTTGCAGCAGCCGCACAACCACCACCAAGACACCACCTGATGTCCAAATCTTCAAAAGCAACGCCTTCAAGAAGAACAGTGTCAGGCACAACCAATTAAGGCCAGACCTTGGGTTTTCACTCTGAAGATAGTCCCCGCTCTCAAAACAATGTCTTCAGTGAATGGAAAAAATGTTCAGTTCAGCAGTGGAGAAGCAAGTGGGCACAAGAGGTGATCCTGAAATAACAGAACCTATATTCATCTCAATTAGTAGCTCTTCTCAGAGCTTTGTAACACTATTAGTAAAATTTAAAACGTAAATCAAGTTCAACTTTAGATATGAGTTGAACTCTGAAACACCAAGAGGTTCACAACGGTCAAATACAATAGCAATTGTAGTAATTACTACCAAATACATATCTCCAAGAAGATTCTGAAAGCCAAAATGGTGTCCAAGTTCTCTCATTCTTGAACCAGGACATCTGCAGGTCATCTTACAACATCCCAACAGAGAAAGCTATATATGATGTTTCAGACTTTCAGTTAGTACCTTTTGACCATAGAGCTTTCCGACAGTATCAGTTAAATTTGAAATGTAAATCAAATTTAATTTAACTTCAAACAACAGTTTAACTTTGGAGCCTCAGCCCTTGGTGGTTAACAATGCTGCTGGTTTGGTAGGTCGGGAATATGGGGATTGGAGTGCGATGAGGAAGAGGATCGGGGCGGGGTTGACTTTATAGGGGGGGGGGGGTGAGGAGAGGTGGGCGATGGCCGATGGTTGGTGGAGCGGTGCGTGCCGACGGGGAGGGGTAGGATGCTTCGCGGTGGTTTCGTCTGCAGTGTCGTGATGCGCTTCGGCGCGGACAGCTCCGGTGCCAAAAGTTGTGTGCGCAAGCAAACGATGGCGGGAAACGGGAAGCCGCCAAGTGAGAGCAGGAGCAAACGGAAATGGAGGGCGAGGGCGGACAGCCGGACACGGAAGAAGCGAGCAGGGACCCTTCCGGGAGAAGCCACCGGGCTTGCAGGCCTCGTCGCTTGTGTTTCTTCGGTGCGCACTAAATTCATGTTTAGCCAGTACGCGTTGCTGATTACAAATTCGGAACCGGCTGCTCCTACCTCCTAGGTTGGATTTTGTATTTGCTATGCTCTTCAGTTAGCTTCCGCCTATTAGGCGATACTAGCTTCGTTTGCATTGCTCAATTGTTCTGACAGGAACTATCTACAAAAGATCAGATACATCGACATCAAGACCAGATACCGGGCAAGTCTAAAGCAGCAAAATAAAGCTAAAAGTACTAAGGGCACGTTTGGTTCTATGCCCTCAACTAGCCTAACCCAGCTATAGCTCGCGAGGAAACCTTGCCGTCGAGGCCTCGGTGCGGGACGTTTTCCTTACCCATCGGGGTAGCTTGCCCTCAAAAGCCAGATTGTTTGGGCTGTACCAAACGCTTAGTCTGGCTAGGTGGGCAATAGCCTAGGATCCAAACGTGCCCTAAGAGCATCTCCAACAGGCGCGCTACCGCGCCGCGCGCTAAAAGAGTTTTCCAGCGCCGAATTAGCGTTTTCGCGCTCGCCAGAGGGTTGGTGCTCCAGCAGGTGCGTGAAAATTCCGCGCTCGGATGTGGCGCTCAAGCAGACGCGCGCGCCACAAAGACGTTTTGTTCGAGCTACAACTAAAGAACAAGATCAAAACATTTGACAAAACAAGATCAAACACGATCAAACACGAAGTACACGAACTAAAAACAAGATCAAACACGAACTAGACGAACTATATGGATAAAACACGAACTAAACAAACTAAAACTCGTCGTCGGAGAACTCGGAATCGACGGTGGTATCCGAGATCTCGTCCGCCAGCGCGCGCCACCTCTCGTCGCCGGCGGGCCAAGTGGCGCGGCCTGCCGCCAGTTCGCCTTCCGCCGCCGCCTTGGCCACCCGCCGCTCCTCCAAGATGAGGAGGCGAGCTTGGGTCCGGCGTTGGATGCGCCAGTCTTCGTCGGTGAGGAGGCGCGGCGGCGGCGCCAGCGCCTGAGCCTGTTGTGCGTTGCGGACGTCGGCGAAGTTCATCTCCCGCCGGGGGCGATTGAGGCGCCACGCCGCCGCGTCCCAGGCGTGGGCGGCCTCGTGCGCCGTCTCGTACGTCCCCAGTGAGATGCGGTCGTCGCCGGACCGTATCTCCGCGTAGTACGTGCCGTTGGGGCGCGGGCGGACGCCGCGGTAGCCCGGACAAGTTGCGGCGGCGCGGAGGCATCGTGGCGGCGGCGTGGAAGCTCGGCGGGCGCGGTGGGGAACTTTCCAGAGTCTGGCGCGAGGGAGAGGAAAGCGGTTGCGTGGCTGCTGCGTGGCGCGCGCGCTGGACGCGCCGCACTATATATCGGGCGCCGCGCACCGCTTTGGCTCGCGCGCGGGGACGTTTTTCCCGCGTCTGCTGGAGCGCGCGAACTGGTAGCACTTTAGCGCGGCTGCTGGAGATGCCTAAGTCACCAGCAGATCAGGGAAGCTAACAGAACTTATAAAGCAGCGATCACGATGTCCGCAGGAATACAAGCTTCAAAAACGACTCAAAAGCAGAAACCTAATCAACTAGGCGAGGGCACCCCATCCCCATCAGCAGCGCGTCAGGGACCTTTGGGGAGCCGAGAGCAGCTCCCAGTGTCGAAGTAGGGGTCTTCCAGGTCCCTTCTCCAGCGAATTTCTTCAGCTCTGGTGATCTCGGCTCCTCCACCCAGTCTCGAGAAAACGAACCAGAGTTCGGGGGCATCTTCTGGGCAAGTCTATTTTCCTCTTTCTTTTACATGTAATCGCGTACATTACTATTCCGAGCACGGCAACTTGTGGCAAACTTTCTTGGATGCTGTCATGGACTCATAGGGTCCAACGTTATGCCAATGCCAATGTTTTACATGTTATTGTTATGCTAATTTGGCGTAATGTTTTGTAAATATGTTTGGATGTCTCTTTGGAGCATGACATACTCCTATGTTAGATATGTGCATAGAGGGATTGGTTGTCGACTTGGTTCATTTGCGACTTCCAAAGTTATTCGAGTCAACGTCACTCCTCGGATACACAACTATCTAGAACTCCCCCGTAACTACTCTTGGAGCTCTATCCCTCTCCCTTTCGTTGTATTGACTTTGGTGTGAATGACCTCCCACCCCCTGTAGGGTTTATATAGGCAAAATATCCTTAACAAAGGATCAAATGAAAAATTCAAGAAAAAAAAACAAATGTACGGTTGGAGCTGGTAGCTGGCTCGAAGGATATAAAAGTAAAATTTGGTACACTAGTTTAGCACCCAACAATCCCTTCACCAATTGCCTTTTTTATTCATGGGTTTCATCTTTGATCTTGTCTTTCATTTCCTTTTTAGCCGTTTGGCCATTCCATCGCCATAAGATAGTGTTGTCTTGACTTGGCTTAATTTTTCTTCCCTCACGTCCACGTAGGCACCATGTAGTTTTGGGTAGATCTAGGAACCTCTTATATTAGGTCGTAGTCACAGAAGATAACTTTGCGGCTGCAGGTCAATTTTGTTGAACTTAATTGGTTTTCGTCTTGGATCTTGGACTTCCGTATGGAATTATCTTCCATGTCGTGGGAATCTCGGGATAGTTGGTGGTCTTGAGATTCCCTTGTTGAAAACTTTGTGGAAGTTGGCTGTCTTGAAATCCATCCAGAGGGTCAAAACAAAAATCGTTTAGGCCTTGTTTGGCGGAAGAGTTTTGACAGGTTTTATTGGGTATTATCCCCGCCCAAATTAATACACCAGATTACACGCCTGGGTCGTTTGGTAGGCAGGTATTGGTTGGTCTCGATCCCTGCAATCCCGGCAAAACACGTCGGGTAGACGTGTAACTGCGCCGCGCCTCCCCCCTCGCGTTTTTGCGGGCTGCTCGAGGACTCCGTCTCCATGCTCTTCGCCTCCTCCCGTTCAGAGAAGAAAAAATTAACTGCAGCTTTTCGCGTACACTGGTTGCTTTTTGTTTCTGGCACAGGGCAATCAATAGCACGTACAAGCTGGCTTGGTTTGATACTTGATGGCTAGCGCATGCGCAGGCGATAGGAATCTGATTTTAGTGCCTTAATCAAATCTCTGCGTGCCAAACACCTCAACTTGATGACGACGAAGGGGATTTGAGTGTAAGAAGGGGATTGGGTGATGGAGGTGTTTTCACCAAATCCCTGTGGGAAAATACTCACAAAAACACTACAAACACCTTCTGCCAAACAAGGCCTTAGGGGCCAAGAGGTGAAAATATGTCTAATGGGTGTTCCTAATTTCTATCATTTTCCCCTTTTTTACATTTTTTGTTGAGCTTCATGAATTTCTTGCATTTTCTAGTTCCTTTATTGATTTTGAAGGATAAGTTGGACAAAACTTGGACTCCTCAGTGAATCTTGGGAAGTTTTTTCTAGAACAATCCAAGAAATTCAATGTCTTTGTGTATTTACCATGGTAGGGACCCCTCTGCAAAATTCCTCCTTTTGAGTTTACCATGGTAGGAGCCCTTTTATAGTTTCCTTAAAAGATAGGGACGTATTTGTAAAATTTCCTTCGTATAATGGACTCTTCTACATTTTTTCGAAATACATGGTTGTTTTCGGTAAGCATGATTCGCATGCAGGAAAGAGCTTCTACAGCTTCTCTGAAAAGTAAGTTTTTTTAGTTTTCTTACTATACAATGCCTTTTTTGGCAATCATCTCCATTTAAACACCAAGATTCTTCATGCAATTCGTGGACCGAGTGCAAAGGAAAAACAACCCGTCGAGGCTCCAAATGGATCGCATCATGACCACGAGGCTACTACACTTAAAGTTTCTTTGCAGTGCACCGATTAGGTTTTTTTTGGCTTCACTCAACAAAAAAGAAAAGCTCAGGTTCGTATAACACCATAAAGTCGGGAAATCTGTTTTGGCTCGTAGGTGTAGATGCACCCACTATTGAAAAATCGAATATAAAAATGTCAAAAAAAATCAAAGCTAAATTTTTATGTATGTGGCATGTATAAAAAAGACAAATTAAGGTGTTTCAAAATGATTTTCATGAGACATCTTTTGTCTTTTTACACAGGCCACAAAAAATGTCTTTTTTACGAAACTTTTTGTGCGGATATAACTTTTCTCCCCTCATGTCCATGTATGCACCATGTAGTCTTGGCCGGATCGAAGAGCCCCCTTAGGTCGTTGTCACAAAAGATAACTTTACGGTTGCGGGTCAATTTTTGCTGAACTTGGATGGTTTCGTCTTGGGATATTGAACTTTCATACGAAACTGTCTTCCATCTCGTGGGAATCTCGGGTAAGTTGGTGGTCATGATTCCCTTGTTGAAAACTTCGTGGAAGTTGGTTGTCTTCAAAATCCATCTGGCACAGAGAAGGACATCAACCCGGAGGGTCAAAAGAAAAAATCATTAGGGTCTGAACATGCCCACCGATGCCGATGCCACCGAAGGAGACCAAAAGGTACGGAACTCCACGACGACGCCCCAAGAGGATGACAACGCAATACGCCGCCGTCGCTGAGACTGAAATGGTAAAGGGTTTTCACCCGGAGTCGTGACGTGGGGAAGGTGACCACATCGCGCGCCTCACAGGGTAACAACACTCGTAGGCATCGCCGGCGCTTAGGGCTGGACCTGAAGCTCTAGGCTTGAGGCTCGGCTCGGGCTCGACAAGGCTCGGCTCGGGCTCGACTCGGCTCAAAGGTGGTGCAAGCCAAGCCTAGACCTTCCAAACAAGGCTCGAGGCTCGACAAGCCGGCTCGGTGAAGCTCGTAAGCCGGCTCGAAGGCTCAATGAAATAAAAAAAAATTGGCATGACTTTTGTCAAATATGTAACAATTGACAATTATAATCAACAATAGATAGTGTAAATAGTTTCACAAAGCATCAACTAAGCATAACAGAAATAAAAGTTCAACCACAAACACGTGCATAGTTGAACAATAGTCTCATACATCACAAGGTTCAACCACAAACAACCACAAACACGTGCATAGTTCAACAACAACAAATAGAACACAAAGTCTTAACAATTTAACATCAAGTTCAACCACAAAAGGACCATTGCGCCACCAGCCCATCATTTCATCTCCTTGTCGTCTCTTGTCACTTGCAAGATCAATCTGAAGTGTATAGAAACGAAATTTCATCAATATAAAAATTTCCAGCAAGTAAATCAAGTAAATAAGCATCATTGACATTATTTTGATTCAGTATTTTGGCTGTATAAAAGGTTCCAGCAAGCAAATATAGCAAATAAGACTCATTTACACTTGTTTGCTTCAGTTTTTGTTGTATAAAAAGTTATAGCAAGTATATATAAGAAATAAGCACCATTTACACTAGTTTGCATCAAGTTTTTTTGCTGTATAGAAAGGTCCAACAAGCAGATACATCAAAAAAACAGAATTGACAATCTTTTGCTTCAGTTTTTTGGCTGTAAATAACGTTCCAGCAAGCAAAATAAGAACTTACCAGTTGCTCCCCACCACACTTTTTGGAAACGAAATGGTCTCCACATCATCATCATCATCTGGCTCCTACAAGAGAGACAAAAAAGTACATGAGCATAAGAAAGGTAATAAGGTAATAAACAAGAAAGGTAATAAAAAATTATAGCACATACCACATTCATTGAAACTTTGACATCATTTTGAGAACCTTTTATCCAGCTAGAAGCACACACCAATGCCTCAACCATGGCTGGCTTTAGAGAACTCCTATAGTCATCAAGAACTCGACCCCCGAGCTTAACCGAGCCGAGCCTCGAGCCGGCTCGGCTCGGCTCGATTCTAGCCCTACCGGCGCTAAAGCGCTGAGCTTTCACCTGGAAAACCTTCGTCCCACACCATGTCACCACAGACCGCCCGCCGCCATCAAGTTGGACATGCGAAGCGCAATCTGGGAGTCGCCAATACCGAAGCACCATCAACACCAGGATCTCCCATTGTTCTGCCATTGTTCTGTTGAAGATCAAATGAAGACATCCCATATCTCACTATCCAACTTATAGCAATTGGATTTATCATAAAATTATATATGGACCCTTTGCATCAAATGTTGGTGCCATGACCAAACTCGAACAATTGGTATTATCACAGAGGCAGTTGTCTAGCAAAATACCTCATATCATAAAATTATATCTGACCCTTTGCATCAAATGTTGGTGCCATGACCAAACTCGAACAATTGGTATTATCACAGAGGCAGTTGTCTAGCAAAATACCTCATAGCACTGGATGAGAAGTCTTTTGAAGGAAGCATACCTCCATGAGGCATTCCAGGAAATATAGGCAACAAGATGCAGCAAAGAGAAGCTTTGATTCCAAGACATTCAGAACAGCAGTAGAGAAGCAAGCTGGCACAAGAGGTGATCGTAAAATAACAGAACCTATTATATGATGTTTCAGTTAGTAGCTGTTCTCAGATCATTGCAACAGTATCAGTTGAATTTAAATGTAAAATCAAATTCAACTTCTGATGTCAGTCGAACTTGAGATAGCGGTTCACAACGGTACAGAAGCAAATGTAGTAATTACGACCATATACATATGTTCAAAAAGAATCTGAAGGCCAAACAGTGCCCAACTTATTTTAAAATCAAGCCGAAGAAGATTTATACTCACTACAAATGTGAAAACAGGAGAAACGGATACAGAATTTCAGAATTCTGAAATTTCACATTTGTAATAGACACCTCTGAAATTTCAGAATTCAGGTAACTACAATCGGATACAGAATTTACACCCTTCAAGCCTTACAGATCGTTCAGGCAAGAACTCCTAGTAATCCTTCAGACGTCAGAATACTAATTTCTCAACGCTCTCCATCAAACACATTCAATTAAGAAAATGGTAAAGCATCGGATCATATGGAGCTGAAAACGGAACACCATTTCTATTCGAGATAACAGTTCATCTTACAACATCCCAACTGACAGGGACAACAACCTAAAACTAGCAGAACCTAAGCGGACGTGAACTTGGTCACAGCCTTGGTGCCCTCAGAGACGGCGTGCTTGGCGAGTTCCCCTGGAAGCACAAGACGAACCGAGGTCTGGATCTCCCGGGAGGTGATGGTGGGCTTCTTGTTGTAGCGGGCCAGCTTGGCGGACTCCCCGGCGAGCTTCTCGAATATGTCGTTGATGAAGGAGTTCATGATGGACATGGCCTTGGAGGAGATGCCGATGTCCGGGTGCACCTGCTTGAGCACCTTGAAGATGTAGATCTTGTAGGTCTCCACGCTCTTCTTGGCCTTCTTCTTGCCCTTGGTCTTCCCCTCGCCGGCCTCCTTGGGCACCCGCTTCTCCGCCTTGGGCTTCTTCCCCGCCGGCGCCTTCTCCGCCGGGGCCTTCTCCGCTGCCGGCTTCTTCTCGGCCTTGGGCGCCATGGATGGTGCTTCTGGAGGTGAACGGTGCTGAGCGGGAATCGGTTGGTGGGGAATTTGAGGATTGGAATTGAGGTGAGGAAGAAGAGCGGGGCGGGGTTGAGTTTATAGCGGTGGAGAGGTGGGCGATGATTGGTGGAGCGGTGCATCCCGCGGATCGCTGACGTGGAGGTTTAAGATGCTTCGTATGGACGGTCGGGATACGGTTCGGCGCGGATAGCTCTGGTGCCAAAACTTTTTTTTTTGAGATTTTTTTTTAGATTTCTCTGGTGCCAAAACTTGTGTGCGCCAACGGTGGCGGGAAACGGGAATTCGGGAGCGCGCCAATTTGCAGGAGCAAGCGGAAATGGACGGCGAGGGCGGCGGCGGGGCGGCGCACACTGGGAGAGCCACGGAGATGGGATCCCTCCTGGAAGCCACCGGATCCTCCGAGGTACTGTATTTCGTCCATTCATCTCCCCGCCCCTATGGTTTTATTCAGTTCAGTTTGGCCACGGGCTTGCAGGCCTCGTCGCTTGTGTTTCTGTTGGTTCGGTGAGGATCTAAATTCGTGTTTCGGTAGTACGTATTGCGCATTAGATATTTAGAATCGGCTGCTCTTAGGTTGGATTTTGTATCTGCGATGCTCTTGGGTGAGCTTCGGCCTATTGGGGAGAACTCGTTTGCATTGCTCAACTGTTCTGACTTCTGACAGCAACTACCGATTTTCCTCTTCTTTTGCATGTAAGTCCATATACATTACTATTCGGCAACTAGCGGCGAATTTTCTTGGATGCTGTGATTGGTCCAGTGTTATGCTAATGTTCCACCTGTAAGTGCCATGCCAATTAGACAAAAGTTACTGATTCAGTTCAGCTTAGTTAGTTGTTGCATTAAGTTACTGCTGGCAAGTGGCAACTTGCTAGTGTTGTCTTTTGTGGTATGATACCTTGATATCATTCTAGGTATCTTGTCATGATTCTGCATGTATCGCACTAATACATGCTACACAAGTCAAATTTGCAGTTTTTTTCTGAAACACTCGGATTTAGATACAACCATTTGTATGAACAAATTTGGTATTCTTTTTTTTTTGAGAACACAGTACAACACAGACGCTCACAAATACGCACATACACTCACCCCTATGAACGCACGCACGCACACCCTACCCCTATGAGCACCTCTGAAGGACTGAGCCGGCAGATCTTGAGGTTGACGAAGTCACCACAGGCGCCTCGCTGTTGACGGGCACGTCACCTACCACTGAAAGAATAGCGCCGGATAATCTGCAAAGTCATTCGTTATGTTTTCCCATGGAAATCTATTGAGGTTCCCTCTCTTTTACTATTTTTCCACTTGCTATTTTGAAAATCTGCCTTCATATTGCTATTTTTTCTATCGACAGAGTTATAACAATTTTCCTACCTTTTGCTTTCTTTTTGCTTCGATCCATGTCAATGTGGGTGATTTAGGGTTTGGGCCTGGAATGTTAAGACATGGGTTTACCTGAGTGCATTCATGAGAAGTATTTTAATAATTTCCACAAATGCGGAGCTTGACCTTTTAGTTCCATGATAAGTAGATTATGTTCAACTAGTTTAATTACTACTGCAGAATCCTGTCATGTGAGATATATAATACTATATGCTGCTTGATCTGTGTTAACTTGACCTTTTATTACGTAGGATTGATAAATCTTGTGGCTTGTATGCACTAAGGAAACTTGTTATGACTGCTATTTTATTCAAGAAGGCAGTGATGTATTTCTCTTGCATGGCATAGTTTTTTTTACGTGTGTTGTATTCATTGATGGAAAAGAAGTACGTTGGGATGCCGTAGCCCATAGAGTTTTATGGCATAATGTCATTCACATATATCATTTTCAAATGCCTTTTTTAACTAATGTGGTCTTGTAAACTTTGTTTACAGAACTGTCCAGATCGCGTGAAACTTAGACATGCTCCACTTAATAATGAGTACAAAGTCAGAATCGTTAAAAATGAGCAAGCAATGGTACTGGAACCAATACCTGATGTTGGAACATCCTATGTTAAGCTTGAAGAAGATGAGGCTGGTTCTGGTTGTGAAGGGTTTGGCTGTAATGCTTCTACATCTATTGATGTCAATGTTGGAAAGAAGAGGGCCATGCGGTATTCACCTAGTCCTACACCATCAAAGAGAAGGCGTGACATAGATTCCCGCCTTGACCGTATTTTAGACTTCATTGAAAAGAAGTGGCACAACAAATGTGAGGAGGCTGAGCGTCAAATAAAAAAGAAATGTGAGGAGGCTGAGCGTCAAATAAAAAAGAAATGTGAGGAGGCCGAAGAGATCGCACAAATGTTGGACATAGTGATTGAGGATGGGGCTGAGAAAGAGAGTGCTGTGTATTCCTATGCCACGCAACTCTTTAAGAAAAAGGAGATTCGTGATATGTTCAGTATTTTTAAAAAAGAAGATGGAAGGCTTGAATGGCTTGAGAGGACATGGAATCCGGTGAGATGGGAGATCAGACAAATGATGCGCATGGTCGTTGAGGATGGGTCCAAGATAGGGAGCGTTGAGCATTTCTATGCCTCACATCTCTCTGTAAAAAAAGAGTGTCGTGATGCGTTCACCACTTTAAAGACACCAATTGAAAGACTTGAATGGATTAAGAGGACATGGGAGGAGAAGAAGAAGCATTAGCCTTCACTTTATTATATTTTATATTATTTAAACATATATTTTGCATCATCAGATGAACTTGTAATGCCATTTGATACCCTTATTTGTGGGCCTCATTCGAACTTGCAGTGCCATTAACCTTTGAGATCTTGTGAATCTGTAATTCCGCTTAAACCTATGTAGCTGATGTGTTGCAGTGTTGGTCTTATGTGTTTCTTTTTGTGTGTAGCATATGTGATCTTCAAATTCTAAGGAATCGAGTCAGGAGGATGTAGTTGTGTATAATGGAAAATGTTATTGCCTCTTTTTGCATTTGCTGGTTATGCATCTCAAGATGTTTACAAGGATCTAAGAAGGCCAAGATTGACAAGGATCCAGTGAGTTGAGGAGAAGATGGAAAGATGTTGAGGAGGTCAGTTTTTCTCATGCTACATGAGACACTGTTGAACACTCTAGGCTGAAGTGCTGAAGTTATTTCCTTTCATGTGTTCTAGGGAAACATTAGCACTCCTTGACCTTAGTCTAACAGTAATATTGCAAAGTTTGGTGAGATTTTGGAGTGTCTATACCACTTGGCCTTGGTTTGAACATTTTCCACTTTGCTGTTTTAGTGTGGTGTGCTTCTCTTTGTTACATGAGGAGTATCTCGCCAATTAGAAGAAGCTGCTGATTCAGTTCGCTTCAGTCAATTGTAGCTTAAAGTACTTGCTGTTACTGTCTTGCAGGGTTCTTTGCCTTGACATCATTGTGGGTGGACGATTCTGCACATCCAGGTGCACCACACTGCATTGGTCTCGCATTCCAGATCGGAGGAGTCTGAAGTGTTTGGGCTGTCAGCTGTGCGTGCTGCAGTTTGTTTCTGGAGTCCTTGTCGGAAACTGAATCCGACCCGGTTTCTAACTGAGGATGTATAAACTGGCCGGCAAGGCGACCAAACTCGATCTCAATCTGCAGACAGGAGCAAGAATCGATCCTTGGCGATTATGGCGAGCTCGTCCGAGGAAGAAGGCTCGGTTCCTTTTGACAAATGTGCAGCGGCGACCCGAGTAAGCGAGCTCCTGAAGGTGATCATGAAGAACAAGGCCTCACCGAAGGCGGTGGCCGCCGCCCGGGCGGAGGCACTGTCCCTGTCGGAGGCATTCGGTAGAAACGCCGCCCGTATGGAGCAGGAGAATCCCTCCACCGCCGTGCCCGTGGCGGCGGCGCCCGCACGGAGTAAGGTTCCCCTTGCAACCCTAGAGGATGCGCTGGCGGCCGGAAGAGCCTTCTACGGCGATCGGGCGCCAGCTGCAGTAGAGGAGAAGCCGGAAAAGAAGAATAAGAAGTATCGGAGGGTGAAGCTCTCCGAAGCGGATATCAAATCCATCCTCTCGTACAAGAGCAGCCCGCTCACTCATCTGCCGGCGACGTACGTGACGGACGAGCAGTTCATCCTCAACTGGTATCCGGTGCCCAAAGAGCAGGTCCTGGACTATTTCACCTTGTTGTTCTCTGTTTTCGACGGCGCGGACGATGATTTCCTGGAGATGCAGAAGACAGTCCGCGAGGAGTACAAGAAGAAAGGCTACGCGCATCACTGGGTCACCGACGACGAAGATGAAGCTCCTCCATCTCGAGCTGGAGCAGCTAGGAGGAGGGCTCGCCCAGGGGTCATGAAGCACAAGGGTGTAACCAAGAAGCTCAACTGAATAGATTATAGATATGCATCCTGTACAATCCGTCGGGTGTGAGCAATTCTCCACATAGGTGATTGTACATTTCTACTGCCCGTTGAATAAGCTGCCAGGCTTTTCATTCACAAGCTTGGCCAACCTATCTATGTACTACTCTTGTAAACATGTTTTTATGCTGTAATGGAACACCTGTTTATCGAGTAGATGTGGGCAGTACTCACGGTGTGCATCAAACAAGCAGACATATATCATAATATACTTGCCACAGATCTATCTAAGGATAGCCGTGAAACGCATAAGCTCTCTGAATCATAACTCATCTCGATAGAAATATATAAGTGGTTCTTGAATGAGCGAAGCAGGTGCCATGCTCCTCATTTACAAATATCACCAAACTTAATCTTAGCAGTAATAACAACACGCAAAGACCAGTAAGATAGTGTAAGCTAGTTAGAACACAGTTCTAGAGCAGATTCAGAAAGGGCAGATCTGCTCGTCATCCTCCATCAGTTGCAATCCGGCTCCACACCATGGTGCATGTCCTGAGAAATCTGCAGATAGAGATGCAACTGGTGAGCTTGCCCAAGATCATTCAGTTCCATGACCGACGAACACAAACTCTGAGAACACACGCATGACACGTCGTACCACAATCCACAAAGACAATGCCTACCAGAGCCGGAGGACGTAGCCATGGATGTTGGCCTCCTGCAGGTTGGGCTGCAGCGGCTGGAGCTTGTACTCTTGTTGCAGCTGCGGTGAGAGCTTCAGAGTCGTCATGGAGGACTCGGCATCCTGACCGTAGATCTGCTCACCAACACCCCACATTGGGAACAGCTTCGGATTGATCATGTCAGCTGTCTGGTCCTGCCCCCTTAACGGATTCTTTCCACAGACACAAACAAATTCAAGGGTAAATAAACTGAACCAAAAGATCATCTGAGGAGAAATAAATTAAGCTGAGATGTGTTACCATGTGGAACATGTAGTTGCTCTGTTCATCTGGAATGTGCATCTCCTACCAGAATGAATTAAACAAAACTCCATCAATCAAAACTCAGTTTTCATGAATCGAAGGCGATATAAAGGACGGTGCAATGCTGAACCAATCAGTTCTTCTTGTTTCGCATACCCTGTGGCGCATCTCGAGCAGCTGGTGGTGGTCAAGTAGCTGTTGCTGGAACAAATTAAATTAGGGCGTTAGCTTGGGATCAGAGGAATGCAGAGCTTGGTAGGATAAAAGAACCTAAAACTAGTACGTCATGTTGGTTGGGGTTCTTACCTTCCTCAGGCGAACTTTGTAGAGGGAAAAGTCAAGCTGCTGCTCAAGGTTACTCACATCTTGCAGAGTCAGTGAACCCAGGTCCTCTCCCATGTACTGTCTCATGATGAGCTTGAGCCTGTTGCTCTCATCCTTCATTCTTGTCATCTCTTGGATGATTTTCTTCATGAAAAAAAAGGAAGACTATTAGGTAACTCAAATAAGAAGAAACAACGATATTAGTTTGTTTGAACTAAATCGGTGCACCTGCTGGATGTCCATCTCATCAAAACGGGTGCTGGGGGCTTTCAGATATCTGTCAAAGATATTTGCAATCCTGCCACACACATAATAAAAAACAAGCAGAGATTAATTCCTGATCGTCGGTTCAAAGGGTGTACGCTAAACTAGTAAAGATCATCACTAAACGTCATTGCAGAGGCAGAAATACCCAAGCAAAAAATTGAAAAGTAGTTTACACATCGCTAAAAATTAAGCAAGACAGCCTGAATGAAAATTAAAAGAACATCAAGGCTGCTCTAGAACAACATGATGAGACCTACACCATATCCAATACACCCATTTTTTGCCACAAACCAAAAGGATGAGATGATGATCAAAATGCAGAGAACATGCACTGGTTGAACTGGTAAGAAAACAAATACCCACCTCCATGGAGGGCTGGAGTACTCATACAGCTTGCCACTGGCAGAGAAAACAATGACCCCAATCTGCGCATCACAAAGAATGGCTAGTTCATTTGCCTTCTTCAGCAGCCCCATCCGCCTCTTGGAGAAGGTGACCTGGCGGCTCGTCGTGTTCTCGATCTTTTTAAGCTCTATTTTCCCACGCCCCATTGCTCCGGTTCTTCTCTCCACTGCAATCTACCAGAAAGTTCCAATGTTCATACAAGATGAGAATCAAGTAATGGTTTCAAATGCACAAGAAGAGATGTACCAAATGGCTTAAGTGCAGGAAGTATGACTGAATGCAAGAGTTCAGAAGGAAAGGCATATGACAAAAAGAACTAGATCTCTGGAGTTCCACAAAGTAAAAGTTGAATCCAAAGGATTAAGCAACCACGAATATCAAGATCAAATGGCTTCAAATGCATGAGATGGGGCAGAAAACTATATGCACAAAGAGCATAAATCATATCTCGCAATATTAACAGTAACATCATAGCATTTGCAAGACATGTTCTTGCACTGGGTGTGTGCTGCAGAACAAGGGAGAGAGAGAAGTCTAAGGAGTAGTGGCATTACCTGCGTGTACTTTTCAGAAGATGGAGGGGAGAGCATAGGGGCCAGGGGGACACCTTTATAAGTCTGGAAAGTTCGTGTTTCTAGCCTTAAAGATTACTATTATTCTTCCCTCAAAAAAAGGATACTATTATTCTGATCATCTTGTCAGGCTGTCGATCCCACTATATATTACACAGAAGGAACACATCCCACTATAAACGAAAGAGAACAAAGTAAATAAAGCAATGTAGCTAACTTAAGTTCCTAAAATTTCTGTCTTCCATCGAATAGCATGTGGAAACAGATTTGTAGAGCAGGATTTACGTTATAGATATCTCCCGCGTATAATACGCTGTGTCCTTAAATTCGCACCATTAGGATAAGAGACTCAAATATGTGAACGATTAGTGCGCATTAATGGAGCCAGTTTGGGTGTGTGTGAGAGATGGCACTGGATGACCAAAAATGGTAATGCTGAAATTCTGAAACCAGCCTTGCTGTGGACTGGTAACTGCCTCTTACCTAGCAGAGCAAGTGGTGGTGAGCTTGCAGCCAGGCTTCTCCTGTAAGAAGACAGCCCTAGAATTGACCAAGACAGGGAATAACTAGGAGCAATCATGCTTTCCATAAGTTAGCTCTTGGTCCTCACTGCACCTAACCTGCTGGATGTCAGGAAGGCATAGTCAAATACATGACATACAACCCCTGCCATTGTCATTGGTTTGTACCAAACCAAATCCTCAGCTTTCCAGTCGTGAGTCTCAAAAGATAACGAGTGTCCAACAGATATCTCTTTGGAGACTACTACACTGAAAAATGCACCATCATAAACGAAGAGGCATGTCTAAACTTACATGATTATTTCACAGAAATCATCATATTCTTACTGAAACTTCAAAATATTTTGCTGTGCTTATTATTGAAGTTCCAAGAAAAAAGTGCCAGGTTTACTCCTTTGCTCAGCTTTCGTTTTTCTTGTGAAGCAGAGGTCCTGAAGGGAGAGAGTTTCACAAGGCATCCAGAGCCTATTCATGAGCCATGATCAAGAGCCAGCAGAACATGATGGCAGAAGATATCTTTGCTAAAATAGAGGTACTTCCAAGGGAGTTCACAGGCAGCATCAGACCGGCTCATAAGGCAAGGAAATTATGCTCTCCTTTCGCGTGAAGCAGTTGAGGCACAGAACTGGGGGCTCCCGCATATTTGCCTGGCCTGTCAGCATCTTACCTATCACTATCGTTTTTTTTGTTTCTCTTGGACTACTGAATCATGTTCACACCTGGTAAGGAATATGGTTGTTGCGTGCAGTGTTACACGTACACATTCTTTCTCCGACACAAACTTCAGCTAATTAACCTGATGTTTACAGTAGCTAATCACTTCATGCTGTGTATTTCAACATGGTGGACACAAATTTGTCATGAACTTAAATTTGTTCTGGGATAAATTGAACATGGAGGATATGTGAGCAGTTGAAATCTTCAACATATTACACTTTTATCATCAATATGCAGGATGCTTACTTGTTCACAGCTGTATATTACAAATCATGGGGAAGTTTGGCAGTGGAGGTCTTTTCTCTGGATCACAAATCAATCCCAATATTTCTAGTTCTAGCCCGATCTGATAATAACAGATGTAAATATTGAACTTGCTCATTGAATCAAATTGTTTCAGCAGGTTACAATATTCATGTGGACAATACAGTTCGCGCTGAGCTGCTGACAACAATATTGAAGGATGCTACATGACATACATAAGGCCATTACATAAACCAACGATGTCATCACAGTTTGCTGGAAGGTACACCAATACCAGAGGCCCTAACCTTCTGCTCGATCACCCTTGAGAGATCCTTCACTTCCTCCTTGGAAATGTTGCGAGGATGACTTAACCAAAGACCTCCATCGACCACCATGGTAGTCCCATTAACATATTTGCCTGCAAAAACAGATTTTTGGATACATCAAATGGCTAACTCTCTGGCAAAGTTTAGGCATTAGTTTACTAATTAAAATGCTTTTCTAATGCGTGCCAATTTCTGTAAGTGACAATGCCAAGGCTAGAAAAACATTCATCAGCAGCAGGGCTCGTTAATATTATAACCCTAGTGCTACTAATGTCTTCCATGTGGCCTCCAAGTAAGCAGATTCTCAGCTTACTGAACTTCTTCAGTTGAAAGAAGTTTACAGGAGAACTGAAGAACACAACTGACCTGCATCAGAAGCAAGATACAACGCAGCCATTGCTATGTCCCGTGTCTCCCCCAACTTAAATAAAGGCATTGTTTCCCTTACTCCCTTGCTCATTTCATCAGGTGCAAGCTTCCTTAGCCCTGGAGTTCCTCCGATGGGTCCTGGAGCAATTCCGTTGACCCTAATGTCATAATCTGTTCCCCATTCTAGAGCCAGTGATCTTGTGATACTATCAACACCTGCCTGTACAAGACGATTCCGTTAGGAAAAGTCTACATATTTCAATCATTTTTGAAAGCGGTCCAAACATATTATACATACCTTAGCAGCAGAGACATGAATTTGGTACCAAGACGCGGTGTAATGGAGTGTCGCGCTTATGTTAATGATGAGGCCACCAGTGGAGGGACCTTTTCCTGGCCCACCTTTTTTCAGATACTTCAGGGCTTCATAGGACATTGTGTATGTACCCACAGTGTCAATGTCAAGAACTGCAGAGAAAAAATTCAGTCAGTACTAAATTCTTCTCAAGAAAAATATAAGAACTTCATTATTTGTACATAGCAGACAAGTTGTCAAGTAAAAAATGCTTGAGCTTGCAGCCCAGGACAATTGCACAAACTAGTAAGACCACATTATTTTTCAAACAGCATGCAAGAAACTTCTCATGAACGCTACACAACTAGACCAAACAGCAATTCTCAAGTAAACAAAGATCATATGGTTTAACACAGCACCTGTACGGAATCCCTTGGGCGTCAGATCCTCCGGGGAGGCAAGGAAGTTGCCGGCTGCACCATTGACAAGAATGTCAAGTCTGCCGAAATGCTCGACGGTCGACGCGAGCACCCTCGCTGCATCCTCCTGCTTGCGGACATCTCCCTGGAATCCAACAGCCTGCGCAGAGCTCACATTACTACAGACCGGCACTAATTTATCACCAACGCACAAGAGGATGGTTTAATGTCATCATGCTGGGAACATATTCCTTTGTGAATTTGGTTGCACAATTCAGAGACACTGGAAGTAGCAAGCAATCAATTGTACACTGAGCAACCCGATCAGTATCATCACTTCAGAAAAGTAATAAGGTGACTCCATTTCGTAGAAGCATTCCTACAACGGAGGCGTTCACCAGGAAACTTTGCACACCGAGCACGAGCAACCCTACCGTCACTTCAGAAGATAATGAGATGATTTCATGTCCTAGAGGCGTTCCTACAATGGAGGTGTTCACCGAGAAACTAGCTGTTTTCGTTTCGTTTTGCTTGTGAACTGGCATCTACAGCGTTTGCTTTCAATTTAAAGCAGGGACGGAAGGTCTATTCTCTAAATATAAATTCCTACAACGGAGTCGTTCACCAGGTATACGCTCCCCTAACAACACTCTATCGCCATCGGATTCAATGAACAACAAAATTTGCATACACATCCACCTAACAACGAGCGGACAGAAACAGATTTTATCATTTCAAGCGAGGGGACCAAGGTGAAGGCATGGTAGGTAGAGCGGAAGGGGAGATGGGGGAGGAGATCAAATTGGGGCGCACGCACGCACCCGTAGTCCCTCGGAGCGGAGTACGGCGACGGCCTTGTCGAGGACCTCGCGGCGGCGGCCCATGATGGCGACGCTGGCGCCGTGGCGGGCGAGCTGGGCGGCGATCTCGAAGCAGATGCCGGAGCCGCCGCCGGTGACCAGCGCCGCCTTGCCCCTCACCACGTCCGCGCGGAACGGCGAGTCGGCCGCCATCGCCGCTTCGTCTCCTTCTTCCCCCTCCTCCGCGCGCGCAGTTCCGGCGTAGAAGGAGAGGATGGTGGAGAGAAGATGCGTTTCGCTGAACTGCTAGCTGCCGGCTTTGTTCCCTGTTTGGCCTCTTTGTCTTGGACACGCGGCGCTGACGTTTTTTTTATGCGTGGATGTGGTTTTCTTACAATTTGCTCTAGCTCTGCTCGCTGAGCTGTTTCAATCTTACACTGGGGAGTTCGTAGCAGCCGGGGCAGGATAGACCGGATGTCTCGATTTCATCGCAATACAATCCTAGGCGGAGGAGCAACGAGTTTCTCTCAAACAACGTTTACCTCAAATAAGAGTCACTGATCAGTACCTATATAATGTGTTGTTAAAGATAAATGCCAAGGTTTCTTTAATATGACCCGATTTTCTTTTCATTGTATTTATTCACGACTGTATATGCCCTTTATACATGTTACCGAGTTGTTCACTACTGTACATGCTTTAAACATAAAACGAAAATGCAGACTCGACACACGCGGAAACAACGAGAAGAAGGGAGAGAGTACGCTGAGTCGAGGAACAGATGCTGAAAGACCCCCCCCCCCCCCCCCCCCAACAAAATAAAAATGGAGAACATATCCTGCTGGTCTCTGCAACCACCGACTTCACAGAACGATGCCAGAACCGAGCAAGCACCATCGTCGTTACCGGCTTTTCGAATCAAAGGAGAGACTCCCCCCATGCAGATGAGTTGTTAACGCTGTGGGGGGCTCATCATGTGCTGAAGATCGGATCCTAAATCCACCGTTCCCCATAGATCAAGTCGGGGGAAAACCGAGAGATCTGCCACCGCTAGGCCACCTACCCGCTCCCGAGATGCCATCCTCCCCCCATTGGTCGATGCCACCACCAAGGTTGACGGTCACCGGCCACCATCTTCACTAATGTATGACACTCCGAATCTTTACCAATTAGAGAACCAAAATCACACTCTTTAGGTAGATGTTCAAGTGAATTCAAGGACAAAGCAAGAATGATCCGATCAAGGAAAATCAGACGATAGAAATCTCATGTTAAATTTCGGTCATTTCAGTCTAATTCTTCTTTGCCAAACCTTTTTGCAGAATCTTAGGCATTATACTATTGAGAATTTATCGAGTTTAGGTAATATTATTTAAGAATCACAGGCAGGAAGTGATTGTTGATTCTAGGCATGTATTTTTATTATCCAATTGGAGAAACGCAATTGCTTAAGAGTTTTTTTTGAGAGATATTTGCTAACAGTTTGTGTCCCGGATCATTGGGTGGATACTGCTAAATTCTCAGAGGGGAAGTTGAATGGTTAGAAGGAAGTGCATAAGGGTACAAAGAAGCACAATCCAAAACTCCCAAACCGGATACTCTCACCTACAAGAAGCTCAGTTAAATACATTTCCGCTAAACTTTTATAATTATCTAGATCTTATTTTTATGATGTTACAAATATAATTTTTTATTTCTTGACATAGTTTAACCACATAACTTGCCATTTTACCAAATATTAGTGGTGTATTTTTTGTTTGTACCTAATATCAATGAAAGTTAGTAAACTGTATCTTATAACAAAAGTATGTTATAGAACTATTTTTCTTTAGTTATATAATTTATATAAATTTATGGTAAAGATTTACAAAGAATATGATCAAACAAATATCTCAATAGCGGTTCCTACTACATGATTAAGTAACCATATTTATATAAACTCTTAGAGCATAAACTGAACCAATGATATTATTCTCCACTTTTTTCCGCGATTAAAATGCTCTACAAAGTCAGAATTTAACAAAGTGTGCATGCTCTTTACTTGGTATTGAAATAACATTGCTTAGAGTAATCACCAAAGAATATAAAATGGTGTGAAGTCTATTATCTTTGCATATGTAAATATTATTATTTGATATGTTGTTATGCAGTGTGCTTGTTATCATCTGATGCATATATACATGGCCATAGGCAGCCCGACCCGGACAGGCTGGGCCGAGCCAGGCTATCAGGTCGAGCTCAGACCTGAAATTGGAGCCCGACAATCGGGTCGGCTAGGCCCGAAGCCTACAAAATATGTGACTTACACCACGGTATCAGTGAGTTGCTCTTATATATTAGTTGGCCCCTGTCAGGGCTATACTACAACACACTCAAACAACATTAGCAAACGTAAATTAGTGCCAACACGCTGGGATTGGCTTATCAGTGAGTTTATGTCCTGCTGTTGGCGGTGTTGCGTAGGATATGCTTTTTAGTGTGTGACTTTGATGTGACATGAGGCATAGTTATTTTGTTTAGTGGACTGAGCACGGTTGTATGTGGGATGCATTACTATTTTTCTATTAGGATTCTTCTTGTTGAACTACGCGCTTTTAATAAATTTTAATTATATGATATTGTGGTTGAAAGCTTCAATTTTCCATAAAAAAATGTCATGGAATTTGTGGTAAAATGAAAAGCAAAAGTGTAATACCATGAGGCCAGCCAGTTTCGGCCCATGAGCCCAGGCAGTGACGGCACACCACTGACTCGCTGAGGCACCGCTCACCGGGGCGAAATGAGATCCACTCAAAAAACAAAAAAAAACGGGGCGAAATGAGAGGCCTGCCCTGCCGCTCGCTTGGACGATGACTCCAACAGACGCTGACGCTGGCCACCTTCACAGAGGCCAGAGCGCGCGCACATGTACCCACTGCGACTACTTCAGTTTCTCAAAAAAGAAACTACTAGTACTTCAGATCAGATGGATAGATATATCATCGATGCAATCCTATGAGATACTGGAACATTTCGTGGTCAACGATGAGAATTAGTTTCGGCAGCGACGTTCTCGATGTAGTCCGTAGTAAACCTGCCGTGTTGGGCGTTGGGAGGGTATAGACACACCCGTACTGATGCTCCCTGTAGGCTGGATGCGGATAAAACTTGGCTTGGTGGCTTCAGTTCTGGCAACTAGTTTGTTTTAGATTGAAGGCCATGTAATAAGCGTTGTTACGCTGCTTTTCGTTTTTTCCTTTCTAGTTACTCTACTTTAAAAACCTTTGTAACGGTGGGCGGTTTCTTTATATGTAATCGACAGGGGTGCTCGTTTAGTCTAAAAAGAATGGAGAAACGGAGAGGGCAAGAATGGGTGGGGTGCGTCGTGGGCAAAGCACGAACCCCACAGACAACAACAGAACCATTCTCACATAGTTAACCTTGCAGTAGACAGTGCCTAGCCAGGGCCGGCTCTATATTTTGCGGGGCCCTCGTGCGAAGTTAAAACATGGACCCCTAAGGATAACATACATGTACGCATATTTAGATATATGACGTAAAATATTAAATATTTACATCCGAGCATATATTCTTTTTTTTGAGATGTCTAAAAAATATTTAATAAGCGCTTAATCAATGTCATATTACATGTAACAATCCTAATTCAAATCATGAATACGTGGAGAATTGGATTGATAGAGACATAGTGGGACCAGATTTGTATCAATACCTGTACGTACCACTGTACCCGAGGCCGGTTGGCCAGGCAGGCAAGGGCGAGCACTGAGGAGGACCGATCCGAGGGGGCAAGGCGAGTGCCTGGCCGCCTGGGCTAGACCGCAAGAAATCGATCCGAGGTGGCGGCGATGCGAGCGAAACAGACGAAGAGTTGAATCAAAGTGGCAAAGAGCCAGGTGCCAAAGACAAGCAAAGAGGCGACTGATCGGATGGCTGACTTCTGCGTTCGTATGTCTTTGGAGCTCAATTTTTTCAGCTCAACAATAATATGCCAGGGAACAACAGTGCTATAGCCGTATAAATCATGGGCCCCCTCCAGGAATGGGCCCTTGTGCGCTGCACAAGGTTGCCATGGGTCAGAGCCGCCCTGCGCCCAGCCATGACTTCTCGACAAAGCTTCTCCTATCACCTCCTTCAATGTCTTCACGCCATCTTCAAACATTCTTCGCCCTTGATCTTTTCTGCAGCATCGCCCACATGTTAAGCACATTACACAATCTATATACTACAGAGGCAGGATCATCAGGATTTTTTTTTTTTGAAACAGGCATCAGACTTTTTTTATTTCTTTCTGAACTACGTGTTTTTTATGTGACATGATGCGTATATATTTTGTTTAGTGGGTTGAGCAGAGTTGGTGTTTTATGTGGGATGCATCAGACTTTTTTTATTTCTTTCTGAACTATGCGCTTTCATAAATTCGGATTATGTGGTACTGTGGCCTGGAGGTAAATGAAGGTTTCTATTTTCCATAAAAAAATATCATGAAATTTGTGGCAAAAGTGGAAAAAAGAAGTACCATGAGCCCACCGAGTCTCGGCCCATGCGCCCAGACAGTGACGGCTCACGTGTGCCAATGCTCGCGGCCCAGTGTCAGGGCGAAATGAGCTGCCTGCCTGCCGATCCCTTGGACTTGGATAGTTGGATGACTCCAATCCAACACACGCTGGCCACCTTCACAGAGCACGCGCACATGTAACCACTGCGATCCCCTACAAAAATGTAATGTACCCAGTGCGACTACTTCAGATCATATAGGATCATCGATGCAGCGATGTTCTCGAAGTAGCCCTAGCTTCTACACAGCTCTACCTCCTTTTGTTTGCGAATATATGTACGATTCTACGGTGTACCTGACAGGGGGTGCTTGCTGAAAAACACTAGAGACAAATGGAACGCTAGCTAGCCATGTCAGCACTGCTGGTAATTAAGGCCTCCCCCGATCGCCCGCTGCAAAAAAAAAAATGGAGCGCGCGTGATAACACCACCATATGGTGCTCGTGCACTACCATAGCTATTTCCCTAGCGAGCTTGCTAGATGGTCACTGTCCACAGATGCAAAGATTCATCAGATATTCCAGCGCGCACTCACTCACTCACTCAGTGATGACCACGACAACTCGTTTCTCTCCACTTCGATCTCCACCGACGACTGACTTCTGTAGCCCGGTAACACTCCGGTGTCAGTGTCGTCCCTAATTTTCGGAGTGAGCGAGTCGGGCGGCAATCACTATTACTAGAAAAAAAAGTTCCCTTCCTTTCCTAAGGAGAACTCCACCATCGTTCTAATTGTGACAAGTGTCGCTTTCTTCTCACATCATTCAATTTTAGTTGTATGTATGTAGGTCAAGTGTCACAATTCGATTGAAAGTGGGGAAGTATGAGAGAGAAAGGGAGGACATGCAGTTTTCCCTTTTTATCTTTTATTTTTCAAATCTGAATTTTGAAAATGAAATATCTTGAGAACCGTTTATCCAAATTACGAACCGTTTTCACTTTTGAGCTCCTCGCGTCGAGATATTCAAAACTAGATCTCATGTCGATAGGTTTCGGCGAACTTTTTTTGTACTCCCGGTTATGTAGCCTGTGTAGTTGTACAACATGTGTCTGTACAAACTGTGTCTGCGTAGTTGTACAACCTGTGCCTGTATAGTTGTACAACATGTGTCTGTACAACCTGTGTCTGCGTAGTTGTACAAGCTGTGCCTGTATAGTTGTACAAACTGTGTCTGTCTAGTTATACAACCTGTGTTTGTACAACATGTGTCTGTCTAGCTGTACAACATGTGTCTATTTAGTATTCTGTGTCTGTGTAGTTGTACAACTAAGGTTGTACAACTTGTATATGTGTAGTTGTACAAGATGTGTCTGTGTAGATGTACGCCGTAGACGTTTAGAGCTCTGCGAAGCTGAGCCGCCGAGGCGAAACCGAGCCGTAACACACGGAACGATCAATGCACGTAACGACAAATGCGCGCAACGATCAATACGCCCCTTTCAAGATATTATTAAAATTTATCGAGCCGAAAACGAGCCGTAATATTTAATTGATGCAACGTTTTCCTGTGTAGTTTATACTTGTGTAGTTTGTACACCGTGTGTTCTATACTCTCTATCCCGTATAGTTATCGTGTGTACATCTTTTTTCTTTTCGTTTCTTCATGGTCCCTTCCGTGCCTACAGGACGCACGCGAGGGCTTTGTGCCAGGAACCCAGCACGTACAGCACTCGAGGCAGGAACCAGCTCACGGGGCTTTCATCGATGCGGAAGCAGACGCGACGTACGAGCAGCAAACGAACCACGGGGGTTTTCGTACGTCCGCGCGCGGGACCTGAGGCCGGGGCTTTTTGACGCGGACGGACGATTCGCCACGTGGCCTGCTGTCATGCGTCAGGTGACCTTCCGGAAGGGTTCCCTTCCGCTAGTCGCACCCGAGTCGGGCAGATCGAGCGCACACCTGCTGACTCACCGGTGGTTCTGAACCCAGTGCCCAGGCGGCGGCGCAACCACATGTACAGGCTGCGCCGGGCACGAGTCCACGAACATGCGCCTCGTCTGCACGCTAGCTGCGCCAAAAGGTTTTTTTTTGTGCAAGGTTCTCATTGATAATTAAAAGACGAGATACAAAGTATGGACGAGATACAAAGTATGTCGCCAAAAGATTATCCGACTAGATTTTACTAGGCGCAAATCTTGCAGCTACAAAACGAACGTACATACTGTTGGTACGTACGACGTTGACACAGCGGCAGCGACGACGATGCGTCCTGACTTTGCTTCATCATAGACCGGCGCTCTGTCATATATCGATCATCAGAGACGATCGGCTCGGCCAAAATCTGCACTCACAGAGCACGGACGTGTGTGTCACCATCGGAGATACTACCACTAGTACTTAAATTCAGAACATGCAGTTGAGATATCTACATCATTTTGTAGTACATGATCAGATCAGATCGACCAGCCAGCGATGCAATGGCCATGCAGGACAGCCACCGGCAATACGTACGCACGGTCGTCTTTGATTTTCCATTTTTTTTCGTCTTCAGAGTTCAGACAGACAGCCGGGAATTGACGAAATTGTGCTTGTGCTGTTGTGAACACATCCGCGTCCGCGTCCGCACTTCAATTCCGACAGCTGATTGATGCTGCGATCGACGTTTCCGGTCGATCGATAGGCTGGCTGCTGGTGAAACACATCCATGCATGGTGATTGATCTTTGGTGATCGAAACGGTGCACGTAGATCTGTATAGAGGGATGCCTTTAGATCTGAGATGAGATCGTTCAGTTTCACTTACAGACTTTTTTTTTTTGAAGCCTGAGAGCATCCATGTATTCATCCAAAGATCGAAAATACAAGCAGGAACACACGAACACTACACCGACGAAAACCAGAGCAGCAATCCAGCAGCAAAACACGAACCCAAGCTGCAGAACCACCAAGAACAACACCACCCAAAGCTAGAAAAGAGAAGACCTCCAACCATGTTGAAAGCTGCATAAGCCACCCGAAGCAAGCAACGGGATCATGAAGCAATGAACGAGCACAGCAAGGCCACCTCTTCTCCAGCCCCAGCTCCGACGAACACCAGCAGAGCAGGCACCCCCGAAGCAGCAGCCACCTTCCTCCCCAACTCTGCAGCCCTTCCCAGCAAGAACCACCGCCGAACCGAGCTCCAGCATCACGCCGTCCAGGCAACCCTCGAACCAGACCGAACAACCTCCAGACGGCACCTCCCCTCGCCGCCACGGCCGGCCAGAGCGAACCCGTCGAAGAAGACCAGCACCACCAGCACCAAAACCAGATCGCCGACCCCCAACAACTCCTCCCCTCGCCACCACGGCCGGCCGGAGAAGCACAGAAGGGAGAGAGCACCTGACGAACCTCACGGGCTTCTCGATGGCGACGCAGAGGCCTCCATCGAAGCGGAGACGAAGCCGGAGGACCAAAAGTCCCTGACGATGCCGCCGCAACCACCTCAGCCACATCGCCCGGACAGAAACCTCCCACGAGCTCCCCGGCGTCGCCGCCGAGACGGGGCTGGAGCTGGGAAGACATTATTGCAGACGCCGGCGCCGCCACCCTCAAAACGCCGCCGCCACAAACCCTACTACGACTATTCACACACCTACCCGGTAGATCCGAGGTTCCCCCACCCTCCCGTCGCCGGAGCGACGAGCGGAGGGGAGGGGAACCCCAGTCCCCGGCGGCGGAGAACTCGAAAACGCCGGTCGCCTCCCTCTTCGCCTCTGTTTCCTGTAGCGAGAGGAGGGGAACGGGATTTGGGTAGTTTCACTTACAGACTTACACGTATGAACATGATTAGACCTGTCCAGATCGATGGACTTCAGAGCATGTTTCACGCATCGGTATGGTATCGGAGATCAGCATGTTTCACGCATCGGTATGGTATCGGAGATCTATTGGGCAACCGTTCACCCCATTGGCATATATAGGGAGCAGCCGGCCTAACCCGTGTTCTCTTCTTGATGGCCGTACACACCTCCGGTCCTCCGCAACTTTTCCCTAATTTCATTCTTTCTTCTCTTGATCCTCTATCTTTACGTCCTTCTTCCCACCGCCTTCACCGTCGCATATCTGCCAATTGGTAGTATAGCGAAAAAAACATAACTTTTCCGATAAAAGACAATATATTAATATCAAGTTCATACCAGTACACCCGGCCTAGCGAAAAACCACTATTGATAAGGCAGTCGACATCAACTCTTGAACAATACACATACACAATCAAGGAGGTCGTGGTCAAGCGATGCCAGATCATATATGTATACCAAGCTGAAATGGAAAGGCTATTGCACACCAAAAGGAAAAGCACAAGCACACACTTTTGTTTGAGTTAAAATCTTCAAACCTAGTGATATCGCCTCCGTTCTTGTCCTTGTTTTGCTTCCTGCGTCGCCGCTCCGTGTGTTCGGGATGGGGGCATGCACCGCCGCCGGTGCTCGGCACAGTTGGGATTGAGGCAGATGTGAGTTGTGCGAGAAGAGGGACGCCGCTACTCGAGATTGGAGGCACTGCCGCTGCTCGGACGCCTCCCGTTCCTCGAGATCTATGGGTGGAGAGGGGAGAGATTGAGAGAAAAAATCGCATATGATATGTGGGTACTCCCTCAGTTCTCGGACGGAAGCGGGTGTGGCCGGCGTCGTGTTGCTGCTGCTGCTCGGGATGGGAGTGAACCCAAAGAAAGAGGAAGAGGGTGTGGGGAAGATGACACGTGGGCCCCACTGTCAGTGAGAGTAGTACATAATCCCGGTGAGCCAAACATGTCTAGAGTTTAAAATAGACCGGGTTTATAAGTTGGGTGTGCCGATTTTCGGGATTCAAAGTTTAGGGTTTGATTTAGCTAACCCTTATAAGGTTTGATTTGGACATTTTTCCTTGTCGAAGTAGTCCCTAGCTTCTACACGTACAGGTCTACTTCTTTTTGTTTGCGAATATATGCACGATTCTACGGTGTACCGCCTGACAGAGGGTACGTTTCTGTCGACCTCGATCTCCATCGACGACCGACTGACTCCTGTAGCCCGGTAAGACTCCAGTGTCAGTGTCGTATCCTAATCTTCGGAGTGGACGACCGAGCGCAAACATGCTGACTCACCGGCGCGCGGTTCAGAATGTGGCGGCGCAGCCACATGTACAGGCTGCGCCGGGCACGAGTCCACGTAGTACATACGTCTCGTCTGCACGTACGCTAGCTGCCTGCGCCAAAAGGTTATCCGACTAGATTTTACTAGGCGCAAATCTTGCAGCTACGAAACGAAAGTACATACTGTAGGTACGTACGACGTTGACACAGCGGCAGCGACGACGATGCGTCCTGACTTGGCCTCATCGTAGATCGGGCGCTCTGTCGTACAGTACATGGATGCAGAGACGATCGGCTTGGCCAGGATCCAGGTACAGAGCACGAACGTGTAGTAGCCATCAGAGATACTGTACTTAAATTCAGAAGGTGCAGGTGAGATATCAACATCTTTTGGTCGTTTGGTATGGTATATGATCAGATCAGATCAGATCGACCAGCCAACGCTGCAAAGGCCAGGCAGGACAGCCACCGGCAACAATACGTACGCACGGCAGGTCTTTGATTTTCCATTTTTTTCGTCTTCAGACAGACGGGGGATATATATTAGCAGGTCGCTTTCACGCATGAATTGACGACGATACGACAGATCCATCAAACTGTGCTTGTGCACAGACTTCAATTCCGACAGCTGATTGATGCTGCGATCGGCGTTCATCAGGGTCCACCACCATATTCCGGTCGATCGATATATAGGCTGGCCGCTGGTGAAACACATCCATGCATGGTGAATTGGTGATCCATCCTTTGTTCCTGCCTGGGGGCAATATCTTGCTGTGGTCGTTCGTATGCACGCCACGCCATAGGACACAATGCTTTGCCCTTCTGTTATTATCTGAATTAGAAACTGTGTGCGTAGATCTGTATATATACATGGATGCCTTTAGATCTGAGATGAGATCGTTCAGTTTCACTTACTGACTTACACGTATGAATATGATTAGTCGTCGTTGATTAGACCTGTCCAGATCGATGGACTTCAGAGCATGTTTCACGCATCGGTATATATGGTATCGGAGATCTATTGGGCAACCGTTCACCCCTTTGGCATAGCCTATCATATATGTATACCAAGCTGAAATGGAAAAGTTATTGCACACGAAAAGGAAATGCACCAGTTAGGTTGGATCAAGAAAACCCACAAGCGAGTCCTTACACACTTTTGTTTGAGTTAAAATCTTCAAACCTAGTGATATCTGTTTGAGTACGACGGTTGTGTGTATAATAAATCATGGTAATAATATCGCACCAGAATATCCTATATGTTGATTATTTCATGGAAATAGCATGCGTGCTACCTACCTAGCTTGAACATGTCAACTTTCCACAGTACACCCACATGACATCAGGACGATGGGGTTAAGATGCAGTAATCCTGATTCCTGAACACATGCGTGAAGGTCGCATCTAGATATATAGGTGGCATCTGATACGCATTAAATTAGATGATCTATCTGGTTGCTAATTATTATGTACGTGGCTCACATATGACGTCCCAAGTTGTTCCAGATGATTATCCACGAGCACATAAAATCATCCTTTACAACTCTGACATGACCCACAGTTGCAAAATTATTGAATATTTGAATCAGCTTGAGAAAATTGACCATCTCTAGGAACGTCTTGGACAGTTTAAAGACTCTAACACAACCATAATTCAAATTAAAGTATCATTAATTGCACTTGGTGGAGTTCAAGAAGTGAAACCGGGTAGGCGCGCGGGTATATTAGTGAGAAGAAAACCAGTTTTGACTCTAATGTGTTTTGACACCACAAACATGTTTTGACTCTAACACAAACATGTTTGTGTTTTGTTTGAGACTGATCAAAGGTTTTGTTTTGAGGTGTCCATTTAAATGACCTAATTGGCTTTATCTAAAATTATAGTAGTGCTAATCCTAGTACTGATGTAGATTATGATAGTATGCTCTAGTGAGGTATACAAAAGCTAAGTCGTAAAGTCAAGATATGATATAGATTTAGTGAACCAAGTATATATCAACTTGCACACTACATGATGGAAAAGATATGTCAAATAGTTATTAATATTTCTTTCTCTCATATCTTCCGAGAATGCCATTTCACACACTAATAATGGCCCATGCATGTTGTAGAATTTTCTCTTAATTCTCGCGAGGCCCTTCCGTTGGTTTTGCTTTGACCAACGGTAGTGGTTTCTAAACCAATTATTTGTTTCCGCAACCCTTCATGGTTTCATGACGGAGGAATGCGTCTTGAAACATGCTTGGATGCTCCAAATAAATTTCAGGTCAGACAAGTTTACATACATGAGTACATGACACAGATGTCTATGTATTGCCTAACCTCACAAATTTTAACGTGTTCCCTAACCTCATATTATGATTGTTTAGTATACTACTTCCTTCGTTTCTAAATATAACATCTTTTTAAGTATTTCAAATGTTGTCTAGTTACGGACTAAAATGAAGAGCATACACAATATGGTGCTCGTGCACTACCATAGCTATTTCCCTAGCTAGCTTAGCTAGATGGTCACTGTCCACAGATGCAAAGATTCATCAGATATTCCAACGCGCACTCACTCACTCAGTGATGACCACGACAGCTCGTTTCTCTCGACCTCGATCTCCATCGACGACTGACTTCTGTAGCCCGGTAACACTGCGGTGTCAGTGTCGTCCCTAATTTTCGGAGTGAGCGAGTCGGGCGGCAATCACTATTACTAGAAAAAAAAAAGTTCCCTTCCTTTGTAAATTACAAAGAGAACTCCACCATCGTTCTAATTGTGACAAGTGTCGCTTTCTTCTCACATCATTCAATTTTAGTTGTATGTATGTAGGTCAAGTGTCACAATTAGATCGAAAGTGGGGGAGTATGAGAGAGAAAGGGAGGACATGCAGTTTTCCCTTTTTACCTTTTATTTTTCAAATCCGAATTTTGAAAACGAAATATCTTTAGAACCGTTTATCCAAATTACGAACCGTTTTCACTTTTAAGCTCCTCGCGTCGAGATCTTCAAAACTAGATCTCATGTTGATAGGTTTCGGCGAACTTTTTTTGTACTCCCGGTTATGTAGCCTGTGTAGTTGTACAACTTGTGTCTATACAAACTGTGTCTGCGTAGTTGTACAACCTGTGCCTGTATAGTTGTACAACATGTGTCTGTACAACCTGTGTCTGCGTAGTTGTACAACCTGTGCCTGTATAGTTGTACAACCTGTGTCTGTCTAGTTATACAACCTGTATTTGTACAACATGTGTCTGTCTAGCTGTACAACATGTGTCTATGTAGTATTCTGTGTCTGTGTAGTTGTACAACATATGTCTCTTTAATTGTACAACCTGTTATGTGTAGTTGTACAACATGTGTCTGTGTAGATGTACGCCGTAGACGTTTAGAGCTCTGCGAAGCCGAGCCGTAACACACGGAACGATCAATGCACGTAACGACAAATGCGCGCAACGACCAATGCGTCCCTTTCAAGATATTATTAAAATTTATCGAGCCGAAAACGAGCCGTTATATTTAATTGATACAACGTTTTCCTGTATAATTTATACTTGTGTAGTTTGTACACCGTGTGTTCTATACTCTCTATCCCGTTATCGTGTGTACATCTTTTTTCTTTTCGCTTCTTCATGGTCCCTTCCGTGCCTACAGGACGCACGCGAGGGCTTTGTGCCAGGAACCCCAGCACGTACAGCAGCACTCGAGGCAGGAACCAGCTCACGGGGGCTTCATCGATGCGGAAGCAGACGCAACGTACGAGCAGCAAACGAACCACAGGGGTTTTCGTACGTCCGCGCGCGGGACCTGAGGCCGGGGCTTTTTGACGCGGACGGATGATTCGCCACGTGGCCTGCTATCATGCGTCAGGTGACCTTCCGGAAGGGTTTCCTTCCGCTAGTCGCACCCGAGTCGGGCAGATCGAGCGCACACCTGCTGACTCACCGGCGGTTCTGAACCCAGGCTGCGCCGGGCACGAGTCCACGAACATACGCCTCGTCTGCACGCTAGCTACGCCAAAAGTTTTTTTTTGCAAGGTAATACGATTATCATTAATAATTAAAAGACGAGATACAAAGTACGTCGCCAAAAGGTTATCCGACTAGATTTTAGTAGGCGCAAATCTTGCAGCTACGAAACGAACGTACATACTGTTGGTACGTACGACGTTGACACAGCGGCAACGACGACGATGCGTCCTGACTTTGCTTCATCATAGACCGGGCGCTCTGTCATATATCGATCATCAGAGACGATCTGCACTCACAGAGCACGGACGTGTGTGTCACCATCGGAGATACTACCACTACTACTTAAATTCAGAACATGCAGTTGAGATATCTACATCATTTTATACTCGCTCCGTTCCAAATTAATTGACTTGCTTTTGTCTAAATATGGATGTATCTATACTTATTAGGTGTCTAGATACATCCGTGTGTAACGAAGTGTGTGTCAATTAAATCCGAACGGAGGGAGTAGTACATGATCAGATCAGATCGACCAGCCAGCGATGCAATGGCCAGGCAGGACAGCCACCGGCACTACGTACGCACGGTCGTCTTTCATTTTCCATTTTTTTCGTCTTCAGAGTTCAGACAGACAGACGGGAATTTTCCATCCGCGTCCGCGTCCGCACTTCAATTCCGACAGCTGATTGATGCTGCGATCGACGTTTCCGGTCGATCGATAGGCTGGCTGCTGGTGAAAAAACATAACTTTTCCGGTAAAAGACAATATATTAATCAAGTTCATACCAGTACACCCGGCCTAGCGAAAAACCACTATTGATAAGGCGGTCGACATCAACTCTTGAACAATACACATACACAATCAAGGAGGTCGTGGTCAAGCGATGCCAGATCATATAGGTATACCAAGCTGAAATGGAAAGGCGCTATTGCACACCAAAAGGAAATGCACGGGCTACTAGGTTGGATCAAGAAAATCCACAAGCACACACTTTTGTTTGAGTTAAAATCTTCAAACCTAGTGATATCTGTTTGAGTACGACGGTTGTGTGTATAATAAATCATGGTAGTAATATCGCACCAGAATATCCTATGTTGATTATTTCATGGAAATATGCATGCGTGCTACCTACCTAGCTTGGACATGTCAACTTTCCACAGTACACCCACATGACATGAGGACGATGGGGTTAAGATGCAGTAATCCTGATTCCTGAACACATGCGTGAAGGTCGCATCTGGATATATAGGTGGCATCTGATAAGCATTAAATTAGATGATCTATCTGGTTGCTAATTATTATGTACGTGGCTCACATATGACGTCCCAAGTTGTTCCAGATGATTATCCACGAGCGAGCACAGAAAATCATCCTTACAACTCTGACATGACCCACAGTTGCAAAATTATTGAATATTTGAATCAGCTTGAGAAAATTGACCATCTCTAGGAACGTCTTGGACAGTTTAAAGACTCTAACACAACCATAATTCAAATTAAAGTATCATTAATTGCACTTGATGGAGTTCAAGAAGTGAAACCGGGTAGGCGCGCGGGTATATTAGTGAGAAGAAAACCAGTTTTGACTCTAATGTGTTTTGACACCACAAACATGTTTTGACTCTAACACAAACATGTTTGTGTTTTGTTTGAGACTGATCAAAGCTTTTGTTTTGAGGTGTCCATTTAAATGACCTAATTGGCTTTATCTAAAATTATAGTAGTGCTAATCCTAGTACTGATGTAGATTATGATAGTATGCTCTAGTGAGGTATACAAAAGCTAAGTCGTAAAGTCAAGATATGATATAGATTTAGTGAACCAAGTATATATCAACTTGCACACTACATGATGGAAAAGATATGTCAAATAGTTATTAATATTTCTTTCTCTCATATCTTCCGAGAATGCCATTTCACACACTAATAATGGCCCATGTATGTTGTAGAATTTTCTCTTAATTCTCGCGAGGCCCTTCCGTTGGTTTTGCTTTGACCAACGGTAGTGGTTTCTGAACCAATTATTTGTTTCCGCAACCCTTCATGGTTTCATGACGGAGGAATGCGTCTTGAAACATGCTTGGATGCTCCAAATAAATTTCAGGTATGACAAGTTTACATACATGAGTACATGACACAGATGTCTACATGACACAGATGTCTATGTATTGCCTAACCTCACAAATTTTAACGTGTTCCCTAACCTCATATTATGATTGTTTAGTATACTACTTCCTTCGTTTCTAAATATAGCATATTTTTAAGTATTTCAATTGTTGTCTAGTTACGGACTAAAATGAAGAGCATACACAATAAAGCGTTTCTAGGTACATGTGAATTTAGAAGAAAAAAAACATGTTATATTTAAAAACAGAGGGAGTAGCTGACAACAATTAGGTGAGGGTAATTGACCACGCTTCATTGTGATCCAAGCGGTCCCCTTCTCCATCATTTATTTTACATCCGAGTCATGTACGTAAATTGACACATCTTATTCAAGAACGATATACGCAACGTCGGCATATCAATCTTTTTGCTACAGACACATTTCAAATATAACTTTTGGATCTCTCCTAATTAATATAGTTAAGTAAGTAAAATAATAACAGCCACATAGACCAAACTTCCACCGAATAAAAAATGAAGAACAACCTTTTTAGAAAATATTTTATTTATTCTAGAATAATTTTTTTTCCTTGGATTGAAGATATGCCACCTCTACAACTCCGCTAAGAAGTAAGAGCAAACTTTTGAGAAGTGTGTTTTGGCTCAAGATTTCATATGCTCCTGCCAAAAATATAATAAAATATGATAAAATATTTTACAAATATTTAAAAAGTTGGTGACGAACATATACGTATATTTTACATATGTGCCAAATTTCATGTGTGGTGCTCCGTGCAAATAAAACAAAATCATTGCTATAAAAAGAAGATGTTTGTAACCATATTTTGGCGACCGAATTATTTTTGTACAAAGCATCATAAATGTATTTTCATCATGAAACTTGACAAATATGTAGAAACTTATATACTCCCTCCGTTTCTGAATGTAGGGTGTATAGTTTTCTGCACGAATATTAAGACATGGGTATTTTGCATACAGTGGATTCATTTTTTTGTTGGAAAAAATCGAGAGAGATGAGTTCTTAATATGCACAAAATGAATACAATCCTTCAAATCCCTCTTTTGAGACTAGGTCTCCTTTTTTGATGGGTAAAATTGTTCATAAATAGCAAATACACCTTATATTATGGATTTTTTTTTCAAAAAACTATACACCTTACATCAAGGAACAGAGGGAGTATGTTCATTAGCAATGTTTTTTTGAAATAATTTCATGTTTGGACAGAGCATATGAACTTGGCAGCCATTGTGAATTTTTGCAAACTTCTATTTTTCTCACATTTGCTCGGTGCAACTGTCGGGGGGCTACTCCCGGGTAGGGTCATGGTATGGTATAAGCTGTGTCCAAAACTGGACCGAGGTACAAAAAACCGACATACCCGGGCCCAGAGGAGGCCGAGTTATGATGTTGGTAGGAACCGACATATACTCACCCTGTTATACTGACCGAGATATGGGATCCGAGATATGGATCCGAGACATGCTGACCGACATATATATGTCGGTATCCTGTGTGTTTTCTTATGTGCAGGGGAGGCTATTCAGGAAAGGGAATCCGGCATATCCATGCCGGGTTATAGAGATGAGTCACCTTATGTCGGACGGAGGTCAGCGCTGCTGTCACATCCCGTCTGACACAGGAGCATGGCGTGCGGTATGGCGCATGTCTGAGGTGACCGGGCTCACCTCTGCTGACCAAGGACGGGCGTGGGAGCAGGAGAAGGATGCCGCTGACCTCGGCTGTACGTGGGAGCAGAGACATGGGACAGGGTATGGGCAAGCCACGTCTTGTCTCCTGCAGAGAGTACAATCATGACGGTGCAGAGTGCGTGGCTACAGTGTCGGTACGACGGCTGACGCGGGCATGCGTGGCCACAGTGCCGGTACGGAAATGACTGTTGCTAGTGCTGGGGTATAAATAGACCCTCACCCCCTCCTGCGTGAGGGACGACGGCCAGAGACAACGCCCAGAGAGAGACAGTTCCCCCCTTAGCTTCATCCTCTTCCTTAGAGCTCCCTGCCATAGCTGCAAAGATACAGCTCAAGGAACACCATTGTACTTGTGACATACCGACATATAGCGAGAGGCAGGCAGGAGTAGGGGTTTTACCTCCTCACGAGGGCCCTGAACCTGGGTAGATCGAGGTGTGCTTTGTGTTTTCTGTGTGCGCTCCTTAGCGCGCTAGCCCTCCCCGGTTCCACCAGTGTCCATCGGCCCCAACTTAAGCCATCCTATGGCATCTGCCGTGATACCACCACGACAGCAACTTTGAGCAGCATGCATGCGTCAAAGCTACTGTACATGATAGCTTATAATATAACCGGTCAAACACATGGAATAAAAGACAACCGAGGATGTGTGCTGTGGATAACTGTGCATCCATATAAAATCATATTGGAGAAGCACATTAGAAACTTCTAAAAAAATCATAAAATAGTTATACTACCAGGAAAGAGCCCATGTCAACTTTTGCTTTTAGCGCACCATGCACTTTCAGTCGATGTTGTCGTCACCGTATCTCGGAAAATTATACTGATTTATTTTCTGGACAAGATATATATTGAAACTTGTACTTATGCTTCTTAGTTCTCAGACGACATTTTCAGATTTTTAGAAAAGGTGTCCGTTTCCGTTTGATGTGTTTGCATGGCCACATATATGTAGATAGCTAGAGCCTAGAGAAAGAATGAAAGAAACGAGGGTTAGTGTGAGAGGAACGGATACAATATATACCCAATGCGGATTTGGTGCCCAGGGGGGTAGTGGTGCATGTGGTGGCCGCCGTTGGATAAAGCGCACATGTACTCCCTTGATGAATCCATGTTTGGAAGAGTCGTCTATGCATGCAACGGCGAAAGTTTTCCGTCTATTTCTCTCCACCTCTTTTGCATGTGCTGCTGTTCACAAAAACACTAGTGGAAACATTGTAGTGTGAATCTTGCAAGCCGGCAACACTTGTTTAGACAATTCCAAATGTGAAAATTCACAAGGGGGTGGTGGATGGATGCGGTTGTCCTTAAGCATCATACACAACAATTCCTATGTGTTGTACCTTCATGGTGGTCTTTCGTCTTTTTATTAAACTTTGTCCAAAAAAGCTTTTTTGCGGGGGAAAATTTATGTTGAGCAAGCTTACCTCCCGCGCTTTTTCCTCCCGGGCTTTTTTCTCCCGTCGCCAAGAGGAAGCAAACATATATAACATGCGGCAGATGGTGATTAGCAAGCAAGCACTAGCATCCCATATTCATCTTTTTCACTTCTCCCTCTCATCGGTGTTGTGAAGAACCAGCCACCCCCTAGAGCATCCCATATATAACATGCGGCAGATGGTGATTAGCAAGCAAGCACTAGTTTCCTTTATCCGTACAAGCATACTCTCTTTGTGTTGAAAACCAACTCTGCTAACTCGGAAAAACGAAGACTGATGATTTTCTGTCAATCATAAAATAACAGGTGGAGTGTCGTTCTTTGTTGCAGGGGATTGTCAGTAAGGAAGGCGTCCATTTTTAAAAAGGATGCAGCCCGAACTCTTGCATCAAATATGCACTCTTCCATGAAAAAATGCTTTTCTCCGTGGGTAGCAAAGAAGAAACAATTCCACTTTAGACAATTCCCACCACTAGAATTCCCTAAAGGACTAGTTCAAGACATGAAACATTTCCTAAAAGGTGATGGGTAGGAGAGAGAAAGAGGAATCAACATGCAATCGTTTTGTGCTCTCCGTATGACGCCGTGAATATTTGCCGTTTGCATTGGATCCAATCTTGTGCTCCCTATAGTGTATCCAATGGTTGGATGAGGATGCACCACTACCCCCCATGGCACCCCACTATTTTGCATAACAACAATTATATGAGTAGAGACTTTTGGCTCCCGAGGTCTAGTGCTCCCACCAATTTAAAAAAAATGAAAATCATATTTATGAGTTTTAAAAAATTCTAAAAAAAATCCAAGTGTAGCCAATAGTATATCCTACTAACGTGCAAAAAATCAATTTTAAATATTTTGTATTTTGAGCTACACAAAAATGACAAAGTTGGTATCTAAATATGCATATTTTCAAATCTCTAAGTTTTACCAGATTTTGTTATTTTTCTGTAGCCCATAATATAAAGTATTTTAAAATTAAATTTTACACGATACATCATTGTCTACACCCGTAATTTGCAACTCACAAATATAATATCGAATTGTTTTAAGTGGAGGGAGAACTGAAACTCGGGAGCAAACAACACTTTCCGCAATCATATCCACATTACCATTTAGCAAGCCGGCCACCATGAAGCATGGTGGTGTAAATCATATATCACACCTGCTGAGAACAGCAGCCACCGATATATATTCAGAGAAGCCATGAGATTGCCCATGACTAGCTTTTTGTCATGACATGAGTTGCAGCTTCAGGTGCGCTCCTTTTGGAAGAAAGCTAGCTAGGACCTGAAAAAGAGGGGCAGAAGCGCCATTTGATTTTGTTTCTAGGAGTGATGAACATGATGGATAAACCTTGCGATGAACTGATGACGATGATGCAACTGCCTGGTTCGTCAGTTCGTGCTCCTGTCTCATGCACATCACTGCGCCCGACGACCTAGCGGCTAGCTGCTTCTTGTGGCATCCATATCCGAATCCGGATCGAGTAAATCAGTTGGGGTGGGATTAATTAGCACCACAAAAAATAATTTTGTTTGTTGCTGTAATTGCAACAAAAGTCGTCGGGTAGTACATCACATCACTCTCCTCGGGGATAATTGGCAGCATAATTCCCTCTCGTATTATTGATTTGGTTAGGAGTATTTAGCAGAATCATCATCATCATCGCATCCTATTCCAGTTCCCCACCTGCATAATTGCGGCACATTTTCCTTCGCTCCAGTAATTTTTATTCGGTGAAGAATATATTTATGCAGCTGATATGATGATTCCTGCCATCATATCAGCTGGTTTCAGGTTTCTCACAAGTGACACGGACAGGTTTTGTCTTCACCGGAAGCTATGGAAATTAACACGTTCTTTCTTCTCCAAAAAAAGAAGTTCTGAAAATTACACGCGAGAGAGTTTCATGGTTTTGTCAATGCAAGATAAGTACGTACACGGGCAAGAGCACACGTTCGAGTTTGAAGATCATGCATGCTTTTTTTATTAAATAAACTACTGGTGGTAGTTAACAAAATATATACTCTTCGAGGGCGAGTCGCCAAATTGAAATTAACTACTACGATTGGCTCATCTTGCAAACGATTTTCTAAATAAAATGTAGAACAATTGACTCTAGAGCTCAAGAAAGAGTCAAGAGAAACAGAAAGATAAATTAGGACATGCCAATACATAAAAAACTCACCAAAGTCAAACAACAAACTATATTCAGATAGTACTGTCCAAGTTGCCGCCTACTAGGTGCTGCTACCATACAAAAGAAGCAGAACCACTGACAGAAAATACTTATTTAACACAAGGGAGCAACCTTGGATTGGATCTAATAAGTACTGTACCATGATGATTAGCGGCTACTACGACTTGATTAACACACAAGGTTAAACAATTAGCATCAGAGCAGGTTGATTAGGGACTGCTAAAGTAACTAACCGAGCTGCTAGATCAAGAACACGCCACGGTAGTAGCAGCAGCCTACAAGAACCATATAGTCCTCCTCATCATCATCATCACTTGTCACTGTCCGTAACAGCCACTGTGTGATCCCGCGATGAGCACCCAAATCCGAGAACTTTTTATCAGTTAAATTCCAGACAGAGCTAGTGGGCGCCCACCCTGCTGCCTCCTCTCCCTCTCCTGTCCTCATATGCTGCTCCTCTCCTCTCCTGGCACAGCTTCATTGCTTCTTTCTCTCCGTTTGGTTGGTTGGTTTGTTGGTCGGCTGCTGCTCTCTCCGCCTCCGACCCCCTCCTCCTCCCTCTCTGGCTCTCCCCTGTCGAGGCCGCTGCTTCTTGCCGGTTCGGAGCCCGGCCGACGGCCGTCTCGGTTCCTTTCCTTGGTTGGCCGCCGCAAAGTTTGATTTTGGGGGAGGAAGAAAGATTGGGTTTTTGGTTGGGAGTTCGTTTTTCGTGGTTCTAGGAATCCGTGGCCCGTTGTCTGTACGCTGGTTTCGGCTGAATCTTGAAGTTCGGATTTTTGAGTTCCTGTGCTGCCATTTATGGTCCCCCAGAATTCAGAGCGGTGGAACCGTGGAAGCAGTTCTTCACTGGGCCAAGAGCGGCTCCGTGTGGAGATTTGGTTGCAAGATTAGTGCCTGCTTGATGAGCCAAAAGCTCTAATATTTCCGTTGATGTAAGAGCTGAAGGTGAAGGTGTTGGTGTGGAGATTTGAAGGCTCAACTTTGACTGAGAGATAAATAAACTGTACCTGTTCTTATCCCTGTGCGGGCTGTTGTTTCGTTGAGGATTTGAGAGCTGCAAAAGAGATCGATGGCGTCGCTATCTGAGAGTGAGGGGACAAATAGGGGGAGCATGTGGGAACTGGATCAGAACCTTGATCAGCCCATGGATGAGGAAGCGACCAGACTGAAGAATATGTACAGAGAAAAGGTCTGACGTTTCTCTTCTTCAGTTAGTTACATTTTTTTGCTTCTATCTTTTGGCTGCTAAACATGATGATTTAAAAAATATAAAATCTATCTCTGCATGTGACCAATTCATCTCATTGTGCAGTTTGTGCTTCGATTACATCTATAACATGTGCACTACTTTGATACGGATTGTACTGCCTGAACATGTTGTTTATCATCCGTAGTAGGACATGAAACAACCTGGTTTGGTTCATATGATGGAGTACCGTTTTTTTAATAAGGGTGGAATTACTGAATAACTGAAGAAAGAGCGATAATTTTGTTTTTAGTCAAGGTTCTTGTGCATTCCATTTCAATGAAACAATTAACAGAAAATCCTTAGTCCTAAAAACTAAATGTGTATTCTTGAAAATGAATTGAAATGTGTTCTTATTATTGAAGTGGCTAAGCTACTTTTTTCGATAAAGAGTATCTAAGCTACTAAAACAGGATCTTATATTGACTTGTATTTCCCTTGATGCAGAAATTCTCAACAGCTTTGTTACTGCGGCTCGCATTTCAGAGCCTTGGGGTGGTCTTTGGTGACTTGGGAACATCACCGTTGTATGTGTTCTATAATGCCTTTCCTCATGGAGTAGACGACGATGAAGATGTTATTGGAGCTCTTTCCTTGATCATTTACACCCTTACTCTGATCCCTCTCCTGAAGTATGTTTTAATTGTCTTGCGGGCAAATGACAATGGTCAAGGTGAGATAGTTGATCCTCACAATGTCCAAACAAGTAACATACTGCTTAGAACTTCAATAAGATTATGTCTTTTATGATCTGCTTTGTACTTGGAAAAAAAAGTACTGAATGCAATACATACTAAATGTTTGTTTTCACACATAAGCCGACACACGAGAAGTTTATAACTGGCAACGATACTAGTGCATATTTTCATCAGATTGGTAGGTGAATGCATTAACAGAATGCCTTTCTAGTCAAGACAGATGCCAGAGTGGCAGCTAATTTGCTTTCGTCAAATGACGAAATTGTAGTCTGAGAATGTTTCATGAAGAATTTTGTGACTACTTGACTTGATAACATGCTTCCACGTTTTCAGCGATGGTGACTAATTTTTTCCTTGCAGGTGGTACATTTGCTCTTTATTCACTACTCTGCCGTCATGCAAAGATCAGCACTATACCCAACCAACACAAGACTGATGAGGACCTCACGACATATAGTAGGCAAACTTACGAGGAGAACTCATTGGCGGCAAAAATAAAGAGATGGCTAGAGACACGTGCATATAAAAGAAACTTTCTTCTTATTCTTGTTCTCCTTGGTACTTGTACAGCTATTGGAGATGGAATCCTTACTCCTGCAATATCAGGTATCCTGTATAATCTCTTCTGAAGTCGTGCTCGGCTTCATGGTTTTCTGAGTAAATCCAGTTTATCTAATAACCAGGAATCTGATTTATGATTCTGTGTTTCCACAGTTCTTTCTGCATCAGGTGGAATAAAAGTTCAAAATATGAACATGAGCACAGGTAATATCCTGTGTTTTCGATATGGTTTATTCAATTTCTGGAATATTGTAACTTCTGTACATTCTTCAAGTAGCATCTAGAAATATATTCTCCTCCCGATGATGAAAGGAAGTCACTGTAATTCACATCTGTGTGTTGTATTAATTTTGATCTCATATGCATTGTTCACCCTTTCTTGATCTTACTTCCAGTTCATTAGTTCTTTCACACAAGTTGATGTTTATTTTCTCTGTATCGTGCAGATATTGTTGTGCTTGTTGCCGTGATCATCTTGATTGGAATATTTAGCATGCAGCACTATGGTACAGACAAAGTAGGATGGCTATTTGCACCTATAGTGCTCATCTGGTTCATTCTAATTGGAAGTGTTGGAGCACTGAACATACACAAGTATGGTAGCTCCGTGTTAAAAGCATACAATCCGGTCTATATATACCGGTATTTCCGAAGGCGAGGGAATTCTTCTGACAGCTGGACCGTTCTTGGAGGAATCATGCTTAGCATCACAGGTCAGTCCGTTTTACCTATTCGGGATTAGAGATGACCTTCTATGAATTATAGTAGATCTGGTGTAACATGCAGAAATCTTTCTTTCTCTTCAGGAACTGAAGCATTATATGCAGATCTATGTCATTTTCCCGTATTGGCCATTCAGGTAACGCATCTTTAGTAAAGTGTTGTCATATAGATCTATGCAATTATGTGCTCCTAAAATAAAAATGTCTATTTGCAGATTGCTTTCACCTTCATTGTATTCCCATGCCTTCTACTGGCATACACAGGGCAGGCTGCTTATATAATGTCCAACAAGCTACATGTGTCTGACGCCTTCTATAAATCCATTCCAGGTCCTCCTCGGCTCCTATAGATTCTCAAGCTATCGACTAATCTTAAGATAGATGGATGATGTGTCACCACATCATGTTTGCTGGGTGCACATTGGCATAGTGATAGTGCTTAATCATTATTGTTAGTGTATACTAGTGTTGTATGTAATATGGTTCTCATAGTGTGATGTTTAATCATTTCAGATGCCATATACTGGCCAGCCTTTGTTATAGCAACTGCTTCAGCCATAATTGCAAGTCAAGCCACCATATCTGCAACGTACTCAATAATAAAGCAAGCTCTTGCACTAGGCTGTTTTCCCCGTGTGAAGATAGTCCACACCTCAAAGAAATTCCTTGGGCAGATTTACATCCCTGATATCAATTGGCTCCTCCTGATTCTTTGTGTTGCTGTGACTGCTGGATTCAAGAACCAAAGCCAAATAGGAAATGCTTACGGTAAGGTTTATGTTTTTATATGAACTTTCATGTGTACTCCATGTCCATGTAGTATATACTGCTGAGCTTGGAGGGGTTATCCTACTTTTCGAAAAAAAAGTACTGCTGAGCTTGCAGAAGCTATATATAAACAGTTTAGAAGAAAGATTGACTTGGAATAGAAACAATGTATGGTAACAGTATGTTATGTTTTGTCCTGTTTAACCTGAACTCTGTATTCGGCTGGCTTCTTTTAATAGAGATCTGGCGTGGAGATTGTCCTAAACTAAGAACTTGTTGCTGAATTTTCATGATATAATCTCCATTGCATACATCAGACGGCTCTTAATTCACATTTCATGTTGTGTCGACAGGCACTGCAGTGGTTATAGTTATGCTAGTGACCACGTTCCTCATGGTACCAGTAATGCTGCTGGTGTGGAAGAGTCATTGGATCCTTGTCATTACCTTTATCGTGCTCTCTTTGATGGTAGAGCTACCCTACTTCTCGGCTTGCATATTAAAGATCGACCAAGGCGGTTGGGTTCCACTTGTCATTGCAGTATCCTTCTTCACCATCATGTATGTGTGGCACTACTGCACCGTGAAGCGGTATGAATTTGAGATGCACAGCAAGGTCTCGATGGCCTGGATTCTTGGCCTTGGTCCGAGCCTTGGTCTGGTCAGGGTTCCAGGAATAGGCTTTGTGTACACTGAGCTCGCAAGTGGCGTACCTCACATCTTCTCCCATTTTATCACCAACCTGCCTGCTATCCACTCGGTTGTTGTTTTCGTTTGTGTCAAGTATCTTCCGGTCTACACTGTCCCGATGGAAGAGCGGTTCATTGTGAGGAGGATTGGGCCGAAGAACTTCCATATATTCCGGTGTATCGCAAGGTACGGATATAAAGACCTCCACAAGAAAGATGACGACTTTGAGAAGATGCTCTTTGACTGCCTCACGTTATTCATCCGACTCGAGAGCATGATGGAAGGTTATTCTGATTCCGACGAGTTCAGCATGCCAGAGCAGAGGACAATCAGTGATACATTTCAAGCAGAAAAAACTATCAACACAATGTGCTCCAATGGTGACCTGAGCTACTCATCACAGGATTCTATTGTGCCAGTGCAGTCACCTCTCGGGGTGAATAATCTATTGACATACACAAGCCACGCCAGCCAGGCAACCAGCAATGAAATAGAGTTCTTGAACCGGTGCAGGGACGCCGGTGTCGTACACATCCTGGGGAACACCATCGTGCGCGCACGGAGAGATTCTGGGATCATCAAGAAGCTAGCTGTAGACTACATGTATGCTTTCATGAGGAGGGTCTGCAGGGAGAACAGCGTGATTTTCAACATTCCTCATGAGAGCCTTCTGAATGTTGGTCAAATATACTACATCTGAAACATCTTTTTTCAGTTCAGTTAGTTGGATCCCAACCAAGTAGCTTTAGACAAAAGGAGAGCAGGATGTTGTAAACTGTAAATAGGAAACATGTCATTCATGGGGTATAAGTAGAAATAGCCATAAATTTTATTTTCTGTTCTGGCAGTGTTTATGATGGAAATGTTTTATGTATTGTCTTGTAACATGTAAGAATCAGATGCTTCTTTTCCATGATATATAGTGATGGTTTTGTCTGGCACTGGTAGGTTCTTGAAACCAAAATGTCTGACTGGGCATTCATGGACTCAGATATAGTTGCAACTTCAAAAACTGCTGCTTTTGTGTCAGGTTTTAAGTTTGTTGGAATCAACATGACAGATAAACCAATGTACAGATGTTGTGGCAAAATAGCAAGCTCATGCAAAAGGGCAAATTAGATAAACCACAGGTTCAGGATGTTCAGAGTCAGAGTCTCATCCAAATTTAGTACAAACAGTTCAACGATAGCTACCAGAAAACTAACTAGATCACAATAATCACAGGTACCATTTGGAGAGCAGGATGGCTGCTGATGACTGAACAAAAGAAGGGCACCGAGACTTGCATCGCAGATGAAACTATAGCCTGGACCATTGACCACTCTTCATATTGGGGTCTTATTGCCCTTGGCCAATCGACGAATTTGGCTCGGGCGTGGCTTTTCATCTCGGTTGCAAGAAGCTAAGTCGCAAGGGATCTTGCCACAGGGACACTTGTCGCCATGACTGACAACAGCTTCTCCACTTGACCTCTTCTGGTGACAGCGATGTAGTTCATCAAGCTTGCACTTCAGGTTGTCGACCTGTTGCTGAAGGGAAGCAACAATCTCAACAAACAAGTCCATGTGCACAGTCGCCTTCTCAGGTAACTTCTTGTCCAACCATCGGGTGAATCCACAGTTTTGCTTGGAATCCTGACAAAACAGAAATTGTCATTACCGATTAATACAGTGATCATTCAGAGCAGTTGCGTATACGACACTGATAAACATTCTCCGAAGGAAACTCACCGCAAAGAGAGGGCAGCGGTAGAACCTTCTCCCTTGGTCTTGACTGTCCCATAAAGTTTCAATGGTGCAAGGTTTATCATGCCTGCAAGTTGGCCAGCTTCCATCATCAGATTCATCTGTTATGGCAGGATCTTCATCAGCAATTGTCGCGCCATCGCTGTCGATTGCCTTGGAAACAGAGGTGGTTTTCTTGGCACTCCATCTGACGAGCAGTATGAAAGCTCCAACGTGGCGCCATGCCACGTTCAGAAATGCCCTCCATGAATCATCCCCTACTATATCAATAAGCACAGTGGAAGGAGGAGCCAGTAGATTGTTCCTAACATATAGGATGTGCTGCAGGGTGATCTCATGCGTCTCCTCGTTCAACTGGAATATCTCCATTATCCAGCGTCGCACTTGCTCGAACGACTTGTTCAGTGGCTCTGCCAGCCGCTTGATCACAAACGGGCAGTCAGGACTCACTAGTGTCCCGTCAGGTCCAGTGGACATCTTTCCTTCTGCGGCATGTATCATAAATTCATCTGGCATCGACATACCTGTAGAGAAACATCCACATATCATAACACCATGACTTAGCTAGTCTTTTAACTTGCATAAAACTACTGAACTATTTTCAATAATCTCCCCTCAGTCATTTTCTAGACATTTATGATATTTCTTCTGAAACTGAATTTCCATTACAAATACTGCACATGTTTACAGATCACACAAACTCACAGGCACACACAAAAATAGGAACATCTGTTTTTCATCCTACAAATTCGCAGCTTTCAATACACAGTGATCATGTCCACCAATCATTTACTTCCTCCTATATTCTACTAGCATTATGCTACTTCCCAATTTCAACTGGAATAGTTGCATTCTTTCCAAATCAGTAATCATCATCCCTAGTAGGCTACTACAGCAATATGCTACCTTTCAATATATGAATCCGATTAACTTTACCTCGCTAGCGTAATAGTAGCAGTAGTGCTAGCGCTCTTTAAAACATTCGGCACAGCACTAGTGACACTCCAACCCACCTCCATAACAATAACAACTTCTGTTGGAAAAATAATAGGTTCATCCGACCTGTTTTCAATAACACAAACTCAAAAGCACACACAAGCAATCCTGAACACAAGTTTATTATTTTCGCTGCAACTAAACTACAAACGTTCTCCCCCATCTACATTTCTGCAAGACTGCAACTTCGATTTTGCATTCGTACTGCCATAGTGGCATGCACTAACCAGCAATCATACCGATCACTAGCACAGTAGAGGTAGCAGTAATAGTGATCTTTAAACATTAGACGCAGTGAGGGACTGCGGGAAACCACCACCGTACGGCGTCGGCGGCGCGGCGATCCGAGAAACTTTACCTCAGCTGCCGGTGGCGTTCCGTCTCGTAGCAACGGCGGCGGCGGCGGGATGAATCGCCTCCGGGAGGGAAACCACCAGCGCAAGAACCCCCTCGAGCTTGCTACCCTCCAGAATTCGAACCCTAGCTGCTTCTCCCTTCTTCTTTTTCTGCGGTTGGAATGAGGAATTTCTACCCCCACTCCCATTCGGCCCTTTTATACGGACCCGTGAGTGGTGCCGATTTTTTGGCGGGGGCGATCTTTGGAGCCTCCGTGATCTTTCCCCTCTCCCGCGCGAGCGATTCGAACAATTTCGGGACTTGCTGGGCGCGCGTTCCATGATCGTGCTTATGGATGGCAATGGGTACCCGCAAACCCGATACCCGACGGGTACCCGCCTTAAATGGGCCGGGTTTGGTAAGAAAAAAAACCCACGGGGCTGCTTATTGGTAAAAACCTAGACCCGTCGGGTCTAGCGGGGACGGGTATGGGGGTGCCAAACCCATACCCGTAGACCCGCATACCCGCTATGTCTAAGGAGTGGCCCACATGTCATTGCCTCACACTCTAACTCTCGCCTAACCCAGCCACTCTCTCCCCATTTTCTGTGCTGCTGCAATGCTTGGCGGGTACGGGGCGGGTACGGGGCAGGTCCCGCGTACCCGCCGGGTCGCGGGTATGGTAGAGATCTTGACCCGCCGACGGGTATGGGGCGGGTGGCGGGTGCGGGTGGAGGGGCCGGGTGCGGGTATGGGGATGCCAAACCCGGCCCCGAACCCGGCGGGTGCCATCCGTAATCGTGCTACACTGCTGCTGCTGTGGCGCGAAGTGGGATACAGATGAAACGCTAGGGGTGTCGATGCAAATGCTACTTGCCACGAGGGAGAAGGCCGCATCACCGCAGCCCATGGCAAAAGGTCCAGTCGACGAGTAGGCAGCCATGGGTGGATATGAATTGGAATAGTACTACTAGCTATCCCTACCCTAAAAAAAACTAAATTAACCCTAAAAAAACCTTATCCTTTCACTCGCTTTAATTAAGCGCATCCTTCATGGGTGAGTGAATTAATTGGTGCTTTGTTGCTGTCAAAACAAATTAATTGGTGCTTTATCAAAGGTGGAGGTTCTTAATGAACATATTTAATATGGATAAGGAGCTGATTATGACTGTCCCTTTGAGCACGAGGGGGTCTTGGCATTACGAGAAGAGTGACAATTTTTTCACTAAACCGTATGTTCACATACCGCGTGCTAAACATCGATTACAAAAATAAGAGAGGACCGGCTTGAACATTGATCTCATCTGACAGACAAGATGTATAATATCACACATCAAAGGAACAAAGTTCCATGTCGGTATACTATTGTGCAGGAGGAAATTGAGCATTGAAGTTCCCTCCTCCAAGAAACTTCGTTCATCCATGAGCAAAATGACCAGAATGGGAAATATCATTCTTTTGTGAATGCAGATTTTGCTCTGCCTTTAGGGAGAAATGTCTGCTTTTTAGATACAGCTGATATCACATGTACCCCTTAGAAAATTTAAAACGATTAAAACACCATGTTCCCCTAATTTGTTTGGATTGAGCTTACTCTCGATAAATAAATGAAATGAGCATGGGGGAAAGCATTCGGTATGCCACTCCGTTCTATATTGTTTGCTTGAGGGAAAGCATGATGAATTGCAACTCCCCTATTTTTCTGAAAACAAAACCTCCCCTATGCCAGAGGTGAACAAAGCAATATAGGTGGACACAGATTTTGTGCACCTAGTTCTATATGCTTTCTTTGTTGTTAGAATTTGAAGAATGTGTTTAGAATAAAAAACTTGCATGCAAGTACTACAATAAACTATGTATATTTGAAGTTCAATGCAAGTGTGTTTATTTATAGCCTACATAAGAAGAAAATAACAAAGAGCTCAAAACATATTTTTGACGATTTAAGTTTGATTTTGCATACAATATGTAGACATTAGCAAATTCACCTAAAGGTGTTAATTATTTGGAAGAACGAAAGTATCTTTACAGCTTGCGCATGCTTTTGGGATCTCTTGGCCTTTACTAGGATATAGGTAAGTTGTCATATAGAGCAGATACTTAATGTCTATAGTAACCATTAGATAAGTATGTGTGGATGACGGGATAATTATTGGAGTAAATAGTGGCTATAGATAGCCATATGTAGAGCGGACGATCTTGAACCGTTTCAAATAGGTTGTATGACATGTGACACTCCCGGTTGGCGTGCTATATAAGCCTTCCTTTGCTCCATTTTTGTTCTGACACCGTATAAGTGTATCTGGGGTCACCGTAGGAGTTGAAGCTTCCCGGAGCCGAAGTTAATCACCGCCAAGAGTTGAAATTGGTCACAGTCTAGAGTTCAAGTTGAAGTAAGTAATGCATCTAACTTATTTCTTGAGTATATTGTTTGAGATAGTCATTTTTCCTGGTTGGTGTATGCTCTTAATCTGTTGTGACCGATATACTTGCTTACCGCATGGAGTGGAAGTTGAAATTGTTCAGTAGTGAGTTCATGTTGATATAAAATAATTCAAATATACTTTGTCGATATATTGAGTATGATGTTTGATATGATCACTACGCCGCATAATTTGTGTTGAATTTGGGAGGATATTTTTTATGTCATGGTATTATAAGTTTGGTAAGAACTGTGGCATGAGGTTTGGGTGGTAAGAGGAGGGCGCAAATGCAACATTTGTAGTGCTACCATGAGCCACCGCTGATCACATATTTCTCTGTGTGTGCGCGTGCTTTTATGATGTGTAGGTGCGTTGATTGGGCCTACTGAAGGAAGGATGAGTCATCTTGTGGATATTCATACGCTGTCTTGGCCAACCGCGGCGGCATTGCAAGAAAGAGCAATAGAAGAGTTCTGGAGAAGGCGACATGAAGAGATCAAGCAAAATATGTACTCCAATAAGCATGAATTCCTTATCACCCAACTAAAAAATGTTATATGTGGTGAGAAGGGAAGCCTCGCGCTATCTAGTGACATACCGCCTTTCTTGTCCAAGGCATATGAGCTATTTCTTCACGAGTTGGCCCTCCGATCCAGGAGATGTGCCATGTCCCATAAACGAAGCATCATTTTGGACTCGGATGTAGCCGAGGCTATTGCCTCTACCGTTTGCTATGACTTTTTCATTGACATGATTTATCCCTATTCAAAGGAGCCCAAGTTCGCTCTTCTTCCTGATCCTACTACGAACCATCACATACCGACCAATGACCAACAATTCACATCATACAATCCTCCCCACCAACACCAACTACCACAATTCGATGGATATACTCCATACTTGCCTATGCAGATGCCATTATCATCTCCATTTCCGATATCAGGAGCAAACAACAACATTTCTATTACTGCAAGCCAAATGATTTGTCCTTTCCTAATACCCCCTTCGAATGTGTGCATCGATAATGTTTTTACTACAAATGAATTCAGTTGTACCCAAAATGCAAGTGGTATCACCAATGGCGGTGATATTGACATTACTATTGTTGGTGCTCCTGATGGTAAAGGACAACAACATGATAAACGAGCTCTTAATCATCATGATGGAAATGTGGCTCATGAAGATGAAGACTCTTGGTTGCATAGACTTCTGGAGGTCCAAATAGATGAAGACTTGTTTTCTCTTGAATAGTGAAGTGAAGTTGTTGATTGTATCATGAGGAGAGACCATATAAATATGGATCATACATGTGTAGTTCTTATTGTACTCTTAAGTTCATATTCATGTATGTGTTATCTTCAAATAAGACAAATAATAAGTTTGCTTGTGTGCATGTGATGCATATATACACGTTATACTAGGGTTTCATTAATCTTGTATAAGAAACAACAATAAAACCTCCCCAATAGGAGTATTATATAAAAAAGTAGAGGATTCGTGCAAAAATGTCTATTTAAGAGTAATCTCAAGGAGTGGTAGCTCCTGGTTGCTCTTATGTTGGTGAATTATAATTGGTAATATATTACATTATAATGTGTTGGTCTAGTTGGTCCATATTAACGAGATAATCAACATTTTGTATCATAAACTATGAATAGTTCCAAATAAAAAGAGCAAGAACACTTGGTACTTGTTGGTAAAGAAATCATAATAAAAGAGAGCACACTTATCACAAAATAATATCATTACAAAAGAAAAGAAAAGAAAAGAAAAGAAAAGAAAAAGAGAAAACAAGTAGAGGAGGAGAGGGAGAGACATTCCAGTAATATATATATATATATATATATATATATATATATATATATATATATATATACTATCCTCTTAGTTAAGCCAAAATAACTTTGTTAAAGTGTTCACACTTCTAATTTATTTGTGGTTTAATATGGAAGAGTTTGACTGGATGGTTTCTCAAGATTAGAAATTGCAGTTTGTATGAGATACAAGTGGAGATTGCTTGGACACCTATCTTGCACAAACCCATGTGTGAATACATTCAAAGTGAATTGTGATATGCACCAAACCATATATCAAGATCATGAATTTACAAGTTCTTTAAGGCTCTTCTATGTGTCTGGTTTTCGCTCCGCTTAATTTCCAATAATAACATTGTAGTTTTTTTTTTACACAATGGAGAACCTTTTCTTTATTCCATTCACATCTGCAATTAAAGTTGAAGTCTCTTATATCCAATTAGTAGAACATTTGCACTTAAGGTGGGGGACCCGGTAAAGTGGACCCACATGTCAGAAATAATTAAGGAACAGTCGATAGAAAAACCGTAGGCTTTATGCGAAAGGTGGACCCACTACCCGAGGGTTGAATATTGTACTATGCCTTATGGCCTGCATTGGTCCCCATTTCCATTTCTTGCCATCACTAGGGTCGATTTTTTGGAGATAGGTCCATCAGTTTCGGTTTCCTCGGGAATAGAATCTCGCTATCTCATATCACCTCTTCATCATTGTACATGAATTGGTCATGTCCAACCTATTCCATGTTTCAAAGAAGGTTGTATTGTTTTGTGTTCGTGAGATGCTTCGCAATTAGCTCCAGGAGATCTTGTCTAGCTCATTGAAGGGATTTTAGGACATCACTTTTCAATAGAGATGATGTAGGTCCAGGTGGGTGGTAGGAATTTTCAATCTGCTCCTAGAAGTTGGTTACTATTTTCTTGCCAGTAGATGATCCCGTATTGGCTAGAGGTACCCTTCTGGGTGCTTGGTTAGTGTGAGAGCTTCTTTTGAATTGGATTGACCAAGAACCACCATTCTTGTTCTTATCCGTCAGAGAGCAAATCCTTTTTAACATGATACGCAACTTGGAGAGTGATAGAATTTCTCATGCAACTCACAGAGCCTAGTTATTGGTATTTTGGTGTAATCCTTGTAGTAAATACTGACTATGTACTTCACCGAATGACCTAAACATTCCATGCCAGTCTATCTCAAGTAAAAGGCGCAAAGCATATGAGAATTATTAAAAAATATCCCATTCACACCATTTTTTTGTTAAAGTCATCTTAGGGCATGTACAATGGGGTGACGTCAGTCTTCTCTTAGCGTTGACACGTAGGATATTTGTCTAGTTGGAGGAGAGAGAATGAAGAAAGGGGAGATTGCCTTTCCTTAGCTAAGAGATGATCTCTTACGAAATAAGAGAAGACTAATTTCACCATTATACCATTTGTCTTCCCTTAGAAATACGATTTCCTACTAAAATATAATTAATTCTCATTAATTGCTAGTGATGACAATAAGAGATAATGCTTTGTATAACTTATAATTTTGTCTTCTCTAAATAATGTGTGGCTAAGAGAAGGCGCGGCCTTCTCTACGATTGTACATGCCTTTAGTTTCAAACAAACTTTTTTTTTGCTATAAAAGGCCGAGAATAACTATTTGCACTGACAAAGGACAAGTGTGTGCATATATATTGTTCCCTAAAATTATTAGTAGTAGAATTTATTTATATATTTTTTAGATTTTTTGATATATATTTTCGACGATTTTTTAAATCTATTTTTTTAGAATTTAAAATATATTTTTATTGATTTTGCAAAGAAGTAGGAAGAAAATGACAACGCGATCCCGCAGGATCGATATTTCATTATCAGTGATAACGAAATACAGAGGTTTTTACCACCAGCATCCAAGTAGGAAGAAAATGGGCAAATAGCTCCTGTGCGACTTGTTTTCAGAGTATTGGCTGGAGTACGACGTCTTTCCAGACAATAGCTCCCATGCGACGCAAATATGAGCAGAAATAGCCCAGAGGCACACGGGTGCCAAAACTGTTGTTAGCGGGCTTGTTAGCTTAGATTAAGCATGTGGGTCCCACAAGATTGAGTCAAACAGCTGACTGAATTCGTCAACCCCGCGCCCAACTGCCTGTGCCCGCGCCCAACTGCCTGTGCCCGCCCCCAACTCCGCTCTCGTTCTTCTCCGGCGGCGGCGGCGCTCTCGTTCTCGGCGGCGGAAGAGCTTTCGTTCTTGGCGGCGGAAGCAATGGTGAGCGAATTCGTGTTCCTCCCCGTTCCCCTCCGACTGTATTTGAGATCTGAGCTAATTTGCTCATTGTCTGCTGATTCAAATGGCTAGAGGACGCGGGGCGGCGCTACTGGGCGGGGGGGCGGACGGGGGAGGGTCGAGCCGGGAGATTCAACTTCGAATAGGTAACGCGCTTCTCTACCGCACAATTTTGCTTCGATTTGGGTCTCGTTTGCTCGACCTCACGCTGCCCGCTACTGACAGAGAGGATGCTGCTCGGAGCACCTTCGAAATTACAGTCAATTTCTTACGATCCACGGCAAAATTAGTTGATGGGAGCATGGTGGACATTGATAGAGACACGATTGTGAAGTGGGAGGTTGATCTTGAAGAGCTTGATCCAACAGACCTACCGAACATGGGGGAGAAGGCGGTGAAGGCAATGGTGGAGAAAATTGCAGAGCATGTTATTTGGGGTCCAGAGCAAGAAGTATCACTGTTGTGGTTCGATAATTGGAAAGGTGAATATGTCAGAATTGAGGATGGTGAACAGCTTGCTGAGGAAATCGATCGGCAAGATGGCTGGAGGAGCAAAGTTTTACTTTTTTATGCTCTGCTTGTTGATCTGAATGTTGATTCAAAGGTGGGTTATGTGCCCTCAAAGTTAGCTATGCAGCAGGCAGATGATGATTGGGCTTCCGATAGGCGTATAACTCCCATTACTACTGAACTGACAGTAATAGCACCTGCAGTTTCTGTTGATTGGAATGCACTTGACCTACCTGAACCTACTGATTTGGTCATTGCACCGATGGCTGACACTGAGATGGCCAAACTTTTTGGCATTGAAGTGGATGAGAGGGATGAGGAGCAGGGTGAACAAGATGGGACTGACAGTGATTTATCTGAAGATGTAGATGAACAGCTGATGGAAGATGCTGCAGACTATGTAGATGATGAACACGATGATGAGCTGGTGCATGTGTATGACAAGGAAAACCCTGTCATTCGAGTGGGGAAGATGTGGCCGAACATGAAAGAGTTCAGGATGGCTTTCAAGACTTATGCAGTGAGACATCAGTTTGATGCAAAGACTGTTTGGACTGATAGAAAGAAGTTTTATGCGAAGTGCAGAGGTTTTGATGGTTCTGGCAAGAGGGCTTGCAAGTGGTACATATCTGCTAGACTGCAGGCTGATGGAAGTACTGTCAGGGTTAACCAAATCCCAAAAAACATACTTGTCTTACAAGTTCAGAAACAGTATCAACCATGACATCACAGCTTTGGGTTGCAGAAAAGATCCAACCATTGCTAGCCAAAACACCTAACCTTACTGCCAAGAGACTGCAACTGGACTTGGAAAATACGTACCCAATTAAACTGAATTATACCACAGTGTGGAAGGCCAAACAAAGGGCAATGAAACATTTATATGGTGATTGGGCAAACACATTTAGGATGCTTTACAACTTTAAAGCAGAGGTTGAGTTGAGATCTCCTGGCAGTATTGTGGAGATAGATACTGAGGTGGATGCGGCTGGCAAAGTTTATTTCTCCAAGTTTTTTATGGCTTTGAAGCCTTGCGTCGATGGCTTCAAGGCAGGGTGTCGTCCATATTTGAGCATAGACTCATCTTTTTTGACAGGCAAGTGGAGTGGTCAGTTGGCAGCATGCAATGCTCTAGATGGGCACAATTGGATGTTCCCTGTTGCTATTGGTTTGTTTCAGTCAGAGACGGAGGCTTCATGGACATGGTTCATGATGCAGTTGAAAAGATCTATAGGTCCAGTGTCACCTTTGGCAATCCACACAGATGCATGTAAGGGGCTAGAAAATGCAGTTAACAATGTTTTCCCCCATGCTGAGAAAAGGGAGTGCTTCGGCCATTTGTGGATGAATTTGATCAAAAAATTCAGAGGCGATGAATTTGGGCGCATGTGGCCAGCAGCAAGATCGTACACCGCACAGACACATTCCTATCACCTTGGTAAGATAAAGGCTGCATGTACTCAGAATGATTTTGCTTCATGGTTGAGCACCTACCATTCTCTGTTATGGTATAGGTCAGGTTTCAATACTGCAATTAAGTGCGATCATATCAACAACAATTTGGCAGAAAGTTTCAACAACAAGATAAAGATGTTAAAAGATTTACCTGTGCATGACATGGTTGACCAACTCAGGATCATGCTTATGCGGTTGTGGGAATTGAGAAGAAAGATAGCTGATTGTCTTCAAGGTGATAAGCTTCCAGCAGTGGTACAACAGGTGGTCAACAGGAGCAGAAGTCTTACACATTTGTTTGTTGAAAAATCTTCATTGTGGGGTGCTGAAGTTAGAGATAGCAAAACTGGTAGGAGGCATGTTGTTAACACTGAATTGCATGATTGCACTTGCCTTGAGTGGCAACACACCGGCAAACCATGTGAGCATGCCATTCTTTTCTTAGCCTCCCAACCGAAGGTAAACATGCACCCCTATTTGCATGAATATTATTCGGTAGAAAAATTCAAAGCTGCATATGCAACTCCAATTCCACCACTTACAGATCAGAAACAGTGGCCTGAGATGCCATTGGAATTTACATTGTGTCCTCCTGTAACGAAAAGAAAGGCTGGCAGGCCTAAGCAGAGTAGATTTAAGTCCTGGTTTGAGAAAGGTGGGAGTAGTAAGAAAAAGAAGAAAGATGACAAGCCCAAAAGGGCTCAAAAAGGTAGCAAGAACAGATGCATTTACTGTCAGGAACTTGGGCACAGAGCAGGATCTGCCAATTGCGCCTATCCAGTAGAAAAGCCAAAGTATGTTCTTGTTTTTGATTTGGTTATCTTTTTTATTTGGTTTATTTTAATTACTAAATCTATTTCATGCTTTATTTTCAGGAGGAAGCGTGCTGCAACTGTTCCACTTGTTCCATTTGTTGCTGAAGATAACTGGCAAGCAAAAAGGGCACGAGTCAGTGGCAAGAGGAGAAGTGTGCATTCTGTGTTTGGTTCAACTGAACCTGGGCATGTCCCTGGGCATGCCCAGGTGCACACTGAAGACAATGATGGTGCAGCTGAGTTTGAGACTGAACCTTGGAATGTCGAGGTGCACACTGAAGACGATGATTTTGCAGCTCAGTTTCAGACAGATAACATTCAGACAGATAACTGGCAGTTTCAGACAGATAACATTCAGACAGATAACTGGCAATTTCAGACAGATGAAACTGCTTTCGAGGTTGAAACTGAGATTTTTGAGGAGGTGAACGACCAACCTAGTTCAGTCAAGAAGCCCGTGAACAAGACCAAGATGCTCAGTGAACTTGTATGTGTTGAGGAGGGAGAACCAAAAACAAGATGTGCGAAGAAGGGCACACGGCGTGGTAGGAAGGGCACACGGCGTGTTTGAACATTTGTGGCATGTAATAATATTTGTACTGTGGTCTTTGTATTTGAATTTCGGCTGGAATTCAAATTTGAACTGAAAACCGAAATTTGTAATTCAAATTTGGCCTCAAATTTCAAATTAGTACTGTGATATTGATGTTTCCATGCTATGTTAAGCTCTTTTGCTATGTTAGCTGATCAATCCGAGCCCTTTTGCTATGTTAAGCTCATAGTCATCAAAAGTGTGTTTGAAACGACCTCCAAAGGTAGGGTAAATGCCCTCGTTTCTAAGCAACTTTTGTTGGCATCTTGTCTAAATCAGCCAAATTAATTTCCTAGACATCTATTCTACCTATATAGTGTAAATCTGAAGTTTCATTATGTTTTAAATAATTCTTCTATTTTTTATTTTTTTATTTAAATAACATGGTTTAATAGAAAATCATATATAAAACATCCAAAAATCATGTTTATATTTTTTTCTAGCAACTATATCACATATAACAACATTGGGCGCTGGTCTCATGTCATTTTGATTTTTTTTGAATTAATTATGCTCATTTGAGACCATCGCTCTATTAGTGAACTCTAAACAAGCCTATACAAGATAGCTCTTTTGTGGAAACCATTTTCGATCAATTATCCAAAAATCATGTTTATATTTTTTTCTAGCAACTATATCACATATAACAACATTGGGCGCTGGTCTCATGTCATTTTGATTTTTTTTGAATTAATTATGCTCATTTGAGACCATCGCTCTATTAGTGAACTCTAAACAAGCCTATACAAGATAGCTCTTTTGTGGAAACCATTTTCGATCAATTATCCAAAAATCATGTTTATATTTTTTTCTAGCAACTATATCACATATAACAACATTGGGCGCTGGTCTCATGTCATTTTGATTTTTTTTGAATTAATTATGCTCATTTGAGACCATCGCTCTATTAGTGAACTCTAAACAAGCCTATACAAGATAGCTCTTTTGTGGAAACCATTTTCGATCAATTATCCAAAAATCATGTTTATATTTTTTTCTAGCAACTATATCACATATAACAACATTGGGCGCTGGTCTCATGTCATTTTGATTTTTTTTGAATTAATTATGCTCATTTGAAATTTTCGCTTCATTTGACACTTTTTCGAAAAAATTGACGCAAACTATGTTTATATTTTTTTCTAGTTGCTATACAACATTATAAAACTATGTGCGTTGGTTTGAGCATGTTTTGATTTTTTTTGAATTAGTTATGCCATACCCTAGCTCGCAGCTCAAAACCCCTCTAAACCCCGTCTGAAACCCGACCCCTTCTGTGCCGTTGATCCGTGCGTGGATGGTTCAGATCTGGCGCTAGGGTTAGATCCGTGCGCATGTGACTGCCGATCCGCGGCTGCGCTCGATCTGCGCTCTGATTGGCTGCAATTGCTCGGGTTTGGATCGGTGGCTGCGCTCGATCTGCACCGTTCCTTACGATCAAACGATTGAAAATGACGCGGTGGTTGACTCCGTGTTTTGTCTCAATGTAACTGCATGCAACAACGGACACTGACTAGTGGGCCCCGTTCCCAAGGCCGACGCATGCAGACATGCAGCCCAGCCCTCTACGCAGCCCTGCACGCCTATCACGTCGCACCAGCGCTATTTTGCAGCGACGCAGCCCTGCACGCCTCGTTTCAGAAAGGGGTGAGGAGTCGCGTCGCACTAATGCACGCATACAGATCACGTCGCATCCTAGCTATTCTTGAAGCCACCTGCCCCGAGCGTAGAATTAATGCAAAGAGAGGCAGACTTTGGCAATTTTTCACCTCTTTGCATTAATGCACGCATACAGCTAGGATCACGTCGCATCCTAGCTATTCTTGAAGCCACCGCTTTGACCTGCACGTCTCGTTTCAGAAATGCACGCAGCGACGCAGACTTTGGCGTGAGACTTTGTATTTCACCTCTTTCACACAGCAGATGCATTAACGCATGCAGGCTACGTCGCATCCTAGCTCTTCGCAGCCACCGCTTTGACCGCCCAATGCATCTAAGCCTGTCCTACGCAGAGGAGACCAACGTTTTCACACAGTTTTCACCGCTTCTTCATCTACCCCAATTAATTCACCTCGTCGCCCTCTTTATATAGTGCCTTTGCCTCCTCCTCCCTCTTCTCATCCCTCTCCAGCCCCTTTGCCTCCTCCTCCCTCTACCATGTCGACGTACTCGATCCCTTCCAGCCCCGAGTCCGTCACCGACGAGGACAACCACCCGAAGGCTCGGGCCTGGTACGAGCCGGAGTGGACGTCGGAGGAGGTGGGACTCGTTCCCATCGAACCCAAGAAGAAGCGCACGGTGTGGGTCCACCACCCCGACCCCGTCCTCGTCGACAGGATCGCCAACCGCGAGGCCAACCTCACGGAGGCGGAGAAGAACCGCCTCCGTAGGAAGGAGGAGAAGGCGGAGGAGAGGTGGCTGGAGAGGGAGGCGACGAGGGAGGCAAGGAGGGAGAACAAGGCTCTCCGGCGCCGCATCAAGAACCGCCAGGAGAAGGAGAACGACGAGAGGCGGCAGGAGAATCTCCGGGCCTTGGCCATCCGCGAGATGGCGAACAGGGCGGCGGACTGGAAGTAGGCCAACCCCCGGTGGTTGGCCGGAGGGCCGGAGGACGGAAGGGCGCCAGCAGACGAAGGGGCGCCGGCGGTTAGGGTTTAGGGCCCCCTATATTTAGGGCCCTATATAAATGTAACTTTTTTTTGTTTAATATGTGTAATGTGCGTCGGGCCCCTCTATCTATATATGTAAATTGGGGCCAATGTTGGTTCTTGGGTATATATGCCCCTCTATCTATAATATAAAAGTGTGTTTAAACTATTTTTGTACAAACGTAACACTAACTTCTAAATTAGCTTCACAAGCTAAAACTAAACCTAAACCTAAACAAATTCAAAGTTAGTTACAACAAGCTATGGAAATAACTAAACCTAAACCTAAACCAGTGCAAACCCCCTGCTTGATTCAAAAAAAATTGAAAAATATTTGACGATTCCAAAAAATTCCAATTTTGAAAAGCTAGTATTTTTTTTGGAATTTTTTGGAATCGTCAAATATTTTTCAATTTTTTTTGAATCAAGCGGGTGCACTGGTGCCCGAGTGCCAAAACTTCGCATTCCATGCAAATTTTGGCAACCCAGTACGTTTTTTTATTTTGCCGGAAATAAGCAAAATTCAGAAACGTCACGGCCCAACATCTACTCGTCACGGCCCAACATCTACTCTGGCAGCCCAGTATGTTTTTTTCGTAAGGAAAACACAACTGTCGACTGAAGTTAACTGAAGAACATGAGTCAACAAATTCAGAAACTTAACAAATTGCTGCGTGCATTCGATTAAGTGACACGAACTTGGCATGGCGCACAGATCGCGTCCTCTGCCCTAACGACGGATCAAGAAGTAAACGAAAAACAGAGCAACGATGCAACAATAAAATCCACCAGCCATCATATTTGCTTGCTTCTGCAAATCAACCATCTGCTTTAGATGTTTCTTGATCTTCTTCAGTTCCTGGTTCTGTTCGGACTCCGAGGGCAGCCCGGGCAGTTCACCATTGTGCGCATTCCTCTTCACCTCTCTGTCAGCACCGGGCGCACCCATCTCCGAGCTTTCCCCCATCTCCACGCCCACCGGCGGCAGCCCCCCAATCTGAGCTGCAAATTTGCGGCCCCCATCGAATCAATGTAGCCCTCAAACACAAGCCTCTCTAAATAATCATCCATCCACTCGAAATAGCCACATTTCTTCAGGATCTGAAAACAACAACATGAATCCTAAATTCAAAATTTCCCAAATTCAACGAGCAAAAACGAATTGCGGTGAAATCAAAGCAAAAGGATGCGAAAGAACTGAGATCTATACCTGCCCATCCCTTCCGGTGTGCCTCTTGCTCAAGCAGCTGACATACTCGCGCCCAAGATTGCCATTCTCGTCGGTCTTGCTGACCCAACGCTTGAGAGCCTCTGGGCGTTTGCAGTCTGGGCACCGTGTCAGCGGCACTACACCATACCGCGGCCATTGTGACCGCGCGGCGGAGGAGACAGACATCTGCGCTAAGTCGCCGGAGAAGAGGGAGAGAAGGATGCGGGAAAGGGGAGGGGAAGCAATGGCGGTGTCGGGAGGTCGGGGACGGGCGAGGTTCTCTTCTAACTGACCTGAGGTGGGACCCACGCAGTGCGTACGTGGACAAGTGGTGGGCCCAATGTTCCTAACGGTCGCATGTTCACAAACGGTCACCCAAACCTAACACCTAACGAGCGTTTAAGTGCCATGTTGCCTCTGGGCTATTCTCCTCGTATAGGCGTCGCATGGAGGCTATTGTCTGGAAAGACGTCGTACTCCTTCCATTGAGTTGGAAACATGTCGCACTGGAGCTATCAACCCGGAAGAAAATGGTGGGCTGGCTTACCACATGACCACATCAGCCCACGTCGCATAGGAGTAGTCCAACGATCAGTTACGGATTCGCTCATACCCAAGCCTCCAACCAAGAAGCGCCGCCGCCGTCGCGTCCTCGATCGCGAACAATCGCCGCCGCCGCAAACAAAGGTATTTCTCCCCTCGGGACGGAGAAACCGCAAGCTAGTTCCCCATCAATTCGTTCTTCCCGCCCCGATTTATGAATACATTGTGCAGATTGAGTTATCTTTGTTCCTTTAGGCGGAGCCATGGACAAGAAAAGCCCTAGGAAGAAAAAGAAGATGGCGAGGACGTCCAACCCTCAGGCAGATGCGGCAGTCCCGGCGGCGGCGGCCAACCTCCTCACGGACGGTCTCATCGTGGAGATCCTCTCCCGCCTCCCCGCTAGATCCGTCCACCGCTTCAAGTGCGTCTCGCCGTACTGGCGCGCCCTCATCGCGCACCCCGCCTACCGCAAGAAGCTGGCCCACACCCTCTCCGGCTTCATCTACGACACCCACGCCAGGGTAGACCCCCGCTTCTACAACTTCCACTTCGCCAAGGTCTCCGTCGGTTCAACCCCGCCGGTCGACCTGGCCCTCCGTTTCTTGCCACCCGACGAGTATGGGTACGTCGACCAGGTGGACACATGCAATGGCCTCCTCCTCTGCCGCGGCTACAAGCCGGTTTATTCCACGGAGGAGAATATGGATGCGCCGGCTAAATCCCATTATGTCGTGTGCAATCCGGCCACCAAGAGGTGGGTCGACCTTCCCCCTAACCCAAAGGAGCCACTCAGAGGTCAGGTGCTCGGTCGTCTGGCTTTTGATCCGGCAGTCTCGTCCCAATTCCACGTTCTTCAGTTCGTGAAGAACGATCAGGAGCCATACATCACAGGAGTGAGCATCTACTCTTCGCAAACTGGAGCATGGAAACACAGAGAAAGCCACTTGGCTGAAAAAATTAGCCTCTACGGTGGCCTTACAAGTGTCTTCCTTCACGGTATGCTACACTTCCTTGGTTGGGTGCACCCCATGAGCATTGAAGAGGATGCTGTGCTGGTAGCAGTGGACATGGAGGGGCAGGTGTGGAAAACTCTCCGTGTGCCGTCCGGAGGTTTTAGTTATGGTACAATTGGATTGTCACAGGGGTGCTTGCACTATGCTACCACACCCGTAGATGTTGACGACAAGAAGAGGAAGAAAAAGGAGGTTACGAAGATAGCAGAACTCTGGTGCATGAAGGATTATGATAGTAAGGAATGGGTCTTGAAACATACTGTCACCAGTGATGATCTGCCGAGCACAACTAGGGTGGTCTACAAGGTGGCTGCTATTCATCCAGACCACGACACCGTTTTCTTGGATGCAACTAATGCTCATACATTGGCATCATACGATATGCAGCATCGCAAATTTGCTCGTATCCTTAATCTGAAGAAGGAAAGGGGAGTGCTATTCCTACCCTATGTTCCACTGTTCTCAGACTCGTTTCCAGGTGCAGATGGGCAGTAGTGTTATCTGCAGCCCAAGCTTGTGCTTCCTCCAAGAATGGGCTCTACTTTATAGGCTGAACTAGAGCTGCTTAAATTATGTTACCCAATTTGCTGGTGCATACACTTCTGTTGACTTGATTGTCTGTTCGGAGCAATGCCCGGTAACCTTAGAGATTAAGTAATTTTCAAAGAACATGGTTACAGTTCTTCTTGTTTGTCTTGCTATTGTTCTGGATAATTATTCTGAAATCTGTTTTTCTTCGTGAGTGTAGTTTGTTATCTGTCTCCATGTCTATATGATCATTGTCCTCATGATTTCGATGAGCCACTGCCACCGTGCAAGCTTTCTGTATCTACATTACTGTAGCTAATGAATTTAGCCTGCTGCAGTTAACTTGTTAACCCCATAGACTGAACATTTGCATTCAATGAAGAACGAAAACAACAATTTCCATTTGACTCAACTTAATACCGCCGTTCAATCTGCTGGTGCTTACGCTCCTGCTAGCTTCATTCTTTGTTCAGGGCAATGGAGGAGATATCCTACAGGTTAAGCAAATCATGATCGTTAAACACAACATTGTCTAGCTATTTCCCTGGACACGAATTTGTTCGATGTGGCTAAGTTATAGTGTGATCTGGATACCGTGTCCTGAACCCTAATGTTAGTGAGTGCAGCTTATCAACATGTTAGCGTACTGAAACTCTGTATCAGACCGTTGCAGTATATATTTTGATCTTAGTCCGCAACAGTAATGCACTGCATCGAACAAGTTCCTCTTATCTATGTTTGCTGTAGCTAACGAGTTGCTGTAGCTAAAGAGTTCTGATGAACTCGGTTGAATTTCGTTCCACAACCTGGACATGTTACAGAGGATCATCTGGTCATGATACATATTTTTGCTAATCTTCAGGTGATAAACCAAAGGTAGATATCATGATCAAGTATTTTGTATGGGGTTCACGCCCGAGAAAGTCATTTTGGCAGGTGCCAGGACTGGGCATTCGTGTCCCTGCTAGGAATTTAGTACACGGTATTTCCATGACAAAGTGAGCTCATGCGTCCAGTCATTCAAACTAGAGCATCTTCATTATCAGGTGAACGACTTGTACAGCGGCTTAGCCAGCCGCTTGACCACAGATGCGCTATCAGTACTCACTAGTGCTCATAAGGTCCATTGAAATCTTTCCCCGTGCGCGAAATGTCACAAAAAAATCTTCTGTCATGAGTAGCAACTGTATAATTGTGTTTCCGTGCATATTTTTCTATGTGATGTGTAGTTTGGTCATGTAATTTTCTTGCTAGGAGCAGCTCACAAATGAAAAACGATGTGTCACTCTACTGCATACATGACTCAACACTACTGGGAGTGACCCATGTTTAGGATGTAAAGGTCTTTGCGTTTCAGGTTCAGGCGGTGCTTTGTGTGTTCTGACTTGTAGCGGCTCTGACGCTTTCATGTGAAGCATCTGTAGAGAGAACAGAGTGATTTTCAATATTCCTCGCAGCGTTCTTATTGTTGGACAAATATACTTCATATATAACATATTTTTCTGTTCGATTTGTGTTAGGTACCAAGCAAAAAGCTTCAAATCTTGTTCCGTATCCTCCGTTATTCAGTTGGTGTTCAATCTGCAGACATTCATATTTTGCCATGATATCTCGTATATGGCAATACTTTTGTCATGATAACCTGCAATATTCACATGCCTATTTGCCATGATATATCATATATGGCGATAGTTTAGTCCGACAGGTTTCTAAAAATATCTTTTGTCTGACTGCAATTCATGGATTCAGAAGTAATTGCAGCTTTTCGAATCAAGACGCTTGTGACAAACCGGAAGGTTTCAGGTTTTCAGTATAATTGGATTCGACATGACAGCCGAACCATGTATGTAGTGGCAACTAGCAAGATAACATGTTCATGCAAAATGTCTTGGGCAAACTAAACAGAACAGGGGACACTACATAAACACAAGAGTTTCAGGATGTTCAAAGTCTCATCCAAATTTAGGGACAAACAGTTCAGTGATACACTACCAAGATCACAGATTACATTTATTTTTCCGAGCAGCATGGTTACTGATGACTGAACAACAGGACATACAACAATAACTGCATTACAGATTAATAGCCGGAGTCACAGACCACTCGGGATATTGGGGGACTAATTATCCCTGGCCAATTTAGGAATTTGGATTGGGCGTTTCTGTTCGTCATGGTTGTGACAAGCCGGGTCACATGGGCTCTTGCCACGGGGGCAATGACTAACATAAACTTCTTTGGTGGATCTTTTCCGGTTGTGACGGCGACGAAGTTCCTCAAGCTCACACTTGAGGTTGTCGACATGCTGCTAGAGGAGCACAACGTTCCCCTGGAGTTTGTTTATGACTTCGGTGGGCCTTCTTAGGGAGCTTCTTGTCCAACCATTTGGTGAATTTGCAGTCTTCTCCCTGCTGATAAAGAAAGAATTTGTCAGACTGACGCAGAGATTGTTCGGAACAGTACAGCTACAACCATGATAAACATTTTCCCAATGAAACTAACCGTGTAGAAGGGGCAGCGGTAGAACCTTCGGCCTGGGTCTTCATGATCCTTTGAAGTTTCTATGGTGCATGGTTTATCGTGCTTGCAAGTTGGCCAGCTCCCATCATCGGAATCATCTGTTATGGTGGGGTCTTTGACTGGAACTGTCGTGTTACCGATGTTGATTCCACTGGAAACAGAGGTTGTTTTCTTGACATTCCACCTGGCGTACAGCCTGAAACCCCGGGTACGGAGTCCCACATCCAAAAACGCCCCCCAGGAATCCTGCCCTACTATATCAATCAGCACTCTGTAAGGAGGAGCCGAGGTATTGATCACTACATACACAATGTGCTGCAATGTGAGCTCATGTGTAGCTTCATTCAGATTAAACATGCCCATTATCGCGCGGCGCACTTGTTGGAACGGCAAATTGTTCAGTTCTGCCAGCCGTCTGACCACAAATGGGCAACTAGGACTCACTTCTGCCCCGTCAGGTCCCTTCGAAATCTTTCCTTCAGCGTGAAATATCACAAATTCATCTGGCATCGACATACCTACAGAAAAAAAATTATCAGCGGCATTCTTTAACCTTCACCATGAAATATCATAAATACTTGCAGACAACCGCATCTTTAACATTAAAAAATCTACTAAGATATTTTCACCATTTGAGCATATGCACATGGGAGCCAGGTGAATTCCCGATCTTCCATAGTTTCCCCACATCCCCTATGGCATTTTCCTGTTATTTTCTTCTGAAGCTCCATACCCCGACAGTCCCCATGGATCGATCCATAACGCTAACAGTAGCAACTTGTACATTTCCCCTTTAATTCTACCACATGTTTCTCAGATCAAATCGAACCGAATCCTACACTTTTTCCCCACAAAGCTAAGAGATTAAAACATTTTCGCTACCTACAACTTCACGGCGAATCGATGCGCGGTCCATCAACTTTCTCTGCCCTTCTGTTCTCCAACAATTTTCTCTGCCCTTTCTGTTCTTTTATACCGCAATATACAGTAGCATTTTTTTCCGTTGCATTTTCCGCTGCAGTAAAGGAAACTAGGAAAGCACCACAATCTGAGAGGAACTCACCTGGCTGATGACGCGGCTCCTCCTAGCAAGGGCGGAACCACCGGAAGTAGAAGAGAGCCGCCGGCGCCGCCACTCCCCGTGCTCTGCCTCCTCCCGCCACGAACCCCAACCGGCTTCTCCTCTTCGACCGACGGGACGAGATAAGTATGAGATTCTCCCTAGTTCATCTGCCTTTACTCATATGCCCCTTTCTTCGTCCGCCTCACTTATGAGCCCCCTTGTTGATTTGCCTCTTGATCATAAGCCCCTTTTTGCATGTTTAAGCGTTAATTCACCATCTAATCACGAATTAGTAGCTAAATATATGAACAGATGGCCGTGCTGCCTCCTGTGCGCCATGGCCGCCAGCAGCCGTCCCTGGCGACCACGACCTCCGTCTGCTCGCCCCACTGCTGCCGAGACGAGCTCCACCACTGTCCTCTGCAGCACCGGCCAGTAGGCTCCTCCGACCCCGCGCCAAGCCGCCTCCTTGGTACGCTTCCATGGCCGCCTACGCTCTCCTGATCCGAATCCAGCCCAGCTCCGGCCTCCGGCCACGTTTCCCGTCACCCTCACTGTCCTCCCCTTCTCCCCCAGATGGATGCGGTCAGGAGAAGCCTCACGGGGGAGAAGCACTGCTGCGGCGTGTAGCTTGGGCGGCGGCTGGTGGTAGAAGATGAGGCTGGCCGACTGGGAGGTGGTGTTCCGATGGCTGCCGGGCGGCGCTCCGGTGAGAAACTGTGAGAATCGTGGTTAGCTTCCTAATGATCCAGCTAAACATAAAAAGGGAGCCAAAAGTGAGGCGGACGAAGAAAGGGGCATATGAGCAAAGGCAGATGAACTGGAGGGGTTATAATCGATTCTCCCGTGTTCGGTAGTGGCCAGCTTCTCAAAATCCTCAACTTCCAGCTTCTCACTCTGTCACCAGGATTCTCAAATCGCTAGAGGAAGCTGAAAAACATTCGGCACAGCTTCTCTTCTGTTGTCGGGCTGGAAGCCCATTTTAAGCCAATTCAGCCCGTTAGAGGAGGAAGAAGGTTGGCCTGGTGGCAGCCAAATTTCGGTTTTGCTGGGCTTGTTTGCATGCTGGGCTGTTTTTGGTCTTAGGAGAGCATACATGACTTGTTTGCGTGCTGAGATGGTTCAAAATCTTTTCTGTTTTGCGATTTTGACACTACAGAGAGCATACAGAGAAGAAAACGGAGTGGTTTTCTGTGTCAGTTCCACTAGAAATAATAGTAACTATATATACATGACTTATATGCATCCAAATTCGAGCGACCATATAAATAGAGTTCAGACATTTGCACATGTTTGCAAGCCAAAATGGGCATCTATTATATCATGCCTTCCACATCACCAACCAAGAGCAATCACAGTAGCAAGTTTATCCCTGATTTCATCCATGTCACGACCATTTGCCTCTGGAGTTGATGTATCAGATGCATTTGACGGAACTGCATATCTCTTATATCGTTGAGGGATAGTTGGCACATAATCCGGGTCCCTATCACAGCGCGCAAAATGGGGATCTTCTCTGTCGTGGGCACGAATATAATTGTGCAATGTCATAGCAGCGGCAACAATCATCTTTTGGGTATCGATTGCGTACTTTGGCATTTTGAGCAAAATCTGAAATTTCATCTTCAGAACTCCGAAGGCTCTCTCTATAGAATTGCGCTTTGACGAATGGATCTTGTTGAACTTCTCCGTAGGAGTGTTGGGTGCCACACCCCTGTGAAAGTCAGGTACATGATATTTTACTCCTTTGTATGGTGCGAGATATCCCAATCTGTTAGGATAGCCTGCATCTATAAGGTAGTACTTGCCTAAACAAAATAAAGTAATGGTGCATTAGACGGTTGCATGATATTGCACATGGAAATGATAATAGAATGCTCACCCTTTGGAGGATGAGGGAAGCTGGCCCTGTCCTTATCAATTGCATGGTATAACACACTTGTGTCATGCATAGCACCAGGTTGTCCAATGGAAGCATAGGTAAAGTGCATATCAAAATCACATATTGCCATCACATTTTGAGTTACTCGCCCGTTCTTCCTATGTACCTCACTTGCTTGTCCACAGGAATAACTGCCCTAATGTGAGTTCCATCTATTGCACCAATGCAATCTTTAAGATGTGGATATGCCCTTCTATCATTTCTAATCCTAGGATGTACATGACGAAAATTGGGGTCCTTTGGCTTTATGTAGTGAGCTGACATTTTGACAACACAATCTAGTACCTCATGGAATTTGCGGCCGACAGTCAGGATGGCACAGATACCAAGTCTGTGGGGACCCGGACTAGCTGTCCGAAATACCCTTGTGCCTACAACATCAGCGATCCCATGATCAGTATGTCGCTGAGCACAATTAAACTGGTATCAAAAGAACATACATAAATACCGAATAAATAAACTTACTTGATTGAAGTCATAATCTTCAACCGTTTACTTGCAGCGGAATCACCAAATAGCATGGAGCCCAAGTCATTTGCCACAACTCTACATGCAGCTGACTGGGAGACGGCCTAGTTCGCAAAGACATCGACGAACTCCTCATCTTCAGTAAACTCCTCCTCCTTGAAAATCTGGCCATGCCAATAGCCAGGGACGAAACCATTATGAGTACATTTGATTGTACTCGCAAGACCACCCGACAAAAACATGAACATGCAACTACCACTTACATCCAACTATGGCTGATTTAAAAATAGGGGTAGCTATAGTCTAAGGATTATTTTCTTTTAAAACAAAACATTTTGGAAGATAGCTTTCTCTTGCAGATATAGCATCTCTATATCTTTGTTGAAAAACAAAACATTTTGAAAAGTAGTTTTCACTTGTAGATATAGAATCTCTATATCTTTGTTGAAAAACAAAACATTTTGAAAAGTAGTTTTCTCTTGTAGATATAGCATCTCTATATCTTTGTTCAAAAACAAAACATTTTGAAAAGTAGTTTTCATTTGTAGATATATAATCTCTATATCTTTGTTGAAAAACAAAACATTTTGAAAAGTAGTTTTCTCTTGTAGATATAGCATCTCTATATCTTTGTTGAAAAACAAAACATTTTGAAAAGTAGTTTTCTCTTGTAGATATAGCATCTCTATATCTTTGTTGAAAAACAAAACATTTTGAAAAGTAGTTTTCACTTGTAGATATAGAATCTGTATATCTTTGTTGAAACACAAAACATTTTGAAAAGTAGTTTTCTCTTGTAGATATAGCATCTCTAAATCTTTGTTGAAAAACAAAACATTTTGAAAAGTAGTTTTCTCTTGTAGATATAGTGATGGGGGGATGCCCAACCGGGTAGGCCCAAGACCCCGAGTCGGCCTTCAAGGCCGGGTGGCCCAAAGCCCACCCAATGTACATCTTCCAGGATACCGGGTCCCCGAGGATCCCGGTATGACGGCTCGGGGAGGCGGCAGCAGATATCTTCGAATCAGTCTGCGATTGTGTATCCCGAAGAGTGCGCTCCACGAAGCCGCACTTGTAGGCAGGATAGCTAGCGCCGCCAGCAGAACCCGTCATTCCCTGTAAACCCTAGCCGGCTCCCTATATAAAGCCGGCAAGGAGCAACCCTAGAGGCAGACTCATCTCATTCCATAGCCTCCGGAGCACCCGCAAGCTCTGGTGCGCACACCATTGTACACCCCATTCAGATCCAAATACATACAAGCAGGAGTAGGTCTTTACCTCATACAGAGGGGCCGAACCTGGGTAAACTCTGCGTGTGCAACCTCTCTGTGAATCCTACGTCGCCTGGCTCACACCCGAGTTAAGCCACCCCGTATGGCATCTGCCGTGATTACCCCACGACAGTTGGCGCCCACCGTGGGGCCAGCGATCGCTGGAATTTACTTCATGGAGAGTCCTGAACCCGGCACTGGCGTCTACTTCAGCCCTCAAGCCATGTCGGGTCGCGGTGACATCGTCACCGGCAGCTACTTCGAGCACGGAGGGATCGGCTACGTCGCCGATCCACACACTTGGGGCAGGCCCAACTACGCCCCGATCACTCGCGCGATGGCTATCCCGTTCGGGACCGCTGTCACCGCCTACGTCGGCTTCTGCGGCTCGGATGAGGAAGGAGTCGCCAACAACTACGATGGTACCTCCTCCCCCGTCGACCCGCTTGACGAAGCCGCCATCGACACCGCGGTTGCAACCACTTTGCACCCGCCCCATCTGCCGAGACCGTCCAGATCTCGAACGACGACGACACCGGGTCGATCTTGCCCGTTCTCGACTACGAGTCGGAGGGCTCGACCGATCTGGCCTCGGACGGCACGGCGACACCCGCCCACATCTACATGACGGGCGAGGCGGCAAACTCTGCTGCCGCCAAACCCGCGGCAGCAAACGCCGCCACAGCAGAGGCCAACGCGCAGAAGCAGCGCGACCAGGCACGGCGCGAGCAGGAGGCTCGCGAAAAGCAGCAACGCGACGAATCTCTCGCCGCCCTGCGAGGACAAGCAGGTCGGGTGGCTGACCCGCTCAGCACCCCGATCACGCCGGCGAACGTCGTCGATCAGGCGACACAGCTCGAGCAGCTGCGCCGGAAGATGGCCCTCCAGCAGGAGGAGATCCGCCAGAAGGAGCTGGAGGTCGATGCTCAGTCGACCGCTCTCTCCGCGGTCACTCGGCATCACAAAAACCGCAAGTCGCGGCTTAACCCTGATGCACCAACTCGCGCGCTCGACAACGCCTTCGCGCGCGAGACAGAGCTGGAGAGGCAGCGTGACGAGTGCCGCAGGGCCCAGCCCGGCGGCTCGAGTCAAGTTCCGCCTCAACCTCGCCCGGCGATGCCGCCTCCGGCGCCGCGGCCTCCTCCGAACCCGGCTCGTCCACAACCCCAGCCGCGGAACGACGACGACGCCGACCTCGCAATTTTCGGCACCCCAGTCGATTGCATGACTGCCGCCGCCTCTCTCTTCAAGAGGATCCGGGTCAAGGACAACCCCTATTGGAGCAAGGGGTGCAAGCTGGTGGACAAGGCGCTGGAGCTGCAGGAGAACATGTCGCAATCGACGGCAAGCTCTACTCCAGATCGCCACCCAGCGAGAAAACGGCCTCGGCACCACACCGAAGCCAGGGAAACAAGGGTTCCCCCAGGCGTGACGCTGCCCCACAGCCGCCACGCAGTCGGCACGAGGAGCCGGCAGTGTCGAGCAACGCGAGGGCTGGAGGCAACCCGCCTCGGCTCGCCCGCAACGACGCCCGGCACACCATCAACAACAACCAGGCGCAGGCGCTCCAATCACTCCGCTCCGGATCTGCGCCACCACCTCAACGACAAGCGCGCCGAGGCGACGCGCAACAACAACGACGACGACGACGTCGGCCCTAGATGCTTTGGACCCGCCATCAGAGGCGAGCGTTTCCCTAGCAGCTTCAAAGGACCGAGAGAGGCGCCCAAGTACAACGCTGCCATGAACCCGGAAACTTGGGTCCAGGACTACTTGGCCGCCATGAGCATCCAGAACGCATCTTCGCTCTGTTGTGCGCGCTATTTTCCTCTCATGCTTGAGGGAACGGCTCGCACTTGGCTCAACAACCTCCCCAGGAACAGCGTCAACTCCTGGGGCGAGTTGAAGAGGCTCTTCATCACCAACTTCGAGGGGACCTGCAAGCGCCCGGCCACGGTCGAGGACCTCAAGCGCTGCGTCCAGAAGGAGGGCGAGTCCACTAGAAAGTGGTATCGCCGAGTCGCCGACCTCATCAACTCGGCAGAACACCTCAGCGTCGACACGGTGCACTCCCACCTCGAGGACAACACCACCTTCGAGTCGCTCAAGCAGAAGCTGCGGCGCTCGCACAAGGGTGACATGACGATGGGCCAGCTACTCGCCATCGTGCACAAGTACGCCGAGTCCGACGTCACCAAGGACGACTCCGAGGACGACGACGAGAAGAAAGGCGGCAAAAACAAGAGCAAGGCCAAGCACTCCAGCGCTCATAAACGCAAGGGTGACGGCGGCTCCGAGCTTGTAGCCGCCACGGCTGCGGGGGGCCGCGGCTTCAAGAGCCAACGCGGCAACTTCCCGCGAAAGAAGCTCACCGCCACGGAGATCCTGGCCATGCCGTGTAGGTATCATAGCCTACCCGGCAAGCCAGCCGGCCACACCACTGACGAGTGCAGCTGGACTGCAGAAATCGTCAAGGCCAAGACCGGTGCCAAGAAGCGGGCACCCGACGGAGACGACGACGGTGAGCAGCAGCAGGGCATGCCTCCCACTGCCGGCTTCATGGGCCACACCTTCGTCGGCCTCGATTCCAGGCGGGAGGAGAAGGTCATACGGCGCGCCGTCCACGCGACTCTGCCAGACGTGCCCCAGTGGCTCGACTGGTCAGAGCAGCCGATCACATGGAGCCGTCAAGACCACCCGCCCCGCGTCGATTACCCGGGCAAATTCGCTCTGGTGGTCGCGCCCCAGGTCAAGGGCTACATCTTGACCAAGACATTGATGGACGGAGGGTCGAGCATCAACATCCTCTACTACGAGACGTTCCAACGCATGAAATTGCGTGACGAACAGCTAGTCCCCACCATCACCACCTTCCACGGCATCGTCCCGGGAAAGAAGGCCTACCCGCTAGGCAAAATCGCACTCGACGTCGTCTTCGGCACCGCCAAGAACTTCCGGCTCGAGAAGATCTGGTTCGAGGTGGTGAACTTCCGTAGTTCCTACCACGCGATCCTCGGGCGACCCGCCTTTGCCAAATTCATGGCAAGGCCCTGCTACGCCTACCTGAAGATGAAACTGCCGGGTCCGAACGGCATCATCACTGTACACGGCGACGTCGACCGCGCCATCGAGTGCGAAAAGGGCAACGCCGTCTTTGCCGAGTCCGTCATCGCCACGGAGCAGCTCAAGCTGCAAGTCGACCCCAACGACATGACCATCGTCAAGAAGCCGACTCTGGACTCACGCGACAAGTTCCAGTCGGCACAGGAGACCAAGCGCATCCCGCTGGTCGAGGGCGACTCCTCCAAGACGGCGGTGATCGGCTCGCACATGGACGTCGCATAGGAAAGCGCGCTCTGCGACTTCCTCCGTGAGAATCGGGACATCTTCGCATGGAAACCATCTGACATGCCAGGCGTCCCGAGGGAGCTCGCAGAGCACAAGCTCAACGTTGACCCCAAGCTGAAGCCAGTGAAGCAGTTCCTGCGTCGCTTCACTGGTGAGAGACAGAAGGCTATTGGCGAAGAAATAGCCCGGCTCCTAGCTGCCGGGTTCATCGCCGAAGTCATACACCCGGAATGGCTTGCCAACCCGGTGCTCGTTCTGAAGAAGAACGGAACGTGGCGGATGTGCATCGACTACACAGGCTTGAACAAAGCCTGTCCCAAGGATCCATTCGCATTGCCTCGCATCGATCAGCTGATCGACTCGACGGCAGGGTGCGAGGCGCTATGCTTCCTCGACGCCTACTCCGGGTACCACCAGATCAAGATGGCGCCCGAAGACCAGAGAAGACGTCTTTCATCACGCCCTATGGCGCGTTTTGTTACGTCTCCATGCCCTTCGGCTTGAAAAATGCCGGAGCGACTTACCAGCGGTGCATACAGAACTGCTTGCACGAGCAGATCGGCCGCAACGTCCACGCATATGTGGACGACATCGTCGTCAAGTCCAAGCTGAAGACGGACCTGATTGCCGACCTCACGGAGACATTCACCAACCTCCGCAAGTACAGGATAAAGCTCAACCCGGAAAAATGCGTCTTCGGCGTACCCGCGGGCAAGCTCCTGGGCTTCATCGTCTCCGAGCGAGGCATCGAAGCCAACCCAGAGAAGATCAAGGCGATCGAAGCTCTGAAGAAGCCGGAGAACCTCCGGGACGTGCAGCGGCTCACAGGCTGTGTCGCTGCCCTCAGCCGTTTCATCTCACGACTCGGCGAGAAGGCCATGCCCTTGTACCGGCTCCTCAAGAAGTCGGACACGTTCACCTGGAACGACGAGGCAGACGCCGCCTTGACGGCACTCAAGAAGACGTTGGCCGAGGCGCCGATCCTCGCATCTCCACTGGAAAAGGAGCCGATGCTCCTCTACATCGCCGCGACCAACCGAGTCGTCAGCGCGGTGGTCGTCGTCGAGCGCAAGGAGGAAGGCCACGAGCAACTGGTCCAGCGGCCAGTTTACTACGTCAGCGAAGTCCTGACGGATTCGAAGCAACGTTACCCGCATTACCAAAAACTTGTATACGGTGTTTTCTTTGCTTCAAGAAAATTGCGACACTACTTCATGGGCCACCCGATGACGGTGGTCAGCTCATCTCCCTAGCTGAAATAATCCGCAACAGAGAGGCAACTGGGCGCGTCGCCAAATGGGCCTCCGAGCTGCAGCCTTTCGGCCTCAGCTACGCAGCCCGCACTGCGATCAAGTCGCAGTCACTATCCGACTTCCTCGTCGACTGGATGGAGACACAGTTGCCGGCTCCAACCTATGAAGCCGGCAGATGGACCTTGTTCTTTGACGGGTCAAAGATGTATGAGGGCTCGGGGGCTGGAGTCGTCCTCACTTCTCCCCAAGGCGACAAGATGCGATATGTGCTGCAGATACACTTCACTGCACCAACAACGTCGCCGAGTACGAAGCCCTCCTACATGGCCTACGCGTGGCCAAGGAGATGGGAGTCAGCCGTATCAAATGTTATGGCGATTCCGACCTCGTCGTTCAGCAAACGATGGGGACCTGGGATGCAAATGATCCCAACATGGCGGCTTACCGCCGGCTCGTCGATCAAGTCGGCGGCCACTTCGCCGGCATGGAGCTGGAGCACGTCGACCGAGGAAGAACGAGGCGGCTGACGCACTCTCTCGCTTCGGGTCTAAGCGGGACCGAGTCCCACCCGGCGTCTTCCTCGACCACCTGCACAACCCGTCGGTACGCCCGCCGGCCGAAGTCGACATCGCCAACCCGCCATCATCAGATACAATTCTGGTGGCGGTAACCCAAGAAACAACGACTGGAGGGAACCCTACATCGAGTTCCTCACCACCAAAAAGCTGCCAGCCGACGAGGTCCTAGCACGGCGAGTCGTGCGCCGGGCCTCAGCTTACGCCATCATCAACAGCGAGCTCTACAAACGCAGCACATCGGGAGTTTTCCTCCGCTGCGTCGAGCCGGAAGAGGGAAGGCGCATCCTTCATGAGATCCACTCGGGAGATTGCGGCCACCATGTCGGCGCTCGCAACCTGGTCGCCAAGGCGTTCAGGCACGGTTTTTTCTGGCTCTCTGCTCATCAGGATGCAGTCGACATCGTCCGTCGGTGCATCGGGTGCCAGAAGTACGCCCGGCAGGATCACCTACCCGCCGCGGCTCTGAAGACCATCCCTCTGACATGGCCATTCGCAGTCTGGGGAATAGACATGGTGGGCAAGTTCAAAACAGCTCGGGTGGCATGACACATTTGCTCGTCGCAGTCGACAAGTTCACCAAATGGGTCGAAGTTGAACCTATCAAGAAACTCGACGGCAAGACCGCAACCAAGTTCCTCCAGAAGCTCATCTTCCGATTGGCTACCCGCACAGCATCATCACTGACAACGGCACAAATTTTGCTGAAGGAGAGATGAAGGCCTTCTGCAAACAAAAAGGCATCCGTCTCGACTTGGCGTCTGTCGCCCACCCGCAATCAAACGGGCAGGCGGAAAGAATGAACCAGACAGTGCTAGCCGGGATCAAGCCGCGACTTCAAGTCCCACTGGAGCGAACACCGGGTTGCTGGCTGGACGAGCTACCAGCCGTACTCTGGGGCATCAGAACGACTCCAAACCGTTCCACCGGCTACACGCCATTCTTCATGGTGTACGGGGCGGAAGCCGTCATGCCGACCGACCTCGAGCACGACTCGCCTCGGGTCGCCCTCTACAACGAGGAAGAAAATGAAGAAGCCCGCCTAGTCGGCGTCGACCTCCTGGAAGAAGCTCGCGAACTCGCACTCTCCAGGACGGCGATATATCAGCAAAGCCTGCGCCGCTACCACAGCCGCCGGGTTAGAAGTCGCTCTTTCCAGGAAGGCGACTTGGTTCTTCGGCTCATCCAAAAGTCGAAAGGGATGCACAAGCTCTCGGCACCATGGGAAGGACCGTTCGTCGTTAGCAAAGCGATGGGCAACGGCTCCTACCACCTCGTCGACTTGCGTGAGCCGAACAAAAGCTCCAAGTCGGAAGAGGAGACCAAGCGTCCATGGAACATCAGCCTGCTTCGCCCCTATTATACATAGTATCCATTGTAATGCTGTGTAATCAATCAAGGAAATAAAGTCGATACATACCCGGCACGCTCGGGGGCTATCGTTTCGATTCAATCATGCTTTCGAGTCTTTATTCTTCCTACTCACACGTTATATGATTGATGGGTTGTCAAAGAGAGCCGGATGCCATGATGCGCGGCTCACCACTGGACCCCCTGCTCACGAAGCAAAATCACAAAATTGTTGTTTTCTCCCAAGTCGTCAGCTACCCGCACAAAGTGAAGAAGTAGTGCAGCCGGTTCAAACCTAACTTGACAATGAAGCCGCACTCGGACTTTGTCACCATGGGTACCGCGCGCGTCACGAAAAAATCACGCGAAGCACACTTGGCGAGGTCGCACGATCGACTAGCTTACAAAACAAGCGAAAAACAAACAAAGTGACGAAAAGCGCACAAAAAACAAGCATGGGAGTGCCAAAACAAAGATTAATAAGCCGCAGAGGCGCACGCTGAAACGCAACCCGGCACATATCATACTTGTTTCATTACATAATATTTTTCGCCCGCAGGCGACAAACCCTAACTACTTCAAAATAACCCCTCTTTTGAAAGCAGGGGAGCAAACTTCAAGACGGAGGAGCCGCCCGAGCAGAAGACGTCGACGCCTCGTTCGTCGCAGCCGGCGGTGGCAGAGCTGAAGCCCTTTCAAAAAGGTACTCCGACGCCGGCTCCCTGTCCGCCACCTCGCCAAGGTCGTTGCCCTCAGGCACCACGTCGAAGACGAAGTCGTCGTGGTCGACCATCTTGGCAGCCCGGCAGGCGTAAGGGGCGCAGTACTGGAGCACCGGCTGCAGATCGATCTCCCGGCCGCTGCTATCGGTCGGGATGCTGGCCGTGATCTTGTCCACGTTCGTCTGCCTGTACCGGCCCGCACAAGCCCGAGGGCAATGCACGCGCCGGCTCGGGCCGACGACTCCCGCACCCAGGTGATCACCTGGGGCATCAGCTCCAGAACCCGCAACACCTTGCAGACGGGTGCGGGGACACCTTCCTTGGGCGACAGCATCTGGACGACCTTGCTGGCCGGCCGTGAACGTCACGGGCGAAGACACCGAGCCGGTGGACATGCTCCGCACGTCAGGCCAGCCGTCTCCTCGCCTGTTCAACAAAACAAAAATCAACAACAAGGCCACAAGTCAAGCAGGCACAAACTGACAAGTCGCATGGAAGCTTTACCCCAGATGCCAACGGCGAGGGTGGCAAGCCGCTCGGTCAGCTCCTTCATCTCGCGCTCAGCCTCGACGGATTTGCGCTCGAGCTTCTCGAGGTCCTCGCCGTACCCCTTGGTCGCCTGGGTGAGGGCGGCGTCCGCCTCCTCCTTCTGCTTGCTGAGCCGCTCGCAGGATTCCTGCACCGCGGCAAACGCCTGCGTGTGCCGGCTCTCCTGCGCGGCCAGCAGTTGCTGGTGCTCAGCGACGGAGATGAAGCCGTCGCGCGCCTTCTTCAGCTCCTCCTGCAGGCGGCGGGTCTCCTGCTGTTCGGCTTCGAGGAGCCAGGACAGCTCCTGCAGTTCACAAGACAATAATCAATCAGGAAGAGGCATGGGGGCTACGCCACGGGTTACCTCTACACCAACACTTGCTAACCCGGGGGCTAGCCCCAACAAAAAAAATATACGCCAAGTCAGGAACTCGGGGGCTACGTCCCGAGTGGCATACACACCCGCCACCGGCCTGCCTCTACATCGACATTGGCAAACCGGGGACTACGCTATTTGCCAAACATCGCATCCAGAAAACTATGAAGACCCAAGCCGCTTTCTACGAACACGACTCGGGCCTTGGGGGCTACATATACGCTACGGACGCAACAGGTGCAAGAAAGATTCTACGTACCTGGTGCGCATCCATCGCTGTTTGGATGGCGGCTCGGAAGTTAGGCCGGGGAGCAGACGCACCCGGGACGGAGCTCGGGGGCTGGGCAGTCAGCCCACCCGATGAGTGCCGTCTCTGGCACAGGCGTGGCGTCCCCTGTGCCAGCCGGCGCGGTGTCATCAATAGTGGCCCCCTCGGGTCGAGGGGGCACAATAACTTCGTCGCCTCCGCCGGCGGAAGGCGGAGGAGTCGGCGCTCTCGCAGTCGGCTCCGTGACCTGCGCGGCGGGCTCCGCCCGCTGGGAGTCGCTCTCTAGCGCGTCCTCCATGTCACTGAGGTACGCGTCCTCAGCCCTGCGACACTCGCACGGGTCAAACTCAAGATAGCGTTTCCAACGGAACTTCGGATGAGGATCAGCAGCAGACCTGTCACCCGCAGGTGGGAGAGTCGAGGTCCGAACCCCTCGGAAGCGAGGCGCAGGAGGCGAGTCGGCGCGGGCCCTCGCTGGGACATCCCGCAAGGCCTTCTGCCTCCGCTCGGCGACGACGGTGCGCTGCACGGCAGCCCCAGCCGATCGCTCCGGTGGCGGCGGCGTCGGGTTCGCCGACTTGGAGCGTTTGGAGTTGGGCCCGGCATCCTCAGCCGCAGGCCTACGCCTCCGCCGGATGCGGAGCGGCTGATCATCTTCATCATCATCTTCAGCAGGCGCCGGGTTCTTGGACCCGGCGCGTTCTTCTCTTCCTTCTTCTCCTTCCTCCTCATCCTCAGACAGGATGGGGATCGGTTGGCGGGAGGAGAAGGCGGCCTCGTTGGCCATGGTGGCGCTGTCGGCTTTGTCGTCGGAGTCGCACTCGACGACGTCGTTGGGGCCGGCCAGCACCGTGGGAGCGTCTCCGCGGGTCGGAGGCAGCCCAACAAGCGATCGAAACTCCTGGATTCGACAAGCAGGAAGGATCGGTATAAAAAGGCCAAGAAAAGGAAAGTATTTCGAATCGTCAAGCAAAGGGACTCACCTCAGGAGCCGGATGCTTGGCGGATAAGGCCTCCAAGCCGCCCACGATCCACTCGGGAGCAGGGTGGACCTTGACACGCTTCATCCGCAGCGTGAATTGCTCTACCGACTCGAACAATGTCGGGTCATGGCGCTGCGGGTCCTTCGTCCCTTTGTACTCGCAGATCAGCGAGGGCCGGTGCTGCAGAGGCACGATCTTCCTCTTCACCCAGGTGGCGATGAGGTTCAGACCCGTCAGCCCTCCTTTCTTCAGCTCCTGGAGCCGCGCCATCAGCCGGCGCACCATGGGCAGGTCGGTGATGCATGTAAAATGCATACATGAACTTTGCACTTTATTTACTCATATTCCAATCATATTTGCATCATATAAGGGTTATATCAATGTTTTATCATGATTTTGGAAATATCTTAATGATTTCCTATTTTTATGGAATTAACCCTGCACAGGCAGAAAACCCTAGTTTTGTATTTTAATGTTTCGGGGACCCAAACGTCGTCCAAATCACCTGCAAATTTAGGGGCGTCATTTTTTGGAAGGAAGAAGACCTGTGGGCGAAGGAAGCAAGCAAACGGAGGCCTGAGGCCCAAAAGGGGGTGGCCCACGCGGCCACAGTACCTGACCGCGTGGGGCCCACTCTTTTGGCCCTCGTGGCTCCGTTGCCTTCGATCTTTTCTCCACCGACATCGTCTTGACCTAAAAACGCCTATAAAAATGTCCCCCGACGTTCTCTGGAAGGAGCGCCGCACAAACACAGAAACACCGAAACGGAGATCAGGAGCTGCAGATTGGAGGGGGAAAACTCCGGCGGGGCGCTGCCGGGGTGGTCTCCACCTTCTCCAACGACTTCTCCACCGTCTCCATGATGAAGGGGGAGTAGTCCACCCCCTGGATTTGGGTTTGTGGTGGTAACTTATGTATCTCTCCTCTCTTTGAGCTTCACTAATTAGTGCCGTATGAGCTGCTGAACATGATTACGGTCATCTATGTAATTCCCATGGTGGATATTGTGGTGTGAGATAATATTTGTTATGCATTTACTGTTGTGTTGGATCTTTTATGACTTGTCATACTTTGGAGATATTCTATGATGCATGTGATGGTTTGATTTATGCATAATGCCTTGTTTATCTTTATCATGAGGTGATTGACACCACCAAGTGTAGATAGATGAGAGAGATGTGGTCACACACACGAAATACAAATCATTGCACTAGTGTTTAGAATATTATCCATTATGAAGTATGATGTATGTGGGTACTGGGTGGCCAATGTGACAGAAGGCATAGGTATTGAGTGACACAGTACCGTCCAACATCCTTTATCTGGGGGTAAAAAGGGAGAAGTATGATGTGGGTGTGACAGCAACCACGCTAGCCTTACGAGGGTGACACTAGCAACACAAATGAGTATTTCTTTCAACTATGTGTTTTAGGACATGTAGCCGTTATAAAAGCTACCATTAAAACATGACAATTATGTATAGTTTATCTATAACATGATAATCACCATAGATGAGAGAGAGAGGATTAAGTGAACCCACGAACCCATGTCCATTGTTCCTATAAGAGAAAACCTTTGTCTTGTCCTCTTGCATTAAAGAGGATTGAGACACTTTTACATTCTTGCTTGGTTACATTAAACTTCCATCCATCAAATCAACCACCTTGCTCCTTAAACTTGTTTAGTGCATAATCAACTAAAACTTGTGACACTTTAGTTGTAGGGAATAGATAACTTTTCCTTCTTGCTCCTGCGGATCGATACCTTACTTCCACATTGAGAGGTGCTATAGTGATCCCCTGCTCTTGGGGGTAATCAAGTACTTTTCTGGCGCCGTTGCCGGGGAGCGTAGCGCTTAAGTTTCTATTCTTGTGTGCACTAGACTAAGCTTGGGGAGGTTTCTTTATCTTGCAATCATCTAAGCTTGGGGAGATTCTTTGACTTGTTTGATGATACTATGTCTCCCATTTATGATGATGAATAGATATTTTCAGTCCACCCACTATTGAGGATATAGTTTATGTTGATTATGATATGCCTCCTATATATGATGTTTACAATGATGAATATGATATTTTCAGTCCATCTACTATTGAGGATAAAAATCATTTCGATTAATCTATGCCTCCTATTTATGATGATTACATTGATGGATGTGATATTTTTACTCCCATTGCTATTAATAAGAAGAACTTTGCTTATGTGGAGAGTATTGATACTTTTATGCATATGGATCATGGTAAGAATGTTTCATGTGATCGTTATATTGTGGATTTTATCAATGATGCTACTGAAAGTTTTTATGAGAGAGGGAGACATGACTTCATATACCACAATAATATTAAGTCTCCTCTCTTTTTGTTGAAAATTTTGAAGTTGCACTTGCTTTGCCTTCCTATGCTAGTCACTTTGTGCTTTATTGATTTATTTTCTTACAAGATCCCAATGCATAGGAAGTGGGTTAGACTTAAATGTGTTTGATATTTGCTTCTTGATGCTCTTTTATATTCAACTCTTATTCCTATGGGAGCATCATTAAAACTATCAAGCCTAGCTACATGGCTATAAAGAAAGCGCTTTACGGGAGGCAACCCGGTTGTTTTTATGTGTGATTTTCTTTGTGTCCTCTTGCTGTAACAAGAGACTTTGTTTTTAGATTAGGTTATGGAATTTTCAATAAAGTGCCAAGTTTTACCCTTTTTGGTTTGAAAAAGTTGCTTATAGCGTTCGGAGATTTTATTCCTGCACGAGTCAGTGCACGGTATGATTTTTAATTCTTATTCTGTAACTCCGAATGAGCACATATTTGAACTGTAGTTGCAACTTTTCATCCTCTGTGGGCATGAATTTGTTCGGAATTTTTCGACAAAGTTTGGTAGGGTAGAAAAATACGTTTTTGCTGCTGCTGTTTTTCTGGACAGATTCTGTCCCATTTTGTTTGATGCATGCTTTGAGCTTTTAAGTTGAATTTTTTGATCCAATTGAGTTTATGAGTAGGCATACAACATTATACACTTTCTGGACATCCATATGAATTTTTTGTTCAAGGATTATATGCAGCAAGAAACCTATTTGTTTATCACTACTAATGCACCCCACAGAAAAAGAAATGGGAGAAACGGTGTTTCGAAGTTTTTTCACATGGATTGGAGGAGATGCACCAAGAGCTATGTAACATCCCAAATTTTGGAACTAATAAAAACTTAGTTTCACAAGACCCAAAATTCAGAACCAACAAAAACTTTTTTGAAATACTTCACTAATGATTGTGTTTTCCTTTATATTGCTCTGTTTGACCCTATGTTTGTAGTGTGAATTGTGCTGACTTGTGTGTGTGTTGTTGATCATGGTGTGTATGTGACTTGCTTGTATTGAATTTCTTGGGATGCTTATGTGTTGTGATGTTCTCAAGTCATTAGAACCTTGATCCATCTTATCCAAAATTATTTAACTCTAAAACTATCAAGGGAAACCCACCTTCACTCCTGTTAACCCATCTCATGTCTAGGCCTTCCCCTTTGTTTAAATCTTGGAAGATTGGGAAATACATCTTGGTGGATCTCATCTATTCCATATCATCCTTATCATGAAATCAAGTTTGAAAAGATTTGGAGCTGTTTGCTTATTCATCCATCTCCACTTTGTGGCCTAATCAAAGTAATGGTCATTTCCTCCTTTATTTAATATCATCTTGACACTCTCACACCCCAAACTTATTTCTGAGACTTGTGATCCAAAAACACCATTATTTCATGTGGATTTCTAAGGCTAGTCCATATTGAAAATTCCTGAAAAACCTTTCCAACTATCTGATTTTAGCCCATGATTTTAATTAGCCAAAATATCCAATTTAGTGAGTTTTGTGTTGAACTTGTTCTTTGGTGTGTGGACTACCAATCCATGCCCTTAGTTTCCATTTTGGAGTTTTGGAACCAATAGATGCATGCTTGTTTTTGTGGCAAGAAAATAAAACAGAAAAACAAATAATTTTTGAAACCAGAGAAAAACTTTTTGATGCCATCTGTTCATCATGTTTTCATAGCCTTGCACATTTTACAAAAATGGTCAAAAAGGTGTTTCTGGATGATTTCAACATGGTGATCATTTACCAATTGAAACCTCCACAATTGGATTTCATTTGCTAGGAAAATTAAGCATGAACTTTTGGCAAATTTTAACAGTTTCCAACACTTAGCATTTTTTTCAGCCGAGTTTTAACTGAATTTTCTGAATCCGTTCGGGACAGATTTTGGGAGCTTGTTTTTGAATGAATTTAGGATGATTTTGGGGAGGGGATTATGTCCACCCTCTACCCCAGTGTGCCACCTCTCTAGCCTAGCTCTGGATGCCCTAATGATTGGCTTGAGAGAGAGAGAGAGAAGAGAGAGGAGGTGACCGAGAGAAGAGAGGAGGGAACGTGAGGGGGACACATTTCCTCCACCGTGCTTCCTCCCGCACGTTGCCCAGCTCCCTGCAGCCGTGCTCCCTCCCTCACTCCACTCTGCACCACGCCACTCCTCTGCTCCACCCACTCCCTCTCTCTCTTTTCTCCCCACGGCACCGAACCCTAGCCAGAGCAAGCACGCCACCGTGCTCCTTCTCCACGCCACCGCCACCTTGCTCCACGCCACCCCACCCGCACGCTGCCGTGCTCAACTCCGCCGTGCCAGCCCTCTGCCCTACTCCTCTGCAGCCATTGACCTGCAGAAGAGCACGCAAGCCCCTCCTCTGCCTCCTTCTCTCTCTCGCCCATGGACTTCATTCCACCGTGCACCATCTCCCTCGTGGATAAGAAGCCACAGCCCATCCCCCGTCCTACCTCCTTGTCCATTCTACTCCCCCACCACTTTCTCGCCTCTCCACCCAGAACCAGAACCCCTCTCGCTCTCTGTGAGCGAGGCGAAGGAAAAATCTCGTCGGAACTCCGAGCAAGATCCCGAGCAAAGTAGCCGTCGTTTCCGTCCATCTCCCGCCGCCATTGTTGTTCAGAATCACTCCCTCGAACCACACGAACCTCTCTGACATGTTTTCTCGGCTGATTGCTTGCAGCATCGTCGCCGTCATCCACGACGCCGTACTTGCCGAGCTCATCGCGTTGGAGGCCATCGTAGCTGCTGCCGTTTGCACCCCTGCACTGCCTCGACCACCCGCGACCACCCCGACCCCTCGCCGCCTCCGTTCGTCGACCCTAGGTGAGCTAACCATGAACCCTAGCTTCGGCCGCCATTGCTCTGTGCACGCGCGAGCTCGGGAAGAAGAAGACGCACGTGAGCCGTTGATCTCCGGATCCGTGGCTCCGTTTAAACCGCCGTCGTGTTCTTTCCGCGCCGTCAGATCTCGATCTGACGGTGGCGTACCCCTCCACTTGCGCGCGCACTGCCGTGGGCCGGCCCAGTCCGTTTGGCCCGCGAGCAGCACAGATCCAGCCCGTGTGATGTTTTTTTTTAGTGTTTATTTCTTTTTTGTTTTGCAGAAGATAGATCCACTAGTTTAAATCGTTTTAAAATATGAAAACTTCAAATATGACCAAACCAAAAATAGAGGATGTATCCTAACAAGTTCTTAACCAGATCCAAGTGGTAGATCCACTTTTGGACAAATGTTTTTGGAGAAATAAAATGGGAGGCAGAAACACTGGTTTTTACCAAAAACTCAATAACTATTTTTCTAGGATAGCTAATTTTGCAAACTCAACTGTTTTGAAAAGCCCTAAGTGTTACCTAGCAGTAGCATTTGTCCTATTATGCAAATGAACTTCCTAAATAAAATGGCAGCCACTTTGGTAAATGACCAGAGAGACATTCTAGGATTTTTGTAAGTTATTTGGTGATAGATTTTGATGTGAATCCAATTGTGTAGCCTTCTGTATGCTTAGGGGTACCTAATCCTAGCTTGGTGTGATTTTTAGAGCTATGTATTATTTTTGGTGTGCATAACTAGTTTTAATGCTTTTTCTGTTAATTCTTGTTTATAGTTTATTTAATTTTGTGGAATGCATTAGTGTCTTATTTGTGATTTCTAGCATGCATAGGTGTTGTACTCTCTGTTATGAGTGTGTTAACTCTTGTTTATAGCATGTTAGGAAAAGTTTAGTGTTGCTTGTGTTCATTAGGGAATACTATCACTAGTATGAATATTCCCTAGAATTTCCTAGTATTTAGGATTTGTTTGGGTATAAAATCCATTATGTGGCATGATTTTAGAAAGTGTTGTTTGAACATCAGTAGCCTTTCATAGCTACTGATATTGTAGCATGTCATCCCTTGCTAGCTATTATTTGGCCCTAGCTTGTGTATAAGTGTTAGACTACTGATTAGTATAAGGCCCTTGTAAGTGTAGATCCTAGTTGGTTGCTTGAATGATTAGTTTGATGCTTGTGGTTGTTATTTGTTTGTGTACCACTTGTGGTGTTGTTTGGTGTATTGATTGTTGTTTATTTCTCTGTTTGCGACGCTAGATAATAACGCTACCGGAGTGGTATTTGGAGAGAATTGATCGAGGAAGGATGGGATTTTTATTATATTGATCAACAAGGAGAAGTCCAGGGGCATTATGCTGAAACCAGGCAAGCTACTTCACTGAGCTTGCATCTATATACATCTATTTTGATTTACCTGTTTTACTATAAATAGCATAAATGATTTATGTGGTGTTTGCCACGAAAGCTATGATTTTGAAAACCCTTTTCCAAAATTACATGTATATTGTTGAGACACCCGATATAGAGGTGTCAATGGTCTACAACGATTTCGAAATGAATTTGTTTTACTCCAAAGCCTTCTATGAAAATCTTTTGGTGGGATTACGAACCACCCAAGTTTTGATTTAAAAGTATGTTGCTATGAAAATTGGAAATGATTGTGAAAACCTTTTCAAGAGTTTATGAAAAGCTATTTTGCCACTCTATGTAGAAATATCAGTTCGTTTATATAAAACTATAGGATGGGAAAATCCATTGTTTTTACAAAACTCCTTTGAAAATCCTTGGATGGATTTTGAAATGCCGAGAGGTCGGTGTTCAGTTGAAGAATGGTGGTGTTGTTTTTGAGAAAAAATGCACATTGTGTCCTAGTACTATGACGACCAACCAATACCCTGTGCGACCACACTTACCCACATATGGGCAAGGGCGTAGTCATATAATTTGCTCGTGTTAGTACTGGATGCCTCAATAACGAGGAGAACCTCGTTCCATGAGGGGATGGTCTGAGGACCTACCCCCTGACCTGGGTCCTCTTAACAGAAGTCTACCGGAAGCCGGTATGAGCGTAAAGAAGAAAGAGGATTGAAGGGCTCCCTTGGGTCCGCCGGACAGAACTACGAGTCCTCACACTTAGTTTCTGAGGATTTAAGTGTCGATGGAAAGTGTCGTAGAGGCAGGGTCCTATACTAGCATGAGCAAAGGACAGGCTATGGCCGGGAACTCAACTTCGCATACCTCTGGTATGGCGGGACGTGGCTGACACGATGAGTGACCGGATGGGTGTGGGAAAAGCATACTACCTCTGCAGAGTGTAAAACTATTCGAATAGCCGAGTCCTCGGATATGGACAGTTGGGAGGCTGTCCTAAGACCATGTGCAAGTTTTACAAAGTTTTGGGTTGAAAGGAAAATGAGTGGAAATTGTTTTATGCAACTATACCGAGGGTATGGTATGAGGTTGCTGGTAAAATAAGTAACCATGAAGGGGTATGATCAGAAACCAGGAGGTTTCGGAGAAAGGGACAAGATGGTGATTTTCGAGGAAAAAGTTTTAAAGGGTTTTCTCACCTTTTAAAACGAAGGTATATTTTCGGGAAAAAGGTTTAAAAAGACTTCTTACCTTTTTCAACAAAGATAGGTGAGAAAACTACTTTCCAAAATGTTTTGTCTTCAACAGGATTACAAATCTACTCTTCCCTTTTTAAATAAAGATATAGTGATGTTTTTCTAAAAATAAAAGTCTTTTAAAATTAAAAACTAGTGCATGCTCCTGTTGGGGTAGTTTGCGAGTACAATCAAATGTACTCATATTGGTTTCGTCCCTGGCTATTGTCTTAGCCAGATTTTGGAAGAAGAAGCAGTTCGAAGAAGAGGAGTTCACTGACGTCCTTGCGAACTAGGGCGCTTCCCAGTCAGCTGCCTGTAGGGTTAAGGCGAATGACTTGGGCTCCACGTTGTTTGGTGATTCCGCTGCAAGCACCTGATGAAGCTGATCACTTCCATCAAGTAAGTAAATAAATTCGGTATGTATGGATGTTCTTGGTTACCAAGTTTAATTGTGCTTCAGCGACGCACTGGTCATGGGATCGCTGATATGTAGGCACAAGGGTATTTCGGACAGTTAGTCCGGGGCCCCTACAGACTTGGTATCAGAGCCATCCTGACTGTAACAGACCTTAGTTAGCATGGACGTTAGTTAGGAAGAGAATATTTTGTTAAAAATATGTTAACACCAAAAATATATCCTTATCTAGGGAAGTCCAAAAATGACTCCCTCTCTTCTCGTCTTCTCAATTTATTTCTGAGTCTTACCTTTCTATTTTAAAATTTACCAAGTATTTCTCTACTCCCTCTTACCCGTTCAAAATACTTGACGATGAACCCCAAAGGAGACCTAATTAGCTAGCACCTACAAGAAGAAGCCTCCATCTTGAATATTCAACATTCAACATCAAGGTGATTAATCTGCAAATGCCAGATCATCGATATCAACAAAGCAAGAGATTTCTGAAGACCTTCGTTCAATGTCAGCAATTCTACTCAAGTTGCAACCTCGACAATCTCAAGTATTCCAGCTGAAGCCTAAGGTGATGAAATGAAGACTCCATCCACCATGTATAACCAAGGCCCCTAGGAAGAACATATGGTGGGAACTTTTGTTATATTACCCGACTACCACGAGTATTAGGCGTCCATTGGTACTAAATGTACCTTGTGTGTTGTTTGTCTGTGAAGTTCTTGCTTGTGTGTGCTCTGTTTGTGTGATGTTTTTCATGTGTGTTCCACAATCACGCCTTGTCGGCAGCACAAAGTAATTTCAAAAATTTCTCCTTATTATAAAACTCCTTTTGTCACCTAACCAAAAACCATTCTTGACCTCTTGTCCATAGCTGCACCTTGTTGTAGATGTAAACTCGCCTAGAAAAATCTTTCTAAGATATTTTCCCTCTCATCTAAACCATCTCCCGTGAGAACTGACAGTTCCGCAAGATACAAAAGACCCCCGATCTTTGACCAAATAGCCTGAGATTTTGCAACCTAACCGGCAAGTCATTCATGCACCGTCTGGAGCAAGTGCGTGAAGATCTCGAAGGAAACTGCAATTTTATGCCAACCTCGTGACGGCACGAGCCTCATCTCGCCAAATTAACTTGTGGAATTACAAGAATGACACACTAACTTGTCGTATCTAACTTAAGAAGGACACCTGACCTAAGTAACCACGACAGTACTAACTTATAACCCAGGGCTGCATGCCTTGACAAGAAACGAAGACATAAGGAGACTCATTTCGGATTTGTAACTAGAGAACTCAAGGAGTGCATAAGAGTTTTTACGAAGATTCGAGCTCAGAGACCACAAGAAGGAAGAACTACGACAAGAAGACATTGAAGAAAGATTTCTTAGGTTGGCAAAGAAGTAATATACCAGCCCATCTTGGAATATTTGGAAACTCTTATATCAGAATCTAATATTCTTAATCTCTCAAGAAATAGTGTGATATTCCAATGTTCGTGTTATATAGAAGTAGTTTGGTAACAAGCCTCATGAACTTGTTAACAAATCACTTTTGTATGCTCAAACAATTGAGTGTCATATCCAAATAAACAGAACGTCAGATAATCCAGTACATCTCAGCCTCGGGAATATGAAAAGTAGTTTGATGACAAGATTAGCTACCTTGTTAACAAATTCTTCTTGTATGACTAAGGCAATTCGATGTCATAAAAGACACCCACATTCTTATACAACTAACTGATAGAAATCATCGATCCACACCCCAAACCACCTACCTCTAGAATCCTTGAATTAATTTTTAGACTCCCCCGAAACCTCTGGACACTCTACTCTACCCCTGAAGAATCTTATGAAGCTTTGTGAAGCCCAAGAACAAGGAAGTCAACCACGACGTCTCTCCTCTACCCAACCGAAGAAGTACAAGAACGAAGAAAAATTTATCCAGCGACATCCAAAAAGACCCAAACGCCGGAAGCACCTGCTGTGGACGACAATCAACCCCCCCAAACAAGCTCCGGAGCAACTAGAAGTTTTAGCGTCCTCCTACTAACTAGAAACCAGGGAGAGTCAAGTCTACGGACTTGACGCATCCTGAGAACCACGCGTCCCCATCTGCGACCCTCGTAAGGAGACAATATCAGGAAGTGATATCTGCACCCAAACCCAATCACCGAAGAGCGACACCCAAGATGAAGATCGTCATGCTACTCAAGAAGAACGATGCCTCCAATTCAACACCAGCTGCAACCATCAACATGACCCCTCAAGATCCCTTTTTTATGGGGGGAAGACGTGCACCACGAATACCAGAACAGGTTAATAATTAGTTCCTTGCGCCTTAGCCTTGTAGTATCTGGAAGAAATCCACAAAGACTATCCATCAGCGTCAACCATCAAGTCACCCCATCATCAAGAACTTGGGCTCATCAGAGAAGATTATCAACAGAGAAAGCCCTCGCAACACCAAGTGGACAAGATCTCACATGGCGCCCTCCCTAAAGAAGCCTCGACCTCGGAAGTTTTGTCAGCCCAAAACCCGTGCCCTCGTACTCCCCTGTACCCCCGGGCAAATCTCGAGGACGAGATTTAGTTTTAAGGGGGGAAGGATCTGTAACATCCCAAATTTTGGAACTAATAAAAACTTAGTTTCACAAGACCCAAAATTCAGAACCAACAAAAACTTTTTTGAAATACTTCACTAATGATTGTGTTTTCCTTTATATTGCTCTGTTTGACCCTATGTTTGTAGTGTGAATTGTGCTGACTTGTGTGTGTGTTGTTGATCATGGTGTGTATGTGACTTGCTTGTATTGAATTTCTTGGGATGCTTATGTGTTGTGATGTTCTCAAGTCATTAGAACCTTGATCCATCTTATCCAAAATTATTTAACTCTAAAACTATAAGGGAAACCCACCTTCACTCCTGTTAACCCATCTCATGTCTAGGCCTTCCCCTTTGGTTAAATCTTGGAAGATTGGGAAATACATCTTGGTGGATCTCATCTATTCCATATCATCCTTATCATGAAATCAAGTTTGAAAAGATTTGGAGCTGTTTGCTTATTCATCCATCTCCACTTTGTGGCCTAATCAAAGTAATGGTCATTTCCTCCTTTATTTAATATCATCTTGACACTCTCACACCCCAAACTTATTTCTGAGACTTGTGATCCAAAAACACCATTATTTCATGTGGATTTCTAAGGCTAGTCCATATTGAAAATTCCTGAAAAACCTTTCCAACTATCTGATTTTAGCCCATGATTTTAATTAGCCAAAATATCCAATTTAGTGAGTTTTGTGTTGAACTTGTTCTTTGGTGTGTGGACTACCAATCCATGCCCTTAGTTTCCATTTTGGAGTTTTGGAACCAATAGATGCATGCTTGTTTTTGTGGCAAGAAAATAAAACAGAAAAACAAATAATTTTTGAAACCAGAGAAAAACTTTTTGATGCCATCTGTTCATCATGTTTTCATAGCCTTGCACATTTTACAAAAATGTCAAAAAGGTGTTTCTGGATGATTTCAACATGGTGATCATTTACCAATTGAAACCTCCACAATTGGATTTCATTTGCTAGGAAAATTAAGCATGAACTTTTGGCAAATTTTAACAGTTTCCAACACTTAGCATTTTTTTCAGCCGAGTTTTAACTGAATTTTCTGAATCCGTTCGGGACAGATTTTGGGAGCTTGTTTTTGAATGAATTTAGGATGATTTTGGGGAGGGGATTATGTCCACCCTCTACCCCAGTGTGCCACCTCTCTAGCCTAGCTCTGGATGCCCTAATGATTGGCTTGAGAGAGAGAGAGAAGAGAGAGGAGGTGACCGAGAGAAGAGAGGAGGGAACGTGAGGGGGACACATTTCCTCCACCGTGCTTCCTCCCGCACGTTGCCCAGCTCCTTGCAGCCGTGCTCCCTCCCTCACTCCACTCTGCACCACGCCACTCCTCTGCTCCACCCACTCCCTCTCTCTCTTTTCTCCCCACGGCACCGAACCCTAGCCAGAGCAAGCACGCCACCGTGCTCCTTCTCCACGCCACCGCCACCTTGCTCCACGCCACCCCACCCGCACGCTGCCGTGCTCCACTCCGCCGTGCCAGCCCTCTGCCCTACTCCTCTGCAGCCATTGACCTGCAGAAGAGCACGCAAGCCCCTCCTCTGCCTCCTTCTCTCTCTCGCCTGGACTTCATTCCACCGTGCACCATCTCCCTCGTGGATAAGAAGCCACAGCCCATCCCCCGTCCTACCTCCTTGTCCATTCGACTCCCCCACCACTTTCTCGCCTCTCCACCCAGAACCAGAACCCCTCTCGCTCTCTGTGAGCGAGGCGAAGGAAAAATCTCGTCGGAACTCCGAGCAAGATCCCGAGCAAAGTAGCCGTCGTTTCCGTCCATCTCCCGCCGCCATTGTTGTTCAGAATCACTCCCTCGAACCACACGAACCTCTCTGACATGTTTTCTCGGCTGATTGCTTGCAGCATCGTCGCCGTCATCCACGACGCCGTACTTGCCGAGCTCATCGCCGTCGAAATTGGAGGCCATCGTAGCTGCTGCCGTTTGCACCCCTGCACTGCCTCGACCACCCGCGACCACCCCGACCCCTCGCCGCCTCCGTTCGTCGACCCTAGGTGAGCTAACCACGAACCCTAGCTTCGGCCGCCATTGCTCTGTGCACGCGCGAGCTCGGGAAGAAGAAGACGCACGTGAGCCGTTGATCTCCGGATCCGTGGCTCCGTTTAAACCGCCGCCGTGTTCTTTCCGCGCCGTCGGATCTCGATCTGACGGTGGCGTACCCCTCCACTTGCGCGCGCACTGCCGTGGGCCGGCCCAGTCCGTTTGGCCCGCGAGCAGCACAGATCCAGCCCGTGTGATGTTTTTTTTTTAGTGTTTATTTCTTTTCTGTTTTGCAGAAGATAGATCCACTAGTTTAAATCGTTTTAAAATATGAAAACTTCAAATATGACCAAACCAAAAATAGAGGATGTATCCTAACAAGTTCTTAACCAGATCCAAGTGGTAGATCCACTTTTGGACAAATGTTTTTGGAGAAATAAAATGGGAGGCAGAAACACTGGTTTTTACCAAAAACTCAATAACTATTTTTCTAGGATAGCTAATTTTGCAAACTCAACTGTTTTGAAAAGCCCTAAGTGTTACCTAGCAGTAGCATTTGTCCTATTATGCAAATGAACTTCCTAAATAAAATGGCAGCCACTTTGGTAAATGACCAGAGAGACATTCTAGGATTTTTGTAAGTTATTTGGTGATAGATTTTGATGTGAATCCAATTGTGTAGCCTTCTGTATGCTTAGGGGTACCTAATCCTAGCTTGGTGTGATTTTTAGAGCTATGTATTATTTTTGGTGTGCATAACTAGTTTTAATGCTTTTTCTGTTAATTCTTGTTTATAGTTTATTTAATTTTGTGGAATGCATTAGTGTCTTATTTGTGATTTCTAGCATGCATAGGTGCTGTACTCTCTATTATGAGCGTGTTAACTCTTGTTTATAGCATGTTAGGAAAAGTTTAGTGTTGCTTGTGTTCATTAGGGAATACTATCACTAGTATGAATATTCCCTAGAATTTCCTAGTATTTAGGATTTGTTTGGGTATAAAATCCATTATGTGGCATGATTTTAGAAAGTGTTGTTTGAACATCAGTAGCCTTTCATAGCTACTGATATTGTAGCATGTCATCCCTTGCTAGCTATTATTTGGCCCTAGCTTGTGTATAAGTGTTAGACTACTGATTAGTATAAGGCCCTTGTAAGTGTAGATCCTAGTTGGTTGCTTGAATGATTAGTTTGATGCTTGTGGTTGTTATTTGTTTGTGTACCACTTGTGGTGTTGTTTGGTGTATTGATTGTTGTTTATTTCTCTGTTTGCGACGCTAGATAATAACGCTACCGGAGTGGTATTTGGAGAGAATTGATCGAGGAAGGATGGGATTTTTATTATATTGATCAACAAGGAGAAGTCCAGGGGCATTATGCTGAAACCAGGCAAGCTACTTCACTGAGCTTGCATCTATATACATCTATTTTGATTTACCTGTTTTACTATAAATAGCATAAATGATTTATGTGGTGTTTGCCACGAAAGCTATGATTTTGAAAACCCTTTTCCAAAATTACATGTATATTGTTGAGACACCCGATATAGAGGTGTCAATGGTCTACAACGATTTCGAAATGAATTTGTTTTACTCCAAAGCCTTCTATGAAAATCTTTTGGTGGGATTACGAACCACCCAAGTTTTGATTTAAAAGTATGTTGCTATGAAAATTGGAAATGATTGTGAAAACCTTTTCAAGAGTTTATGAAAAGCTATTTTGCCACTCTATGTAGAAATATCAGTTCGTTTATATAAAACTATAGGATGGGAAAATCCATTGTTTTTACAAAACTCCTTTGAAAATCCTTGGATGGATTTTGAAATGCCGAGAGGTCGGTGTTCAGTTGAAGAATGGTGGTGTTGTTTTTGAGAAAAAATGCACATTGTGTCCTAGTACTATGACGACCAACCAATACCCTGTGCGACCACACTTACCCACATATGGGCAAGGGCGTAGTCATATAATTTGCTCGTGTTAGTACTAGATGCCTCAATAACGAGGAGAACCTCGTTCCATGAGGGGATGGTCTGAGGACCTACCCCCTGACCTGGGTCCTCTTAACAGAAGTCTACCGGAAGCCGGTATGAGCGTAAAGAAGAAAGAGGATTGAAGGGCTCCCTTGGGTCCGCCGGACAGAACTACGAGTCCTCACACTTAGTTTCTGAGGATTTAAGTGTCGATGGAAAGTGTCGTAGAGGCAGGGTCCTATACTAGCATGAGCAAAGGACAGGCTATGGCCGGGAACTCAACTTCGCATACCTCTGGTATGGCGGGACGTGGCTGACACGATGAGTGACCGGATGGGTGTGGGAAAAGCATACTACCTCTGCAGAGTGTAAAACTATTCGAATAGCCGAGTCCTCGGATATGGACAGTTGGGAGGCTGTCCTAAGACCATGTGCAAGTTTTACAAAGTTTTGGGGTTGAAAGGAAAATGAGTGGAAATTGTTTTATGCAACTATACCGAGGGTATGGTATGAGGTTGCTGGTAAAATAAGTAACCATGAAGGGGTATGATCAGAAACCAGGAGGTTTCGGAGAAAGGGACAAGATGGTGATTTTCGAGGAAAAAGTTTTAAAGGGTTTTCTCACCTTTTAAAACGAAGGTATATTTTCGGGAAAAAGGTTTAAAAAGACTTCTTACCTTTTTCAACAAAGATAGGTGAGAAAACTACTTTCCAAAATGTTTTGTCTTCAACAGGATTACAAATCTACTCTTCCCTTTTTAAATAAAGATATAGTGATGTTTTTCTAAAAATAAAAGTCTTTTAAAATTAAAAACTAGATGGTCAACTTTCTCCCTTTTGCTAGCCCAAAAACTCCAACAAGTGAAAACTTGTTTCCAACACCTTCAACCAAAGTTATTCCAGTGAGTCCACCATATCTACCTATTGGCTTTATGCTATTCCTAGTATGTTTAACATGTTGTTTGTGTTATCTTACCTCTGAATGAAAATGTTTATGTTATTGATTGCCATGGAAAAATTTGGTTATATAGCTCTCACGAACTTGATGCACAATGTACTTTTATTGCATTAATAAAACATGACCCATTGTGATTAAGATTATGATGTTAGTGGCTTGATAAATGTCTTGGGTTGGAAGTTAGCTCATACTAGAAAGATACCCCGCGCGTTGCTGCGGGTACCTTCTATGTAGTTTCAAAGGAACACATATAGAAACATAAAAATATAATGTAGAAATTAAATATTTAATGAAACACTGATATTTAAATCTAGCACTTCAAACAAAAATAATTTATATAAACTTACAAAGACATTGCACTAACGTATCTTTGTCAACCAAGTTCGCTCGTAAGGCCATTTGAGTCATTCAATTACACTCGTTCCGCTTCAGAAGAGGAATTTACTCGCATGTATGCAAATGTTCAAATAAAATTATGGACATAAAAGTAAATATGGCCATAGGAAAGAGAGGCAAACATATACTCTTGAGTCTTGAAACATCCGACAGCATCCCAAATAATATAGAGGTACTTAGTTTTCTCTTGTGACAGAAGCATCAATATACACACTACACAATAGGTCTAAATGACGAACACAATTTGAAGTATTTAAGATGTCATGAGAACTATTTGTAAAATGATTACAGCTATAGGTTGTACCTTCCCTACCAAATTTTGTCGATTGAGTTCCTTTTATCCTTCTGATTTCAAAGAAACCAACAATTAGAAATTAGAATCAGTAAACAATATAATGAGATATGTGTTTTGCATTAATCAGATGTCCCATGCAGCAGCCTAATATAAGATTTTCATGACAATGGGCAGCTAACTCCATTTGTTTCTTACTTACCTGGGTTGTGCTGGGAAGCTTTGATTCTTGAAAGAAACTCAAATAAGATAACATTGGAGAAATCACAATAAGAATGAAATTTGGGGAAATGCTGAACGGCTGAAGAATGGACTCTGCATAGCTACGCTGAATTCTTTGGTTCACAAAATCTTCAGCAAGATCACCTATTGGTGAGAGGAGGCTGCAAGATCTCCTTCTGAAGTTGGGGCTGCTGGGATGGTGAGGCAAGAGATGATTGGACAACTGGAAGAAGTTGAAAGTAAAACTGAAAAAAACCGTAGAGTAGTACAATCTTTATAGGAAAAGGAAACATGAACTTACAGCTATGTTGGCTCCCACGAAGCTGCAAAAAGGCTGCAGCAAAAAAATCAAGCATTCAAGGACATAAGAAGATACTAAAATATGAAAAACATGGAATCTCCTCAGGTAACACAGGCCACAGGAAATCTGAACAATAGAGAGGTGGGTTTATAAACATGCTGCTCACCAGCGTTGCCTCTGTCAAGTCATTAGAGAAATGAAGAGAGGCTAAGGTTGTAGCTGAAGACGGTAGCACCATGACCCCTGTTGTCAGAACATGTGAGCGTAAAAAAAAGAAGAAGAAGCAGGTGGCATGTCGAGATGAGAGCAGAGTGGACAAAAAATGCACCAGAGAATTAGAATGGGAAGCTGGGGAGCAGACCAAAGCAGCGAGGACGGCATATTAATTTATAGAGGACCTAGAAACCAAAAGTCGTAAGCAATTAGAGTATGAGTAATCATGAATCAATTCAGTTGTCCTCGACAACATTCTCAGCCGTTACCAATATTGCAAATTTAAGAGATTAATTGACACTAACCAACGCAGCGGCGGAAGATGAGTGGCTGTTGAGCGTAATGGAGGCGAAACTGACGATGCTATCATGCAAACACCATGGGTCAAGTGGAAGGGCTGGGGAGGAGCGCTGATGATGGCGGAGAGGTCGGGCTGAGGACGTCGAAGAGGGCGGATGAGGATGCCATAGGTGAGTTCGAGGGTGGAGGAGCGCCGATGCTGACGGAGTTATCGGGATGAGGTCGGCTAAAAGGTAGGCTGAGGCTGCCATGGTTGAGGTCGAGGGGAAGGGAAGGAGTGCAGGGAACGGAGGCGGAGGTGAAAGCCATGGCATGAGGGAGGCCGGGGAGGGATGGCAAGAGGGACACATCAGTCTGGCCCGGCGGCACGGCGATGGGTGCCATGCAATTGGGAACGGTAGTGCATGAGAAAAAATAGAGAAGATTTGACCTCTGTACCGCTATACGACTGGTTGTGTAGGAGGAAAAAAAAGGAATTATGGACAGTGGCTTGGTCGGTCTATGACTTGTCACGGTGGGGTGCATGTACGATTTGGTGAACGAATGGATGGTGATGGAAAATCGTATGGCTCTGATTAACTGATGACGTGGCTATGCTGCATGTGGAGATAGAAAATTCATAAATAAACTTAGTGGGGTTTTGCTTTATAAGAGGTATAGATGTGTTGTCACATGGCAAGCTTTCAACATGCTCTTCATTTCATTTAGTTGATATCATGTGCTTTTGTTTATGGATGCTTATCATGTTGAAATAAATGTGGAGATAGAGTAAGTTTAAATGAGTTTGTGTAAATGGTTAGAGAGACGCCTGGGCCGCTAATCTAAGCCATGCATCATTCATGGTGGAAATTTACATACATACTATGGTGAACCTTCTGTGATACACCTTGCAATAAAAAGCTATTCCAATGGTAAATAACAAGGGTGTTGAGATAATTCATTTTGTTTGTTTGTCTTGTCATTTTGATATGGGCTTGTTCCATATCTTGGGACAAGAGGTACCCCAGTTGACGCTCTTGATGATACTATTATGCTTACAATGATATTTAATTGAACTTGTTTTGTTTCCCAAGTTGAGTAACACATGGTGTAAGTACTTGTATTCAAGGGGCATGAGACATTCAACCTATACTTTGTCAAGCACACTACTCATATTTGCTTTCACTTTAACCTTAACCATTCAAGATGCTATGATAGGGGCAATGAGAGCTTGACACAAATGAATACCACATTGCAATCATTAACTTAAGTAGAAGAGTTTGGAAGTTGGATGAAACTTATGCATGCTTTACCTCTACTCACATATACATCTTTCCAAAGTGTCCACCTTTTATATTCAGATTTTCATCTACACTCTATGACCATTGTAGGATGTTCTTGCTTATCATTATGCATACATGTGGTCCATATTACTTGCTTCTATGTTACACTTTGTGAGCTATCAATGAACATCCTTGTCTTGAATACTTGATATCACTTCATAAACTATCTTGCATATTGCTACTCCTTTGAAGAATGAATCATTTGACTTTATGTAGCAATTGTAATCATCTTTGATATTCATTGTTAGTAGTAAATTGCAAAGTCCATGTTAGTTTTATCACCTTCATACTCGAGGACGAGCATGGGTTAAGCTTGGGGATGTTGATGCATGTAAAATGCATACATGAACTTTGCACTTTATTTAATCATATTCCAATCATATTTGCATGATATAAGGGTTATATCAATGTTTTATCATGATTTTGGAAATATCTTAATGATTTTCTATTTTTATGGAATTAACCCTGCACAGGCAGAAAACCCTAGTTTTGCATTTTAATGTTTCAGGGACCCAAACGTCGTCCAAATCACCTGCAAATTTAGGGGCGTCATTTTTTGGAAGGAAGAAGACCTGTGGGCGAAGGAAGCAAGCAAACGGAAGCCTGAGGCCCAAAAGGGGGTGGCCCACTCGGCCACAGTACCTGGCCGCATGGGGCCCACTCTTTTGGCCCTCGTGGCTCCGTTGCCTTCGATCTTTTCTCCACCGACATCGTCTTGACCTAAAAACGCCTATAAAAAAGGTCACCCGACGTTCTCTAGAAGGAGCGCCGCACAAACACAGAAACACCGAAACGGAGATCAGGAGCTGCAGATTGGAGAGGGAAAACTCCGGCGGGGCGCTGCCGGGGTGGTCTCCACCTTCTCCAACGACTTCTCCACCGTCTCCATGATGAAGGGGGAGTAGTCCACCCCCTGGATTTGGGTTTGTGGTGGTAACTTATGTATCTCTCCTCTCTTTGAGCTGCACTAATTAGTGCCGTATGAGCTGCTGAACATGATTACGGTCATCTATATAATTCCCATGGTGGATATTGTGGTGTGAGATAATATTTGTTATGCATTTACTGTTGTGTTGGATCTTTTATGACTTGTCATACTTTGGAGATATTCTATGATGCATGTGATGGTTTGATTTATGCATAATGCCTTGTTTATCTTTATCATGAGGTGATTGACACCACCAAGTGTAGATAGATGAGAGAGATGTGGTCACACACACGAAATACAAATCATTGCACTAGTGTTTAGAATATTATCCCACTAGTAGGAAAAGCCAATTCTATGGAAGCTTATTCTGTGGCGCACCTTATAGCCGTGCGCCACAGAATAAGCTTCTGTGGCGCACCTATAAAGATGCGCCACAGAATAAGGTTATTCTGTGGCGCATTACTTATTGGTGCGCCACAGAATAAGCTTATTCTGTGGCGCAGCTATGCCCATGCGCCACAGAATAGGCGCGGGCCCCACACCCACGCAAGGGTCAGTCACTTTGGGCTTTATTCTGTGGCGCAGCCAGGGTGCATGCGCCACAGAATACGCGTATTCTGTAGCGCACCAGCTAGGTGCGCCACAGCTAGTGTCTGTTATAATTCTGTGGCGCACCCCTCCAACGGTGCGCCACAGAATTTTGTTTCACCCACTTACATGTGGACCCGCCCACACGCTGCTCTTTCTTCTTCCCCAAATTCGCCCAAGTCAAGGAAACCGTCCCGGCCGCCGCCGCGCTCTCGCGACTCAACTCGATTCGCCGCGCCACCACGTCCGCGCCACCCCGCCGCGCTCGACCCCGCGCCACCGCGTCCGCGCCACCCGCAACGGCGCCGCAGAGAAGTCTTCTTCCTCGACGTCGTCCCGCGCTCTGCCTCGACGCCGTCCCGCGCTCTGCCTCGACGCCGTCCCCTTCCTCTTCGGCGCTGCGAACCCACCCTCCTCCAGCCCCTCGCCAGGTACTTGCGAGCTTCCCCGCCATCCTTTTTTCTTCAAGAACTTGCGAGCTTCTCTTAGAAACTCCACAAACTGTTTCTTGCTTTCAGTTTGATAGGCAGAGACTTTGTGTTAGATACTTGATGATTTACTTGGATTAGTAAGACCAGAGCATGACTTTGTGTTGCTGAATCTTTTTGTTAGTCCTTCACAGTAGGTTCACCTGATCGATTTACAACTAGAAACGATATGCTGAAGCATGAGAGCACAATGATAAGTGAGTTTTCCTCTCTACCAATTTACACTGAACCAACCTTGCTTGCGAAAAAAACATTGCAGTAACAATAGAAGCCATGTCGTGCTAGTTCAGTTCAAAAGGAAAAGAAAAAGGGGCCAATTAAATAACACCTCTGGACCATTTGCTGCTCATGTCAACCTGAACCCAGAATATCTGAAAGTACAAAAAATTAAATTTTCTAAACTACAGAATTGAGCTTGGGTCCAGAGAATCTACATCGAGCAAGTTAAAGGAAGAGGAGGGACTCCCTTTTTCATCTTGGCATGGCCTTACTGAGTCTTTCAAATCCCAAACATGTACATAGCAATTTTGTGACCACAAACCCAAATGCAGTGGCTCTTGTCTTGCGATTCTGCTACAAACATGTGATGCCAACTTCCTTCCATTTAAGGCTTAAGTTAACAATAAAAAATAATCAACGGAGGACATGTTTGATGCTGAACAAATGGGGGCTTCATTATGAGCTCAATCCATTCACCCACACTTACACACAACAACAAAAACATTGGGAAATTACCAAGGTAACTGACAAAAGTCAAACATCTGAAGATCTTTATTTCACTACATGCACATTCAAGTCTACTATTATGTACACTATATGCCAAAAATGCATTTCATTTGTAAACTAATATATTATTTTTCCGTATGCAGGAAGTTGGGAAGAAGCACCGCGTTCTTTCAGGTGAGATGTGGGATGTGGCGATGCCGGCCGCAGATGCCGGCCGGACATGTGGATTTTTTTTTTGGAGATGTGGATGTGGCTCCGACCATCGTGTCGTGGAGTTGGGTGTTTGTGCTTGTGCTCCGACCATCGTGTCGTGGAGATGCCGGCCGGAGATGCCGGCCGGAGATGTGTTTTTTTTTGTGAAATATATGCAGGTACCCCGAGACCCTTGAGATTGCCGGAACGTCGATTAACTTCCGTTCCGGCAAATTCGGGTACTCCATATGTCCCTTTTTTAGCAAAGGTCATGCCGAATTTTTTCGTGAAATTTGGCATGACTTTGCTAAAAATAGACATATGGGGTATTGCGACTAATGCATGGGCCGGGGTATCTTAGTACTTAGTTAGGTGATTTTTTTTCTCTTATATTTGTCATACTAACTTTTTGCCTCTTTTTAATGCAGTTCAAACATGTCGGGCGACGCTTCTAAGCGCATGAGCATCGAAGAGCAAGCAAGAGTACAGAACATGGACTTTTGGCCCGACGATATGAGGGACGAAGCCGCGGTCACTAGTGGCGACGAGGCTGAGGAGCATCAACGGGAGGTCCGGGATCCCGACCCCGAGTACCACGAAGAAGGTGGTGAGGATGACACCTCAGGAGATGGTGGCGACCACACGACCACTGGCGATGACCGCACCGATGGCGGCGACCACACGGAACCCGGCGACAGCAACCCGGCCGCTAAGAAGAAGAAGAAGCGGAGGGCAAGGACTAAACCGCGTAAAGTGCAGTCGGTGGACAATGTCACGGACGTGATCACGGAGGTCAGTCCAAGTGGCATGCCGTTGGAGCCTAAGCACGTTGCACGAGGGTACAGCATGCAACTAGGGTGCATCCTCCGAGAAGGCGTGTCGATCAACACGTCTGATATTAGAAGCGAAGAGAATGCGGCTTTGCTCGAACACCTGCTCAGGAGGGTTCACCAACGATACACCTTCCCGAACCCTAAACCCAAAAATGTGGATAATTTCGCCACCACGAAGATGAGCACCGCCTTGAGCAGCTGGAAATGCCGGGTGAAGGCGAAGATTCATAATAAGAAGAGCTGGGAGGAGATTAGTACAGGCGAGCCTCACATCACCTTAGAACAGTTCGAGGTATTTAAGGACTTTTTAAATTCTGAGGTGTGTACAAGATGGACCGAGTGGGGGAAGGAAATGCGGAAGAGGAACTTAGGTAACCACCGTTTGGGAAGCAGCGGTTACAAATCCAAACAACCCACTTGGGACAAGGAGGACGCAGAAATAAGAAAACGTGGGCTGGACAACCCATGGGATAAATTCACAGACGAGCAGACCAGGAACTTTGTCCGGTCCCGCTACTATCTCAACTGGGAAACTGGGGAGTTCGTTACCGATCACGACGATGTGAAGCAATTCCAGCAAAATCTGGTAAGTGAATTTAAATACCACAGATATCTCAAAGTCCATTGCGTTGATCTCAAATTTCTAAGTGTGTTCACCTTTGTGTGCAGGAGGACGAGTTGAAGGCTGAGGCTGAGGCCGGCCAGTCGTCGTCCCAGGGTGAGAGGGAAGTGTGGGACACTACTTTCAACCGGGCGATGAACGTTGCAAAGGGAAGGGACAAGTTGGCGCCGCCGACATCAGCTGGCCGTGTGTCAGGCTATGGTACGAGCGTGAAGTTCACGGAGTACTACAGCTCGGACGGCGCCGGCGAGAAGAAAAAGAGGAAGAGGACGTCCAAGAACGAGGATAGAGCCGAGGTTGAGCGGCTGAAGGCGGAGCTGGAGGAGCTGAAGAAGAACACCGTGGACAAGCAGGAGGTGCAAAAGCTAGTCCGAGAAGGCATCCACCAGATCATGCCCCCGCAGATAGTGGAGGGGTTCGCTGCCTGGATGGCGGGAGGTCAACAGGGGCCGATACACGTGCCCAGCTTCTCCGGCAGCAACTCCACCATGAACCGGTCGCCGAGCGACATCATCGTGACCCCGCTGCCCATGGCCCCTTTGGTCACACCGGCGCTGCCTACCGCACCGGGACGCGAGAAGAAAACTCCGGCCACCGCCGCTGGCACCGGCGCCCGTGTCTCGACGGAAGCCGAGCTGGACGTCGTCACCAAGGTTACTAATTAATTAGTCTGCGTCGTCTTCTGTATAACTATGTCCTTCTGTATAACTATGTCTGCTTCGATCGATGACTGTATTAATCACACAAATGCATATGTTGCTTAATTTCATTATAGGAAACGCCTTGCATGCTCCTGCATAGGGTAGGCGACGAGTTGAAGGAAGTTGCTACGGGCCTTATCCTAAAAACAGGCAGCGAACTAATGCACCACGCTCCAGTGGACAAGGGTTTTATGAAGGTCAAGGTAGTCACGGTGCCGAAAGTGTATCACAACATGGACCCCCCCGTTCAACCTCAAGGAGCCGATGAACACGTGGTCCTTGGAAAGTGCCCCGAATGGGTCTCGCTATGGCCGAAGACCCAGATTCGTCTTGGGGGGGGGTGTTATTGATGAGGGCCCAAGACGCAACACCGGCGCCACCTCAAAGTTCCGGCGGGACGCTCCGATCCGTCCCCCGAAGAAGCCTGCAGCCGTCGCCACCACCACCAACCGCCAGAAGCAACTGTTGGTAGGCTCTCAACCACAACCGGTGCAATTGGGCTCCGAACCACAACCGGTGCAATTAGCAGGCAACGCCTCTGCACCTCAACGTATTGGTGGCAACGACGACGATGACGACGATGATCTTATCGACGTCGGTGGCTTCCTCAACACTGGCGCCGAAGACGCCGACGGATTCATGCGTCCTGTGGATCTCGAACCACCCTTCCGTGCCCACGCTGATCAACCTGCTCGTCTCAATGCAGTCACGCAGCGCCTGGACTTCCAGGGTTTATCTCAAGAGACACCTCCAGCAGCCGGCGTTGCAGCTCAAGACAAACCGGCTACCGGTGTTTTCTCCCCTGGCATGATTGCGAAATCGGTTGCAGAGGGGCTTCGTGGGCAGCCATGGAACAATAAGCCCAGGAGGCCCCCCAAGAAGATACCAAAGGGCGCCTCTGCGAGCCAGCCACCTAAGATGCCAAAGGGATCAAAGGGCGCCTCTGCGAGCCAGCCAACTCCTATGATTATCCAGGGTCGTGAAGACACCATACCACCCCCTCCGGACAAATCGGCGCACATGGTTCATGAAGCTGGAAAACCGATAGTGCCTCCGGAGATGATCCACCTCGCAACTCCATCAATGATCTCTTTGAGCGATTCTATCTCTATGCGTTCACTGTCCAAGTGCCAAAGGAAGAAGGCGGGTTGGTGGTCGTCGGTGAACACCCCGGATCTGTTCTTAGTAGCATACGAGGACGTGTTCAATCTATTTAACCAGCAGCGGCTCAACTATAACTTGGTCCGCCTATACGCGCTCAATGAGGCCATGACTATCCACAGAGATAATCTCTCGCACGTCGCGGTAGCGGATCCCTACTACATGCGTGACAGCCAGCTGGTGCAAGGATCTGTGACACGGACCAGCGCAGTTGAGTACCTCGAGAGGTTCATGTTGCAAAACCAGCAAAAGAATTGCCTTCTTGTGCCTTTCTTTCCCGAGTAAGTACACATCCGCTCGCCGCCGTATCTTGTGCCTTTCCGAGTTCAATGCATGCATGTTTCTGATCATCATCTCATTTAAATTGTGTTGAGCAGGGACAAGTACTGCGTCCTCATCATCCTACACCCGAGCCATTACCATGCCACTTATTTTGACTCAGGTAGTAGTACTACGAAAAGGTATGCCAACATAATTGCTGTCCTCAATCAAGCTCTTCACGGCTACCACCAAAAGGGAGGCGTCTTCGAAAGCACCGTGCAACCACAATTAATTGATAATAAGTTGCGCCGGTTCAAGCATATCACCGAGTTCTCTTGCCTCAAGGAGCAGTCGGGCAGCGAGATGGATGCCTTCTACGCCCTCCGTCATATTAACATGATTATCCGAGATGGAGCGCAATGTGGTTTGCCATCTGCTTTACAAACATGGGTCGAATATGACAAACGCAAGTCCGATATGGATCTTAGAAAAGACTTCCAATGCATCAAGACCAAGTTATCGGAAGTCATCGTCGGAAATGTTATCACAGCAGGGGGGACCTTCCATTGCTCCCGACGAGGTAGATAGGATTATTATAAAAGAAAACCTTACACATGCACACATACATACTCTATTTTATCCACTTAGATGAATAAATCATGCATGCATACTCTATTGATATTATTAACCAATATATATATCTATCTCCATCTACAGGGTTGCATCAGAGAGAAATCGAAGAACGCCTAAAGTTGCAGAAGGACAACAGGGCGTGGATGACGAAGAAAGACGGCAAACCATTCCCGGCGCCGCTCGCACCGCTCGCTACATGAGATCGTCGTGCTCCCGCTTTTGCTCACCGTCAACGCCGAGATGTAATCTATTCGATCCTAGTGTAGGCGGTGAACACTTCATTTGTAACGTGTGCAACGATCGATTAACTTTTGTATATATCTCAACACTTGTGTAAAACTTCGGCACTTTTGTATCAACTTGTGATGAGACATATATTAGTAATGTGTTTGTTTTGATATATGTATCTGTGAAAATATATCCCTGTTTCTGTTATATCTGTGTAAATATGAAATATACATGTATTCTGGTATTATACTGGTATTTGTATTCTGGTAATATACGGGTACAATACGGCACAGTAATTCTGTGGCGCACCCAGAACTATTCTGTGGCGCACCCTATTCTGTGGCGCATGGTGAGTGGGGTGCGCCACAGAATAGTTATTCTGTGGCGCACCAGGCTGGGTGCGCCACAGAATAGCCACTATTCTGTGGCGCACCTGGTGGTGCGCCACAGAATAGCTTATTTAGTGGCGACTATTCTGTGGCGCACCACCCATGCGCCACAGAATAGAAAAATGGTGCGCCACAGAATAGCTTTTCTGTACTAGTGTCCATTATGAAGTATGATGTATGTGGGTACTGGGTGGCCAATGTGACAGAAGGCATAGGTATTGAGTGACACAGTACCGTCCAACATCCTTTATCTGGGGGTAAAAACGGAGAAGTATGATGTGGGTGTGACAGCAACCACGCTAGCCTTACGAGGGTGACACTAGCAACACAAATGAGTATTTCTTTCAACTATTTGTTTTAGGACATGTAGCCGTTATAAAAGCTATCATTAAAACATGACAATTATGTGTACTTTATCTATAACATGATAATCACCATACATGAGAGAAAGAGGACTAAGTGAACCCACGAACCCATGTCCATTGTTCCTATAAGAGAAAACCTTTGTCTTGTCCTCTTGCATTGAAGAGGATTGGGACACTTTTACATTCTTGCTTGGTTACATTAAACTTCCATCCATCAAATCAACCACCTTGCTCCTTAAACTTGTTTAGTGCATAATCAACTAAAACTTGTGACACATTAGTTGTAGGGAATAGATAACTTTTCCTTCTTGTTCCTGCGGATCGATACCTTACTTCCACATTGAGAGGTGCTATAGTGATCCCCTGCTCTTGGGGGTAATCAGTCGGCGTCGCGCGGCAGCTCCTGAAGATTGCGTGGCCGACTCGGCGATGGCGAGAAGCAGGGAATCCCGATCTCGCCGTCGGGCGCCGGCTCCCGCATGTAGAAGCCCGACTTCCTCCAATACACTTTGGAGGGGAGGCCGAGATCCAGGTAGTCGACGTCGCCGCGGACCTGGAAGTTGAGGCCGCCGTAGGGCGCCATGTCGCCGCCCTTTCCCAGCTTGCCGTGGAAGATCCACAGCCACAGCGGGAAGAACGGGGCGCACCCGAAGTAGCCCTCGCACAGGGTAACGAAGCAGGCGAGGTGGAGGATCGAGTTGGGCGTCAGGTCATGTACCTGAAGCCCGTAGAAGTCCAGGAAGCGCCGGAAGAACTCCGACGTGGGGAAGCCCAGCCTGCGCTCGAGGAATGCGAGGAAGGCGACGAACTCGCCCGGCGATGGCCACGGGTGAGGATCTGCGGAGGCGATGCGCCACCGACGCTCCGACGCCGGCGGCAACAAACCCTCGTTCACGGCTTGCTCCAGCGCCTGCGTCATCACCGACGACCTCTCCCACTTGTTCTTGGGCGCCACCATCTTGGCCGGAAGAGAGGGGGAGGAGCAAGAGTGTCCAATGGCTGCGGCGGCGATGCGGCGAAGAACTCAGGCGCGGACTGCTTGAGGAGAGACGGCGAGCGCGAGGAAGAGGTGGAGAATGAACTCACCAGCCGCGCTCCCCTGCCGTTTTAATAGGCACAGTGAGTGGAGCCGTTACCGCAGTAAATGGCGCCGCCCGCATCGCCCACGTCGCCCACTATCGCCACGTCGCACGACGCCTCGATTGCCGCGCGATGCCTCGGTTTCCACGGGAGCGTGCCAAAAAATGCGGCTCAGATTTGGCCACGTCGCTCTGTCACGACGTTTTGGACCGATGGATCGGGCGCGTGCGGGTCAAAGAACGTCATCATTGCCACTGCTCCATCCCGAGGTGGAGGCAGTCGATGCGCCGTCAAGTCCCATCAATCGACTCGGCGTCAGACGGACAAACACCACAGGACAAGCGGTCAAAGATGCCGTGACGTCAGACGGAGAAGGCAAGGAGACAACCCGCACCGAGGCGAGTCGGGATGGCAAATGTCCCGACGGGCACAAGCCGGCATCAAACAAAAACTTGAGTTAGACCGAACGTTAAAACCCAAAATCCACCACTCAGAGCCGTTGTTTCTTTTTCTCTATTTCAGGAGTTCGTTCAACGACACGACCCGGCAGTTCGCAAGACGAAGACCAAGCCGGAGACGAGTCCCTGACGAACTCGGGGGCTAATGATGGGGGGATGCCCAACCGGGTAGGCCCAGGACCCCGAGTCGGCCTTCAAGGCCGGGTGGCCCAAAGCCCACCCGGTGTACATCTTCCAGGATACCGGGTCCCCGAGGATCCCGGTATGACGGCTCGGGGAGGCGGCAGCAGATATCTTCGAATCAGTCTGCGATTGTGTATCCCGAAGAGTGCGCTCCACGAAGCCGCACTTGTAGGCAGGATAGCTAGCGCCGCCAGCAGAACCCGTCATTCCCTGTAAACCCTAGCCGGCTCCCTATATAAAGCCGGCAAGGAGCAACCCTAGAGGCAGACTGATCTCATTCCATAGCCTCCGGAGCACCCGCAAGCTCTGGTGCGCACACCATTGTACACCCCATTCAGATCCAAATACATACAAGCAGGAGTAGGTCTTTACCTCATACAGAGGGGCCGAACCTGGGTAAACTCTGCGTATGCAACCTCTCTGTGAATCCTACGTCGCCTGGCTCACACCCGAGTTAAGCCACCCCGTATGGCATCTGCTGTGATTACTGTCGTCGTATCGGCATCTTGGATAGGAGACGGGTCCTGCTAGCCGAGGGTGAACGTAGGGCAAGAAGGTGGACGTCGTCGAGGTCGGGATTGTACACGGCGGTTTACCCAGCTTCAGGCACCACGGCGGTGGCGGTGCCCTACGTGCTGCTATAACTCACTATAAGGCAATATCGCCGTGAACAGGTTACAATGAGTTGGTTGTAGATTGATGGTTGCCCTAAAGGCGTCCCGAGGTCCAGCTTATATAGGCGGCTGGACCTAGGGTTACAAGGTGTTTACGTGTCCGGCAAGTCTACGGAGTCCTATGCTTAACCGGCAAGTTACCGCCTTCTTGGACTTGGTGGCTTCGTGGGCTTCAGTCTTGGGCCTCCTTCTTGCCGGCTGCCTTGTTTGTCATCCAGCCGGCTGCCTTGTTTGCCATCCGCCTTCTGCCTAGTTGTCATCCGCCTTCTGCCTTGTTGTCATCCGCCTTCTGCCTTGTTGTCATCCGCCTTGTTTGGCATCTGCCTTGTTAGCCGGATTGACCCATGTTAGAGATACCCCTACTTGGTATATCCCCAACATTAGCCCCCGGAAAGGTTTAAGTTCTCCAGTTGCCGTCTTCTCTTGTCTGCGACGTCCGTCTTGTTTCTTGAATGTAGGCGGCTGAAGAGCTTGAAGCATTCCGAAGTTGAAGTAGGCGGCAGTCCGCCTAAAGTAGTCGGACCGGTGCCGCCAACATGGAAAAGACGGCCTGACTGCTGTCAGTAATCTTCTGCATGAAGTTATATCAAGTTGACTGATCAAGCCAACAGTTGGCACGTTCGCGTTGCTCTGGTTCACGACAGTTTGAACATACAGAGAGGTGGAACGATGCCATGATGACGTTAGATGTTGTTTGTGCTACGGAGGCGGTCATGACAACGAGGCGACAGTACCGTGGAGGCAGTCGTGTTGTTGACAATAAAGGCGGCCGTGTCGCTGACGACAAGGCGGCTGTGCCACGTTAGCAATTAAGCCAGAACATGGAGCTTTATTATTTTGTACCAATCGATGTCTTCCCAAACTGGCCAGGTTTGGGCGATTGGAAACAACAACTAACAATCTGGCGGCCGTGTCGCTGACGACAAGGCGATTGTGTTGCTGTCAACAAGTTGGTTGTGCCACGGAGGCGATAATGGTGGCCGTGTCGCTGACGACAAGGCGGCCATGTTGTTGGCAATGAGGTTGCAAGTCATGCAGCCCCCGAGTAATGGACGAGGGAAGTGTTGATGTCGATCCCCCAGGTTTCTTTTAGCCAGAGTTTTTCTTGATCCGCCTATCTGCAGCCCCCGAGCGTTGAGTCGACGTACTCGAAAGTCGGCTTGATGCTCAGAAGAAACTTGTGGCGTTGTAGATCGAATGGCTGTAGTTGTCGAGGTTTGTGCCGCCTTGACGAAAAGGCGGCTCGAGACTTGATGAAAATGCTGCGACTGCAGCCCCCAAGTGTCAAGTATCCTGCACAGTAAACATAGCTGCATTAACATGTACTTTTAATGTAAGCTGAATAATTTTAAGGCCTAAGCCGGCAGTTTTTGCACAAACTCTTGGGTTGTAAATTTTACGTGGCCCGCCTTAATATTTATCTGGCCTATATGCTTAGCTTTTTGTATGTTGGCGGTACCGCAGCGCAGTTACTTTAGCTGAGTCAACCAGGGCTAGTACCAGATAGTTTAGACTCAGAGACCGAAGCCGGCATGTTGGTGCCAAAAACATACTACTAGGCAACCCACATATAAACAATCAGAATAAGGATATTAGGCGGTGCAAAATGATTGCTTAATTTGGCCCGGAGGCGGCAAGTATCGAAAAGTTTGAACCACTTAGCACAGAGCAGATTTCGGGCAACCTTGATACTAAGAGTATATGATCACATGAAAAGACAAAAGACGGCATGATCTCAGAGCATAATGAACAAACCATAGACTTTTATTTCATGACCATATGATTAATTAAATGTTATAAAGAACTTATCTTTTGATGTTTGCTGACGTCAATGTCGAGGAGGAGGGGGAGGCGGAAGACGGCAGCCCCAGGCTGAAGAAGGCAGCCCCCGGGATGTAGGCGGCAGCCCCAGTATGTCGGCGGCAGCCCCCAGGATGTAGGCGGGAGCCCCCGGTATCCTGAGGCTAATTCCAACAAGGCGGCGCGGCTTCATATTTCTCCACTTACGCTGTATGCCACAGCTTGTCGGCTGCGCCTGCTTGACGAATAGATGACGATTAGGCCGCGACGGCAATTGAGCCAGGACGCGGCGATGATGGTGAGTATGCTGAAAAGCGTTTTGCCACGCTAGCAATTAAGCCGGAACGCGACGATAAATTTGCCGGACTGGCGGCGTGCCGCGTTAGCAATTAAGTTAAAACGCGGAACTAGACTGTTTTATACCGATCGATGTCCTCCCAAACTGGCCAGGTTTGGGCGATCGCGAATAGCAGCTAGCAATCTGGTGACGAATTTGCCTAAACCGATTACGATGATGGCGGCGTCCCGCCTAACATTGCAGATACGGTAAGACTATAATTTGACGACTTGATTTGTCGACTACATTTGGTCGAAAGGCGAAGACGTAGATGTATTGGATATCTAGCCACCTTGACTTTGAACGATTGTAACATGTATGGCATCCTGCCGGAAAATCCATGCATCTAATTGAGTCTTACGTACTTAGGTTGCCGCTTGCCGACAATCATGTACGTAGCTAGACTTGCTCTTTCAAATTAGATTTGCATGCACACAGCTTTAGCCGGATCAGGCACTGCTCTTGAGGCTGCCGCCATGCTACATGTGCTTGGAAGATTATCTCCGTCTTCCACGGGAATTAATAGCCTGCCGCCGATACGGCGAGAGACGACTTAAATAGCCGGCGATGCCACGCGACACGGCGCAGCTGAATCGCGCAGAGCGATGCTTGCCAATCGCGCATGTAGATTAACACTTCTGCCGGCAAATCCATGCACGAATCATGTCACTTGTACAACTAGCATACATCCCAAGGAATCCATGCATGAATTGCACGTGAAGGAGTACATGATTGATCACGCCATGTAATAGTACTTGACCCGATTTGTTCAGCTTGCCATGAATTGGTAGCTTTGAACTAGAGTCTCGGTACTTGTTCTCTCTGCTGTTCGTACAGAGTAGGTTAATCAAATCGGCAATCCAGCACCGTTTCAGCGGACGACGACTCCTGCCATCCGACAGCGACATGAGGGACAGCGTCGCTGTCAAGCCCCAGGCCATCATGATGGGAGCTGTCTGCGAGATAGTCGGCTTGTAGCGCGGCATCGATTTCCGACTTTGAAACTTGCGCCGATCAAGGCTTTGGTAATTCTTCTGAGCTGTGCTGTCGTCACCATGTTAGGCAAGCGATAGCAGGCAACTTGACAGATTGAATCACCAGGCATGCAAGGCGGCCGTTGTTGACGAAGTTGCCGACTAGGGCGAACAAGCCGGCCAGATGAGATCTGGCCGTCGTTGTTTGACGGTGAAGTCTGTAGATGCGATCTGGCTGAGGCGTTGATCGTGCCGGAGCAGATGTAATCTTGTCGATGAAGATGATCCCGCCTGGAACGTGACGCCTGACGCCTTATGCCCCACGGTGGGCGCCAACTGTCGTCGTATCGGCATCTTGGATAGGAGACGGGGTCCTGCTAGCCGAGGGTGAACGTAGGGCAAGAAGGTGGACGTCGTCGAGGTCGGGATTGTACACGGCGGTTTACCCAGCTTCAGGCACCACGGCGGTGGCGGTGCCCTACGTGCTGCTATAACTCACTATAAGGCAATATCGCCGTGAACAGGTTACAATGAGTTGGTTGTAGATTGATGGTTGCCCTAAAGGCGTCCCGAGGTCCAGCTTATATAGGCGGCTGGACCTAGGGTTACAAGGTGTTTACGTGTCCGGCAAGTCTACGGAGTCCTATGCTTAACCGGCAAGTTACCGCCTTCTTGGACTTGGTGGCTTCGTGGGCTTCAGTCTTGGGCCTCCTTCTTGCCGGCTGCCTTGTTTGTCATCCAGCCGGCTGCCTTGTTTGCCATCCGCCTTCTGCCTAGTTGTCATCCGCCTTCTGCCTTGTTGTCATCCGCCTTCTGCCTTGTTGTCATCCGCCTTCTGCCTTGTTGTCATCCGCCTTCTGCCTTGTTGTCATCCGCCTTGTTTGGCATCTGCCTTGTTAGCCGGATTGACCCATGTTAGAGATACCCCTACTTGGTATATCCCCAACAATTACCCCACGACATATAGCATCTCTATATCTTTGTTGAAAAACATTTGAAAAACTAAAGTTTGTTTTATAGATCACTAGGACACCATGCGCGCCGAGCTAGAGCGGCTCTGTCGTGAGTTCTCCTTTTTGCCTTTGCTTGCTGAATTTCTTTTTGCAATGCCTTACTCTGTCGAGTATGTATGCGACTGGGCGAACCAGGCGAGAAGAAGGAGCTGGAAGATACACTCGCGCGCAGCGCGAAGAGTCGAAGAAAGAGCTAGACGCTGCCATGAACTCAGCCGCTACACGCGAGCGAGGATATGCAGACCAGCTCGCGGCACTCGCGCAGGCCATGGGAGGTGAGTAATCTTTTCTCCTTTTGATATGATGATATAACTGTCGAGTGTCATGAAATGACTTTTGCCTTTTTTGAATTGTGCAGAAGCTGTTGGCGCACCGGCCTCTGCGGACGTGGCGAGTGACGATCTTTCGCTGGAACAGGCTGTGGGCGGCTTAGGCGCCTATGCAACCAGGCGAAAGAAGCACTCGCCAAATCGACGAGCACACTTGGCGCTGTATACAAGGTGGTGTTCCCGACTGGCGTAGTGCCGTCGACGGTGGACGACTTCGCCGACGTGTTTGGCCCCGGGACGTCCACCATGGCGGGTTTCGCTCGCGCCAACACGGTACGCGGATCCGAGTCCACCATCAAGCTTCTTATGGGACATGGGATAGATTGCGACTACGAGGCAGCACTGTCTGCGTTCCCTCGGAAGCCAGATGGGAAGCCCATTTCTCTGAAGGGGGTGAGCGGAGCCGCCGCGCGACTGGCCGAGGTTTTTATGACCACCATGGAGCGCCGGGCACTCGAGACTGCCAATCGTCTGCTTAGGAAATCGAATCCTTAGGTTTAGGGTAGCTGTACCCTTTTGTTTTTTATGCCTTGTAATGATACCTTCTGAACTGCGCGAGTCTGCGCTTTGTTTGTGCTACCTTGTTTATGCAAACAGTCTTTTGCTAATGTCTTTCACTCGAAGAGTTGTATGCTTATGACATGAGTTTTAGCTTCTGACACAAACTTTGTGTTTGTGATTATGCTCTTTGAACAGTCACGAGAACCTGCTACTGCGACTAGTTCCTCGCAGGCTCCAATCACCACCCGATCCCAGGGTCAGGTGGTAAATGATGCCAAGGTGATGGAGTATATGAAGGCCAAATTTGTGAGAATGGAGCAAGATCTGAAGGACGCCCAGGCTGAGCTGAATCGATTGAGGGCGAGACCCGCGTTGGCCACCCAACGCGAGGAATATGTGCTCGGGGAGATGGATCTTGTGAACAGGCAACTCGAGTGTAAGTTCGAGTCTTGCTCTGTTTACAAGCTTTTTGCGTAGCTATTGTCCTTTTGATCTGACTGGTGCGCCCGTGTTTGTAGGCTTTGTCGACAACTTCCAGGCTGAAAAGATTCGCGTGGAAGGGCGTCTGGATAGCGTGGTTGACGACCCTACGACTGGGCGTCAACACTTTTGGCTTGATAGGTACCATGCCCGCATACTCGCCACCCTGAAGGATCGCGTCTGGCGAAGTGCTGAACTGCTGGAGTTATGCCGGGCAGCGTTTATTCGCCTGAACGAGACTCTTTTTCCTGCGGGGCCACAACCACAAGGGATTCGTGCTTTGTTGAACATCTTCCGTCAAACAAATCCCATTCGAGAGTTGCTGTCTCAGAGACTTGTGATTGGAGCCAACGCTGCAATGGCGTATATGCGTAGTCGAAAACCAAGGTTGGTGTTGCGGACACCTGCAGCCGGAGAGGTTCTCGAACAAAAAGACCTGGATGACACGATCCAAGCTGCGGAGACACTAATCGAGTGCACTCGCGAACAGCTTTGCGGTCCCGAGCTGCCCGTAAAGGACGAGCCTGAGGATTAGAATAGTTTGCGAGTGCAATTTTTGTATAGGGGGCAGCCCCCGAGTGTAATTTTTGACTCTTTGTATATTGTATAGTTTGTATACTTTGATTTTTTGTCGAGCCCCCGAGTCAGTCGAGCGGGGTTTGTGAAATATGTGTTGGTTGTGAACCAATGACTGTGCAGCCCCCGAGTATTCGAGTGCGGCTGCAGAGTTTTTGTGTTCTTTGTTTGGATCCTTGTTACGCAGCCCCCGAGCATTCGGGTGCGGCTAAGGCATTGTGTTTCTGCAAGAGCGAGAGCTCATTTGATCGATAACACAGCCCCCGAGGGTTTCGGGTGCGGTTAAGGTATGAATTATGCGGGTAGTAGCCACAAAGAAGTCGAAGGAACATTGATTTTATTCCTCTTTTGAATGTTAGGCTGCAGGCCGCCTCATTAAAAACCTTCCAGTCCCCTTAGGTACCCTGGTAAGGAAAAGAGCGCGTCTGAAACCTGCAGCCATCCGACATATAGCCTATTACATTGTATGACTGTGAGCACTTTATGCGTAGAAACGGCGCAGATGCGCAACGTTCCAAGGATTATGAGAGAGTTCGCCTGTCTTCGCGTGCTTCAGTCGATATGCGCCTCCACCAAGGACCTCCGTGATGATGAAGGGACCTCCCATGGGGAAGCGAGCTTGTGCACCTTCTTTTGCTTCAGTCGAAGAACCAGGTCGCCAACGACGAAGGACCTGGTGCGCAGTCGACGGCTGTGGTAGTTGCGAAGGTCCTGCTGGTAAACAGCTGTGCGGGCCAAGGCCGTGTCGCGCGCCTCATCGAGCAAGTCGACTGCGTCTTCGAGTGCTTCTTCCGCGTCTTCTTCATTGTATGCTTCAACTCGTGGCGCATTGAACCTTACATCTGATGGCAGAATTGCCTCTGCACCATAGACCATGAAGAATGGGGTGAACTGCGTAGAAGTGTTGGGAGTTGTGCGTAGGCTCCATAGCACAGATGGTAGTTCTTCGACCCAAGCACCCGCAGCTCTTTTGAGTGGCACCAGGAGGCGCTTCTTGATCCCACTCGTCACAAGTCCATTGGCCTTTTCGACTTGGCCATTGGATTGTGGATGCGCCACGGATGCGTAGTTGAGCGTAATGTCCTGCTCTTTGCAGAAGGTTTTGAACTCCTCAGCCGTGAAGTTTGTGCCGTTATCAGTGATGATACTGTTTGGGACACCGAAGCGGTAGATGATGCTCTTTATGAAGTTGACTGCCGTAGTAGCAGTCGAATTTGTGATGGGGACCGCCTCGATCCACTTTGTGAACTTGTCGACTGCCACCAGTAGGTGAGTATGCCCGCCATGCGATGATTTTTTGAGTGGCCCAACCATATCGAGCCCCCATTGGGCGAAAGGCCAGGCCAGCGGTATGTCTTCAACGCCGATGCGGGTGCGTGCGGCTTGTTGCGAATTTCTGGCAGCCGACGCACCTTTTGACTATGTCCTCCGCGTCTTTGAGTGCTGTAGGCCAGTAAAACCCTGCGCGAAAGGCTTTGGCTACGAGTGATCGACTGCTGGCGTGATGCCCACAGGTACCTGCATGAATATCTCGAAGTATGGCTTGGCCATCTTCGAATGCGATGCATCTTTGGAACATACCTGATATGCTGCGCTTGTATAACTCGCCGTTGATAACGGTGTATGCTTTTGATCTTCGAGTCACGCGGGGACTCGGTTATGTCATCTGGTAGCTCGCCGCGGAGTATGTAAGCCAGAAAAGGTTGAGTCCAAGTTGGCTCAATGAGGAGTACCTCGACTGGGGGGTCCTCTGTGCTGGCGCTTTGCTTTTGGCTGGCGTAGTCGACGGAGGAGGCTCTCGTTTCTCCTTGATAGATCTGTGTTCGATGCGCTCGAGGAAGACACCAGGTGGAATTTGTGCGCCAGTTGAGCCAAGATTGGCTAGCATGTCTGCTTCTTCGTTACTTTCCCTTCCTATGTGCCTCAACTCGCAGCCCTCGAAGCTGCCCTCCAGTGTGTTGTACAGGTCGCGATAAGCGATCATGTTGTCCGCGATTGCGTCGCAGGCCTTCATTGTTTGCTGCACCACGAGATTGGAGTCGCCGTAGATCATCAATCGAGTGCACCCAAGTGCTTTTGCCATCCGCATGCCATGGATCAGAGCCTCGTATTCAGCCTCGTTATTGGAGGGTAGTTTGAATCCCATCTGCAAAACATAACGTAGCTTGTCCCCTTTTGGTGATATGAGGATGACGCCTGCGCCTGCGCCTTCGTGTTTCTTGGACCCATCGAAGTACATGGTCCAGGAATTGGACACGTCTGGTGCTCCAGGTAATTGGGCCTCTATCCACTCGGTTGTGAAGTCGGGTAGGACTTGTGCTTTGATAGCCTTCGGGTGCTCGTACTTGATGTCTCTTGGAGCCAGCTCGATGAGCCATTTTGCGACTCGACCCGTTGCATTGGGGTTTGTGAGGATATCACCGATTGCTGAGTTACTTACCACGGTGATCGGGTGCTCGGTGAAGTAGTGTGTCAACTTCCTTGAGGACATGAATACAGCGTATGCCAGCTTTTGATAGTGCGGGTACCGCTGTTTTGATATGGAGAGAACCTCGCTCAGGTAGTAGACTGGACGTTGTATGCTTTGGATGTGCCCCTCCTCCATGCGTTCGACTACCAGTACGGTGCTCACCACCCTGTTTGTAGCCGAGACATACAGGTAGAGTGGTTCCCGTTCCTTAGGTGCGACGAGGATCGGAGGGCTTGTGAGGATCCGCTTGAGATCTGTGAAGGCTGCTTCAGCTTCTGGCGTCCACTCGAACTTGTCCGCCTTCTTCATCAGTCGATAGAATGGTAGAGCCTTTTCACCCAGTTTGCTGATGAATCGACTGAGCGCTGCTACTCGTCCTGCTAGTTTCTGCACATCGTGAAGCTTTGAAGGCCTTTGCATTGTGAGGATGGCCTGTATTTTCTCCGGGTCTGCTTCGATTCCACGGGCAGAGACTAGGTACCCTAGGAGCTGCCCGGCTGGAACGCCGAACGTGCACTTCTTAGGATTGAGCTTGATATGGAAGCGTTTGAGGTTTGCGAACGTCTCCCTCAAATCGTCGAGTAGTGTGTGTTCTTCCCTTGTGGTAATGACAATGTCATCCACGTAGACCTGGACGTTGCGTCCGATTTGCTTTTTGAGGCAGTCCTGCATCATGCGCTGGTATGTTGCACCCGCGTTTTTGAGCCCAAAGGGCATAGTTGTGTAGCAGTAGACCCCGAGTGGGGTTATGAACGCCGTTTTTTCTTCGTCTTCTTGCTTCATCCTTATCTGGTGATAACCTGAGTAAGCATCCAGAAAGGAGAGTCGTGCGCATCCGGCGGTGGAGTCGACGATCTGGTCGATTCGGGGTAGCGGGAAGTGATCCTTTGGACAGCACTTGTTCAGCGCTGTGAAGTCCACGCACATCCGAAGGATGTCTGTATGCTTCTTCTCTACGAGTACGGGGTTGGCCACCCATTGTGATTTCTTGATTTCCCTAATGAATCCTGCTGCGAGTAACCGGTCGACTTCAGATTCGACTGCGGTTCGCTTTGGGCCGGAGATTCGACGCATCGTTTGCTTGACTGGCTTTGCATCTGGAAACAATTGGAGAGAGTGCTCGGCGAATTCCCTGGGAATACCTGGCATGTCGGCTGGACACCACGCAAATATTTCCCAGTTCTCACGGAGGAATTCGACGAGCGCGCCTTCCTATGCGATAGGCAGGCTCGAAGATATGTTGACTGTCTTGGACGGATCGGTCGGGTGCACCTGATGCGACCTTGTGTCATTTGTAGCATTGAAGGATCTGTCGACTGCCAACTTCTTATGCTCCGGAAGGAGTGTGCGGTCGTTGGAAATCGCCAGTCGGCGAGTGATTCTTCCACCCCGAACATCTCGGAGATTTTGCTGAACTCGCGGTCGCAAGCATCGGACCTTTGAAAGTTTCCACGGACAGTGATGACTCCCTTTGGTCCTGGCATCTTCAGCGTGAGGTACGCGTAGTGTGGCACCGCCATGAATCGAGCAAACGTCGGGCGACCAAGAATAGCATGGTATTGTGATTTCCAGTCGACGACCTCGAACTCAATCGACTCTGTCCTGAAGTGGCTTTTGTCCCCGAACGTAACGTCGAGTTGTATGGTGCCTTCTGGGCTAATTGCTTTGCCAGGAACATACCGTGGAAGGTATTTGAAGATTTTGGGAGGTTTTCGACTGACCTGTTCATTTTGCGGAGCGTGTCCGCGAAGATGATGTTTATGCCGCTGCCTCCATCCATGAAGACCTTGGTCATGGCGTAGCCTCCTATTTGCGCGTCGAGTACCAGAGCCGCGTGCCCTGGTCGAACTACAGCTGGGGGATGATCCTCTCGACTGAAGCTTATGATGGTTTCCGATCCCTTCAGAAATTCGGGCATGGCAGGAGGTGCCATGACAGCCATGTTCACCTGTCGAGTGATTAGCTTTTGCTGCCTGTTGGAGGGGCGACCCTTTTGTATCATGTACATCTGCCCGTGGGGCTGTGGATATTGATCATCTTCCGCCCGTAGTACGGGTTGTATGGCACCTGCGAGGTTTGCGCCTGGAGCAGGCTGTGGTGGTGGTTGCGGTGGCGGCTGTGGCGCCATGAGAGCGGGCACAGCGTTCGGCTGTGGTGCGGGTGCAGGCGTGGGCTGAGCAGGTGCTGGGCCGTACCTTTTGAGTCGTATCATGTAGTCAGTCGCCATTTGGTCGAATTCCCTGCAGTTCCTTAGGGTGTGATTGGAGCGTAGTTTTCCGTCGTCCCCCTTGAAGAGGTGGAATCTGCACCAGTCGTCCATCTTTTCCTCGAATGACCGCTCGGGTTTTGCGTCGCTGCGTTTGCGCCATTCTTGCCTTTTGTAGCTGTCGCTCCGCTGCTCGCGATCTCGACTGTCCCGTCGATCATCCGAGCGTCGATTGCTTCTATCTTGGTCCTCCCGGGTTGTGTGTATCCAGCCGCCATGAACTCGGGTCTGTTATCGTCGTAAGGACGTTTGGAACGTTTGCGCCTGCGATCTTCTCTGTATGAATCTCTGCGGCCTCGACTGCCGCTTTCGTAGTTGTCGCGTGGTGGGGAAGCACGGGATCTGCGTACAGAATCCTCTCCATCTGCCCACTCAGTCGCAACTTTGATGAGGTCAGCCAGGGAGGTTGGCTTTTCACGACCCAGTGCCTCTTTGAAGTCCTTCCTGGCGAGACCTTGTATGAAGGCATCCATGGCCCTGTCTTCTGACACTTTGCCAACCGAATTGCGTATTTCGGTCCACCGCCGTATGTATGATCTCAACGACTCGTCTGATCGTTGAGTGCATGCCCTTAATTCTTCGAATGTCTTCGGGCGCTCACATAGAGGCTCGAAGTTTTTGATGAAGTCTCTGCGGAAATCGTCCCACGAGTCGTATGATGATGGAGGGAGCGCCTTGAGCCAGTCGCGGGCAGTTCCTTCGAGCATGAGTCGTATGTACTGCATCGCCGTGGTGTTCGTGCCACGCTGGCATGCCACGGCGAGTCTGTAATCTTCTAGCCACCCGGAAGGTTCTTGGCGACCGTTGTACTTGGGTTGTTCGCCTGTCAACTTGAACCTTTGGGCATCCGCGTCTCACGGATGCGTCGAGTGAAGCACAATGCTCCGCATGGCTCTGGTTCGCGATCAGAGTATGAATCGCTGCTATAGGATCTTCGAGATCTGCTTCTGCTGGACCTGTGCCGGCGCGTGCTTCTCCTTCCTTCATCCGAGTGGTGGCTGCGACCACTGCGATGATGTGCTGCGTGTCGTGAGTCGACTATGTCGCGATCGCGATTCCTTGCTGGAGTTTTGTCTTCTGGCTGTATAGCCTGTGCCGCTAGAGCTAGCGATTTGAGTTGTTGGCGATGCAGGGCTGCGTTAGGGTCATTCGCCGGAGGTTGCATTGCCTTGAGGTAAGCACCTACGGAGAATAATGCACCCGCAGCAGTTTTGGGCACTGGGATTCCGTTAGCGTCCTCTGTCATGAACGACAGGTTACGGGTGATTGCTACCCTTTCATGTTCTGGAAGGCTTGCCAACCGCGACCTAGGTCGTGGGGTTGGTTGCATTGTGGACCCGAGGGATTGCTCCCTTCTTCGGGCACTCGAGAGGCTGGCTTGCCTTTTGCGCTCTTCGAGCGTCGCTCGGTAGTTTTGCAGTCGAATTGACTCCTGCCAGTTGAAGTACTGGAAGGTCAACATCTCCTCTGGGGTGGAATTTGGTGGCATCATTGTGCACTCCTTTATGACTTTATCTGCTTTTGCTGCCATCTCCTCCGTGATTGTCAAGGTTGTGACCCCATCCGGCATGGTTACCGTGCATGGGAATTGTGCAGGCCTGCGAGCGGCTGCGTCTGCGGATGATTCTGCGGAGAAGGCCACGTAGACCTGATGGGGCGTGACCCGTGGACAGGTGTATGTGCTGTCGATTCCAGTCATGGACTCGACGTCGCCGTCGAGGCTCATGTCAGAGCCAGTGTGTTCATCGAGTAGATCTTCGAGGCGAATCTCGTTGTCGATGTGCTCATCGCCTATGCTCATCTCGGTGTTGGCGAAGCCATTATGGATTTCTGAGTCGAGGTTGGTGTTGGTGAAGATCTCCGAGTCGACGTTGCTGTCGTTATGAATCGCGGGCTCGTAGAAGTCATCGAGGGAGATCCCGCAGTCGAAACTCTCGTCGAGTGGTAGGTTGAAGTCGACGTTGCTTGTGCGGTATGCTGATTCTGCCTCCTCGCCTTGGAGTTCCGTCATCATGAACCTGTCGATCTCGCCGGTCGACATGGTTGTTGCGGGCGAGCAGGCTTCAGGAATCGACGACGGGGCGAGCGCAGTCGACGGAGCCTCGAGTGCGCCCAGCGCCAGTTGTTGCGGATCTGTCGAGTCCTGCGTGCCAAGATTGTTTACGAAAAAATTGAATGCTCCAACAGTCAAACTCAAACCTGATTCAAGGCCGGAAAACGCCTCCTGAAGCTCCGGCGAGTGCGGATTGAAATTCATTGGAAGAGCAGATGCGCTTTTTGCAGGTGAAGCGGGCAGGCTGCCGCTTTTCGAGTGGATCGGCGAGTCGCCGTGTGTCGCCTGGATCGGCGAGTTGCTGTTTGCTGACATGGCCGGCGAGTTGCCGTTTGCAGATGAGATCGGCGAGTTGCCGTTTGCTGGTGTGATCGGCGATTTGCCGTTTGCTGTTGGGACCGGCGAAACTTCGAGTCCAGCGCTATTCTTTCCCACAGACGGCGCCACTTGACGAGGGGTAGACTCATCAAGACCCATGGTTAAGGTCCCTAGGTTATGAATATGGGGGAGAGAACGTGGTAGAGCTGGAAGTATCGTCGGCTGACAAGCAGGGCAAAGATTTTACCCAGGTTCAGGGCCCTCGTGTGGAGGTAACACCCCTACGTCCTGCCTGTCTGTTATTGCTTTGTGAATATGATGGTTACAAGGTCCCGGCGAGATGTCGATCTCGCTAGGGTTTTGGTGGCTCTGAAAGTACGTGGTCTGGTTCGATGGCCCTCCCAGTCCTTAAATAATAGGCTGGGTCTCGGGTGTTCGTAACCGACTCGATTTACAAGTAAGGAAACTCTAAACCGACTATTGTTTCGCCAAACTTGGAGGATACTCCATCTTCGTGGGCCTCCCTTCATGGGCTTCATGTAGGCTCTGATAGTTGGGCCTAGTCGATACGTGCACCAGGTACCCTCATGGTAGGGTACCCGATAGGCATACCCATGTCACTGTGCACCTTCTCACCTCTGTCCATGCTCAAGGTGCACCGTGCACCACCTCCCTCTCGTTTTAGAAGCCACATGCCCGACCCGCACTCTCTCCTTGCCCATTCGACTCCCACTCCACACCTCTAGCAACCCGAGAGCCTGAGCAAGCTCACTCGCCTTCTTCCGGCGAGGAACGCGTGGAGTACATCTCGGTTCCGCCACCTTGCCGAGAAGCTCGCGAGTGCTACCGTCCATCATCCTTCGCCATTTTTGCGTCTCCGAGATCCCCACATCAATCTCTATCTCACCCACTTCTTTCTTTGTCCAGGAGCCGTAGGAGCCATCGTAGCCGTCTGGTGCCCGACCTCGAGCGACCTCGACGCCGCCGTCGACCAGGAGCACGTCGTCATGATCTGCAGCCACCCCCGCCTTCCCGCGACCTCCGCGTCCCCCTCCGGCCCTCGACGACCTCTTGCATGCACTCGAGGTGAGAAGTCCATCCTCGCGCGGAGCTCCATGGCCGCGCCCGCGTCTGCGTGTGTCGCGAGCTGGAAGACGACAGTGAGCCGTTGATCTTTAGATCTACGCTCCAGTTGAATCCAGCTCGATCTAACCCTGGCCGTCGATCTCCAGATCGACAGCGGCTTACCCCTTCGTTTCCCGCGCGCACCTGAGCATGGATCTGGGCCGGCCCGGCACTGTGCTGCCCGGGTCCTTTTAGATCTTGCCCCTTAAACTGTTTTTTTGTAGATTTATTTTCTGTTTGTATTTCCTGTCCATTTTTGCAGTGTAGATTTAATTCATTGTGGTAGATCTATGCGTGCTAATTAGATGATGTAAAATTTGTAGAGTTCCTATGTGTTTTCTTAAACATGCAGAACTGGTTACTTGCAAAAATATATTTTTAAGTGATGTCTAGATTAAATCTTGTAAAAAGTTCTTTTTTAACTAAATATTTAATATCTAGAGTTTTATAGATCCCAAATTTGCAAACTAAAATTCTGTGGATAGCCTATTATGATACCTACCCATGTGTGTTAGTCTTGTGTGCAAATGAAGTTTAGAACAGAAGTTCTATTCTTTTTACTAAAAGCACCAAAGAGCAATTTGGTGATTTCTGTAGATTTTTGTGAGAGGATTTATGGAGCAAATCCATTTTTGCTAGGTTCCTAGTGTTGCACTTTATCATACCCTAGCTTGGAAAAAGGTTTTGACTTGCAGAGAATATTTGTGACTTAACTTTTGTCTAAAGTATTTCCTGTTTAGGGAAAAATGTTTGTTAGTTACCTTTAATTGAGGATGTCTTGGTGCTCTATGTTTTTAGCATGTGTATAGTGTTATACTTCTGTTAGTTTAAAGCCCTTATGATTGTGGCATGCTTAATTGGCTTGTTTGGTAAATTACTTGTTAGCATATAGTTAAACCTGTGGTAGTTGTTGTTAAGTGCTTGAATTAAATTAAACTTGTGTTTTTGGTTTATGTTGCTGTATCCTTATTAAATAACTTGTCCTTAGCATGTTGTTAGGTAGTGTTTCTGTTAATAAAAGTTTTCTTAGTTATCTCTAAGCTTGCTGCTAGTTAAGTTTATTTTTGCTATATGTTAGTTTAACTATGATCGTGTGTCTAGTGTATCCTTGTTTTGAGAAAACATGTTTTAGTTGGTTGCTTGATAGATTAGCGTTATGCTTGTGGTTTGTTACTTGTTTGTGTATCATTTGTGGTTTTGTTTTGTGTATTGAGTGTTGCTTCTTTTCCTTTTTACGACGCTAGAGGTAAACGCTATCGGAGTGGCTTTTGAAGAGGATATTTAGAGAAGGGTGGGAATTCATTTTTATCAATCTATGAGGAGAAGTCCATGGACATACTGCTGAACCAGGCAAGCCATCCTTTGAAACATAAACCTGTCCTACTACTTTCTATCATGCATGTTTTACTCTTTTAATCAAAGCTTGATTAGTTTTATACTTGGCATGTGACAACCCTTTTGTGTTCAAAAGTTTTACCTTGTAAAGGTATCCAGTATGGAGGTTAGATATAGTAGTATCTCTTGGGGCACTTGTACTGGAGGTGCCTTCAAGAAATTTTAAAACTTATTTTCAAAGGTAGAGATTTCTATTTCTTCTCTAAGAAACTGTAGGTTGGGAACCCTTGAAAAGTTGTTTTTCAGAAAAAGTATTTGTGGTGGAAAACCTTGTGAAGGTGTGACCCTAACCAAGTGGAAGTTTTCTGTTCGAAAATGTTTTTGGCAAAAGAAACGTTGCTGGGAGCAACTGGAGAAAACAGGTTTTTTGAAAAACAAAGTACAGCTCTAGCTGCCGCCCGAACAATTAACCCGTGCAACCACATTACCTAGTGACATGGGTATGCCTATCGGTACCCTACCATGAGGGTACCTGGTGCACGTATCGACTAGGCCCAACTATCAGAGCCTACATGAAGCCCATGAAGGGAGGCCCACGGAGATGGAGTATCCTCCAAGTTTGGCGAAACAATAGTCGGTTTAGAGTTTCCTTACTTGTAAATCGAGTCGGTTACGAACACCCGAGACCCAGCCTATTATTTAAGGACTGGGAGGGCCATCGAACCAGACCACGTACTTTCAGAGCACCAAAACCCTAGCGAGATCGACATCTCTCGGGACACTTGTAACCCTCATATTCACAAAGCAATAACAGACAGGCAGGACGTAGGGGTGTTACCTCCACACGAGGGCCCTGAACCTGGGTAAAATCTTTGCCCTGCTTGTCAGCGACGACACTTCCAGCTCTACCACGTTCTCTCCCCCATATTCATAACTTAGGGACCTTAACCATGGGTCTTGATGAGTCTACCCCTCGTCATGGCGCCATCTGTGGGAACGAATAGCGCTGGACCGAAGTTTCGCCGTCCCAACAGCAAACGGCAAAAGAAAACGTTGCTGGGAGCAACTGGAAAACAACGTGGAAAAACGTTGCTGGGAGTGCTGGACTCGAAGTCGACGTTGCTTGTGCGGTATGCTGATTCTGCCTCCTCGCCTTGGAGTTCCGTCATCATGAACCTGTCGATCTCGCCGGTAGACATGGTCGTTGCGGGCGAGCAGATTTCAGGAATCGACGACGGGCGAGCGCAGTCGACGAGCCTCGAGTGCGCCCAGCGCCAGTTGTTGCAGATCTATCGAGTCCTACGTGCCAAGATTGTTTACGAAAAAATTGAATGCTCCAACAGTCAAACTCAAACCTGATTTAGGCCGGAAAACGCCTCCTGAAGCTCCGGCGAGTGCAATTGAAATTCGCTGGAAGAGCAGATGCGCTTTTTGCAGGTGAAGCGGCAGGTCGCCGCTTTTCGAGTGGATCGGCGAGTCGCCGTGTGTCGCCTGGATCGGCGAGTTGCTGTTTGCTGACATGGCCGGCGAGTTGCCGTTTGCAGATGAGATCGGCGAGTTGCCGTTTGCTGGTGTGATCGGCGATTTGCCGTTTGCTGTTGGGACCGGCGAAACTTCGAGTCCAGCGCTATTCGTTCCCACAGACGGCGCCACTTGACGAGGGTAGACTCATCAAGACCCATGGTTAAGGTCCCTAGGTTATGAATATGGGGGAGAGAACGTGTAGAGCTGGAAGTGTCGTCGGCTGACAAGCAGGGCAAAGATTTTACCCAGGTTCAGGGCCCTCGTGTGGAGGTAACACCCCTACGTCCTGCCTGTCTGTTATTGCTTTGTGAATATGAGGGTTACAAGTGTCCCGGCGAGATGTCGATCTCGCTAGGGTTTTGGTGGCTCTGAAAGTACGTGGTCTGGTTCGATGGCCCTCCCATCCTTAAATAATAGGCTGGGTCTCGGTGTTCGTAACCGACTCGATTTACAAGTAAGGAAACTCTAAACCGACTATTGTTTCGCCAAACTTGGAGGATACTCCATCTCCGTGGGCCTCCCTTCATGGGCTTCATGTAGGCTCTGATAGTTGGGCCTAGTCGATACGTGCACCAGGTACCCTCATGGTAGGGTACCCGATAGGCATACCCATGTCACTGTGCACCTTCTCACCTCTGTCCATGCTCAAGGTGCACCGTGCACCACCTCCCTCTCGTTTTAGAAGCCACATGCCGACCCCGCACTCTCTCCTTGCCCATTCGACTCCCACTCCACCTCTAGCAACCCGAGAGCCTGAGCAAGCTCACTCGCCTTCTTCCGGCGAGGAACGCGTGGAGTACATCTCGGTTCCGCCACTTGCCGAGAAGCTCGCGAGTGCTACCGTCCATCATCCTTCGCCATTTTTGCGTCTCCGAGATCCCACATCAATCTCTATCTCACCCACTTCTTTCTTTGTCCAGGAGCCGTAGGAGCCATCGTAGCCGTCTGGTGCCCGACCTCGAGCGACCTCGACGCCGCCGTCGACCAGGAGCACGTCGTCATGATCTGCAGCCACCCCCGCCTTCCCGCGACCTCCGCGTCCCCCTCCGGCCCTCGACGACCTCTTGCATGCACTCGAGGTGAGAAGTCCATCCTCGCGCGGAGCTCCATGGCCGCGCCCGCGTCTGCGTGTGTCGCGAGCTGGAAGACGACAGTGAGCCGTTGATCTTTAGATCTACGCTCCAGGTTTGAATCCAGCTCGATCTAACCCTGGCCGTCGATCTCCAGATCGACAGCGGCTTACCCCTTCGTTTCCCGCGCGCACCTGAGCATGGATCTGGGCCGGCCCGGCACTGTGCTGCCCGGGTCCTTTTAGATCTTGCCCTTAACTGTTTTTTGTAGATTTATTTTCTGTTTGTATTTCCTGTCCATTTTGCAGTGTAGATTTAATTCATTTGTGGTAGATCTATGCGTGCTAATTAGATGATGTAAATTTGTAGAGTTCCTATGTGTTTTCTTAAACATGCAGAACTGGTTACTTGCAAAAATATATTTTTAAGTGATGTCTAGATTAAATCTTGTAAAAAGTTCTTTTTAACTAAATATTTAATATCTAGAGTTTATAGATCCCAAATTTGCAAACTAAAATTCTGTGGATAGCCTATTATGATACCTACCCATGTGTGTTAGTCTTGTGTGCAAATGAAGTTTAGAACAGAAGTTCTATTCTTTTTACTAAAAGCACCAAAGAGCAATTTGGTGATTTCTGTAGATTTTGTGAGAGGATTTATGGAGCAAATCCATTTTTGCTAGGTTCCTAGTGTTGCACTTTATCATACCCTAGCTTGGAAAAAGGTTTTGACTTGCAGAGAATATTTGGTGACTTAACTTTTGTCTAAAGTATTTCCTGTTTAGGGAAAAATGTTTGTTAGTTACCTTTAATTGAGGATGTCTTGGTGCTCTATTTTTAGCATGTGTATAGTGTTATACTTCTGTTAGTTTAAAGCCCTTATGATTGTGGCATGCTTAATGGCTTGTTTGGTAAATTACTTGTTAGCATATAGTTAAACCTGTGGTAGTTGTTGTTAAGTGCTTGAATTAAATTAAACTTGTGTTTTTGGTTTATGTTGTTGTATCCTTATAAATAACTTGTCCTTAGCATGTTGTTAGGTAGTGTTTCTGTTAATAAAAGTTTTCTTAGTTATCGCTAAGCTTGCTGCTAGTTAAGTTTATTTTTTGCTATATGTTAGTTTAACTATGATCGTGTGTCTAGTGTATCCTTGTTTTGAGAAAACATGTTTTAGTTGGTTGCTTGATAGATAGCGTTATGCTTGTGGTTTGTTACTTGTTTGTGTATCATTTGTGGTTTTGTTTTGTGTATTGAGTGTTGCTTCTTTTCCTTTTTACGACGCTAGAGGTAAACGCTATCGGAGTGGCTTTTGAAGAGGATATTTTAGAGAAGGGTGGGAATTCATTTTTATCAATCTATGAGGAGAAGTCCATGGACATACTGCTGAACCAGGCAAGCCATCCTTGAAACATAAACCTGTCCTACTACTTTCTATCATGCATGTTTTACTCTTTTAATCAAATGCTTGATTAGTTTTATACTTGGCATGTGACAACCCCTTTTGTGTTCAAAAGTTTTACCTTGTAAAGGTATCCAGTATGGTAGGTTAGATATAGTAGTATCTCTTGGGGCACTTGTACTGGAGGTGCCTTCAAGAAATTTTAAAACTTATTTTCAAAGGTAGAGATTTCTATTTCTTCTCTAAGAAACTGTAGGTTGGGAACCCTTGAAAAGTTGTTTTCAGAAAAAGTATTTGTGGTGGAAAACCTTGTGAAGGTGTGACCCTAACCAAGTGGAAGTTTTCTGTTCGAAAATGTTTTTGGCAAAAAGAAAACGTTGCTGGGAGCAACTGGAGAAAACAGGTGTTTTTTGAAAAACAAAGTACAGCTCTAGCTGCCGCCCGAACAATTAACCCGTGCAACCACATTACCTAGTGACATGGGTATGCCTATCGGGTACCCTACCATGAGGGTACCTGGTGCACGTATCGACTAGGCCCAACTATCAGAGCCTACATGAAGCCCATGAAGGGAGGCCCACGAAGATGGAGTATCCTCCAAGTTTGGCGAAACAATAGTCGGTTTAGAGTTTCCTTACTTGTAAATCGAGTCGGTTACGAACACCCGAGACCCAGCCTATTATTTAAGGACTGGGAGGGCCATCGAACCAGACCACGTACTTTCAGAGCCACCAAAACCCTAGCGAGATCGACATCTCGCCGGGACCTTGTAACCATCATATTCACAAAGCAATAACAGACAGGCAGGACGTAGGGGTGTTACCTCCACACGAGGGCCCTGAACCTGGGTAAAATCTTTGCCCTGCTTGTCAGCCGACGATACTTCCAGCTCTACCACGTTCTCTCCCCCATATTCATAACCTAGGGACCTTAACCATGGGTCTTGATGAGTCTACCCCTCGTCAAGTGGCGCCGTCTGTGGGAAAGAATAGCGCTGGACTCGAAGTTTCGCCGGTCCCAACAGCAAACGGCAAATCGCCGATCACACCAGCAAACGGCAACTCGCCGATCTCATCTGCAAACGGCAACTCGCCGGCCATGTCAGCAAACAGCAACTCGCCGATCCAGGCGACACACGGCGACTCGCCGATCCACTCGAAAAGCGGCAGCCTGCCCGCTTCACCTGCAAAAAGCGCATCTGCTCTTCCAATGAATTTCAATCCGCACTCGCCGGAGCTTCAGGAGGCGTTTTCCGGCCTTGAATCAGGTTTGAGTTTGACTGTTGGAGCATTCAATTTTTTCGTAAACAATCTTGGCACGCAGGACTCGACAGATCCGCAACAACTGGCGCTGGGCGCACTCGAGGCTCCGTCGACTGCGCTCGCCCCGTCGTCGATTCCTGAAGCCTGCTCGCCCGCAACAACCATGTCGACCGGCGAGATCGACAGGTTCATGATGACGGAACTCCAAGGCGAGGAGGCAGAATCAGCATACCGCACAAGCAACGTCGACTTCAACCTACCACTCGACGAGAGTTTCGACTGCGGGATCTCCCTCGATGACTTCTACGAGCCCGCGATTCATAACGACAGCAACGTCGACTCGGAGATCTTCACCAACACCAACCTCGACTCAGAAATCCATAATGGCTTCGCCAACACCGAGATGAGCATAGGCGATGAGCACATCGACAACGAGATTCGCCTCGAAGATCTACTCGATGAACACACTGGCTCTGACATGAGCCTCGACGGCGACGTCGAGTCCATGACTGGAATCGACAGCACATACACCTGTCCACGGGTCACGCCCCATCAGGTCTACGTGGCCTTCTCCGCAGAATCATCCGCAGACGCAGCCGCTCGCAGGCCTGCACAATTCCCATGCACGGTAACCATGCCGGATGGGGTCACAACCTTGACAATCACGGAGGAGATGGCAGCAAAAGCAGATAAAGTCATAAAGGAGTGCACAATGATGCCACCAAATTCCACCCCAGAGGAGATGTTGACCTTCCAGTACTTCAACTGGCAGGAGTCAATTCGACTGCAAAACTACCGAGCGACGCTCGAAGAGCGCAAAAGGCAAGCCAGCCTCTCGAGTGCCCGAAGAAGGGAGCAATCCCTCGGGTCCACAATGCAACCAACCCCACGACCTAGGTCGCGGTTGGCAAGCCTTCCAGAACATGAAAGGGTAGCAATCACCCGTAACCTGTCGTTCATGACAGAGGACGCTAACGGAATCCCAGTGCCCAAAACTGCTGCGGGTGCATTATTCTCCGTAGGTGCTTACCTCAAGGCAATGCAACCTCCGGCGAATGACCCTAACGCAGCCCTGCATCGCCAACAACTCAAATCGCTAGCTCTAGCGGCACAGGCTATACAGCCAGAAGACAAAACTCCAGCAAGGAATCGCGATCGCGACATAGTCGACTCACGACACGCAGCACATCATCGCAGTGGTCGCAGCCACCACTCGGATGAAGGAAGGAGAAGCACGCGCCGGCACAGGTCCAGCAGAAGCAGATCTCGAAGATCCTATAGCAGCGATTCATACTCTGATCGCGAACCAGAGCCATGCGGAGCATTGTGCTTCACCGACGCATCCGTGAGACGCGGATGCCCAAAGGTTCAAGTTGACAGGCGAACAACCCAAGTACAACGGTCGCCAAGAACCTTCCGGGTGGCTAGAAGATTACAGACTCGCCGTGGCATGCCAGCGTGGCACGAACACCACGGCGATGCAGTACATACGACTCATGCTCGAAGGAACTGCCCGCGACTGGCTCAAGGCGCTCCCTCCATCATCATACGACTCGTGGGACGATTTCCGCAGAGACTTCATCAAAAACTTCGAGCCTCTATGTGAGCGCCCGAAGACATTCGAAGAATTAAGGGCATGCACTCAACGATCAGACGAGTCGTTGAGATCATACATACGGCGGTGGACCGAAATACGCAATTCGGTTGGCAAAGTGTCAGAAGACAGGGCCATGGATGCCTTCATACAAGGTCTCGCCAGGAAGGACTTCAAAGAGGCACTGGTCGTGAAAAGCCAACCTCCCTGGCTGACCTCATCAAAGTTGCGACTGAGTGGGCAGATGGAGAGGATTCTGTACGCAGATCCCGTGCTTCCCCACCACGCGACAACTACGAAAGCGGCAGTCGAGGCCGCAGAGATTCATACAGAGAAGATCGCAGGCGCAAACGTTCCAAACGTCCTTACGACGATAACAGACCCGAGTTCATGGCGGCTGGATACACACAACCCGGGAGGACCAAGATAGAAGCAATCGACGCTCGGATGATCGACGGGACAGTCGAGATCGCGAGCAGCGGAGCGACAGCTACAAAAGGCAAGAATGGCGCAAACGCAGCGACGCAAAACCCGAGCGGTCATTCGAGGAAAAGATGGACGACTGGTGCAGATTCCACCTCTTCAAGGGGGACGACGGAAAACTACGCTCCAATCACACCCTAAGGAACTGCAGGGAATTCGACCAAATGGCGACTGACTACATGATACGACTCAAAAGGTACGGCCCAGCACCTGCTCAGCCCACGCCTGCACCCGCACCACAGCCGAACGCTGTGCCCGCTCTCATGGCGCCACAGCCGCCACCGCAACCACCACCACAGCCTGCTCCAGGCGCAAACCTCGCAGGTGCCATACAACCCGTACTACGGGCGGAAGATGATCAATATCCACAGCCCCACGGGCAGATGTACATGATACAAAAGGGTCGCCCCTCAACAGGCAGCAAAAGCTAATCACTCGACAGGTGAACATGGCTGTCATGGCACCTCCTGCCATGCCCGAATTTCTGAAGGGATCGGAAACCATCATAAGCTTCAGTCGAGAGGATCATCCCCCAGCTGTAGTTCGACCAGGGCACGCGGCTCTGGTACTCGACGCGCAAATAGGAGGCTACGCCATGACCAAGGTCTTCATGGATGGAGGCAGCGGCATAAACATCATCTTCGCGGACACGCTCCGCAAAATGAACAGGTCAGTCGAAAACCTCCCAAAATCTTCAAATACCTTCCACGGTATCGTTCCTGGCAAAGCAATTAGCCCAGAAGGCACCATACAACTCGACGTTACGTTCGGGGACAAAAGCCACTTCAGGACAGAGTCGATTGAGTTCGAGGTCGTCGACTGGAAATCACAATACCATGCTATTCTTGGTCGCCCGACGTTTGCTCGATTCATGGCGGTGCCACACTACGCGTACCTCACGCTGAAGATGCCAGGACCAAAGGGAGTCATCACTGTCCGTGGAAACTTTCAAAGGTCCGATGCTTGCGACCGCGAGTTCAGCAAAATCTCCGAGATGTTCGGGGTGGAAGAATCACTCGCCGACTGGCGATTTCCAACGACCGCACACTCCTTCCGGAGCATAAGAAGTTGGCAGTCGACAGATCCTTCAATGCTACAAATGACACAAGGTCGCATCAGGTGCACCCGACCGATCCGTCCAAGACAGTCAACATATCTTCGAGCCTGCCTATCGCATAGGAAGGCGCGCTCGTCGAATTCCTCCGTGAGAACTGGGAAATATTTGCGTGGTGTCCAGCCGACATGCCAGGTATTCCCAGGGAATTCGCCGAGCACTCTCTCCAATTGTTTCCAGATGCAAAGCCAGTCAAGCAAACGATGCGTCGAATCTCCGGCCCAAAGCGAACCGCAGTCGAATCTGAAGTCGACCGGTTACTCGCAGCAGGATTCATTAGGGAAATCAAGAAATCACAATGGGTGGCCAACCCCGTACTCGTAGAGAAGAAGCATACAGACATCCTTCGGATGTGCGTGGACTTCACAGCGCTGAACAAGTGCTGTCCAAAGGATCACTTCCCGCTACCCCGAATCGACCAGATCGTCGACTCCACCGCCGGATGCGCACGACTCTCCTTTCTGGATGCTTACTCAGGTTATCACCAGATAAGGATGAAGCAAGAAGACGAAGAAAAAACGGCGTTCATAACCCCACTCGGGGTCTACTGCTACACAACTATGCCCTTTGGGCTCAAAAACGCGGGTGCAACATACCAGCGCATGATGCAGGACTGCCTCAAAAAGCAAATCGGACGCAACGTCCAGGTCTACGTGGATGACATTGTCATTACCACAAGGGAAGAACACACACTACTCGACGATTTGAGGGAGACGTTCGCAAACCTCAAACGCTTCCATATCAAGCTCAATCCTAAGAAGTGCACGTTCGGCGTTCCAGCCGGGCAGCTCCTAGGGTACCTAGTCTCTGCCCGTGGAATCGAAGCAGACCCGGAGAAAATACAGGCCATCCTCACAATGCAAAGGCCTTCAAAGCTTCACGATGTGCAGAAACTAGCAGGACGAGTAGCAGCGCTCAGTCGATTCATCAGCAAACTGGGTGAAAAGGCTCTACCATTCTATCGACTGATGAAGAAGGCGGACAAGTTCGAGTGGACGCCAGAAGCTGAAGCAGCCTTCACAGATCTCAAGCGGATCCTCACAAGCCCTCCGATCCTCGTCGCACCTAAGGAACGGGAACCACTCTACCTGTATGTCTCGGCTACAAACAGGGTGGTGAGCACCGTACTGGTAGTCGAACGCATGGAGGAGGGGCACATCCAAAGCATACAACGTCCAGTCTACTACCTGAGCGAGGTTCTCTCCATATCAAAACAGCGGTACCCGCACTATCAAAAGCTGGCATACGCTGTATTCATGTCCTCAAGGAAGTTGACACACTACTTCACCGAGCACCCGATCACCGTGGTAAGTAACTCAGCAATCGGTGATATCCTCACAAACCCCAATGCAACGGGTCGAGTCGCAAAATGGCTCATCGAGCTGGCTCCAAGAGACATCAAGTACGAGCACCCGAAGGCTATCAAAGCACAAGTCCTACCCGACTTCACAACCGAGTGGATAGAGGCCCAATTACCTGGAGCACCAGACGTGTCCAATTCCTGGACCATGTACTTCGATGGGTCCAAGAAACACGAAGGCGCAGGCGCAGGCGTCATCCTCATATCACCAAAAGGGGACAAGCTACGTTATGTTTTGCAGATGGGATTCAAACTACCCTCCAATAACGAGGCTGAATACGAGGCTCTGATCCATGGCATGCGGATGGCAAAAGCACTTGGGTGCACTCGATTGATGATCTACGGCGACTCCAATCTCGTGGTGCAGCAAACAATGAAGGCCTGCGACGCAATCGCGGACAACATGATCGCTTATCGCGACCTGTACAACACACTGGAGGGCAGCTTCGAGGGCTGCGAGTTGAGGCACATAGGAAGGGAAAGTAACGAAGAAGCAGACATGCTAGCCAATCTTGGCTCAACTGGCGCACAAATTCCACCTGGTGTCTTCCTCGAGCGCATCGAACACAGATCTATCAAGGAGAAACGAGAGCCTCCTCCGTCGACTACGCCAGCCAAAAGCAAAGCGCCAGCACAGAGGACCCCCCAGTCGAGGTACTCCTCATTGAGCCAACTTGGACTCAACCTTTTCTGGCTTACATACTCCGCGGCGAGCTACCAGATGACATAACCGAGTCCCGACGCGTGACTCGAAGATCAAAAGCATACACCGTTATCAACGGCGAGTTATACAAGCGCAGCATATCAGGTATGTTCCAAAGATGCATCGCATTCGAAGATGGCCAAGCCATACTTCGAGATATTCATGCAGGTACCTGTGGGCATCACGCCAGCAGTCGATCACTCGTAGCCAAAGCCTTTCGCGCAGGGTTTTACTGGCCTACAGCACTCAAAGACGCGGAGGACATAGTCAAAAGGTGCGTCGGCTGCCAGAAATTCGCAACAAGCCGCACGCACCCGCATCGGCGTTGAAGACATACCGCTGGCCTGGCCTTTCGCCCAATGGGGGCTCGATATGGTTGGGCCACTCAAAAAATCATCGCATGGCGGGCATACTCACCTACTGGTGGCAGTCGACAAGTTCACAAAGTGGATCGAGGCGGTCCCCATCACAAATTCGACTGCTACTACGGCAGTCAACTTCATAAAGAGCATCATCTACCGCTTCGGTGTCCCAAACAGTATCATCACTGATAACGGCACAAACTTCACGGCTGAGGAGTTCAAAACCTTCTGCAAAGAGCAGGACATTACGCTCAACTACGCATCCGTGGCGCATCCACAATCCAATGGCCAAGTCGAAAAGGCCAATGGACTTGTGACGAGTGGGATCAAGAAGCGCCTCCTGGTGCCACTCAAAAGAGCTGCGGGTGCTTGGGTCGAAGAACTACCATCTGTGCTATGGAGCCTACGCACAACTCCCAACACTTCTACGCAGTTCACCCCATTCTTCATGGTCTATGGTGCAGAGGCAATTCTGCCATCAGATGTAAGGTTCAATGCGCCACGAGTTGAAGCATACAATGAAGAAGACGCGGAAGAAGCACTCGAAGACGCAGTCGACTTGCTCGATGAGGCGCGCGACACGGCCTTGGCCCGCACAGCTGTTTACCAGCAGGACCTTCGCAACTACCACAGCCGTCGACTGCGCACCAGGTCCTTCGTCGTTGGCGACCTGGTTCTTCGACTGAAGCAAAAGAAGGTGCACAAGCTCGCTTCCCCATGGGAGGGTCCCTTCATCATCACGGAGGTCCTTGGTGGAGGCGCATATCGACTGAAGCACGCGAAGACAGGCGAACTCTCTCATAATCCTTGGAACGTTGCGCATCTGCGCCGTTTCTACGCATAAAGTGCTCACAGTCATACAATGTAATAGGCTATATGTCGGATGGCTGCAGGTTTCAGACGCGCTCTTTTCCTTACCAGGGTACCTAAGGGGACTGGAAGGTTTTTAATGAGGCGGCCTGCAGCCTAACATTCAAAAGAGGAATAAAATCAATGTTCCTTCGACTTCTTTGTGGCTACTACCCGCATAATTCATACCTTAACCGCACCCGAAACCCTCGGGGGCTGTGTTATCGATCAAATGAGCTCTCGCTCTTGCAGAAACACAATGCCTTAGCCGCACCCGAATGCTCGGGGGCTGCGTAACAAGGATCCAAACAAAGAACACAAAAACTCTGCAGCCGCACTCGAATACTCGGGGGCTGCACAGTCATTGGTTCACAACCAACACATATTTCACAAACCCCGCTCGACTGACTCGGGGGCTCGACAAAAAATCAAAGTATACAAACTATACAATATACAAAGAGTCAAAAATTACACTCGGGGGCTGCCCCCTATACAAAAATTGCACTCGCAAACTATTCTAATCCTCAGGCTCGTCCTTTACGGGCAGCTCGGGACCGCAAAGCTGTTCGCGAGTGCACTCGATTAGTGTCTCCGCAGCTTGGATCGTGTCATCCAGGTCTTTTGTTCGAGAACCTCTCCGGCTGCAGGTGTCCGCAACACCAACCTTGGTTTTCGACTACGCATATACGCCATTGCAGCGTTGGCTCCAATCACAAGTCTCTGAGACAGCAACTCTCGAATGGGATTTGTTTGACGGAAGATGTTCAACAAAGCACGAATCCCTTGTGGTTGTGGCCCCGCAGGAAAAAGAGTCTCGTTCAGGCGAATAAACGCTGCCCGGCATAACTCCAGCAGTTCAGCACTTCGCCAGACGCGATCCTTCAGGGTGGCGAGTATGCGGGCATGGTACCTATCAAGCCAAAAGTGTTGACGCCCAGTCGTAGGGTCGTCAACCACGCTATCCAGACGCCCTTCCACGCGAATCTTTTCAGCCTGGAAGTTGTCGACAAAGCCTACAAACACGGGCGCACCAGTCAGATCAAAAGGACAATGCTACGCAAAAAGCTTGTAAACAGAGCAAGACTCGAACTTACACTCGAGTTGCCTGTTCACAAGATCCATCTCCCCGAGCACATATTCCTCGCGTTGGGTGGCCAACGCGGGTCTCGCCCTCAATCGATTCAGCTCAGCCTGGGCGTCCTTCAGATCTTGCTCCATTCTCACAAATTTGGCCTTCATATACTCCATCACCTTGGCATCATTTACCACCTGACCCTGGGATCGGGTGGTGATTGGAGCCTGCGAGGAACTAGTCGCAGTAGCAGGTTCTCGTGACTGTTCAAAGAGCATAATCACAAACACAAAGTTTGTGTCAGAAGCTAAAACTCATGTCATAAGCATACAACTCTTCGAGTGAAAGACATTAGCAAAAGACTGTTTGCATAAACAAGGTAGCACAAACAAAGCGCAGACTCGCGCAGTTCAGAAGGTATCATTACAAGGCATAAAAAACAAAAGGGTACAGCTACCCTAAACCTAAGATTCGATTTCCTAAGCAGACGATTGGCAGTCTCGAGTGCCCGGCGCTCCATGGTGTCATAAAAACCTCGGCCAGTCGCGCGGCGGCTCCGCTCACCCCCTTCAGAGAAATGGGCTTCCCATCTGGCTTCCGAGGGAACGCAGACAGTGCTGCCTCGTAGTCGCAATCTATCCCATGTCCCATAAGAAGCTTGATGGTGGACTCGGATCCGCGTACCGTGTTGGCGCGAGCGAAACCCGCCATGGTGGACGTCCCGGGGCCAAACACGTCGGCGAAGTCGTCCACCGTCGACGGCACTACGCCAGTCGGGAACACCACCTTGTATACAGCGCCAAGTGTGCTCGTCGATTTGGCGAGTGCTTCTTTCGCCTGGTTGCATAGGCGCCTAAGCCGCCCACAGCCTGTTCCAGCGAAAGATCGTCACTCGCCACGTCCGCAGAGGCCGGTGCGCCAACAGCTTCTGCACAATTCAAAAAGGCAAAAGTCATTTCATGACACTCGACAGTTATATCGTCATATCAAAAGGAGAAAAGATTACTCACCTCCCATGGCCTGCGCGAGTGCCGCGAGCTGGTCAGCATATCCTCGCTCGCGTGCAGCGGCTGAGTTTGGCGGCAGCCAGCTCTTTCTTCGACTCTTCGCGCTGCGCGGCGAGTGCATCTTCCAGCTCCTTCTTCTCGCCTGGCCCAGCAAAATCGTGCATTCAATACTCGACAAAATCAAGCATTGCAAAAAGAAATTCAGCAAAACAAAAGCAAAAAGGAGAACTCACGACTGAGCCGCTCTAGCTCGGCGCGCATGGTGTCCCTCTCCTGCTCCACCTGGACATAAGCCTTGGCGAATCTGCCAAGGTGTGGTAGAAGGGCTGCAAGCACACGAATTCAGCAAAAATTCAAACTCTCACAGACCTACAACTAAACGGGTCAAGCAAAAAGCTACTTACGTGGTTCATCCACGGCTCAGGAGCCGCGACTGATGTCCCGACATCTGGAGTTGCCGCCTTGGCTGTCTCAACGACAGCATCAGTGGCCATTGGCTGGGCAGCCTCGTTTCCAGTCGGTGCAGAATTCGAGTGCTCCAGGGTTGGAACATTCTCGACTGGAGGAGTCCCAGGCTGATTGTTTTCAGCGCTGTGAGCAACACAACAAAGCAAAAAGACGGTCAGCACAAATATGTGACAGCACAAAATTCTCATACTCAAAAAACACATACCTGTGCTCCTCATCTTCCTCATCTTCGGAGTCGCCAAAAATTGGTCCCCCAAAGGCTGGGGTACCACTCGACTGAAGAGGAAGAGTTGAGCTTGTTGAGCACGCACGCAAAGGAGCGGCTTGGAAAACAGGTGGTGAGCCTGATTCCTCGTCATCCTCCAAGCCCTGCCCCTCGCGGGTGAACTCACAGCAGAAGGCGCCTTCTTGGCCAGTCGACGCCGCTTCGGTGGCGCGGTATCGACTTCTTGGTCAGCGGTGGCCTTGTCTTCAGATTGGACCTCTTCTGCTGCTTCCTCCTCGACCTCCTCCACATGTGAAGTGGTGGCAGAAGGGATGGGCGACTGATCCCCTTTCGGGTCCACCACCTGTACCTGGTTTCTTCAGTCTCGCCATTTTCAGGCAGAGGAGGAAGGGAGGCAGCAGTCGAGTGACCCTGCATAGCATACATCACAAATTGCAAAGTCAGAATCAAAAATCGCATATCGCAGAACATGCGAGTGGCAAACTCTTCATTGCAAGCAGGCTATAACACATACATACCTCAAGCAAAGGGTTCTCCAACCCATATGGTGCAACAGGGCAGTCGACGTTGCAAGTGTCGCCTGTCGTCAAGTTGGTGATGTGCCGCACATGCGTCAGCAGCTCACTCCTTGAAAGCTCCTCTGGGTTCATTCGGGTGATGTCACCCGCGCCTTCATACTCCCACATGGGGTGCGCTCGGGCACGGATGGGCCACACCCGCCTCTTCACAAAGGTGGCGATCAAATGGATGCCTGTGACCTTGTCCAGCATGCCTCCGATCCGAGCCAGCAAAGGGCTTGCCTCCTCCATTTCTTCGGCTGAGAGTTGGTGATCCCACGCCTTGGTCCTGGTGAAAGCAGCAGTCGAGAAAGGGGCGGCTGCATCCTGCTCGACAGTCGCATAAAACCACCCCTTCCTCCAGCCTTGAGCGGAGTCGACGGTCTTCAGGCGGAAGTAGCGGGTGTCGCTGCGCACCTGGATTCCACAGCCGCCAACGGGTAGGTGCGACCACCTCCTCTGTTCGGCCGTACCATGAAGATGGCTTTCCACAGCGCCCAGCTGGGTGCGACGCCGAGGAAGCACTCGCACAGCGTGATGAAACACGCGATATGCATAATGCCATTTGGGGTGAGATCATGGATCTGCACCCCGTAGGCAAAAAGAAGACCACGAACGAAGTCGTGGAGGGGAAGCGAAAAGCCCCTAGGCAAAAACTCCGCAAAACAAACACGCTCGTTGGCGCGTGGTTCGGGGAGTACCTCCTTGGGCGACGGCGCGCGGACGGCGAGCTGCTCCGCGGGTGGCAGATACCCCTGCTCGCGGAACTTGACCAAATGGGCGTCCTTGATGGTGGACTTCGCCCAGTCCCCGCTGCCCTTCTTCAGCGCGGCGGATGCAGATGTACCCGCCACGGTCTTCTTGCCCTTGGCCGCATCGGTCGCGGCAGCGGCGGCACCACGCTTGGAGCCTCCACCTTTCGCCATTGCACAGTGGAGGGTGTGGGGCAAAGAGCTTGGGCGCAGAACAATGGAGGTGGGCGCGAGGAAAGATGAGACGAGGGGCGGCGCAGGGAGCAAATGGCAAGTAAAAAACTCTGCCAGCGCCGTCCCCCTATTTACCACAGATCGCAAAATGATCGTAACCGTCAAAGCAATGCATACGCTCCGCGCGAAATCTGGCCATACACGTGGCAGCCATGGAGAGCAACCGTCGCCGGCCACTCCGCCCACTACGCACGAGAATCCAGGAAACCATCATCACGCCCCGTGAAAATCGCGCCAGAACGGTCAAATCAAGTCCACGCGGCGTCATCCCTGGTCAGCTCAGCAAAACGGGCCCACAAAACAGGGTCACGTCTTATCAAACCCAAGCACGCCACCGCTTGTCAGAGATGCAGTCGCAAAATGCGTCATTGCTGACGTTGTTTCATCTTTCACAACTGGCATAAAAGTCACTCGATGATATCTTCGGGTGGTCTCTCGCATAAGTCTCGGTTGGTTTTTAGCAAAGGTCATAGAGGCCAGTCGAAATTCTTTCGACTGCACATCATACTCCCATCGGGAGCGTATCAAAAAATTTCTTTGACTAAAATGTGCAGGGTAAAAGATTTTGAGATTATCCTCCATTGCAAGCAATAAAGCACAATCTCGGGGGCTACTCCCATCGGGAGCGCTGTCGCGCACCCGATAGAATAATGGCAAAAGTATCAGTCGACATTCGACTAAGTTCATAAGCAAAATCACACTCAAAATTCCCGAGTTGATCCGACGATCCTTGGATGCTGCATGCATAGTGCAAAGGTAAGACCCACGATCAGTCGAGCTGGGCTAAGGACCGCTCCAGCAGCGTTATCCTTAAATTTTCCGTGTCAGCAGACATGATGAATTATCCCCGACGGACGCGTTGGGTTGATTCAAAATTATACTGCAGTTCGATTCCGTAAGACCTCAACGGCTGTTTCGAGTCTGTCCAGTTTGTTCCAGATTCGAGTCCGGGGACTCGAGTTTGATTGAAAGCTAGTATGGTTTTGCCACAAATGGTAGTTAACTGGCCCCGATCCGTCGTGTGTGCCGGGCCTGCTAAGCTAATATCCCTTGACTATCATAAGCAAAAACTCATAGTCGATGAAACACTCGACATAGCCAACATGTGCTATTTCATAAGAATTCTAAATACAGATGTAAAAAATGTAACGTGCATGATGTATGAGTCCATGCCCGACTCTTCGAATCAGACAAGTACTCGGGGGCTACTGACATGGGTATGCCTATCGGGTACCCTACCATGAGGGTACCTGGTGCACGTATCGACTAGGCCCAACTATCAGAGCCTACATGAAGCCCATGAAGGGAGGCCCACGAAGATGGAGTATCCTCCAAGTTTGGCGAAACAATAGTCGGTTTAGAGTTTCCTTACTTGTAAATCGAGTCGGTTACGAACACCCGAGACCCAGCCTATTATTTAAGGACTGGGAGGGCCATCGAACCAGACCACGTACTTTCAGAGCCACAAAACCCTAGCGAGATCGACATCTCGCCGGGACCTTGTAACCATCATATTCACAAAGCAATAACAGACAGGCAGGACGTAGGGGTGTTACCTCCACACGAGGGCCCTGAACCTGGGTAAAATCTTTGCCCTGCTTGTCAGCCGACGATACTTCCAGCTCTACCACGTTCTCTCCCCATATTCATAACCTAGGGACCTTAACCATGGGTCTTGATGAGTCTACCCCTCGTCACACAGGATGGCGATTGGGAGCGCCGGGCAGTGGTGGGGCACCTTCTAACGTGCTGAAGGGTTTGGACGCACGCTACTGGCCTGGAGCCGCTTGGCTCGGTCGGCAACCAGGCGGGTCCGATGCCGCTCGTCAGGTGTTCGACAGAAAAACCGGGCACTATTGGGTGGACGGTGCTGTGCTAGGGTGCAGGAGAGGGAGAGGGGGAGTGCCTAGGGGGTGGGTAGGGCTGCAGGCGTCGTCGCGGCTCACTGGCTCGCCTCCCCGACAGAGAGAGAAAAAGATCTAGCAAGATCTAGGCCGGAGGTTTCCCGAGGTGGAGAGAGGGAGAAATGGGGTGGCTAGGCTGGTGGAGAGGATGTCAAGCGGGCCAGAGAGGTGGAGGGGCCAGGCATACACGCCATGCCATTGGAGGGTGTTGGGAGGGTGTTGATCACGGCCAAGCGGTGCATGGCAGCAATGCCACGTTCCTCTCCCCTATTTTTCTAAAACCCGAAGTTTTTCAGGTTAAGTTTTGATAAGAGGAGGCTAAAAACATAGGGTAGGGGTATAGGGGTGGCTTAGTTTCGAGTTAGGGATGATTTGGTGGTTGTTTGAAAAAGAGTTGACAGAAAACTGTTTTCGAAATTAAAATATTGCTTAGCTCCTAAAGCATCAGTAGAACAAGGATTAACAGGCTCGAAGAATTTAAACAAAAACTAAGGAAGGTACTACTAATGTCAAGGATGGATAGTCAGGAGGTGTATTACCAAAAGGGATAGTGTTTCGACTAAAACAGATGTGTAAAAAGGGAATAAAATACTGCCGAAAAAGGTCACATATCTGATTACCTTCCAAAACAAGCATGGATAGATAAGCAAACATGATCAAAACATATTCAAAAATATTAGAACAACCAAACAAGATGGAGTACATGAGACCTATGCTGGTGAATTTCCAAAAAACACCAAGATTGAGCAATAGGGGAGGCTCTACAAATGCTATATTTTAACAGGGAGGAAGATAGGTCCAGAGAAGGTTTTGTCAAGGTTCTTCAAGATTTTGAGTTAAGAAAGGTGGTAATGATGCTCATTAAGGTCACACATGACCTTGAGCATGTCAGGGTTTTTCTCAAGATTTTAGGAAACACTTTTGTTCACAAACTATTTTAATAACCAACTCTAGCCTTTTTGAAAATAGTTGATAACAATATTTAACACAAGCAAGTCAACACAAGTCAAACCATTCAAGAAGACAAAATAAACAAGCAAATTAATATCACAACCAATATCAAAACACTCAAAGAGTTGGTGAGATGGTGATCAAACACAAACAAATAGCAATCAACATATTCCAAAGCCCTTAATATATTTAAGTGATATGGTGATCACACATAACCATGACAATATGATGTTGAGAGACCCACAACTCATACTTTTATAGCTTTAAAAAGTTTTTTGATAAAGGAAGTATTCCCACTTGCATTATTTCCAAAAGAGGTGAAACTAGGGGTTTAACCTAAGAGTTGTAAATATTTTGAAAACTAGCAAGGCTGAAAATAGGTAGGAGATAGTTTTAAAAATCTCTTTAGTTTTGATACACTTACCTTTGGAAAAGCTTCTAGTTTCTCAAATAATAGGTCTTTATGTTGTTGCTAAAATCAAAACATCCTTGAAAAAGGGTTTGGCCAAAATAGGATATGGAGAAGACATAGGGTTTATTTTTCTGGTCAAGACATGATCACCAAGATTAAATGATATGTTATATTAGTTGAGTTCATAGGTTGGTACTCTCAGTGGAAGTTAACTCAAACAACAAAGCAAATAAGGTCAAACAGGCAATGGAAAAGAAAAACACCAGTATTAGTGAAGTACTTCAAAAAGTTTTTGTTGGCTCAGAATTTTTGGGTCTCTTACAACTAAGTTTTTCATAGTTCCAAAATTTGGGGTGTTACAATGGGCATGTCAAATATCTCTCTCAGCAAGATCCCGATCAACGTCGGTGCTGACCGGCGAATTCCGTTTCCATGTGTCGCCGGAGAAGGAAAGCTTTCCTTTGTGAGCATACCAAACAATGGTGCCCTAGAGCTTTGGACAAAGCAAGGACATGATGACGACGACCATGGCGGCCAGGCTGCTGGTGCCGGAGGGTGGATGCGTTCTGACCTGATAAGCCTGGCCAGCGTGGAGAGGGTAAACATCGTCTTCTTCGCAGAGAGAAGAGGTGCCATGCTGGTCGAGCAAGACGGTGCTTTCTTTACCATCGACCTGAAGAGTAGGGAAAAGGACGTCGTTGATCTCAAGGGCGAGGAAATGGAGCATGTCGGCATCCAGAGGTTTCCATCTCATTACTGTAGTAGTGGTTGGTGTAGTCGATTACATGGCAGGGGCAGCCGCATGATGTGCGGACACAACAAGCCTGTATTGTATGAGGTTGATTGGGTATTCGATGGACGCATATGTCCTCCACCTCCTGCGGGCTTGGAGGCAAGATGAAGGCAGATTGATTCAAGTGGTGTTGGGTTCGGCACAAATTAAAGGATGCACCGTGTAAAACATGCCGTCGTTTCTTATAGGGTACATGTGTGTTAATTCCATCTGCATTCGTCCGGACATTTCAGTTTGTAATACAAAAACTATCCTAATATTTGCCTCCTCAAATCTGGTGTGTCATTGTTAAATGAAGTTGCCGTGTACACAACATCAGGCAATCACCGTGTAAAACATGCCGTCGTTTCTTATAGGGTACATGTGTGTTAATTCCATCTGCATTCGTCCGGACATTTCAGTTTGTAATACAAAAACTATCCTAATATTTGCCTCCTCAAATCTGGTGTGTCATTGTTAAATGAAGTTGCCGTGTACACAACATCAGGCAATCAACCTTATTGTATACTAGCTGCTGTGAATTCATTGTTCATGTTGGTTTAGTTACCCTCGATATCTTGAGATTGATTGCACGCGCTGTTGTCGTCACTGAAACGTGTGCAGCTCAGGACGACGGCGTGGAAGAGTAGTGCAGGAAGGTTGCTCACCCCGGCGGCAGCAAGAGGGACCGTCGGCCGCAGAGTTCTCTCTCGCCACCGGCGTACAATCTTGGCTACTCCCAAACTAAGCATCTCCAGCAGCGGAGCCTCCAAATATGTGTCCGGCACCCCAAACCTAATTGGGGCGCCGGACACATGTCCAGCACAATGAGGGTGCAGCGCACAACGACGCCCCAAATAAAAAAATAAACGAATTCAAATAAATTTAAAAGTATTTTAAATTTCATTCATATTCCATTACATATTACAAAATATTTGAACGAAATTTGAAAACCTAAACTACTCGAGGTCGTCCCAGTCGACGTCGTCGACGACGCCGTCGCCGAACACCACGTAGGTGAAGGAGGAGGCCGCACGGCTGCTGGAGGCGACGTCTTGACGCGGCGGAGCACGGCTGGTGGAGGCGCCGCCGGAGGAGGAAGAGGCCGCCAGCTGCGCGGAGCTTGCCAGTGTGGCCATGAGGCCCGGCGAGTCCCGCTCGAGCGTCGCCACCGAGTCGGCGATCGCCGCCAGGAACCCGGCGCAGTCGTCGTCGTGCTCGTTCCGCAGCGTGGACGGCACGTCGTAGCCTGCCAAGATGACCTCCACTGGCATTGGCTCTGTCCTGGGGCGACGGAGGAGGCGGCCGGGCGGTGGCGAACGCTCACGGCGTTCGCGTTCGCGAATGACAATGCCGCCTCCACGACGCGGCGGTGAGCGCCGCTCCTGCTTCATCGCCTGGCGCGGCGCGGGGGTGGGTTGCGCGGCGCCGATGGAAGGAGGCGGAGCGGGATGGCGCTTCCCGTGGCAGCTTCGATCGCGGGCGCAACCGTGTGGTCGGTTGCGTCCCAACAGTCGTGCCGTCCGGCGGTGTTGTAGCGCGTTGGGGCCGTCGATGGTGGCGATAACCGCCTTCCCCTCGCGCTCGAAGCGGTCGAGCCAGCGGCCCAAGTTCGCCTGGTCGTCATCGTTCTCGGGGAGCCGCCGCTCCTCCCGCGTCATCCAGCTCCGCCGGCGAGCGATGAAATGGCGCATTTGCTCAGCCGTCTCACGCAGTGGTGGCATGGGAAGGCCACCAGGCGAGACGGCCCAGTGCTTGGGCAGGCGGCAATCCGGAGGGGCGAGGAACCCGTACCGGTGCAGCTCCCAGGCGGGCGCACCATGGTGCGCCCGCCGCGGTACGCCATGGATGCGAGGAGGAGGGCGGGGGTGGATAGGCATGGCAAGGAGAGTGAGGGTGAGGAGGAGGACGGGTGTATAAGCACGGCGAGGGCGCCGGCTTTTATCGTGGGGGCGATGGGAGGTGCAGCCGGCGTAAATGCGACACGTGGGGAAGCCGCAACACCGGCCGCGTGGCCTGCGGACCGTCGCGTCGCCTGGCCGCTGCTAATGGCATGCGTGTGAACAGGCACACCGTCGTCCCGTCGTGTCGCGTTGGAAACCACCAACGACTGGGTCATTAACGTGGTCGGACCGACCTCCTGCACTGCGCGATTAATAGCGCCTGTGAGCCCTGTGTCTATGACGGGTGGGCCGCGCGCCCCTGTCGGAGGGCGTGTCCAGCACCCCGAGAGGGCCTCCAAAATTGGGGCCCTTTTGCGGTGCCGGACACAAAATGGCTCGGCCCGAAGCATTGGGGTGGCGCTGTGATCTTTTTTTATCCGGACCCATTAGATCTTTGGGGTCATTTGGAGGGCGTCGGTGAAGATGCTCTAAGAAATTGTTGCGCTGCACTGCCCTTGCCACGTGTGCTTGGAGGAAGCGTTTTCAGACTAGTGAACCCTGAATTGGCTTTGGCTAGTGCCATCTTTTTTCCAGTGCCTCAAACACGATGCACCTGAATTTTTCGATGAATGAACATCAGTTAACTGTCCCATACTAATCCTGAACTCTTGAGATTTTCTTTTGGGTGCGTGTGTGTGGTCCATGGCTTCCCCACTTGGAATGCTTGACACAGGAAAAGACGTGCTCCTGATCCGGTAGTACTCCTTAAGCTTAAATACACACATGCTAATCAACCATATCACTGTTTTAAGTGATCCTTGCGGATGAGAATTGGATTCCTTGCTGCTACCCCGTCTCGCTTATCTAATGGCCCTTTTCAGTGGCGGTTCCGTCTCGCTTCAGAAAAGAAAGCAGGAGAGCATCGCATTCGTTTGTCTTGGCCGGATTTGGTGATTCGTGTGATGATGATGATGATGATCCGTTTGATCCGACTACTGAAGAGGAATACAGGTGAGAGGATTCAGATACACCAATAATTGTGGTAGAGGACCGCTGCTAGTACTACTCCACTCTGTGTCAAAAAAAAAAAAAAAGTACTACTCCACTAGTCATCAGTGATTTGGCATCAAAGGCTAGTACCGCACGCATACGGCAACTCTACTTCTACGGTCAATGGAGCTAGACGCCTAGACCTTGATCGGCAAGGCAGTGCACAGGAGGGCGCCGCCGGTGAGTAATTAGCACAGTGCAGCTAGTGGTGAGTCAGACAGAAACCACGCTGACTTCAATGGACAACACATGCATCATCGCAAAATCAAAAAAAAAAAACACATGCATCATCGCGAGTAGGAAGCAGAAACGAGGATGCCTTTGGTGCGAGCTGCTGAGCTTTCTGACTGCTGTTGTTTTGCCCGATTTAAGCACAGTCGCAGGCAGTAAAAACGGATTCGAATCCCCTCCCGCACAGTCGCAGGCATGGGCATCTGGAGGGAGAGAAAGCGATGAAGAAGCATGGCTCCGTCTCCACTGGAAGGAAATAATTACTGCCTCGACGGACAGACGGCACTGTCACAGTCCACGCATGACGACGGGAGGAAGAAAAGAAAGGGAGCCTGCTGCTTTCGCTGCCCTCTTCCGACTGCTTGCTCCTTCCCCCTAGTCAGTACTAGTGCTCTGTGCTCGTGCTGGTCGTCCTCTAGTGGAACCCAGCCACCTCCGCCTCGCGTGCGCGTTTCCCCTCGTGCCCTCCTTCCTCCTACCCGGCCGGGTCTCCTCCTCTTCCCATCCGTTTCATGGCCTCATCGGCGGCCGGTGACTGACCGACTGGGTGAGTTCCTCTGTCCTCTGTTCCTGCTCCACCTGACCGTTTCTTGTAGTGCGCGCTCCTTTCTTTTTCATGGCTAGTGTGCCGATTTTAGTATATATCTCATCTTAGTTGGTGCGAAATTGTTGCAAACTTTCCTCGCGTGTTCTTGTAGGAAGGTTATAGCATGTTCTTCGCCTGCCACGAACATGCACATGCTGTTCTTCAAGTTAGCATGCGATTTCCTTGCTGCCTCCCGTGATGCTTAGTTTGGTACTACAATAACTATCTTTGTCAGCATTCTGGATCTGGATTTCCAGGACTCTGCAAAAGATATACACTATGTTCTTGGATCCTCTCTTCGTGATTTTTTTCATTAAATCGAGCCGGTTATTACTAGTTCGTCGCATCAGATTCTTTCTGCTTGAATCGTTTGGTCTTCTGAATAAGGAATCAGTAAAAACGCCAGATTTTTCTAAAATAAATACAATACCTGTTTGCTCAGATTTTACTTCGTTTTTCTGCTGCTAATTTCACTAGTACTGTGAGATTTCTGTTGGGGGTTTGACCTGGTAATCTGTCTAGCAAGTTCCTAGCTGGATTTGGCGAGCTATCTCCAGTATGATTTTTTAGGCTAAAGAGAGATTTTATTCAACATAAGTACTATTAGTACAGTGTTTAAAATCAGTAGCAACAGCATGAGCACCAAAGACTTTTTCTCGAATAATGAGCGACATGACTTGGGGCATGCGCTGTCCACAGACCACCTTTGTCAGCATCTTTCTAAATATTACCCTCCTGGTTAAGACTTGGAGTTTGTGTCACTGATAGATCCTTTTATGAAGGGACTGGGATTAGGAAGTTCTATAAATAGCTCAATTCGAGGTATCTGGAGTGGATTTGAGAAAATTCAGTTTATGTTCTGCAAGGGACTTCTATGTAGTTCTCCCCATAGCTTTGTGCCCCACCTTTCCAGGCAGCAGCGTGTATTTTACTTCAAGGAAGTACATGAATGTTTGATTGCTAATAACAAAGCCATTATTTTCTTCACATTAAGCTCCATGCATTTATGTGTTCCATTTAGATGCTTATCATTTTAATTGCATGTTTTAGGATGTCTTAGCCAAACAGGATCTTTTGGATTGTGCTAGCTAAAACAAGATCATGGTATCGAAACTTTGAACTCTTCCTTTTTTTGTTTTATATCTGTTCAGCACTATTTGGCAAGTTTGCTTAATTCCTACTTTTACCTGCCTGCTAGGGTGATACCAAGAATGAGCCTGCTGGAGATGGGTTGCCTGATGGTTGGTCGAAAGAATACAGGCCTAGAAAGACTCGACCTGGAGCTAGGGCCAGGAGGGACATGGTAAACTCTAGTTACCATGGTTTAGTTGAGAAAATATTTTTGGATCGATGCCTTACATAATGGGCAATATGTTGATGCATCAAGTTGATACAAACTATTTTGACGGGCAATTTTTTAACTCGGTGCCTTTGTGATTTAATCATGATGCATCTTGCTTGCACAAAGAAAGATATAGAGATCCTAAAGAACAAGTTTTGATAATGATCTGGTACAAAAGCAACTGCATTACTCCCCACTTGCATTAGGATTTTGCATTTTTTCTCTTAGTGGAGATTAGACCGCCAGCCTTTTCTTTTTCACTAGTAATACACTAGTCAATTTAACTTGGTAAAAAACGTTGGTGATTATTATTTCTAGGGTGTTAATAGAATTGTTGTTTGCCGGCTGTATATATGAGCAATGCAGCGAAGCTTAGATATTTTTAATCAAATTTGGACATATAAATTCTTTGAACCTTGTTCTTATCATGGTACGAACTTGAACAATTAGTTGAAAGATGATACTTTGAACCTTATGTAGATATAGTGAAAT